>JAGPOW010001296.1:110503645-110564877 GCA_030014935.1 Caiman crocodilus
TGGGCAGATGAGAATAGGATGAGGTTCAACGTAGACAAATGCAGGGTGCTGCACCTTGGGAGAAGGAATCCACAGCATACATACAGGCTGGGGAGTTCCTTTCTTGAAAACACAGAGGTGGAAACGGATATTGGAGTCATTATTGACTCCGAGATGAATGTGAGCCACCAATGCCAGACCACAGCCAGCAAGGCCGGCCATACCTTGTCATGCATCCGAAGATGCATCTCAACCCAGTCCAAACAGGTGATAGTCCCCCTCTATGCGACTTTGGTCAGGTCGCAGTTGGAGTACTGCATTTAGTACTGGGCACCACACTTCAAGAGGGATGTGGCCAGCCTGGAGAGGTTTTCAGAGGAGGGCCACCCATTTGGTGAGAGGGCAGCAGGACAGGATCTACAAGGAGAGACTGAGGGACCTGAACCTGCTTAGCCTCAGCAAGAGGAGGCTGAGAGGGGACCTGGTGGCTGCCTACAAAATCATCAGGGGAGATCAACAGCAAATAGGTAGAACCCTATTCTCCCCAGCACCACCTGGGGTGATGAGGAACAATGGTAATAAGATGATGGAGAATAGGTTTAGGTTAGGGATCAAAAGGGAATATTTTACAGTTAGGGTGGCCAAAATCTGGAACCAACTTCCCAGGGAAGTGGTCCTCGTCCCTACCTTGAGCAAATTCAAGAGGAAGTTGGATAATCACCTGTCTGGGGTCTTGTGAACCCAGCATTCATTCCTGCCTCTGGCAGGGGGTCAGGCTAGATGCTCTGTTCAGGTCCCTCCTGACCCTAGCTACTGTGAAACTATGAAACTTTTGTCTCTCATCACACCTTTCTGGCCAAGGTACATGCCAACTGGATCTCTCTTGAGTGTGTGCTACATATCTAATTTATTTTCTTCCAGTTGCATCATGAAAATACAGTAGTGCCTTAACGTCAAATACTATCAAATATAGAGACATAAATATGACAAAACCCAATGCAGCTTCACACTAGCTACAAACAGAGACAAATTTGAGAGAATATTTATGCATGCTACACAGTGAATACCAAAGGTAAACTGGTTTTGGCATGAATCCATGAAAAAGTTTTCACTTTGGAAATGTATATATAACATCCTGAGCAAGGCTGGAACATTGTTGAAGAAATAAGTCCCACCCACAGACACTGTGCAGGGACATACTTGTTGTAATGTGCCAAGTCATTTACAACCAAAGACATCCTTCAGTGGTATACCAGTCTTGTTCACAACATGTTAAAAGTCCTTAAGGAAATTTTAAAGAAAACTAATGACCCAATTGGTTACAGAATTCATATGCATTTGATTTTTTTTAGGGGGAAAAAAAATCTTAGATCACAACCTTTAAGAAAAAAATTGATTCATTTTATACTTTGTAAAGTTGTACCGTATTGTATAATTCTCTGCTCCAATGAATATTGAAATTTTTAAAGCAGTCATTGGAAAAGAACCAAGAGCCTGGATCTTTTTTTCTCCTCCTTTTCTCTATCTCGCTCTCTTTTTTCATCCAAGTGAATATTTAGTTGTTGCATGAAAATCAGAACTTCTTTAATGATAGTAAACAATCTTGTCATACAGCATCCTGTAGCCTGATGAGTCTGAGTATTGACTTCATAGGAAAAAAAAATGTAAATGTATAGCCACTGAGGTAGAGGAGGAAATGAATTTACACCTCCCCCTAGCTTTTTAGATGTCTCTCTCTGGAAGAGGGTTCAGGGTCCTGAATCATGATCAGATTAAGATGCCTAGATTTTGGAGTGGGGTAGAACTTAAGAAATATTCCTCTCTGTGGTTTTTCCACTTGAATAGCTTAGCCAGATCCCAGTTCAGTGTTCTAGATTTTCTGAAAACTATTTTTAACCATCCAACTCTCTGCATGCATTGTATAGAGATTTATGGATATGGATTTTTTTTGGCAGCTAAGCACCTAAAAGTTAAGCGCTATAATGGTCAGCTTTGCAGCTTCTAATTCCTTTAGTGGATTTAGTTCCATGGGGCTAGTCCTAAGTATGTCTATTCCTTAGTCCCCCGTTTTTAAATGATGGGATGGGGATAGTAATATATTACTGTCTTTTAGGGGATAAATTACATTAAAGATTGAGATGTGCTCAGATACTCTGGTTATGGGAACCATGTAAATACCTTAGCTTCTTGCTGCAAACTGTTGTTAATAAACCTTTACACATGAATATCACTGCTTCTTGATGGTTACACACCTCTGCTGTAAGCACCTAAGCACCTCTGCTTTTGTGGGGAACTTCTGCTTTTGGAAAAGGAAAAGGAAACTCTGGTGTAGCCCCAATGCTAGAGTGACATTCTAAGGTGGTCAAGTGTGTTACATGCTACAGTAAAGGTCATGGTCCCGCACAGCTATGGATTGTGAATAATAAGACCTTTGCTTCATGTGAAAGTTGTACCTCTGTTATTGAGAGTGGTGAGCAACAGAATGCTGCTGTTTGACAGAGCAACAGTTAAAACACTTAAAAAAACACATTAAGAAACTCAGTTGTGAGGCCAAGTGGAAGTTTTTAGAAAGGTGAAACTGTAATAACACTTATCCTTTCAGTAATTGTAATAAAACCATTTGCTTTGTTTAGATATGTATAAATTATTTAAATGTATTACTTTATTTGTAAAAAAAAATGGTTATGGATGAACACTAACTAAACAAAAAAAATTAAAATTGGATTGTTTCTGAAGCAAAATCAACAATATTTTAAGAAATATTAATTTATCAGCATCAGCAACACTCAGTAAAACTCTGCACTGCTATTGCACTGCCCTTTTCAACTTTCATGTCACATTTATTAAGAAGGTAATTATAGTGTATGGTGCAAAGATGATACCATTACCGTTAGCAATGCTGTAATTAAGTAGAAAGAAGGGAAGTAGTATCCTTCCCTTCCTATCCCGTCTTCTTAGAGTGTTTTTTGTTGTTGTTGTTTTCCCCCTGATTTCATCTCACCATTTAGACTGAAATGGCTTGATCTCATTCCTAAACTTGGCAATATACATTTATCCAGAATTTTTGTTGGCGGTGTTTATTGCTTTATTCTGGGGCTGTTTGCTTTATTTTTTAGGGAACCTTTCTCAAAATATAGTTTTTAATTTTAGAATAACAATCCTGACATTTATGATTTTCTCCCCACTTCATAAATCTTATTAAATTATCGAAGTAACTCATAACTAATTCCAGAAATAAAAATAACTAGGCATACAAGCAAACAAAACATAAAAAGGCCAGACTGGCAGCACATTTTTGGTGGCCATAGTTATAATAATTTAAAATTTAGGGGACCTTTGTGTAAATATTTTTCTGGGCCTCCCATTATCTAAATTCTGCTCTATACACTCCCCTACAAAGATTTAACCTGGCATCATAGAGATGTGGTCTTTTGATTAACAAGTAGAACCTTGTACTCAAATCTTGTTTCAATTTCCAGTTCTACAGCAGGTGACTAGGGGCCTGATTCTGAACAGTGAAGTGAATAAAAGCTTTATCATTGACTTTAATGGAATAAGGATCAAGAACTGTGGGCCTATCATTGTATTAGGTCCTGTATATAACTAGGGCTTTCAGTCTTTCCCTATACTCTGTTCAATTTGATGCATCATTTTCTTATATTTACTGTAGCTCGTACCTGTCTGATTGTACATCAAGTCTGTGAAACTAAAGACATTACTTGATCAAATATTTAATAACACCTTAAAATCTATAGAATTTTAATCTAAACTTAAATATAGGTTTATATCAAATGAGGTGTGTCTACACAAGATGCTTCACTGTGGAGTAGCACAGTTTACCATACAGTAAGTGCGCACATTTACACATGCACACATTTACTGCTCAGTAAACTGCACTATTAATGAGTAAATCCAGTACCTGCAAATGCAAGTAACAAGTTTATTCATGAATAGTTACTGTGCAGTAACACTTGTGAAGATGCTGCCATTAGGGGGCCAGCCTGAGCTTAGCCCCAGGGCCCCAGGCTGGGAGTCTCTCCTGCCCCAAGGCTGGCCCAGTCCTCTGGCAGCCCCATCCTCAGGCCCTAGAAGCCTGCAGGAATTTTGAGCCCTAGAGGCTTAGCTGCCTCTGGAGAGGCCCCTGGTGGGCAGAGTAGGGGTGCAGGGAGCTCCATATCCCAGTCATCTCGGAGTCCCACACACCCCAACTCCAGGCACCATGCGCTTGGTGGAGCACAGAAGACAGGCTAGACTGCAGGAGGAAAAGGCAGGGGGGGTGGGGTCTGGAGCTGCTGGAATAAGTGCTGCCAGAAGCCTAGCCTTTCCTGCCCTGGGAAGGTGACAGTGGAGGCAGAATGCCTATGGCCAGAACTCAGCATCCAACCAGACCCTGGGGAGCACATGGGGATCAGGGGCTCAGCCAATGGGCACCTGGTCCCAGCCATGCCTGGCCTACTTACAATGATCCCTAAGCATCCATGCATACCTAACCCTGATCTGAGGCTGAGCAGTGCATGGGCCCTGGGACAGAGCACCTTATCTTAGAAATGCTGCAAACTATCACAAACAACTTGTTTTTCATGGCTCTGCAGGCCCTGAAGCTGCATTCAGGGGAAAGGTTACAATTGGAAGCTGGGATGGGGCCTCATGGTTTCTGCTACCCATTCCCGAGACTCTGAGTATGCACGAACTCTGCAGGAGGACAGTGCAGGAACAGACCATCCTCCTGGATTGGCCGCTGACTGCTGCAGAGGGCTGTCTGGCAGTTGTGTGATCATGGCAGGCAGAAGACATTACCCGTGAGGACACACAGGGCCAGGAAGACTATTAATTCAGGGATCAGCTTCTGGCCCTGTAGCAGGAGTGCATAGAGGCCTCTGAATGACCTGCCCCCAGTTGAAGCCCCACCTGGTCTCTGTCAGGCACCTGCTACCCAGCAGAAGGCCACCTCACGGGCCTGAGTGGAGGTCCAGAGCCACCTCCATGGGCCAGGGGCCCCTGCTCCACCCCTTCCCTATGTCCCTTACTACCCAGCCCCCCACCTCCATCTGGGTCCAGCACCACCGCTCACCCCAGCTTCATGCAGGCATGGAGCAGAAAATACTTGTAGATAGCCAAGACTGTGTGCCAGCCCTGCTGGCCCTGGACACCAGCTGCAAGAGGAGGAATTGTCCGCTTTGGAGGACCAACTGCCACTGTTGCCCCTGCCTGCTGGACTTGCTGCAGCATGGTCACCCATAGGCGAGAGGCTGGTGTGCTGGCCCAGAGGCTAGGGTGCTGGCTGCCTGTCCCTGGACTCTGCCTCATAGGTGCCCCCACTTCATAGCCCCCCACCCCTAGAGGGCACCCAAATGAATCACCACATTGTTTTAAATACTTTGCACTGGGAAGAGAGTGTTTTATTGTTGGTGGGTGGGGTAGCGAGGGGGAAGGAGGGTCCATTGTTGGGGAGGGGTGAGGGTCTCTTTGATGTGGGGGGAATAAAAAATGCTGTTCTGAGATGTGTTTGCAGTGAGTGTGGTGCTAGAATGGGACTGAAATATCCTTGGATTTAATTTAGCTTTTAATTAATAGAAGCCAGCATGTTTTTTGTAAAGAAGAAACAATATAAAGTTCTTATTTTAATGAGAGGAATAATCAGATAAAATAAAATAAGGATATCAAACACACATAGATTTGAAAACAAATTTTCTTGATTTACTTTTTGCATTTCTTTAATTAAAAGTTATCTTTTCAGGACAAGTGTGCAACATAATACTAGGATTATGCACTACTGATTCTTGTAGTTGTTTTAAACCCGTTAGCTTTATCTATTAAAAAGACATATTGATTTATCACTTTCTGCCCCAGAAAGAAGACTGTTCCAACATGATGCTTCTGTTACTTTTGAAAGTGTGAAACTATAATAACTTAGTCACAGTCATAATCATCACTTTCTTTTCAAATTGTTCCCTGAGATGAAGAGTTAACTTGTTTTTAAAGATGTGACATATAAAGCTAATAGCTGGAAGTATTTTCTTCCTAATCTATTTTTTTACAAAAATATTAGCATGACCAAAATATCACTAACAATTTCATTCTTCCAAAAGGGGACATGGTTTTGGAACTTCTCCAACTATTACTTGCCAACATGCTGCAACTGCCTTCCCCTTTAAAAAAAACTATTTTTCTTTTCATCCAAGGGTCAAAAAATCATTCAAAAGCTTCCCCAGAATTTCTTTCCAACTATATAGGTTCTGCACTTTCTTATAGCTACTGTTTCTCTTGTCTTCTGTATGCAACCACACTGACTTCAATATCTGATGTCTATATAATGCATTATGTACAGATAAAAAACACTTAAATATTTAATCAGATTTGCAAGTCAAAGGCAAAATTTTCACCCCAAAATTGGCTATAAATTTTCTGCATCCCAAGAATGATCGTGCACCTGAATTTCTGTTTTTATTCACAAATTTTCATGTACAATGAAAAATGTACTAATTGATTTTCATGTACAAGTGACAAATCTGTAAATGCAGGCATTGCATCCCAGTATGAATATTAAGATTCTAATGGAAATTCTATACATGAAACTTTGATAAAAATCTAAATATTAAAATGTTAGTCTGTTCTATAAAATGAAAAGAGCTTTGTTAGTCTAAACAAAAATGGAAGTCAAAACACACTTGAAATTCAATTTTAAATTTACCTCAAGAACTTTTAACAAGAAGACTTCCTGTAATATATACGTAATTAATCTAATGCACCTAAGAGCAGTTGACATTTAGGATTTGGAGTATCTAAATATTACTGCAAAAGATAATTAGGGACCTACTTAATTCACAATTTAATAATAAGTTAGCTGTTCTCATGGGTACTGTCACGTGGCTGTGCAGCCCACCAAGGGGACATGGGGTGGGGGGGAGTGCCAGGACAAAGGGGAGCAAGCAAATTGGTGGCTACCCCCATCCCTCACTGCTGATGGGCTGAGGGCTGTCTGTCATTTGGCACTGCCCTTCTCCACCAATCACCAGCTAGGAGGTCACATGACAGACAACCATTGCAGCCAGTCAGCAGCAAGGGGCAGGGTTGTAGGATGGACATCCCTCTCAAACAATAGAGAGGGGTGGGGCTACTAGGGCCCTCAGCCAATCAAAGGCATGGGCGGCACTGTGATAAGCCCACAAAAGTCATGGTTGGCCTAATGATCTACTTGTGGAAAAGGCTGTCTGCCTCCTCAGATTGGATAGGTTCATACAGATAATAGAATCTTGAATGAATTGTGTTCTTTCACTAGAAGGATTCTTACTCAATGGAAAGGTACCAGTTAGCATTGAGGAGCTATCTATATGGTCTTTTAGGAAGTAGTTACTATGCCCTTAGTATTTTTAATAGATACACATCCAAATGTCAAAGAAAAAAATTACTTACAAAGAGTGTTTACAAATACATTGCATAAAAATATTGTTTTATTCTGTGTATGTAAGAGTTCCATAATATTTATCAAAGCCAATGTCTGAATAAGTAAAATATTTTTTTCTAGTTTTAAACATAAATCTGAACTCATTAAAATGTAACTTCCTACTAAATTAACAATATATTTTTTCTTTATTTACATTAAAATCAACAGATGTTAGCAAGTTAATTTCATGTATTTTATAAGATATGATGACAATACAATTAGGATTTTTCAAACCTGTAATTGTAAAATTGACCTTATTAAAATTCCACTTCCTCCATAATTAAAAAAAACCTAATAACTTGTAGTAATTGGACCAGAAATGACATTTTCAGTTCATTAATATTCAACAAATTGTTTTTGAAGATGTTCTTGCATGGTTAGTAGTCAGTCTTTAGCATTTCTGTTAATTTCTTATTTAAAAGTCATCTGGAATAATAGTTTGCATTTTTATAAGGCATGTCTTTATGAATTGACTTTATTTATGAAGTTTTTTTAAATAGCTAATTAATTTGTGAAAATATCTATCTCCTGTAATATTCCTGTAACACACGAAGGAAAAGGTGAATGTCGTAGGACAACTAGTCACTCATGCTGTGGCACTCTAAATAAGCATGAAAGATACAATATTATCTAGCTATGAATTTTCATTATTCTTCTTAAAAATGTCAAAATTGGGTTTAATGTGTCACAGTATCATGCACCTGAATCCAAAAGTCAATTTATTTAACTTTGCAAAGTGGAAGAAATTCAAAATAATGAAGTGTGAAATATTTTTTTAATCAAAGGAATCCAACTGAAAACATTTCAAAAGATTAGACTGGAAATTATATTTTGAATGTATATATGTATACAATTTGTATATTTAATTGTATTATCATAATTTTCTGTTTGAGTGTTTAAGACTGATCTAGATAACCATCTTTGGAAGTCTAGCTCCTCTGAAGTCCATGAAACATTTAAGGCTAGATCTTATTCCAAGCACCCCTACCATCACTATCTGTATCAAATAGTCAGTGTTCATGGTTTTTCTCAGACTCACAAAAATTGGACTTTATAATGCAAATTAGCATAAGTTACACACTTATAGCAATTCTATTTCATTTATTTGAATGTATATTACTGTATTTACTCAACTATAAGATTCCCCCCAATAGGCCTACAGGAAAAAGCCCCTCCCATTTTCATATGAAGCAGAGGGAGAGTAGGTGACTGCTGTCACTCTGATTGTGGCCCTGAGCCTGGGTCGGGGTCAGAGTCAGACCCACAGAATCTCCTGCCCCCTCCCTTCACTTCTCTTGGCAGCTTCTGCCACCCATGTTTTTCTTCCTCTTACTGTCAGAACTGGGCTGGGGTCTCTCTTGGGCATGGAACACATGGAAATACCTTTCCTTATCTGGCCAATCAGCAGAGCTGCTGCTGCTGCATTGTCTGCTTGGCCAGTATACAGTGCTGACACTGCAGCATAACCATAGAAGGGCTGAGCTTCCATGTGCTGTGCTATGGGGTGGACAAGCTGAGCATCATCCCACAGTGAAGGAGCAGGAGTGGAAGAGACTGTGGCTGGGAAGCTGGGGGAGAAGGGGCAGAGACTCAGAGAAGTTTGGAGGGAAGAGGCAAAAACTGGGGAGCAGAAGAGGAAAGAGGCAAAAACTAGAGGGAATTTGGGGTGAAGGTTAGAGAATATGGAAGCTGCAGGAGGGGGTATACAGGTGGCATGGGATCAGGAAGTCTTTAGGTGGAAGAAGTGGGTGGGTCAGAGGGCAAGGGGGCCAACTGATTCTCCTATTAAAAGGCAGGGGGTCAAGACAACACTCTTATACTTGGAAAAGTATAACAAATTTTTAAATTTTCTATATATAGAATCTAATTATTGGGGGCCATCTTATATTCAGGGTCATCTTATGTTTGAATAAATGTAGTATTTATGCTTTGGGCCATCTAAATCATCCAGTGCTGTTATACTTCACTTTGGGTAAAAAAAAAGAACCATGCCTACATGGCTAAATGCTTTACACAGGTACATTTTCAGTCTTTCTAACCAAGTTTGGATCCACTGCACAGTCAAAGATATTGAAACAGTAGCCCAGAAGTATATAACTTCACTCATGCTCCATTGTGATTTAGGCTTGCTGAAGCTTACTGAACTATTTGGAAAGTCTTCGATGGGGCTCATTACAATACTGTTTTCATACAGGGCATGTCTGTGGAAGACATTACTTAGATTCCTTAACAGGATGGATTGTATACTTGTGCTTGAAGGGAGAAAAATAAGGCCAGATGCACTGGGGGTAATAGTGCTCATGGTCTCTGACTTTTCCATCAGAAAAGAAAAGTCTATACAAAAAGTCTATATGCACGTGATACTCAGCACACTTCAACTTCCATAACTCGCCCTTTCTGCCTGATAGAACGTCTCTCTTCCCTGCCAAATCCTGTAATTTCCCCTGTAACTCCTCTCACTATGCATCCACCTAAAACAAACAAGAGAAGTGGGCATTTTAAGATTTTTTAAAGATCACGGTGCACAGCAGGTTAGAGTTCATTCTCATTGCTGTAGATCAGATCCTGTCCTGATACTGCCAGTGTGTTTCTCAATGACTATTTAACGTAAAATGAACATTTATAATTGGAAGAAAAATCTTTCATCCTCACTCCTGGGGCTACTTCCTGGTCAACAGCCACAGTCAGGCTCCCTTTTGGTTTTAGTCCCATGAGTCTTACACTTTTGGCTATTTCACTCTACATGGCTTGGTTGTTAGGGTACAGGTAGAATCAATACAAATCCATTTGTGAGTGATGGGATTAGACTTCCACACTCTCACTTTCTGCCAAGTGCTTTAACCACTATGTTACTGGGCAGAAGGTAGGCACTACTGCCATATTCCCCTACACTGTGGGTGCATCTACTTGTACACTTTACTATGGAGTTGGCTAATTAGCTCCTTAGTAAAGTATCACAGTCTGCATGTGTGTCAGTATTAGGGCACTGTAAATCGATTAACTTTACCACAGGATAGTACTGTTGGAGACATTACTATCCTACAACAGAATAATTTACTTTGCCCAAATGCACATGTAGACGGTGAATGAGGGTG
Organism: Caiman crocodilus; assembly: GCA_030014935.1. NCBI lineage: Eukaryota > Metazoa > Chordata > Crocodylia > Alligatoridae > Caiman > Caiman crocodilus. Next base: position 110,514,164 of record JAGPOW010001296.1, read on the forward strand.
GCTTGGGCTTAACAGTGCTAAAGTGTGGGGGTTGCATAGCCCTGCACTGTAACACCCTTGTGCCCTAGTTAGCCCCTCCATTGCCATTCGCCACCACCCAAAGCCTGGGACTGACCTCCTGGGCCCCTTGCCAGCCCAAATGCACATGTAGTTACTCTATCCCAGCTCAGACGACTGTGGTCCTTGGTGCATGTTTAAACACTGTTCCTGGGAGCCACTAACTCCAGAACAAATTACACTGGAGTTCATTGCATTGCAATAATAGCACATGTAGATGCACCCTGCATGTAGAATAAACAGGGACTAGTGGTGATTTTCCCTAACCACATTTTCATGGCACTTTTGTGAAATGTATGCATATCAATAGCATGATTGAACTACTTTGCCATATAGATGCCTTTGTGGCCATATTGATTCACTTCTGAGCCACATAAGGCATATCAAATAGACGTATAAGGAATTTAGAAATCTTAGTGGTATTATACTATTGTACTAATGGAAGCAGAATGCAACAAAATTAAGCTAAAACTATTCTTTTTTCTTTTTTTAAAGAGACCATGTGGGTGGCATTAAAAAGAGGAAACCAGCATGTGAAGGACAGGATATACAAACATATAAAGTTGTCTACTGTAAAGATTTAATAGGCAATATAACAAGTTAAATGTTCTTAGATTATCTGAAAATATATTCAGGTCTGTAAGGGTGGAATTATGCCCTCATCTGCTTGGTTTCATAGTTAAAATGAAATTTCTGTAGTTCATCTCTTGCCTGCCTAGAAAACTTAGGTCTTGTTTTCAGTTGATGGAAATTAGGATTCTATAGATAGATAGATAGATAGATAGATGCATGTGTCCTAATTAATATAGTACTTAGCCATATTCAAGACACCAATATTCCCTCTACTTGCTCACACACTTATCAGCATTGGATTTGAAATTAATTCTAGTATAGTGCCTTTGTCCCTACCTTCTTTAAAATACCTGCCTGCCCTCTGTCTTCCTAACTATTATGTGACAATGGATAAAAAACACATAAATAATAGTAACAACAACAACCACACCTCTTATATTTTGCTTTTCATCAGTAGATCAAAAGGCACTTTCTAAAGGGTCACCAGTGTCATTAGATTCATTTTACAGGTGCAGAAATTCTTGCATTTAAACCCAAGGGGTTTTACAACCACAGTTTTATCCCTATGGCTACTCATTTTTTCACTGTTTTACTCTAAACTGGATAAAACTGTATGTATCTAGCACAGATTAATGCTACATAATTTCAATCCAAAAAAGCAGAGGTTGGCACTGCAATACTGAGCATTGTCATGCCTAACTTTTAGGGCATTTATACATATGCTCCAGGAATTTGTATGCATGTGAGGCTAAGGGGGGTGCTTTCATTAAAGCAGCTCTCAGAACCAGTCAAATTAAAGTGCCCACAGCATTATGTATCTGCAGTGTCCTGCACTTCCAAATGGCAGTGGAAGCACTTTAGTTAAAGCTCATGTACGTTTTAGTGAAAGAACTCCCACTGCCATTTCGAAGCATGGGGATGCTGAATACATGTCACATGGAGGCTTCAGGAGTGTACTAATTAGTACGTTCCATCAGATGCGAATAAAACACATGCTAAGTAGCACAAATCAGAGCAGACACCTGGCACCTGTATAGATGCCCTAGTTAATGCTTCTGTCTCTCGGTGTAACTCCTAAGGAAATTTAACAATATGCCTTCCTATTTGGGAAACAGGTTTTCTGAGACAGAGGTCCATGCTAATACCAGTGGTTAGTGCCTAGGCTCTAGTGCCATCCCTCACGAGCTGCCGTAAAAAAGACTAAGACTCAAATCTTGAAAGGTATTTAGGTACGTAAATTTCACTGAAATTAATAGAATATGGGTGACTAAGATCAGGCATCTAAGTACCTTTACGGATCTGGGTCTGACCCTCCCTTGGTGATACAGAATTTCCTACTTAACCTCAGTGATTGATCATTAAAATGCTAAGCAAACAAATGTTATCAGAGGATTTCAGAAATGTGGGTATGTTTTGTACATGCAAAAAGCAAGAAACATTTTCCTTCTTTTTCCCACACTTTGAAAACTGTAAAAATGTCCTTCCTTTAAAAGCATATCAATTTAATCAGCTTTTTGTTTTGGTGAGAGTAATATCGTTCAGGTATTTATTAAAATATTAAAAGTGATTTGTACGCAGGTGGAATAATTCTGAAGGAAAAAATAGATAGTAGTCTATCTACTTAGGGAATTCTTAGCCCTGTAGTCTTTTAATGGGCCTTAAATGCAAATCCTAACATGCAATAGGAGAATTACTTCTATTACAGTTTTGAAAGAACAATGATTTTTCTTTCATGGCTCATTTCTACAGCAATTAGATTAATGATGCTATAGTTTATGTGGAAGGTACGTACTCAAAATGTAGAACTGGGTTTTATTGGCTTATAACACAAAATAAATCAATGCTATTTTGCTATATACCATATTTGCTTATCAGACAATTCATGTCTTGGATTCTTGACCAGTAGGGTCAAAAAAAATAATGAATAACTCAATTCCCTATTGCTTGGGGCATGGTCCCTCTCCTACAATCATCTGAACATATGTTAACCAGCTATTTCCTTATTATTGCAGCTATAGGGCAATAACGACAAGGGCATTGTCCTTCTGTCCCCTGCTTTTACCTGTAGCCTTAGTCTTGTTAGCATTTTGGATAGTGTAGTTGTTTGTGAGGGCTTGGAGATTTGAGTAAATGATTACATGTGAACGTAGGAGATCAGTGGTTCAGGAGGTGCTTTCCAGTCCTATGCATACGTTCAGAAATGTAAAAAGTGCCATACTGGGTCATATTAATGGCTCATATAGCCTAGTATTGTGTCTCTGACACTGGCAATAATAGATGATGTGGATGGAGACTATGTGAATAGGACATGTCTAAAGTAATCCTTCTCTTGTCATATATTACCATTTATTATTGGCTTAGGGAAGGCAGAGGATACATTCCTGTTTAAATGGTATTATGGAACTATCTTCCAAAGGTTCAGCTAATCACTTTTTGAACTTAGCTATAATATCTGCCTTTACAACTGTGGCAAAATGTCCTACAAGTTAAGTATGTGACAGAAAAATACCTCCTCTAGTTTACTTCAAACCTGTCCCCTGTTAATTTAACTTAGGATTCTAGGGTTTGGTGAATAAAAGTTCCTTGTTAAATGTATTCACATTCTGCATGACTTTGTAGACTTCTATCATACCTCCTCCTCATAATACTAAATAAACACTTTGCTAAAAAGATCATAGGATCTTAGGAATGTAGAGTTGGAAAGGACCTTGCGAGGTTGTTTAGTCCAACCCCTTGCTCAAGGCAGACTCATCCCTGATTAAATCATCCCACCCAAGGGTCTGTCTAACCTGCGCTTGAAAATATCCAGGAATACAATTCCACAACTTCTCACTGAAGGAAATCAGGTTCATCAGGTATGTGCATACTAGTAGAATTTGGGGTTACTGTAATCACTAGTAATATTTCAGGTTTCACAGTATTTTTTTCAGAACTTCATTGTACATATTTTTAATTAATTTGTTAAATGTGAAATCAGTGTCAAAATTTGGAGCCAGACCCCCAGTTTATGCAACTTTCAACTTATAAAAATACAGATTTTTCATCAGTTTGTTCTTGATTTGGTTTTACCCAAAGGAAATGTATAATGCATGATAAAGAAAACTAGACTAACAAAATGCGCCTCCCATATGTAGTAAAGCAATTTTATTGTGCTTTCTTTATTCCTTTTCTACTATTTTCCTCCAGTCTCTTTTAATTAATATATATATATTTGCTAACAAATCAGTTAAGTTTTAAATTATGAACAACCTTTACTGAAGTGCATTTGAAAATAGGAAAACTAAATGCATCTCCACTTATCCTGTAAATATAAAGTGTCTTAATTGAATCATCTGAATGTATTAGAAAAAATGAAATACTCAATACTCAAAATACCTCTTTGAGGTGCTGTGCCTTTTCTTAAAATATTTTTTTTCTTTCTTATACAAACAGAATGTGTAGCTTCTCCAAACTAGCAAAGGTCAGAACCAGAATTAAAACTGAATAGTTTGGAATTACACTACTTTATTTCAACCACTAACAAATATGTTTCTTTCAAAAACTATTCAGGTAGAATGTGCTCACTAAAAGCCCATCCTCGCAGCAATTTTTACTTTGATTAGTCTCATTGAAATCAATGAGACTATTTAGAGAGTAAGGTGTTACTGTGAATAAGTGACAGAATCTGACCCCATCTCAGTATATGGCAAGCAGTCATTATTAGTTGCCTATGTTTCAGCTATCTGACATCAGCTTTGAGTGCATCCTTTTTATGTTATGACCACTTTATAATTTGTTCATCTCACGAACAGATAAAAGGAGGTAGAGCATGTCATCAAGGACAATAATAAAAGCAAGTAGGACCACAAAATTGAAACCCATTTTCTGCACATAAGCTCTAAGGAAAGTGTACCTCTTAGAGTGCATGTCGCATAAAGCATAAAGAACTCATACAAACCCATTTGGTCAGACAGCTTACTATTATTTTCTTAAGAGTTCTGAGTACATATTATTCAAAAGCTTAGCCTTGCTTAACTGAAGACAGAGAAGGACTTTGAAATAATAAAATAAGGAGAAAAAAGAAATAACACAATCATAGAAGATCCACTTAAAACCAGGTAGAAGACATAGGAATCTAGTAATTATAGATGTGAAAGTCAAAGGATTTAGGATGTCCAAAGCATCCTTTTTCTCTCTTTTATTAGCGCTTGCTTTTAAAATTTGAAATAAATAGAGGCTTTCATGCTTATGGAAAACAGATACTCTCCTCAGATATAGAAATACAAACTTGGAATACAAACCCCCCCCAAAACAGATACAAAATGACTGAAGATAAGTTACCAAAACATGTGTCTAAAGCTCTATTCCTGTTCTGTCCTATGATAAAATACGTAGGTGAAAAAAGAATCTTGTAGATAGAGACACTGATTTTTGAGAGATCTTCTCTAATACTTATTACATGCTCTAATAATACCATGTAAGAGTACAGTAAACAGAAAATTCTCCCTTATACAAGTAAAATTTCTATATGGATTGTTAATGTCTAGAATTAGATCAGGAATACCTGCATCATTAGATCAAGAATACCTACACTGAACCCAGCATGACTCAGTGATGTAGATTAAGTTAATTAGAAGTTTGCTCCTAACCAAAATATTTTTAGGAATATTTTTAGGAATTTGGAATTATCATCCAGTAACTCAGGAATGAGAGCCTTCACCTAGACAGCAGGAAAGCTAGATTCTAGTATCCTGCCCCAACATGTTCTTCTCACCAGAAGGTTTCAATTGCAAGTCCTACTTTCAAATATAGTACTTATATCTCACCACCAAGCCACAGATTGGGTGTTACACAGTCTTCTGCTTCAGTATCCATCTTGAAGCTGGCTCCAGGGCAGCAAAGGTAAAGTGAGGAGTCAGTAATTTAGTCAGAGGGTGTGTGGCTCAGTGAAATGACTGATACTGTAGTTGGGAGATCTTGTCTGTGATCTAACCGAGGCCTTAGTTCCCCTTCGGATACAAACTTCTCCACTGCTCTCTATCCATTTTATCCAATGCCAACCGTCAACATAAAATCTGAAACTGTGCATAAGTACCAAAAATAATACTTACGCAGCTGGGTACTCACATGGTTAACTGCCATTTAGGTGCATAAAAATGAAATAGGATTCCTCCCCATGTGTCCACCTTTTACAATTAATTATCACTATTGTGATATTTGGAGGTTTCTCTGGAAGCCCATTGCTGGATGTAGACAATTGCCTCAGAATCTCAGCCTTCATTTAAAAAAAATAAAAAATAAAAAGGCTTCTGGGCCTCATGGCTATAAAAAAGAAGATCTTGTAACATCAACCCTAGAGCAACATAAAACAAAAGACAACAAGACCCCAACATTTACTTGGGAGATTTTATTTCAAGGCTTGAAGAGAAAAAGTTAAAATGGCTTAAACTATATTGGCCTTATCCTGATGCTAAGCTGCTCAAGGGGCCCAAACTGCCTGTAAATAATTTACACAGACTGAGGTGATGTTGTAGTATTTAGCATAGACTGTACTTAATCAGTGGTGCCAACACAATTTGCATTGATTTGAGCTGAGTTCTGCCCCCTCCCCCCTAATTGTGGTCTCACTGAGTACATCAGCATTTTAAACTAATGCAAAGCAAAACACTTTGGTAGATACAGTATCAGAATGTATCACTCCCAGACACCATGTCTTGATGTGCACCTGGGACCACAGCATGTTGAGCCAGTCAGAGCAGCCCCAGGAAGTAGGGACCTCAGGAGTTGAGCCTGCCAACCCCGGGCTGCTCTGACCTGGCTCAAAGTGCTGCAGAGGGGCTGGCTGAGGCATGAGAGTGCTCCATTGTGGGACTAGCTGGCAGGCAGCTCCTGCACTGAAGCAAGCTCGTGTCCCAGCCAGCCATGTCAGCATCTACATGTGCACTAAAGAACACTGCTGCAGGATAGCACTTGTATTTAAAAGTATGGCCCTAATAGGCACGAATGACTGGTGCCTTCTGAGACTGGGAGGGTACCATTTGTAGGAGCTAGTGTCAGCAGCAAGCAGGGACCACCTGCAGATGCCAGCGACAGCTACGGTGAGCGGTGAGCTGTGAGCAGCGACTGCCCACTGACACTGGCAACAGCAGTGGCAAGTAGTAAGTGGTGACTGCAGGGGTGGTGAGTGATGACCATCTGCAGAAGCCAGCAATGCCAGTGGGGGGTGACAAGTGGCAAGCAAGGACCACCTGCAGATGCTGGCAATGGTGATGGCAAGCAGCAACTGCCCCCAGACTCCAGCAATGGCACCAGTGAGCAGAGATGACCTGCAGACACTTACATCAGTATTGGTGGCGGCCAATCTCAGCGGGACTATGTGTCCCACTGTGCCTGTCTATGTGCCACCTATGCTAATAGGGCGGCATATGTAGATATTGAAATTTTACTGCAGAACCAATTAGGCAGCTCCACAGTAAATGTCTTGTGTAGATGCAGCCAGTTTCACTCATCCCTTTCCTTCTCAGCAGTAAACTTCATCCTCAAATAATTTACCTTCAGTGTTTTGCCTCCTCACTCTTTTTCACTTGCTACATGAGCAGAGTGTCAGTTATAAACTCACCTTTAATTTTTTTTTTACTTGTATTTTCTTTCTATATTACTTAATATGGAAACAGATCAAGCTGGGCAATCTTTTAATTTAAAAAAGGTAGGTAAGAAAAATTAGATTCCAACACACTGTAATTATAGTATATCTCGATCAATATGAAGTGAAAGGTTTATATCTAAACTTCAAATTCTAAAATTCCTTTTGCGCTTCTAAAACCTATTACAATTACTCTCTGTAGCCTGAATGTAAGAATGCTTTCAGTGTTTTCAGACTTCAGATAAATATTCTAGGGTAATAATCCTTTTCTCAAAAATGCTAAACCATAATGTGATTTATTTCTAAATAGCATAAAAATGGAAGGCATAATCGTTTTATGGACTTATGCAAGCTTTCAGTTCTGTTATTCAAGGCTATTTTTTCTAGAACTTTATCTGGAAATCTTCTATAGTTTGGGTTTATTTATACACCGGGAACTTAACTATAAGTACACGTCTGATTAGATGGGCACAATAAATGCAATTCCTTGTGAAAAACAGGAATCAGGATAATTGCATTGTTGACAACATAAACAAAATTGTGTTCAGCTCCTGAGTAATCTGATAAATCAATAATATAGTAACTATTCTTTATTTTTGATTATTTAGAAAAAGCTGTTCTATATTTTTAATCTGCAACACTATGTTGTAGAGTCATAGTGTCTCATCTAACTTTATACACATAAAAGAAAGTTTGTACCAACAAGCAATTAATACAAATACTACATGACTAAACATTAGGAGATAGTGGGTGTGTCTACACCTGCCCCTGACTGCACAATTGTTACTATGCACTCATTTAGTACTTACTTTGGCAAGTACTAAATGACTGTACAGTAACTGCCATTATTGTGCAGTCCTGGAGGCACATGGGTTATTTCTAACCCTACTGTGCAGTATAAATGAGCTACTGAACAGTGGCTTGTTGCTACTGCACAATAGAATCGGCATCATGGTTCGTGCCCACCGATGCAACATCGCCATAGTGATGAGCTGTGTTGCCATAGCTTGTCACTGCCACAGTGTAGCGTCTTGTGTAGACATTACTATAAAGGATTAACATACTACATGTTGATTTTAAATAACTTTTTCTACTGCTGAAAAGCACAATAATACATGTATTCAATTTGAAAAGCATTTACATAAAGTATATGTTTTAAGGATTACTGGTAATTAACTTGATCATATGTAAATTAATTTATTTTAAAGTTATTTTTATGAGTTTAAATTTACAATATTAGTCTCCATCCTAGCCCCTACTCCTGTGTCAACATTTCCATAGAAAAATTATTAGCTGTATTAGTCTTAAGTCAGGCAGAAGGCAGGGGAAAGTTACACCACCATAGACTAAGAGAAATCAGAATTGTATAGCATAAGCTTATGTAAGCAGAGGGCTTACCTCATCAGATGCTATGAAGGGACTCCAGAAAGCAGCACTCTTAGAAAGAAAATGATGATTACACTACAAATGGTAGGGAAGCAGGGAGGGGCACTGCTGAGAGAAGGTGGGTAGGAAAGAGAGAAAAACAAAGTAGTTAACCTACTGAGGGTCTGTGGAAGGGCACTTGATGTGCCTGCCCCTTTAAGAGGTCAGGCAGCCTTCTGAGCTCTGCACCTACAGGTGGGGGGTCAGGCCTAACTGGAGAGTCACCTGACCCAAGGGCCAGCAAGTGAGGTGATGTTTGATGATGGGCATCATCTGATTGCAAAGGAGAGACCTGATTAGAGGAAGACTGGGTTTAGACAGGGTATAAGCCAAGACCCTGAGAGCAGGGCTGGCGGTAACATTTTGGGAGCTGGTAAACGAACATAATCCATCAGGAACATTGCAGCTCCTGAATCCAAGCATGGAGAATAACATCTGAATCATCTGGAGGTTTGGATAGGATGGAGGATATTCTTGGGGATCTAGTATAGGGGAGTCCAGAGCCCTGAGAAGGGGACTGAATGCCTGGGGCCTAGTAAGAGGCCAGACAAGCCCTGGGAGAGGAGCTGAGAGCTTGCGGGCCTGTTGCCAGACTAGGTGAGCCCTGAAAAAATGGCTAAATGTGTGAGAAACCTAGGGAAGAGCCAGGATGAACCCAGTGACTGTGGCAGAGCACAGGGGCCTGATGAGGGGCCCAGATGAGCCCAGAGAAGGAATGGGGATATGCTAATAATGACCTATTGGGGGCTCTGGGTGAACCCAGAGAGAGAGAGGGAATGATCTGTGAAAAGGACCAAGAGGGCAGACCCATAGAGAGGAGAAGGCTGGCAGTTGGAGGACTGACCCTGGGAACCTCAACTGGTCCAAGTTAGGGCCAGGACCCAGGGAACCCCACAGGGTGAAATAGCCCACCATGAGAGACTGCCAGAACCAGGAGCCTGGAGTCTTGACTGGCCTTGAGGTGGGGCCAGGACCAAGTGGAGATGGTCAGGGGTCCTGGTTTGGGCATGGGGAATCTAGGGGAGGCCCAGAGCAGGATGAATAAGATCAGGTAGGCCCGTACCAGTCCTGGGTAAGACTAAATGTACTGTAGTGGAGTTTGTTGGTGTGGTAGAGCTGTCTGTGGTGGGGCAGCCTCCATGAAATGCCATACATGGGCCACTCCAGGGAAAGGTGAGGATGGGGACTAGAAAGCCTCAGCTGTCTTTTGGGTTACACCATGGAGGAAGAAGAGTTGGAGAGCATTACATGATAGAAAGTCACTTGGCATGGAAGGGCCAGGACTGCATGAGTCCAGAGGCCCAGTGAGGGGTCTGAACTGCATAGTTAGGCTTGGCAAGAGGCCAGGAATAGAGTGTACAGGACCAGATGGTCCAAGGGACTAGACAATGAGGCCCAGTGAGGGGCCTGAGGCACATAGTAGGGCCCATTGAGCAGAGTGATCCTGTGGCCCTGCAAAGGGCTCACAATAGAGGGGTCCAGCATGCAAAGGGTCTAGCAGCCTGGATAGGGGAAGAGATGGTATCCCAGGGAGTTGCTGATGAGACCAAAGGGTATGAGGGCCCAGAGAAGGGCCAGAGGAAAGACTGAGATGTCTGGTAGCCTGTGTGGGGACTGAGAGACAGACTAAGGGGCCTGAAGGCCTGGAGTGGGGCTGAGAGAGGCTGAGGGATCAGAAAGCCCAGTAAGGGGGCTACATCAGCAATTGGTAGAATATCAGTAAGGATGCTATCAGTGAGGCATGGTGGGGAAGGACATGGTGTAGGGAAGACATGGAGCCACATATTTAGCCTAACAGTCCATGACCACAATCTGTGTGGTCATTATAATAAGATCAGGGCTGCCTCCCTCTTCCTATATTTCCATCAAGGTGTGGCAGGTGCAACAAGATGACACCCTAGTAGGGCTGAAACATTGGCGCCTGAAGCACCAAATCCAAATCTAAATTGAAGGCTCCAAAACAGCTCTGAAATGAATTGGAATTCTCCAAAATGTTTCAGGAAATTGTAAAAGTTTTGGAGCTGGGCTTGCAGGGCAACAAAAACTAAGAAGAGAGAGGGGAAAGAACTGCTCTGATATTGACATCTGGCTCCCAGTTTGATTCCCCAGCTCTCTGATCACTTCCCCCATCTCTCTGATGATTTCCACAGCTCTTCCTGTGGCGCTTCTTCTCAGGGAGGCATGGATCCCTGATCTGTGTGCAGGGTTGTAGCAGGCTGCCATTGTTGGGGCCAGCGGCAGCCACTTGGTGCAGCCTGTGCCAAGCACTGGGAACACTGTGGTGCTGCCGCTGGTCCCAGACTGCACTGGAAGCTTGCTGAATCACAGTGTGCAGATCTGGAGGCCTGCACCTTCCAGAGCTGGGGGAATGATTAGAAAACTGGGTACTGGGGAATCAAACCAGGAGCTGGGGAATCCCTGATGTGTGCCCTGGCTTTGCAGGGAGCAGAGATCTGTGCTGGGGTCTTCTCCCCACTTCTGCCCACCCTATGCAGCCCTAGATCTCTGCTCCCTGTGGAGCCAGGTCATGCAGCAGAGACAAGCACTGCCTTGCTGTGTGACCTGGCTCCACAGAGAGCAGAGATCTGCACTGGCATCTCATCACTGCTGCTGCCTGACCTGCACAGCCCCTGGGGCAGCATGAGGTGGGCAGCAGTGGCAAGGAGACCCCAGCGTAGATCTCTGCTCCCTGCATTGCCAAGTCACATGGCAGGGACCAGCAGGCTTGCTTGCTGCTCTGCACTGCTTTCCTGCCCTGCGACCCAGAGTTACAGGGATCACAGATCCATTGGGGGTTTCCTCACCTGCGTGGAGGGCAGTGGCGCTCCCCTGGACGAGCCACCTATGGCCCCATCCTGCTCCTTGCTGGAGCTCTGCAGGTTCTGGCCCCAAGCCCCACCTGAATGGGTAGGGCTGTGTCAAGCTTCCCTTGCAGCTCATTCAAAACAGATTCAGTCAAAACAAAATGGGACAGTGATCCAAAGCACTGAAACAAATCACTGTCCTCTGAAATAACCAAATCTGAAATTGAATTGAAACACAGCTGTTTTGCATGGTCCTACACCCTATGGGTGGAGTGGGCATGGTTATGGAGTTTCCAGGGGACATTGTGGCCATCCCTAGAACTTTGCTATATGACAAGAATATACTACTTTTATAAAAGCTAATCCAAGTAATGATGGATGGGTTTACACATTCGTTAATGCTCTTTTGCTAATGTAGATTATATGTAGTACTTCCACTGTGAGGATCTAGAAAAAGGCGCATTTGCCTATTTTAATGCACATTAGTAAGTGTGCTTTTTTGTGATGCTTCAATGTACATTAAAAGAGGTCAATGCTGGCCCCAGCTTTCTCTGCCCTACCTGGGGCAATGTGCTGTACACCAGAGTGCATGTGGCTCAGGGATTACCTAGGGAAAAGTAGCAGCAGCACACATTGTACAGTACAACCCGTTGTGCTGCTGCTGTTTGTCTGTAGGGAAACACATGTTTCTGCTCTAGAGACACACTGTCTGAGGTCAACAACAGAATATCAGGGGAGGTTAAAGAGTTCTTCTATACATAGACGTATCTGTCTTTCATGTTTGATGCCAGGTCTGTGTTCATTGATCTCTACACATAGGGATTGTCGCATCTGTCAAATGTTGATATCAGAGGAGCATTGTAAGCAGGTGATGGCAGCTATGACATTGATTATTTGACCTAGGTTGGATCCTTCTTGCTTCATTTATAGATTCTCATATACTACTAATTTAATCTACTGCATTTATCACTTTAAATTTGGCCCCTATTCTAAGGTCAGTTTACTGAAGGAAATCAATGAGAGCTATACAGTCTAAGGGCAGAAGCAAGTAAGGGGAAAATTGAGAGAAAAGAAAATGGCAATATTCTTCCAGCATTCACACATAAGATAAAATCTGCAAAATTCAGCAAAACAAGTGGATGATGTGTGCCACAGTAGATTATACAGATGTTCAAACTGTGAGGTCAAACTCTGGAGAGAAAGGGGGGTTCTACTCTTCCAAACTCCATCCATAATATCAGCTTCACTGATGTAAGTAAAATGAGTGCATTGCATTCCTGGCAGATGTTCAAATATTCAGAATATAATCCTACAGGCTTCCTACCCCTTCTTCTTCCTCCCCCACATAGGGGATAGCCATAGACTTCCACCAACTTCTCTGGCTTGGCATCCCTGAATAGGACTTGAATACCTTGCCAAGCTCTGTTAAGCAATACAAGTTTGATTTCCTCTTGATCATATAAATGGGAGGTGTCCACATCCTGAAAGTTTAAAACAAACTGCCTAGCAGGGACAGCTATATTTCTATTCATGTGGAACTGAGGGAGTCAATTGATTTAATTAATTACTACTTGATTTCTGCTAAGCTCTTCAGTCCATAGGTGTTAGCAATCCTTGCTCTTTTAATCAAGCTAGAGTATTTTTGACAATGATCATGTCTTTTATCTACGTTTCTCAATGTTTCTTTGCTCAACCTAATCATGTTCAAAAACTGCTTCTTAGAAGCTTGTACCAGGTGGTTTTGTTGCTAGGGGATTCCAACCCACAACACATCAGAGACAGGGAAGGGAGAGGAAAGGGTAAGAGCAGGCTGAGCTATGCAGTAGAACATCGGTCAGAAACAGGAGCAAGTTGCAAAGGTGAAGTGAAGAGGTAAGTTACTGCAATTCCCTTTTCTGGGTTATTCATTGCAGCAAATGATAGAGGCTTTGGGAGTCTGAATTAGCAGCACAAAGAGAATGGCAGAAAGCTAGGCATGGATGGGTGAGAGGGGTTGGTTAACCTGTATAGTGGTATAGCCAGTGCCTAAACTGAATCCTTCCCTGACCTCCACCTGTCCCATGGTCAGAGGAAATGTTTGGGAAAGGTATTGAGTGGAAGAGGCCCCAAAGGCCATGGGAATCTGGATGGGTGGGGGGTGGTCATAGACACGACAAGACTCTTCAGGGGTGGGGTGGCTATGGGGTAGAGGGATGTGGGGTGATGAGGGATAGGGGCTGCTGTGGGAGTGGAAAGGTGTGAGGAGCGGATGGGGCTTGGGGCTGAGGGGTGGTGGGGCCTGTGGGATGAAATGGGGTATGAGTGGAATTGGGAGCAAAAAGGATTGTGAGTAAGGGGCTAGAGTGTGTGAGGGGCTGTAGTGAGGTATGGATACTCAGAGGTGCAGTCAGGGCTTGGTGGGATATGAAGGGTATGGTGAAGGGTCAAGTGGGCTACAGCATGATGGGAACAAGTTTGTGCAAGTTGCATTGGATTTATGGGTGAAGTGGGGGCCAGAATAGGATGTGTGGGGCATGATGGAGATTGCAGGGTCTGATGGGTTTGAAAAATGATGGAGAGGGACTGAGCATGGGGATATGTGGCATAATGAGGGACAAAGTGGAAACAGGGAGCATTTGAAGTGGCAGGGCCAATGTGTAAAGGTCAGTGAGGGGCACTGTGTGGCAATGGTGGAACATCTAGGGGACTTGCAAAGGATGCAGGGAGTATTTCATCTCAAGGCCATGCTAGGGGTAGCAACTGTCCCCTCACCCCAGCACCTGCCACACCCAGAGATGGAAGTCAGCTCCCACAGACTCATTTAGATTTTTTTTTTACTCAGTTCATAAACAGAATAATATAGTCTTAGGCCCCTAGCATATTAGTACATATTATAGTTTCTTTTGAATTGTTTAAAAAAGGCATGTTGTATTATGGCATGATGCACCATACCATCTTCTCCCACTTTCCAAAATCCTACATTTGCACAGAGATGGGGGAGAAGTAGGTTCATATCCAGGTACTACCCATTCATGATGCCAATATGAGTTCTTATGAATAGCTTTTGTAGTGCTCTAATCCATCTCTCCTCTCTTATCTAGTTTCACAAGCAATGAATTGGCAATGTTTACAAATAAATTATTGGATTAGGTATATAATTAATGGATCTGAGGGTTGCCCACATTGCTACAACCAATTGTTATTGATTCAGAATTGTTCCAAATACAAATAGCAGCATTAGTTATTAGATGTTCACAGGTTTGAAACCTCCTTTCTTTCCTTCAAGTAAAAGATGGAGCACAAAACAGGTGCTTGAAAGAGGATCCAACATGCTGTAATAGGGTGTGGTCTAGGACAGCAGGGACCTTTGTGATTACATACTGACTTAGATACCTCTACAAATTTGAGTATCTTAGTCTATGTCTTTCAATAACTTCATCCAACAATTAATTGCTCTTTAAAAAAATTGAAATTAGTTCCTTATATCTTTTAATTAAATGGGCACTTTTTCCTTTTACACTCCAACACGTATTGCTCAATATGAGCGAACAGGAACAGATGAAAAAATCCTCAGTTCTTTTACCTTCCATTACTAGCTCAGATCCAAAAGTGCGTTAGTAAGTTCTCAGTGGGCATGTCTATACTTTCATTAATGTACCATAATTATGGCAAATTTAGTTTAGTATTTGTAATGTGATACCAAGTTAATGGGCTGTAATCAAGGCTACTGCACATTAATGCAGATGAACATTTTTTTTTTTTTACCCAATAGCATTGCTCATGTAGTAGTCAGGATCTAATCCATTGGAATGGACAAACTTCAGCCTTTTTCATGCCCCAAAATATGCTTGAACATTTCCAATGGGCTTTTCGGTATAATGTTTTTTGTTTAGGACTAAATTCTTCTTTCCTCTTGTGGACTGAAGCATATTTAAGTTCTCTCATTGGCAAGAGCAGGAGTAGTAAACAAATTAGGTGGTATTCAGTGGTAAACCATGAGTGACTGAAAAGACATTATGAAAAGATCAATTAATTTCTGTGGGGCATGTTCACTTTCCAGGGTGCATCTACACTTGCCTTTGATCTGAAATCAGTTTATTTGTAAGTAAACTACTTACAAGTAAACACTTCTGGGCAGGCCTCTAGACATGCAGGGATGTGGCAGCAGATTGCTGCTCTTAGAATCAAACTGCTTCCACTTCCTGCAGCTCTGCAATGGGCCCCTACCACTACCAGAGGAAGCTTGAGGCTCTGGCTCTGGCTCCCAGCAGCTGGCAATCCTCTTCAAAAACCAGCCCCACTCTATGCTCCCTGGCCAGCTACTTCCCTGGCCAGGAGCAACGTGCACAGTGCAGGAGCAGCACACAGTAGCTCTCTCCTAACCAAATGGAGTATTGTGTCCAGTTCTGGGTGCTGCACTTCAGAAGGATATGGAAAACTTGCAGAGAGTACAGAGAAGAGCCACTCGTATGATCAGAGACTTGCAAGGCAAGCCATCTGCAGAAAGACTGATGGACTTGGGCCTCTTCAGCCTGAAAAAGAGAGGACTGAGGGGAGACTTGGTAGCAGCTTACCGCTACACCTGGGGAATACATCAAGGGCTTGGCAAACAACTGTTCAACAGGGCACCCTTGGGGAAAACCAGGAGTAATGGCCACCAGCTCCTGGAAGACTGTTTCAGGCTTGACACTAGGAAAAACTTCACAGTTAAGGTGTCTAGCCTGTGGAATAAACTCCCTCCAAAGGTGGTGTAATCACTTACCCTGGAAATCTTTAAGCAGAGACTGGTAGCAGATGGTCACCTCACTGGCATCACCTGATTCCAATTCCTGCCTAGTGCAGGGGGGCTGGACCTGATGATCTTGTGAGGCCCTTTCCACTCCTTTACAATATAACTCTATGAATCTATGAAACTCTGCCTTCCCACACTATAGCTGCTGCCCATGGCAGCAACTACCAGTGCCCTGAGCTCCTGATGATCACTATACTGACCCACCACACTGACAACTGACTGGCCCGCAGCTGTCTGGGCCTTCCTTGCTTCCCCACACACAGTGCACCATCCAAGAGCTGCCACCGCCACACACTTACTGCCTGGACCCTGTCCAGGTGGCTAGACTCTGGAAGGCATACCGACAACAGGCTGCCAGACACCTCTACCCTTGCCCTGGGCTTCCAGCCCCACCTCCTCTGGGCTTACTGCACCAGCTGGAACTGGTGGCTGCAAGTCAACCAGCAGACCTGGAATAACAAGAAGTTGCTGGAGTCATGCCACATGACCCAGACCACTTTCTGTTACCTCCTGAAGCAGCTGCAGACATACCAGGAGTGGTAGGTTAGCAATATGCAACCACTCTTCCCCAGAGACACCTGGCTGGCCCTCACCCTGCTCAAGCTGACCATGACTGCCAGCCTCCACTATGTGCATCATCTCCTTGGTGGGAGCAAAGCTACTACCAGACAGGCTGTCCTGGAAGTGTGCCCTCCAGGATACTGTGGGACTCACTGTGCTCTGGGTGGACAACCCCCTGGAAGTGGTGGTGGGCTCCTGCACCCTGGGATTCCTCCAGTGCACTGGGACCCTGGATGGGACCCACATCCCCATCACCTGCCTACTGCACAGTGACTGCCCCTAGTATAATCAGAAGGCTTTTCACTCCCCTGTCCTCCAGGCTGTTGTGTACCACCATGACACCTTCATGAATGTGAGGGCCAACTGGGAAGGCAGTGCCCACAATACAGTGTGTTCTGCAACTCCAACCTGCCAGACCTGGTGCAGAGTAGCTGCTTTGTGCTGAGGGGATTGAACATGAAGTTGGGTGCCATGGTAATCCTGCCTTTCCTCATCATGGACTCCACCTACCTGCTTTTTTCCATGGCTCATGCAGCCTACCATAGGCCAGCTGGACCCAAACATTTTAATCAGTGACTGGGCTGGACCTATGCCCTGGTGGAAGGCAGGGCACCCAAAGGGTGCCAGAAGTGACACTGGCACACCCTCAATGCCCGCCTCAACTTTGCTGAGTCTAACTTGCCTTGGGTCATCATCACAGCCTGCCTTGGGTCATCATCACAGCCTGCATAACATCTGTGAGGCCTGGGGGTGGGGCTTTTCTGTAAGGCCTGGGTGGAAGAGGCACAGTAAGCAAAGGATGCCTGGCAGTGGGAACACCACTTGTGGGAGCAGCAAAAGTGACAGCGACAGCAGCAGGCTCCCCCACCAAGGCACCAGGCAAGTCACACCCTCATGGGCCAGGGCACCAAGTGCAAGAGGCACTGGCTGACCACCTCCTCCTGTACTCCCCACTGTAGCCTGTGTGGACAGCTACCCACAGACAACCAACCCCACCACCTACCCCCAGCACCATTCTTACCATGGACATATCTCAGAAAAATAATAGTTTTATTCTCCTCACATCAAACAGAGGCCTTCTACTACTTTCCTCTCCAACAGAGTCCCTCCACCACCCAGCAGCAGTAAAACACCCTCTTCTTTGTGCAAATTATATACAATGTGGTTTGTGTGCCATCCTGGGGCAGGGGAATGTGGGATGGTGGTGCCTAGGAGCAGAGCCTGGGGCAGGCAGCCAGTACCCTGGCCTCTGGCTGTTCCACCTCAGGTATACAAGCAAGTCCAGTGGGCAGGGGGCTCACCCATGAACACCACTGGCCAGTGATCACCCAACATAGCTGGTTATCCCTTCAACAGCCTGTGTCCAAGGCCAGCAGGGCCAGTGTGCTGTCCTGCCCCTGCTGGAGGCAACTCTGTCTCTGTGCTTCCATGAAGCCAGGGAAAGCAGCGAGTCTGGAGCCAAGTTGGGCAGCTAGGTGGTGGGAAACCTAGGGCATGGTCTGGGGCAGAGGCTTCTGGCTGCTGGAGGTGGACTAGGCCTAGGGTTCAGGAGGGTGGAAAGAGGATGCTGCTTCTGGGAAGAGGAAGGCTGCCAGGGGGCAGGTGGGGCTAGAGTTGGCATATTCAACCAAGTAAGTGGCATTCTTGAATATACACACTATTTCTATTTTACTTGCAGTATGGACAAGAAACATATGTGTTTATGTTGAACATGTGCAGTAGTCTGTGTACTGACTGCAAAACAAAATGGCTATGTGTGCATGTATAATGGAGCAAAGCCCTGGAAAAATGAAGGTGAGGGGCCTACTCATGTTTCAGCTCTAGTAGCCAAGTGGTTAGGGCACTCCCCTAAGAATAAGAAACAGTGGTTCTATGCCCCACCACCAAGATAACATTTGAAACTGCATCTCTCCAACTTCCTAGCACAGTGCTCTAGCCCATTGTTCCCAGACAGGCACAGGTTCTCACCCTTTCTGTGTGAAGGAGGCGTGGATCTCACGCTTCCTGGATAAGTGCCCTAGCCACTCCGATGTTTGGGCTAAAAAAACCAGGAGCAGCTGTTGCCCTTTGCAACTCCAGCTGATATCCAGTAATCATGGGCTTTTCACTAGCTACAATTTTAGAACTTATCCACGAACACTGGGCATATGTACATTGCTACATACCTGCCCAGTTAGTGTGCAGATAACACTAGAATGCTCAGTATATGTATGCATGCTTATGTAACTATGCTGCATATGTAGTAGAAGGTAATTGTGAAAGTTGGGTATAAGTATTAAAAAACAAACAAACAAACAAACAAAACATTTATACAGCTGGATACATGCTATTTAAACACATGAAGGGTAATAGAATTCTGCCCCTGGCTTCTAGTGCATCCTCTGCCTAGGAATGTTCAAACCTAAATGTTTCACCTTTCCGGAGTGTGCCAGGAGGCACACTGAAATAATGGCTGGAGAAAAGAGAAGAGTTGGAAAGGAAAGTGGATAATAAAATCAGAGGCAGAAATGGGCAACAGAGGCATGAGAATAGAATAAAGAAGCAAATGGAAGAGACTGAAAAATCATGGAAAAGACCATATAGGGAAATGAACATTATGACCCAAATCCTATTGTGACTAAAGGCATCTAAGTGCCATTCATGTATTTGCATATCACTGCATTTTGACAATTGGATTTTAGATCCAGTTTCCATCTTCCTAGCTAGATTCATTCAAAATTGCCTCACATACTATATTTAGATGTATTTATACCTCAGTACCTTTAGGAAAAATTGGACTTGCAGCATAATGTTCATGTGCTGCAGAAGTAATTCATTTCAGCCAAAAATTCATTTTCACTAATGCCTTCAAGTCTTTCAGTTTTGGGACCTTAAATGTTTTGGAGAGAGACATAAGAAATCACATCAATAAAAATTCTAAATCTGTTTCTAGCTCTCAGCATTTGGATTTGAACATCTGGAATTTGCCTATGGACTCATCTTTGGAAATAATATGAACCACATTCTGCAGCTAGTAATACCAGTGTAAATCTTGTGTAACCCTAGAGAAGACAGCATAATGACTTTAGATTTCTTACCATGTTACAGACAACATAGTTTGCCAACAAGGCTTTTTTTTTTTGTATCATTAGTATGGAAACGATATAACAAAAGATAATTAGAGTGATGCAATACAGTCTAAATTATTCATAGGAATTTGGAGATACTCATTTTCTGTGACCTATATGGCCACAAATAGATACTCAACATATGGCAACTGGAAAATACGTTAACACATACCTTTCTGCACATCTCATTGTGTTATCAAAATCCTAGAAATTAAGAGTTTCAGTGATTCATATTTAGTGTTTGTAGCTCTTTATATTCCTGCTTTCAGATACATTTAGGCCAGGTACAAATATTACACTTAGACTGGTCTAAGTGATCTGAAATTGATTTAAATTCATACACATACAGAAGTTAGGTGCATATGGACCAGTCTAAAAATGAAACAGACCTAGTTCAAGCTATACTTAGATCAATGTAGGGCATCTTCTTAGGCATGGTCAAGAGCAGGGAGCACAGGGTACAGAAGTAGGGGAAAAGCTCTGATGCCACAGCAATTGAAACTCTGTTACTAGATTTGCTTGTCACTTTGGGGTGTGCTCATTTATTAGGGATATGTTTTTAGGGTCTTTGTAATTTTATTAATGTACTGCTTGTGTTATTTCTGTTTCTATATGGAGCTGTATATCTCCTGCAAGTCCTCACTCCCAATGGAACTATCTTGCAGGACTCAGTTTTAAGGGCTCTGGGTTCTTTCAGTCACTAAATTAGTCATACACACAAACACACACCGATTAACATGACACGCCTGACCCAGATGGGTTGATTAGCATGGACAGGCTGAAACCTTCATATGCCAGGAATCAGTTTATTAAGGTAACAATAAAATGCAGTCAGACACAAGCACACAGGTGAACAGAATACCTCTGAATCCAGCTGGGTATCCATATGACACCCTCATGGGCCAGCATTCAGTTTATTAGGGCACATCTGAACCAAACTGAGTCAATCAGCCTGTACAAGCTGATCCCCTTATGTGTTTCAAACTGAGCATGTCCCAATCTTTTGCCTTAACTGTCCTAGTAATGGTATCCTCTTGATGAGCAGACTCTACAGTATTTCTGGGCTTTACAGGGATCTTTAGCTTAGGTAAAAGAAGTGTTGCTGCAGAACAAGTGGGGATGGAGAAGTAGAGACGGAAAAATATACCCAGTTACTACCACTTTGACTATACACGTTATTTATTGCTGAGTATATGGAATGTATAATGGTACTAGTAATAATAGACAGGCAAAGGAAAACAAACACAAACAATCATAATACTACCCTGATTTAACTAAGTATTTGGAGAAACTTAGCTTAAGCTTAACTAATACAGTTCAGGTTCAGAAATCTATGCCTTGAGAGAAAAGAGAGAGTCAATGAGAGCTGGCATTTTACCAATCTAAGGCACTCAAGTTTTAATGCTGGTTGGTAAAGTTCTTAGCACAATCCTTGAAGGGCGATGATCTATTTTTTCCAGCTTCTCAGGAACAACAGAGGATGGTGTCAGAGAGATTTCTTCTCTTGAAGCACACTTGCTTACTGATTTTACAGATTTTTATACCTTTAGTTCAGTTTCTTTAAAGCATTTTTTTAATAGTGCAAATAATTGTCTTTTCTACTGACAAGGGGTTATCTGGTTTGGAACATCTCAAGAAACTGATTAACAATGAGGAAAAAAATATAAGCTTTTAAGGAGTAACCAGGCATTTAAGAGCCATCTTGAAATTCTTATGGATAGTAGATATACTGGATGGGATACATCATTGTTTCTTCGGAAACAATAGATAGCTTGCAGCTTCAAGGTTTTGTATTTTTACCCATTGTGAATAGGCCTCAACTTAGCAAGACTTTTCCAGATCTTGCTAAAAGAGACTGATTACTTGGAGTGTTCATAAACTTGGGGGGGGGACTTCCACCAGTCATCCTGGGAAAAGTATGCCAGCATTTGCGGTTAGGGCTCCAAAGGGCTGAATGCTGTGATGAACCCTTAACCATTGTTCAAATGTCACCCGTAACCCCTCTGACTTGGTCTCTTGCCTCAGCATTTCCTAACAAGGCAACCAAGTTTTAGTCAATCAAGTTTAATAGGCCTCCCATAGTGGGACCAGGGAATGTATGTCCTGAGATGCCTATTAAACATTACTTCTGCTTAGGTCTGGTTAGATGGAGGGTGGGGGGAAAGTCCTTTGTAAATCTAGATTAGAATTGGTCTGATAAATGCTGAGCTGAGTATGTAAATGTGGGTTGATTAGCATTTGGAGCACAGATTCCCCATCACGTGGTGCTCCCCTGCTTTTCTGATCCCAGAATTCACTGCAGTCCTTGCCTTGGAATCTCTGTTCTCCACCCTGAATGGTAATGAAGGTGCATTCCTGTTCCGTCTCCCATTTAAATGAGTTGTCATCTGGTTCCATCTAAGATGCAAATGAGACCAAGGGGGTTGCTCCCTTATCTAGAGGGCTTTAGGTGTGTCTCCCACTGCATCTTCATTGTCTTTCATAATCAGTTCTTGTTCAGGTAGAGGGTGGGGGGAATTCTTTGTGAGTCAGACAGGCTGCATCCTGTGCCAGGATTCCCCAAGAACACGGAGCTGAGGTAACAACCTGGCACCTGGAGTCCGAGTCTCTGCCTTCTACCTCAAAGGAGCTCCCCACCCCAGTCCTCAACTCCACGGACTGCAGTGAAGTGAGTAGGCCCTGGAATACTGTTCCCCACACTGCTGGCATGGGCGTTCCACACCCACTCTGCGCTGCCCCCCCCCAGACATGCAGGGTGCCTCCTCAGCCCTCACTACTACTAGCACAAATGCCACTGCTGCAGCATGGTCCACAGAACCCATGGCCAGCCCTACCCCAACTTCTGCTGATAAGTCAGCATCCAACTGAAGACAACATGCAGCCCAGGAAGGTACAGTCTGTGTCCACTCAGTGCAGCCATGATGATCTCCAGGCACTGGGGATATGTGAAGCCTCTGCGAGAAGTGGGGAAGGAAAAGGGAGTGGGGGGTCCTGCAGCCCCTACAGACCATCCACATGGTCACAGCTCTTACTCAGACTGTTGTGGAGAAGAAGCCCATAAAGGGTTGGGGGTGCAGGGATGGAGGGGCATGGGCTGGGACAGTGAATTGCCCAGCTCTGATCACTCAAAGCACAGGGCCCCATAACACTAAATGCTTGAGAGATTTCTTTCAGCAACCTTTCCCCTTTACTCCCTCCTCCATTCTCCCATCCTAGACCATAGTGACATCCCTTGTGGGAACCATTATCTCAGCCAATCTGCCAGGGTGACTCCCAAGTTCTGCACCTGGAGAGGCTTGAAAGTGGCAATCAAGCACATCCTCCACCCCCTCTGATCTGATCTCTGAGTCCATGAGTGCCAGGTGACTCTAAGTCTTACAGCACAGGCAGCCACTGTACTGACCCATCAAGTCAATCCCCAACTCCCCTCCTGTAATCATAGCTCCATCCCAATCCTGAATGGCGCCCTCCAACCCCAACCCCTCCCAGAGTATTCAAGTACAAGATGGTGCTGGAAAGCCAAAGGTGGTGCACAGCCTGACTCTTCTCCCGGGGTCAGGTCATGGGTTTAGCAGAGCATCAATAGTGGTGGCAACTGTAAATTTATCTGGGGTCTTATTTCATCCACCCACCAGATGGGGGTCCCTGACAGTGAGCTCTTCCACTCCCTGTGACCCCCCTTCATGGCCCATGTCCTGCTGTGGAGGACTGGTGCAGCCTTAGCAGGGATAGGCAGCCCACAGGTTCAGTCCTACAGCGTGATATAAGCCACAGGTGTAGCAAAGGATCCTAGGGGTGAGGGACAAGGGGCTGGGGACCCCATGAGGAGGAGGCAGGAGACCATGGCCACTGTTGTGCTTATGCCTACCACCCAGCAGCCTCCTATGTGTGATGAGGTAGGCAGCCAGGGCTCCGTGGAGCCAGACCGCCTGCCTCTTTGTGGGGTCAGGGCTTCCAACATCAGTGTGGGGCTTGCTCTCTCCCTGAGCCCTGCACTACATATGAATTGCCTGCCATACCCAGCCAGCATACCATGCCTCTTATGCCTAGGTCTCACAGAAGACCTCTGCCCTGGTCTCACACATATTGTGGGTAACACATGTATTGATGATGAGTTGTGTCAGGTTCTCCTTGTCCACCTTGAGGTGGGTGCTGAGAGCCCACCAGTGCACTTGGATGTGGCTGAAGATACACTCTGCCATCATGCAGCACCTGCTTAAGCAGTGGTTGAAGTGCTCCTTCTGGTGGTCAGGCTGCCCCCCATAAGGCTTCATCAGCCAGGGCAGAAGGGGGAAATCTTGGTCCTTGATGATGAGGGGAGGGATGATTACATCACTGACGATGAAATTGGGGGCCCCAGGAGCATAGTGCTCACTCTTCATCATCCTTAGGAGTGAACAGTTGTGGAAGAAGTGGGCATCATGGGCATTGCCCACACAGCTGGCAAAGATGTGGGTGAAGACGCACTGGTGATCACTAATGCCCTACAGGACAATGGTGAAGTAGCCCTTGTGGTTGCTGAATGCCAGCATGCCTTGAGCCAGGCAGGGGATCGGGGTGTGGGTGCCACCTACCGCTCCCATGCAGAATGTCCTAGATAGCCAGGCACACCTCCCAGATGGCCTCTTCAGCTTTCATCTTGCCCATACCAAACTGGTTAGCAATGCAGCAGTAACTGTAGGGGGTGACCAGCTTCAGGACACTTCTCCAGCAGCATGCTGACATCCTGGTGTGTGATGTGTGGGGCCAGCTGGGTGACAATGTCCATGAAGATGGCCCAGTGCATGTGGAAGGTCTGGACCAGGACAATATGCTCCCATTAGTCAGTGCTTGTGGCATGGTTCCAAAACTAGCATTGAATGGTATAGAGGTGGTGCCAGAGCACTCCAGAGTTCATAGTATCCTGGGTGGCCTCATCCTTGTCAGCCATGGGGAAGTTAGTAGCCCAATCCAGGACACTTGGCATCTGTAGGCTGTGGTGAGTGGTGAGTAGCCCCATGTGGAATGTCCAGCTTCTGGTTTGGGGACACAAAATTATGTCCCATAGTCACCAGTTGCTGTGTCATGTCCAGGTGGACACATGTGATGTCAAAGAATAATAGAATCATAGACAGTTAGGGTTAGAAGGGACCTCAGGAGGTCATTTAGTCCAGCCCTGTGCTCAAAGCAAGACCTCCCCAACTAGATCATCCCAGCCAAATCTTTGTCTAGCCAGGTTTTGAAAACCTCCAGGGATGGAGCTTTCATCACCTCTCTGGGTAACCTGTCCTGGTGTTTTATTACCCTCCTGGTGAGAAAATTCTTCCTAATATCTAACCTAAACTTCCCTTGCTGCAACTTGTCCCACAGCCTCTGGCAAGAGTGATTCAAGGTGACAAGCAGGACATACCACAGCTCCTGGGTCTCCATGCTGGGGCATGGATGGTAGGATATCATGGCAGGGTAGGGCAGGCTGGGACATGGAGGCATGTGTAATTCACAGCAGAGTGCAATCACTCTGGGTCTTTTCTGGAAGCCTCTGTTTGAGTCTGGGAGAGTGTCCACAATGACATGGCAGTGGGCTGGTGGGCAGGCTTGCCCATGCATGACAGCCAATCAGAGGTGGCACAGGTGATCAGCTATGTTCAGCAACATCTAGCATCCTAGGAAGATAGCAGGGCATGCTGGGAGGCAAGCAGGGGAAAACACAACCTGCAGGCCTAGGCTAGTGCAAGCAGCCCGCCAAAGGGCAAACATGTACACTGTTCACTACCATTCTAACCTAGGCCACTTCTAGAAAGCATGAAACTTAGAACAATTGTTCCTCTGACTTCTTGAGCATCTGTCTTGCAGCCCCAGTGATCTCCAAGCAATTAATTCTACTGTCCGATTGTCTAATCAACCTACATAATTATGCATATCAATCTGTTTTCTTTTATATCACCCACACCTCTTAAGATATTAATTTTTATCATTTTATTAAGTTTTAGTATCTTCAGATTAAATTGTATGTCTGTTATATTTTAAATATAAAATATCTTCCAATTGCGATGGAAAAGCTTTAACAAATGTGGGTGTCCCAGTGTGTTTTAAAAGCAAGCAGACTCTGTGTAATAGTAATGCATAGCTTTGCAGCTATGATGAAGGACTTAGAAGAAGGACCTCTTTGTTCCTTATTGTAAAGTACTGAATCTGTTGGCTGGGGCTTCCTGTCACTGTGGAACAGTACTTAACAGAAGAGACCCACGGGGAGTTAATATTACTCTGAACTCTATTAATTGTTGGCCAGAGTCCTGCATTAAAAATAAATCTAGTCTTCAGAGGAAGGTGCAATAGATAACTCCCTGAACCACTCTGCTTTCAGGAGCACTGGCATAAGTCCAGAATAGGTCACTGGAGTTGCATGTTTTTGTAATGATGCAACTAAATACAAAATCAGATCTATTGTTTACAAAAAATATTTTAAAATTATTTTTAAAAGTGTATATATTTAAAAATATACATTTCCTGTTAAGTCTATAGTTCATTTTAGTATTTCAGCCTGGTTTTCTTTTGTATTAACTTATTTTGAGACAAGAGGGTTTTCAATTGAGGTAGATATTCAAGGAAAATTGCAGTTCTGTTTCTCCGAGATAAAAGGCCAGCACCATCATTATTTAATATAGTTAATGACAGTCTCTTTATTTTCCTTTGAAGGAAAGCAATGTAGAAGCCTTTTTCTATTTCTATGCAAGGAATTTGTATTTATTTTAACATGCATTTGCAAAATAATTATTTTTATTTCCTGAAACAACTTATTGCACAAGATAAATTTAGATTTAGTATAGTACTAATTTGCATTTTCAAAAAGTGACCATACACTTTTTTTTCCCCATATATGTTAGTTTGATGCAATGCCAAGAAGGCTGCTATGAAATCAGCCGATAATGGCACAAAGTAGACTCTTGGGCACTTCCCGAGGCATCTAATAATCAGATCCGCAATAATTAGTGTGGTTTATCTTAACCTAGCCTATTATCGTTACTACTTAGAGGGAATGATGCAGAACTTTAGGAAAGTGGGGAATTAAAAGAAAAATATTATGTATAGGCTCTGTCTCATAATAAGCCTCACGTAAACTGACCAGATGTCTAAACTAACCCAGAACACTACAATACTCTTAATATCCAAGTTATCTGGAAATATTTCTGTGTCTCAATTTTCTCTAATGTTTCCCATTCTTTTTGTTTTAATGAAGTGTTGTCCACTTCTCCATCATTTCATTTTTGTTTACACAGCTCTTTTTTAGATATTTAATCTCATAAAATGTTACCAGACAATAAAATATTATACTGTGTTCATACACAAGTGTAGTTCACACACTTTCATTACTTCTGTCTTCAGAAGCATGTTGTGTTCCATTTTGATTCTTTACCACAAGACCACATAAAGCAGAGTGTAAAAGAAAAATGTCTTCAAAGAGTAAAAAAAAAAAAAATAGCAATATACTATTGATAGGAGATGACACATGCTGGCTATGATCCTTGAGGGTAGAGGATAAAAAAATTATCATTGTTAAAATAAGAATTTTAATCACATTAAAGATGATGGCAGACACATACTACCTTTTCACATGACTTAAGCTTAAGAAGTCCAGTTAAAGGAACCAGTGACTTGTCTTCCTTGCTTTTTAAGTATCCAACTTGAGACTTGAGAGGTTATAAAGGGTTTTGAAAATCAGACCTCTTAAAAGTATCATAACACATAGACACATGAGTAAGCTATTGGGAAGTGAAGAAGAATGGGAGCTTATAGCATGTCAGCTACACCTGAATAATTGCCCATGTGCAGAAGCAGATCCAGGATTTTTCAAAGGCGTATGTGGGAACGGGGATCAATGCTGTAGGGGTGCTGTGTCCCCTGCTTCTGGTCTCCTCCTCTGCCCCACGCCACAGAAGCAGCTGTCAAGGACCTTTCCTCAACACAGATAAGAATTCCCACCCTCCTTTCTCTTTCTGATCAGGAGTGCATCTCCCTCCCATTTCCTTCTCCCTCCTCCACTTGCCATTGGCACTGCCCCCAGTATCCCCAGAGTGAGTGTCCTACTGCAGCTGGGCTGTGCAGGGTGTGGAAACAGCCTCTGCTGAAGCAGCTTTGGATCTCCTTCACCCCTGGGGCAACAGGGTCAGCAGCAGTGACAGTGGCGGCAGCAGGCAGGAGAGGGGAGGAACATGAGGACAAAAGGAAAGGGAAGGGAAGAATTATTTTCTTCTTCTGGGACTTAAAAATGACCCCAGCTGCTGCTCCAGCCACATGGTCTAAAAGTGAGGTGTGACCATGCCATTGCACCCATTTTGGATCAATCACTTCCAGTGTGCACAATTTGGCCTTGCATTTTGTAGTGAATGAAAGAAAACTCACAATTAACTACACAGTGAATTAGTTACTATGGGTTAAGCTTTCACTTAAAAGTTGGTCAGATCATGCATGTGAGCAGTTGTCATGGAACACTGGACACACTGTAAATCCCTGTGCATCTTTCCCTAATTAAGTTTCCTGTATCCTGATACTTTTAATTTGGACATTCAAGAAGAAAGGCACCTTATACCATTAGTAAATATTGGCCAAAGGAAAAGATATAGGGTATGTAAATCTGAATATTTTAAACTGAATTGGAATTTTACATATTCAGACTATAGCAACTGAGGAATAAGTTTATGTGTAGGTAACCCAAACAAGGTCTAACTGAAATTGTACAATGTATCCTTGATACATGTACTGAAGCTTACTGTGCATAGAGCAATGCTGAATTGTTGATTACAATATTTAACATGTAAGCAATCACAGCCTAAACATAAACTCTGCTTTGCTTTGATTACATGTTTTAGATACCTTACAACATTGTCAACGGCAAAATTGTAGCTGAGGGTAGGAAGGTATAATTATTCCCTTACAAAACCTTCAACAAATGTTTTCATTAGGATGTTTTTGAGAAAATGTATATCCTTCAAACTAATGTGCAAAATAGATTCTCAAAGGGAATGTCTGCAGATCTACTGATAATCAGTTGCAGGAAATTAAAAGGAGATTAAAAGTGTGAAAGGAACTCTAGAACTTAATGATGAGAGCTGCTTCTTCACCGAACTTCTTGAAAATGATTTTAATTAATAACAAAAAATAGACAAGAAGTCATTTAATAGTCACAGGGATGATGATGCAGTCTTTCACTGATGTAGAAAGTGATGGCTGGTTGTAGTTCCAGTAAGACAATACTAAATTATTCCAAGTAGCCAAATACAAATCTTATAATGCTGAAAGATGAAACCAAATGGAATGGGCAAAAATGTGGGAAATTAACTTTAGTATTGATAAGGGCAAAGCAATGAACATGGATGAAAATAATCTGAAACATATATGTACACTGTGCTGGCCTCCAAACTACCTCTTATAACTCAGGAAAGAGACCCTGGAGTGATTGTGGCTAGTTCTCTAAAAACTTTGGCTCTGTCTCTTGTCCATAATCTTTCTAATCTAAAGCAAGAAAGAGCTTGACTTCTCTCCAAGACTGTTAATAAATAACTGTCTAGAGAACTC
Source organism: Caiman crocodilus (assembly GCA_030014935.1). Classification (NCBI taxonomy): domain Eukaryota; kingdom Metazoa; phylum Chordata; order Crocodylia; family Alligatoridae; genus Caiman; species Caiman crocodilus. The sequence continues at coordinate 110,543,636 of JAGPOW010001296.1, forward strand.
AAATGCACTTTAACTAAAATGTTGCCATTATTAATATTAATGACATATCTCTGAAGGCCAAATTCTGCACTGTTTCATTCATGCAGTCACAGTACCTTTAATGGGATTGCACAGGTAGGAGTGAGGGCAAAAATTGGTCTTTTATGATTAAAATTAGATTTCTATTCACATAATGTAGCTTGCCATTCACCATTAAAGATAATGGGTGTAATTATCCATTTTCTGCTTCTGTGTATGTGCACTCTTTCTTTGTCTTCTAACTGTCATAGCTAATTTGTCTCTTTTCAGGAATGAAAGGTCTTTTTAAAAACAAAATTATCTGCCCTACAATATGTCTTTCAAAACCAACATGTCACCTATAATATCATTGTAGTATTCTGAAGATCTTAGATAAAGCCAACTTGAATGCACAAAGGAATAACTAGGAATAACATGATTAAATTAAAGCAGAGATAATTTCAGTTTTTATAGAAAACTGAATATCATGAAGCCACACCTGTACAAATGGCAGAATATTTCCTCAGTGGAAATAAAGTGCTTAAAACTAAACTAAAGGAATCTCCAGGAAACATTCAAGAGGGGAGTAGAGATGATCTAAACCTTTCTTCAATTTGTATGTGGTTATGTGTGTTTGAGAATGCTTAGATTATGTATTAGTTTGGTAAATTCAAAAACAATCAAGTGAATGAAATGGAACCAGTTCTTTGGGGCTTCTTTGCCATACTTAAGATATGTCAAAGATGAATCTGTGACACTTTAAGACTCCTCAGTTCCTGGGGAAGGTTTAGTTTTTGTTGTCTGGTAATAAGTCACAAACACCCATACTATCAACAGAATATAGCAGTGCTCTACTGGTATTCTGTTTAGACCAAATCTTATCTTCCTGCTTTACACCTCCTCCTTCCTAGTATTCTTTCCAAGCTGATATCTTTGAGGGGTACATGAGACACAGCAGCTATGTCCATACAAGTGTGCATGTGCATTTTGCAGTGCCTCAAAGGCTTCTGAGGTGCCACAAAACACACCCTGAGCACGTGATTTGGTTCTCCACACTGCTTATTTGCAGCACAGAGCCAAATTTAAATAAAGGAAATCTTGCTATCAAAAAGAAGTATACTGAAAAAAAGTGGGGCAGCGTGTGGCAGCTGTGTGTGCCATGTGAAACCAGAGCCTGGCTAGCCAAAGCCACTCATGCTTGGATCGCTAATGCTGGAGTCTGGGGAGGTCCCAGGACTCCAAGTAGGCTGCTGAAGCCAGCCCAGATGCTGGCCACAGACTCCCCAACACACCTAGAGCATTTTTTTCCTGTGCTAACCCTATGTGCAGGGGGGTGCAGTTGCCATGGGGAGATAAGCAGTGGCACACACCCCTGCACATAGGGACACAGCCAGCAAAGCCAACCAAAGATACTTGACAAGAGGGATGGCATAGAAATAGCCCATAAGAAATTTATATATTGGGAAAATCTTTAGTTGACCAGATACAGATAATTTCTAGACACTTTGTCCTACTGAAGGGGACAGAGACCAAGACTGGTTCAAATACTTCAAACATGGTGGTAGTGGCCCAACCCATCCGATCTCTTATTAAAAATGACATCTCATTCCCTGTCTCCATTTTCACAGCCTCCTCCTCCTTTCTACTGACTGAGACAAAGCTTTTGTTCCAACCCTTTATCTAATAACATGACAATTTCTAGGATGGCTGCATGTATTCTATCACTGCCGCTTCTCTCTGCTCAGTATTTTATACATTATGGAACAAAGCTTGCTGGTGTTGTTAACGTAACACTATGGATTTCGTTTGCTTCATTCGGACCCCAAACCTTGATTAGACAAGGAACTCCTACAATTAATTAATCCCACAGTTTTCTGACAGTTTCCCATGATAGCTAGATCCAATCTGCCAACAAGCTTTTAAATTGCTTTGGGATTTATAGAGTGAGATTTAAGTGTGGGGAGACATGAGAACATATACCTTCATACGTGAAATGTTACTTTTGTACTAATAAGGATGGATCCAAGGAGGTGCAATGGTGTGGTTACCCACATGCACTGTATGCTGGAACTAGCTCTCCTTAATTCATGCTGGCTGACTCCGGTTCTTCACAGCCCCAAACCCTCTGAAATGAAGTCAGACCATGGGGGAGGGAAGGAAGGCGAGAAGAAGTCAGACCAAGCTGCAATTATTTCTTCAACTGCAGCAGCCTGGAGTGCTACAAGCAACACCAGGGTGAGGGGACGATTCCGCTAGGCATAGCTACAGCTGGGGCACAGGGAGCTGGGCAGAGAGCAGGAACAAGACAGGGGACTGCCCTCTATGACACTATCCCCTGCTAAACCCAATAGCCCATGCAGCTGGTCTTCGAAACTGGAGCACCCAGGCTGGTGGGGAACATCCAGTGGGATCAGACAGGGAGCAAGGGTGATAAACAGGGATATGACCACTGTTCTGGGCTTGGAGGAAGCCTGAGAGCCTCTTCTACTCCATGACAGCTGGGGCTAGGGGGCGTGGCTTCATGGTATGCCAGGCTCATCAGAGGACAGCAGCAGTTGTAGGAAGGTTCCTTTTTCCTGCCCACTGCTCCCTTCCTGGGGCCCTGATGTTGCCTGCCAGCCCAGGGTCTCCAAATGCACCTCTCATTATTCCCCCATTGTCTGAGGGGTGATAGGTTGTATCTGCTGCCCCTCTCCTCCCTGTCTTTTCTTAATCATGGATCCACCTATGCATAATTATTACACATTTGTATAATTAAGCTCTTCAAACTTGAAAGAAGAAGGAGATTTGCCTATAGAAAACAGCAAAGATAGAGTCCTAATCTTTCTGAATGGTTTAGTAATCAAAATTACTGTACCTGAGCATTGATAACTGTAACACACATTTGGTAGAAGGTATCAAAATACTGAACATTAATAATGCTCCCTACCAAACAAATAGAGGCAAGCAAAAGCTTATCAAGGCATAGCTCAAACAAGTGGAAAATGAAGATTTAGCTTCTGAATGTTTCCTTGACACTTCAGAGTCTTCATCCATTTGTAGTTTCTCAATGGCCCTTTGTACAATTTGTGCTATGCCTCTTTAGCTAGTGAAATTCTTTTAAATACCTCCATTTTAATTCACACAGACTATAGTCACAGCCAGTGGTGAGACAAAAGCTGATTAGCTCATAGACTTCCTACTGTTAGACTGGAAGGAAATTCTGATTCTGACATGTGCATCTTCAGAATTTAACAACAACATAATGGGAAAATGAGTTAAAACGGATGCTTGAATGGGTTTCGGCTGAATTTGATCTTTGTGAGTCCTTGCATCATGATTGAACTGGCTTCTCATTCCTAAGTAAATGCTACTTTGAAAATGAGTTCAAATGCCTTCTTATTCAAGTGTTATAACTAATATACCCATGGAGATGCTCTATTTGTGGGGGGATTGACAACAGATTCCACTCTGTCAGGCATGAGTCTGTTATAGATCTGTCCAATAATTTTGAAGATTTTTATTCAATGGTTTCATGTTAAAATATGTGTAATGAGGAAAGCTATTTTAAATCCATTTTTATTTAAAGTGCACAATCAACATTTGCCTTTTAAAAAAAAAAATGACCCAAATCCCAGGATAGTTGGGGGGGGGGGGGGCGGTTGTTTTTGTTTTTAAAACAGAAACCATTGCTAATTGGGCATACTAACTTATAAGTTTATAAAATGTTTTCACCCTATAATTTCTTAGACTGCCTTTTTAATAGTGTGTACTCTTTTTAACAATATGTTTTATTTAAGTACAGGAATAATTTCTTGTACTCCATTTTTAGTAGTATTATGGATATATATAGGTAAACAGCTCAAACTTAATCTTATAATACAATTTATTGTATATCTAGGAGATCTAGATGCTAATGTCTAGCTCTTATTAACTCCTCTGTATTTTCTGGTGAAAGGAGAACTTATTATGTGTACGTCTCCCCTGCTGCTGAACTCAGTTAACAATCTACTCATCATGGTTTAAGCAAATGTTCCCACCATTTAGGTTAATGGGAAATTTGTGGAACATTTTTGCCTTACTTCAAATCCAATGAGTACATTTTAGATTGGTTTTAATGATTTTTTTAAATTTTGAAAATAACATAGATAAGGTATGAAATAGTATTTCCAATTTAGTTAATTGTGAGTTCTTAATAGGTTATGGTGTTGAAAATGGAGGAAATTAAGCTAAAATTTTTAGCACGTCTACAGTCCCAAGTGCCAGTCTGACTTACCCTATACACATCAGGAGGAAAGTCCAATAAGATGTACATTCTATCACTTTTCCCTTTTGATTTCTGAAGTTCATTAATATAGAATGAAATCTGGTTTCCTTTTGTGTGCAGGGGTTCAGAGACATTTTGAGAAGTAGCAATTAAAATGAGAAAATATGGATGTTTTACCTTTTGGTAATTAAATTTTGACAACTATTTCCAATCATTAATGGCAACCTAATGTCTGAATGTACTTATTTGTGGGATCATTTCAACATGCTGAATGATAACATATGAACATATACACCTAGCTTCATACTAGTGCCATCTAAAAAAAAAAATAAGTCAGAGAAAAGTCAAATTGTTTATGAGATCCTCAAGGAACAAACAAACAAACCCCACCCCCAAAGCAATTAAAATGAGAGTATTTGAGTTCACAAATCTTACTGGCATTATTTATTGAGACCTGCTTTACTATGGAAAGTTTTTGTGGTTGTGTTGCAATCTGGCAAATAGCTGATTATCTAGACTAGGTAGTAGGATAAGAATCCATAGTCCCTGCTGAGGCCAAGGATGTGGATGATTTTTGTTGGGCAGGATTTGGCATGTGAACCATCATTCATTTCTCTGTAAAAAAATGTATGTTATGGAAATTAAGCAATTTTCAATGATACCACTCTGGTATGGACCTTCTTTATGAAAAAAAAAATATTCTAGACAAATCTGAGGGGCAAGGATTCATGCTGGTATATACTTATTGGACCAACCAGACATATGCATGACTGTTGCACAAATTCTGAAAACCAGAGGGCAATCTCTATCGGGTTGGAGAGGGGCTAAGTCAGCTAACCCATAAAATTGTATCCGGGCTTCTATGAAAGATATTTACCAAACTTATGTTTGTCAAACTTAGGGTGAAATCCTGGCTCCACTGAAGTCAGTGGCAAATCCCCATTAACGTTACTGGATTCTTTAACATTCCAAACTTAAAAAAAATAATCAGTGTAAGTCAGGGGTGCTTAATTCTGTACCCATAGGCGAAATCCAGCCCCTGGTATTGTGCCAGGACCTGATCCTAACATGTAGGGCCCAATTCCAGTATGTGGGGCTAGGCAGGGATGGCATGCAGGACCCCATCCAGCCCATGGACCAGCCTCAGACAACCCATCTAGTTTGTGGTGCCAACACAGTGAATATCACTGGTGTAAACCATGCAGAAAAAGAAAATTAAAAAAGCAGAATGAACATTATATTTGTTGAACGTAACGAAAAAAGAATGGTAGTTTTTTTTTTTCCTGGGAGATAAGTAAACTACCATGAAGCTACAAATGGATCATTGACTTATTATCCTATTTAGCCCTAGAACAAATAATCTCATTTAAAGCCATTGTTCAATTATTTGTACAAGATCCAAGAGCCTGTTATAGACTCATTGTATTAAAAGCAATGACTACAGAAGCTTTTACTATAACAAGTAGAAGTCTGAAAAGAAGTTAAATGATTAAGTGATACTTGCATATCAGCTTGGATGTTCTCATTTATGAAGCTGTGTAAACCTTTTGAAATTTCACATGAAACGATTTGATCCATTAACATGGGTCAAAGGCTTTTAGCATTGGCTCCATGACATTCTCATTAGCAAGCTAATGCAATGCAATTTAGAAGGACTGTAATGTAGATACATACAAGTTGGATCATCATACTTAAAGAACGGGAGGAATGGTCATCAAACATTCAATTTCTAACTGGAAGGAGGTTTCAAGTCTGTCCTGAATATGGTACTATCTGATTTCTTCATTTATGACTTGGTAGATGTGAAAAAGTACACAGATAGCATTTTTAGATGTCACACATTACAACTCCACATGTTAGGAGTTGCAAGTACTTCGGAAGTTAGGGTCAGGATTCAGAACAACCTTGATAAGACAGATAAATGGCCTATAATTAATCAGATGGAATTCAAACAAGACAAGTGCAAAGTACTGCACTTAAGATGAAATGACCAAATGCAAAAATACAAACTGAACTGGATAGGGTGTAATATTGCAGAACATCACATGGGAGCTATAGTGGACCTGAAACTGAATATGAGTCACCAATGCGCTCTTGTTACAAAAATTAAAAAGCCAACATCATATTGGCTTGTATTAACAGGAATGTCTCCTGAAGGTTTATGGAAGTAATTATTCCTCCTCTTACATTACTGGTGAGGCCTTACCTTGAGTACCGTACCCAGTTCTGGGCATCATACTTCACAATGTAAACAATTAGAAAATCTAATGAGTAAAAAAAATGATTGGAGGTCTAAGAAACATGACATATGATATTACAATAAAAGTTTGGAAAAACAGATTATTTTACTTGAAGAAGAGATGATTGAGGTGGGATTTTACAACAGTCTTCAAATATCTGAAGGGTGGTTATGAAAAGGATCATAATAAATCGCCAGAGGAACTAAAAAGAAAAAACCATCCTAAGTTGCATCAAAGGAAATTTAAGTTGGGTAATAGGGAGAATTTCAAAAATTAAGGATTAATACTGGTTAAGGATTGAGAGAGATTACTTAAAGAGGTTACGGACTCTATCCTTGGAAAAGTTTAAAATCAGGTTAGAAGAACACTTGGCTTGACTGTTATAGACAGGGATGATTTTGTCTTGAGGAGGGTAGTGGACTAAATGACCTCCTGATTCACACATCCCTTGAGATCTTCTGTGCAGGGAACCCCCAGATAAATATGTGGATGAAGAATCAGAGCTCAAGACTCTAAATTTTGCATCCCTCTAGTTTCAATATTCCAATGGCTTTACAGAAAGCTTATTAAGAAAGGCATAAGATTATTTAAAGCAGGTGTAAATCCTTTAATGGGACCTACCTTTCTTTTATTCCTTTATCTATAAAACTAGATTGTCTTTATGAGTCCAGCAATATCTGAAAGGAAGAAGAAATCAAACATAATTAAAGATTTGGCCTTAAATTAATGCACACAGAGAATGTTTTGAATTCTGATTGGTATCATCTGATTATGAGTCACAAAATATCCAGCATTCTTTAACAAAACAATGCCCTACTGAGGTTGTTCTATTTTGATATGTTTACATGTACTAAAGCCATGCAATTTGTATTCATAGCTTTGCACCCACATGGTGAATTTGGGTACAATAAAGTACTTACAGATGCTAATTTGCAAGAGCATTTGCACCCACAATTTAAGCACAGGTGCACAATGACAGGTACGAACTTTATTGATGTGATCACTGTCTGCTGAAAGCCTTTGATGATTTGCCTAAAGTTGAACTTTGGTTGCAGATGCCATACAAGCCATTAACTGCATGCTTTGTGTTTTAAAACTTTGTTTCATATGAGACTAATACAAAAATGTTAATGGAATTTTGGGCTGCATTCATAGAATATTGTAGACAAGCCACAGAGGGTGATAGTACCACTATTAGGGGGTGATAGTACCACACTTGGTTCTTGAACTGGAGTTCAGGTCTGGGCACATCATTTTAATGCGGAGGTAGAAAAAGTACAGAGGATTCAGGGGTAAGTGGCAAAGATGACCAACAAAGAGATTGAAATGCAAGATGTGCAAGGAAGGTTTGAGGGAACTAGGAATGAGTAATATGGAGAAAAGATCAAAGGAGGACAAGATACCACTTTTCAAATATTTGAAAATCTACTGCAAAGAAGAGGGATAACTGCTCACAGTGTGTAGGCCATAAGGCAATGGGTTAAAACTGAATTAAACATGTTCAGATCAAATATCAAGGCAAAACCCTGCTTAGCTCTCAGAACAGTAGCACAGGAGAACAAGGTGTCTCCAGAAGTTATGGAATCTCCTTCAGAGGAAGTTTTCAAGAAGGATTTGAATAGGCATCTGCTTCAAATGGTTTAGGAAAATCTCAAGGACATAAATGCTTTTAGTTCAGGTAGAAAGAGACAGATTTGGCATAGAGGGTTAGGGTTGTAAGTCTTCCACATAGAAATGGTAGCTGAATTCATGTTAGTGGCTGAGATTACCTGGAGATAAAGTGTACACGGAGGGCAGAGAGGGCCAGCTACAAAGCTGTGTAAATTCCCAAAGAAAACCAGAGACCGTCTTCCAAAGGAAACACTAGGGGAGTGATTAGAGGAATCAGAGGACAGCCAGAAGAAGAGGAAGAATATACTATATGTACTCCCACTGCATAGAACAAGATCATATTCTTCAACTAATTATAAACACTCCAAAAAGAGCTGAATGATTAAGTGTGCTATCAAGAAATGGTTTGTGATCGTCAATTACTTAACAGACAGAATCAAAGTACAAATCGCCTGTTTCAGTCAATTACTGCTAAAATGGAATAAAAGCATTTTAATTGTAATCAGAGCTTACACAATTCAGCATGGATATTAAAGGAAATAATGAGCAGTCATAAATACAGTGACCCATTTATCTCTTTATCTCACTGCTTACCAAACATTAGCATTAAATTCAAGCAAACTGCTTCAAAAAAGCAGAACCAAGTTAATTAGCCCTACTGAATTAGCAGAACATCTAAATTGGATTCTACTTCAAGGTTTAGTTGAAATTTATCTTAGCTTGAAGCTGATTCTGAAGTGAATAATGAACATATAGAATAGAGATGAATATTTTGTCACTGTAAACCACAGCTAAAAGATGTCATATATGGATTTGGTTCTTTTCCAGTTGCAATTTGCACTAGCAGATGTCTGTGCCACAAAAGAACTGCCTGTGAGGGAGAGCAAGCATTATTTTCACCTTCTTTAGGTACTCCACTATGGCAGCATAGATTTAATTTGCAGGTTAGACTCTTTGGTGGCCCTTTTGATAGGGTCTGGCCAATAGCACTAACTGAATTAGTGCAATCAACTTGCGGATTACAACACCCTTTCTCTGACCACCCATTCCACAATTTGGTGACACCAAATAGCTATAACTAGATTGTCTAACACCAGAAGCCCTGGTAAATTAAACATATTTAAGTTTATAATTATATTTGTTTCATTTGTTTGTAAAAAAATCAATTTTTTTTTTTTAAATTGGATGCCACTCCATTTTTTGAAGTTTTAGAGGATGCCTTGAGTCAAAAAAAGTCCAGTGTTGCAGTTTAAGGCAAAATTGGGCTATGTTCGCATCTTCTAATTTGCTTGGGTAATTTTGAGGAGCCTTTTGTAACAGAGTTGGGCCCCCAGGGGTGGCCGTGATGTCTGCTGATGGCCCCATGACTCAGGCACTGCTCCAGCTCCTAGGGTACCCTCCTTTTCCTTTTGCCTGACACAGCTTGGTTGTAATCATTTGATTATGAAAAGGGAGGCTGCCTTAGGATTCCAAAGCAAGCCTTCATCTGTCTGTCAGGCAGCAGGTCCCTCCTGGATCCCACTAGTCCCAGTCACAGCCATGGCTTGCAGGTGTTACCACTTACCAAGTTACCCCTTGACATATCTTCACACACTCACTGGGTCTTCTACCTTCCCTGATTTGGCACGTGGGTGGGCTCCTCAGCCTAGGTCCACTGTGCCAGACCTGACTTTCAGGTTCCAGCCCCTGTCTTATTGCCCTTTCTTGGGCTTTGGGCCCACGGTCCCAGTATCAACCTTTTCAGCCTGTGGGCCCTTGTACCTTGTCTCTCCCTCCTCAGCTCTGGAGCCTTAGCTCTGATTTTACCTTCTTTAGCTCTCAGCCTTGGCCTCACAGGCTTTGCTCTTCTCTGCTTTCTGCCTGCCTGGTTTTGATCTTTAGTCCCTGGCAGGGCTCCCAAACCATGCATGCCCCTCAGGCACCAAAGTGTGCATGCATGCCCCTCAGGCACCAATGTATGTTTCAGACATCCCACTGTGGCTTAAGCAGGCATGTACTTCTCAGGTGCCCTACTGTGGGCTGAACACCAGTGTGTCCTCAAATGCTCACCAGTGTGATCCTTCTCTGGTCTCCTCCCGATTCCTTATACCCACTTCTAATCCACTGCTAAAAAGCTTAAGCAAAAAGACAAGCCCACTGGCTACAACTAAAACTCCCCTAAACCAGGTTATACTTTCTTGCAAGCCTCAATCCTTCCCTTGCATGTCACATTTCCGGTCAATCCCTCTCAAGTACTCATTCCACCCTGAAGTTCTGCAAGTCCCAAGTGACCACTTGGTCTTAGGCACTGGTTTTATATGCCTTTTAAGCCCTGCCTCTGCTAGTCAGATGACTCTCCAGCCACCCACACATTTTCATTCTGGGTTTGATGACCAGCCTGGTTTTCCTTACTGCTACTTGGTTCATCTGCTTGTGGTTCTGTGCTTTTGAGATCCCTACATGCTTACCCTGGTGCAGCTTACTTTTCTGTAACTATTTCCTCGGAGAGTTACTCTCCCCAGGGGTAGCTTCTATCAGTGCAGCTGCATATCTGCCTGTTTGCCAGTGGATCATTTACTACCAGTAATCCTGTTTCCTAGCTGCCAGTGCTCCCAGAGCCAGCTCAGTCCACTGCAGCTTCCTCTTAAAGTACCATTAGATCTCTGGATCCCTGTTACCTCTTTCATATAGAAAATATTACAAGCTTACAAAGCAACTTAATTCTGTTTGAGCAACATGTGCTGAATAAAGTCAAGCCAGTTGTCATTATCCTCATTTATTTGATAATCCATATTATTTGCTATGCTACCTATCCCTTATGCTTTCACATACATCTTCATATTCCCTCCTTCCCTTTTCCCCTCCCTCCCCCTCCCCAAATCTATATGGACTATAGGTTTATCCAAGTAATTTAGTATAGGTTCCATTGATTTTGAAGACTGACACCAGTTAAGGAACTCGTCCATCTCTTTCATTCTAAACTAAAACCAGTGATCATTTTCTCATGCTAGTATAAGAAAACAAAACCAAAGTTGGAGTTACATTCCTTCATAATACAAAACTTTCCTCCTAATTTCCAGCCTGTAAAAGAAATCAGGGATTTGGCTGCTCCATGTTGTATAAAAGTAAAATAATACTTTTGTTTCCCCTTCTTGGTCTGAAAAGAGCCACAGGTTTCTGGATTTAGAATGCAGTACATGCACAGAAGTGATCCAGTAGGCTACACATGCTGCTTTCTTTATGCTCTGCCTAGCTTACTCTCTTGTCTTGAAAAGTGATGGATTTAGATTCAGATTCAGGGTAAAGTGGGCCTAGAATCCAGCTCTATCATGTGCTGGGGAAATGCGGTCTTCATTAAGTTATTTGGAAAAAGGTATACACCAGTATCATGCAATCCAAAAGATCCACCTTTCCAGTGTTCCTGACTATCAGGCATCAGATCACTAAGAGGTGAGATTAAGCGTGCATACCTAGACATTCTTTATATGGGTATGGTAAAACTGTTTTCCTGACTACCATCATAAATCTTGTAAAAAATAGTTCTTTATTGTCTGTACTGCTTTCCAAATTAAGCTCTTTAAAGCAAGGAGGATGTTGTATTTTATGGTGCCCATATGTGGGGAATGAGGAGGCTAGAGTTTCCTATTGTGTTATGAAAGGGGGTGGAAGCCTCAGACATTGGTTCTCCTCTCCTCAGGGCTGTCTGCTTGCCTTTCTTCTGTTGATTTATAAGGAAGGAAATCTAGAGTGGGTATTGTTCCTTTCACACATGTAAAACTGCATGAAAAGGCTTGGTGGAGAGAAGTGGAATAGCAGTCATATGAGGTACTTCCTTTCTCGATATAAGAATATTTGAACTAATTTAAAGAGCTAATGCTATTTAAAACAGCAGCAACTCTTGCAGGATATTTTCTTTGTCTGCTAATGAGGAGCTGGGGGTGGGGCTGTCATTCAGTAGTAGCATGGCTCCCTAATGAGGTCTTATGCCAGGTTAGAACATATCCAGGGGACAAAGCAGAGAGCCAGTTCCAGCTATCTGAGATCTGGGATCCCATTACCCTATCAATTCTAACTTCCCCTCTCAACATTGCTACTAAGTGAATGTTACCAGAAGATGATAGTAAAGTAGGACACATGATAAATAGAGTATAGAATTACTTAATTTACAAGGGTTTAATAATGGCTGTGCTGAGTTGCATTACTGGAATCTCTGTCTATTATACTGAGAAGAGGGCTAGACAAGTCAATCCTCTTTAAAGTAGCATATATTATTCTTTTCTTTCTTTAGGGAGGCATCAACTAATGCTTGATTAGGAATAGATTACACTGAAAAATAACTGGAAAAAAAAGTTTGCCAGTGAAAATGGGGAGATGGAAGGGACAATGGTCTAGGATGCAAAAGAATTTATTGGAAAAAGTTATATATCCATTCTTATTTCATCCTTTGATATTGACAGTTATGTTTTTAAAATTGTTTGATAATTCTGTTTCACTGCTGGCATACATTCTCCTAGGGAGTGTATAAATATAGATTAAGGAGTTTGACTAGGGCATTTTCAAATGAATAAAAACAGTGCCAAAATGTTCAGGGATGCGTTTTTACACAGAAGATTTCTAGCAATTATAGGCATGATAAGAGAATTAGAAAACAAGGCATAACAGGAAACTCAAACCCTGTTACTTGTACACAACAGAAGGAGAGGAAAGGGAAACAGGTCCTTTCTCGGAGCTGAACTTTTGGGACTCACAGGGGATGGGGATGCAGCAGGCAGCTCAAAAGACACTGAAGCCTAGAAGACAAGAGCAGCTAAGGATCCAGGAAAGGCTGCAAAGTATGGGAAGCCAGGCAGCCTAATAAGCTGAATAGGGATACTTGGACAGCTCCTTCTCCTTCACAGCAAAAGCCAGGTAACAAATGAAGGCAGGGCTTAAGACTATAAACCCAGGCCCCAAGCTGTGAGGGGAGGAGTTTTCTAGCCCTGAGGTCACAGGTCTGGCAGTAAGGGGAATTCCTGTGAGCTGGGGAAGGAAGCCTCAGTAGATCCAGACAGTGGGAACTTGCTATAACCCTGGAGGGTTGGGAGTAGCTTGTAACAAAAAACCCTTTTTGTTCTGATTCTTTGTTTTGGAATTAAGTTAAACATCGAAGGACTAGATGTGACTGTAGGGGTAGAAGAAACCAAGAGCAAGGTACCTGACACACCCTCTGTTGCCCTGTGGGGTCAGTCCAACGCTCAGGATCTCAATATTGCATTGTTACACAGGAAGACATGGTGTACAATTGCAAAAATACCAGCCTAAATACACACACACCTATCACCAGTTCAAGCACTTGTACACTATACACACCAAAAGTTAGACAAAAATCAATTGTTAATACCCGCACACCCAATACACATACACAAATCACTAATTCGTATATCACACACACGATGACATATGTATATATTCATCATTTCATACACAAACCACCCACCCATCTACACATACACACAGGTGAGTTCCTAATTTGGGTGGTGTGTGTGTGTGGGGGGGATGTGCTTAGGATACTTGGAATACCTAGGATGCTTGGTGACTATGGCAAGGGGAATCAAGGGTCAAAGATCTCCAGAAGGTGGGGAAGGAGGAACATGGATGGGGGTTAAAATGAGACAGTGGAAGTGCCAGGAGTGAAAGTTGCTGGGGCCAGGATTAGAATCTGTAGACTGAAGGGTAGCTGGGGTTACTTAAGGTCAAGTGGCCCCAGAGTTACTGGAGGTCACTGGTGCAAAGGGAAAAATACAGCGGCAAGGAGGAGATAGCCAGGAAAGAGAGAGGCAGAAAACAGACAAAAACCCAACTCAGGGTTTCAAAATAACAGGATCAGTAAAACAAGTAACAGTATCAGTAAAACAGCAATATAGAACAGTAAAAATCAATATAAACATAATAATTATACAATATAAAACAGTGGATACTCATAACAGGGCACTTATTTGAAAAGGAGGAGAAAAAAACCCAAAACAAACACTACTCACTACCAAAATAAAATGCTGAAGCGTATCCTAATTCTGAGCTCATTTATACTTATCTATAGGGAATAGAGAGAGAGAAAAAAAAGTCAGGAATTGTTGAGGAAGGGGAAGGAGTGCATTTTAAAATTAAAAAGAAAAAAGAAAAACCGGGGTTTTGCTACATATCCACTGCAGGTCTGAGACTCAGAGAGCCATGGCCCAAAACAGTGGACCTGGGCTGAGGGGTCTCAATGAGGTGAAAAAGGGCTGAAGTGTAAACAAGGTTCAGGACCTGAGTAGCCCTGTGTTGGTTCTGGGTACGGAGAAAAAGCATGACAGAGAGTCTCTACAAAAAAAAAAAAACAGATGAAGAGTCACATCAGCTAGGTATGGGGGTGGCAAAAAGGCCATGATAATAGCCTAAAACACCAAGGAAAGGACTACCCCAGTCACAAGGGCCACTTCCCTCTGAAAACATATTGATTACTTTGCCTCCTGCTTCTCATCTGATGGCAATCTGGAGAATATGGACAGAAAGAGATGGGGACCAAAGCACTGACCTGTCACACAAAGGATCCATTTCTAATGAAGCCTTCAATTTAACAACAAGAGAAACAACAAGGGATGATGGAAGGAGCAGAATCTTTGCAGATATAAAATGGCACACATACTTCCATTCAAATCAATACAAAGAGAACTTTTTCCATGCCATTACCCACCACAGATGAAAGAGCTTGCCTCCATTTCTGTTTTACACTGCTATAACTTACTGCAGTTACAAGTAACCCCTAAAATGCCATGTCTAAAATAAGTCACAGGGAAAACTGTATCTGGGACAGAATAATTATATGTACAAATAGGGAATTATTGGCTAGGATGAAATACTGCAGAGAAGGACCTGGGTATTACAAAAGACATAAGCTGAAAATGAGCCAATACTGTTTCTATTGAAAAAAAAAAAAGCGAATGACACATTAGACAGGGGTTAGTGTCCCTTAAAAATCAAGGGAAATGATTCTCCTGCTCTGTTCTCAGCACTGGTGAAGCCTCACCTTGATCACTAAACTTTAAGGAGGAAGTAGACAAATAGAAAAGACTTCAGTGGAGAGCAACACAAATTATTATGTTCCTGGGAAGAAAGACTGGGAAAGGCCAAAAGAATTAGGGTTATTTAGTCCAGTGAAGAGAAGCCTCAGCAGGGATTTGATATCATTCTTAGAATCACGGGAAATTAGGGTTGGAAGGGACCTCAGGAGGTCATTTAATCCAACCCCCTGCTCATGCAGGACCATGCCTAACTAAATCAGACCAGCCAAAGTTTATCCAGCTGGGTCTTGAAAACCTCTAAGATTGGAGATTCCACCAACTCACTGGATAACCTGTTCCAGTGTTTTACTACCTTCCTAATGAGAAAATTCTTCCTAATATCTAACCTAAACTTGCTGCAACTTGAGACCATTGATCCTTGTTAAGTCATCTCCCACCGCTGAGAACAGTGTAGATCCATCCTTTTGAACTCCCCTTCTGAAGGTATCTGAAGGTTGCTATTAAATCCGCCCTCAGACTCTTCTTCTCTAGACTAAATAAGTGGAATTTCCTCAGCCTGTCCTCAAGTCATTTGTCCCAGCCCCCTCACCATTTGTGTTGCCTTCTGCTGGACTCTATCTAATTTGTCCACATCCTTTCTGTAGTGGGGGCCCCAAAACTGGACACAGTACTCCAGATGTGGCCCTACCAATGCTGAATAGAGGTGAATAAACACTTGCCTTGGCTTACTGGCAACACACCTACCAATGCAGCCCAATAATCCATTAGTCTTCTTTGCAACAATGGCACAATGCTGGCTCATATTCAGCTTACTGTGCATTGTAGCCCACAGATCCCTTTCTGCCATTGATTACTACTCTCTGAGCCAGCTGCTCCAGACAGTTTTCTTTCTGCCTGATAGTTTATTCAAGCCCATACTTCCTTAGGTTGCCTGTGAGAATGTTGTGGGAGACCATGTCAAAAGCCTTGCTAAAATTAAGGTACACCACATCCACCAATCTCCCCACATCCACAGAACCAGTCATCTCATCATCTTAATACCTGAAGGGTAATTATAGAAAGGATGGAGATGGCCTTTCCTCTTTGGGTGTACGGGAAAGGACTAGTAGAAATGGCCTCAAACTGCTGCTGGTGAAATTTAGGTTAGAAATTAGGAAGAACTTTTTGACTATAAGCATGGGTAAGAATTGGAACAGGCTACCTAGAACCACCATCTCCAAAAATGGATGAAGATCAGATAGACACGTCTCTGGACTGATGTATTCAGGAATGTTCCTGTTTTGAGCAGGAGGCTGGACTTGATAACCTCAACCTTACTTTCTTATGATCCCATGATCCTATTGGCTTCCCTTCCACATTTGATTATTTTTAATCATTTGGTAGCACTCGGTTCAGTCAACTTTACTTCAATCCTTAGTTAACTGATGATTACCTTCTTGAAGAAACTCTTAAAAATATCTAGATATATTTTTAGTTGAACTGAAAATGAACTTGGATTAAAGTATGTCTTTTATCAGAATTTATGCTTTTTTCATTAAAACAATATAATACGTTAAACTAAACATATTTTAACTTAATATCACAATATGGTAGCTTCCTCTAAATGCAGATGGCAATAATTATGTGACTTCATTCCTGGGGAAGCTATTGTAAAAAAGATTCTGAATTAATTTTAGGCCTTGTCTACAACAGATTATAGAACATGCTAATCACAGTCAGGACTGAGAATGCTGTCAGGCATGAATGGAGCAGCTGTTTTCAGATACTATTGTACCTAATTCAATTTGATGCTTAGCTATGGACAACAGTTATTTCAAAATAACTACCTTATAGAGTAAGTTAGGGTGGGCAAAATACAGCCCAAGGGCTGGATCTGGCCTGCCAGACTATTCCATCCAGTCCTTGAGGACCTTCTGTTAGTTGAAATAATTATCATAGGCCCTAACCCTTGACTTTCCCTCTGAAAGCCAGGACCTCTATGCAGGAAGTGCCACTCTGGTTGCTAAGCAACCAACCACCACCCCAGCCTGACCTGACCCACTCCCAGCCCCAAGGTAGGGGGCACTAGGCATGGGGAGCTGCATGCTATAGGGTCAGGCTTGGCTGGCTCTGCACACTACAGGAGCATGGAAGCTGCACACTATGGGGTTGGGTAAGGCTGGTCCCATATGCTGTCACTACATGTGGCCAGGGACTCAAGCATGAGTGCAGGAGCTGCACACTATGGGGTGGGTCGGGCTGGCTCCTCCATCTGCCACCAGGTGTGGTCAGGGTGTCGTGTGAGAGTGCTATGGGGCTGGGTGGGGCTGGCCCTGCATGCTGCCACCCTGTGTGCCCAGGGACTCAGGGAGGAGCACAGGAGCTGTGCACTAAGGTGCCAAGCAGAACAGACCCCAAACCCTACTGCCACATGTGGCCAGGGACTCAGGTGGAAGTTCAGGGGCTGCTTGTTACTGGACTGGGTACAGCTGGCTCTGCACCTACCACCATATGCAGCCAGGGGCATGGATAGGAGCACAGAAAATGCATGCTGTGTGGTCAGGCAGGGCTGGCCCCACTCACAGTTACTATATGCGGCTCCAAGGACTCACACACTTCAGGGACTCTGGCAACCCACACTCCCTCTCTACACACACCCATACCTTCCCACCTCCTCACTCTCACCATACCCCCACACACCGACACTTTCCTACAGCCCCCACACACCCTGCCACACCCCTTCACCCACCCACCCCACACATATACCCACACCTTCCACCACACCTATGCATACACCTCACCCACCATACCCACACCCCACACACAAACACCCACTTTGCCAAACATGCACCCCTTACACCTCCCCCCAATATACAAGAGTAAGACTGTATTTTAAGCTATTATGCAATCAAGTCTAGATACGCTATGCAAACACACATACATCAGGACAATTAAAAAAACATATGTTATAATAAATGTTTGATTGTTTTTGTTTTGTTTTGTTTTTAGAATATGATTTGTTTTTTTTACTGATTCCAAGATGGCAGCCCCTCTCCACCCCCACCCTCCAGTCCAAACGAGAAGGACTTCAGGTGGCAAAGGTTAGGGGTGAGACTTCCAGTCCCAAGATGGCAACCAAGAGGCAGGGCATCTGTCAGGGGCATCTGTAAGGGGCAGACAACTTTTGTGACCTGCAACAACTTACCAAAACACTTTAAGCAGACCTCTAGCTGAAATAATTGCCCACTAACCTGACAGATATTTAGTGAATTTGTTGAATACCATTTAAAGTTGAGCCTAGATCCTGCCATGAGCTTCCTCTGGTGTCATTTCTGTGTTTATATGGAACTGCAAGAAAAATATTAAGAAGAATCTGTATTAATTAAATTCATCAAGGGAAGTGTTTTGATTTGTACATTATGCAAAATATACTTACACCTGCTGTTGAGCAGGAGATAGACTTCTTGAACAGGAGGAGTATGACAGAAATCAGAAAGTCATGTTAAAACAAATTGCTAACTTTCAGATGAAAATAATGTAATTTCCCTGAAATTTCACTGAATTTCACTTATAATTTATGGGTTTTTTTCACACAATTTTAGGCTATGAATGGGAATTCTCTTGGAACTTGAATAAACCTAAATATTTCAATGTTTGCAACTGTGAGTTTTCTTTTTCTCCCTTCCCCCATCTCTCCAATGTTCTGCTTTTTATGCAATTTTGTTCAAATGTTTAGATATGAACAGGGAGCTCCAGGAAAGACTGGGAACAAAGAAAGAGATTTATAGGCAGTAGAAGCAGGGGGCAGCCATCAAGGAGGCACACACCACCCTAGCACGTTATTGCAGGGAGTCAGGTAGGACAAGGCAGGACTGGCGCTTAAGTTGGCTTTAACAATTAAAGGACAATAAAAAATCCTTCTACAAATACATAGCAAACAAAAGGAAAGCACAAAGCAACATAGGGACCCTGCAGGACAAATGAGGTCAGTTGATGGTTGATGCAGGGAAACAGGCAGAGCTCTTCAATGAGTTCTTCACTTCAGTATTCCTTAATACTGACCAAGACAATTCCCCCACCTTGAGCATAGACAGATGTCCAAAAGGCACCAGACTGCCAAAGGTTAGTGCTGACTTAAAGAGCACTTGGACGGGATGGATGGATACAAGCCAGCTGGCCTGGATGATCTCCATTCACGGGTGCTGAAGGAATTAGCCAGTGGCATAGCTGAGCTTCTGGCATGGCTGTTTGAGCACTCATGGTACTTCAGCCAGGTCCTTGAGGACTGGAAAAAGGCCAATGTGGTGGCCATTTTTAAGAAGGGAAGAAGGGATGAGCTGGGTAACTTTAGGCCAATCAGTCTTACCTCTATCCCTGGGAAAATACTGGAAAAAATCATCAAAGAGCGCATTTGTAAAGGCCCAGCAGGGGAAACAATACTGAAAGGAAACCAGCAGTGGCTTGTCACAGGTAGATCCTGCTCAACAAACCTTATAGCCTTTCATGACCAAGTCACATGCTGCCTTGACACAGGAGCTGAGAGTGATGTCATCTACCTGAAATTTAGGAATTCCTTTGACAGTTTTGCATCCTAGTCTCATAGGAAAGCTAACAGGAAGTGGACTGGATACCTACACAGTCAGGTGGGTGGCTAACTGGCTTAGGGACACCTCCAGAGGGTGGTGGTGGATGGGTTGTTCTCAGTCTGGAAGGAGGTGGGCAGTGGGGTCCCACAGGGTTCTGTCTTTGGGCCAGTGTTATTTAAGACCTTCATCAGTGATTTGGATGAGGGTATGGAGAGCCCCCTTTCCAAGTATTCAGATGATACCAAGTTATGGGGCACAGTTAATACACCGGAGGGCAGGGAGCAGATGCAGGCCAACCTAGACAGGTTGGATCAGTGAGTAGAATGAAATAGGATGCAGTTCAATAAAGGTAAATGTAAGGTACTCCACCTAGGAATTAGGAATCCCCAGCACACCTACAGATTGGGGGATGACCTCCTCAGCAGCTCAGAGGCTCAGAGAGATCTTGGAGTCATAGTTGACTCCAAGATGAACATGAGCCTACAGTATGACGAAAGCATCAACAAAGCAAATCACACCTTGTCATGTATTAGCGGATGCATGACCAACAGATCAAGGGAGGTGATACTCCCCCTCTATGAGGCATAGGTCAGGCCACAGTTGGAGTACTGTGTCCACTTTTGGGTGCCCCACTTCAAGATGAACATGGAGAATCTGGAAAGAGTTTAGAGGAGGGCCACTCAAATTATTAATGGCCTCTGTGAAAGACCCTACGAGGGGAGGTTGAGAGATCTAGATCTCTCCAGCCTTTAAAAAAGATGGCTGAGGGGTAACCTTTTAGCTGCCTATAAGTTTATTAGGGGAGGGAAGCAAGGAATTGATGATGCACTGTTTACCAGAGTGCCCCAGGAAGTAAATAGGAATAAAGGGTGCAAACTAGTGGGGAGTAAATTTAGGTTAGACATTAGGAAGAATTTTTTTTTTACAGTAAGAGTGGCAAAAGTCTGGAATGGGCTTCCAAGAAAGGTGGTTCTATCACCTAACTTGGAGGTTTAATAGTTTCATAGTAGCTAGGGTCAGGAGGGACCTGAACAGATCATCTAGCCTGACCCCTTGCCACAGGCAGGAATGAATGCTGGGTTCACAAGACCCCAGGCCACCCTGACTGTAAAATATTGCTTTCTGATCTCTAACCTAAACCTATTTTCCATCAGCTTATTACCACTGTTCCTTGTCACCCCAGGTGGTGCTGGGGAGAAACGAGCTCTGCCTATTTGGTGTTGATCCCCCACGATGAGCTTGTAGGCAGCCTCCAGGTCCTCCCTCACCCTCCTCTTGCTGAGACTGAACAAGTTCAGCTCCTTCAGTCTCTCCTTGTAGGGCCTGTCCTTCCCTCTCACCAAATGGGTGGTCCTCCTTTGAACCCTTTCCAGGCTGGCCACATCCCTTTTGAAGTGTGGTGCCCAGTACTGGATGCAGTACTCCAACTGCAACCTGACCAAGGTCGCATAAAGGGGGAGTATCATTTCTCTAGACCGGCTTGAGATGCACCTTTGGATGCATGACAAAGTATGGCTGGCCTTGCTGGCTGTAGTCTGGAATTGGTGGCTTATGGTCATCTTGG
>JAGPOW010001296.1:110569756-110584045 GCA_030014935.1 Caiman crocodilus
TTTTTTTTTCTTTGCTGTCGTAGACTGGAACGCCAAGGTTTCACTTTCACCATGCTCTGCTAACAGCACGGTGTCCCACCAACTCCTCTCCTCGCTGGACAGAAGTAAGTCTTTTCCACACCCGGTCAGGGTGGTGAAGGGCAGGAAGACTACAGCCCTGAAGATGTTTTTTGCTGGACTGCGTTAACTGAATGAGTGCAGACGTTTGCTGGATTGGGTTAACCTGCTCCTACTCCCACCTTAAGCCCACCATTTTTGGCCTGATTTCAACCCCCTAAACATGTACACAGATAGGCACTTAGAATAACCTAACTCTAATTATGTTTTTTAACTGTAATATCTGCTCATAACCTATGATACCCCAAAACTTGTCTAAATCTACCCCAACACTGCAGTTAGTCCATTTAAGGATATCACTCACAAAAATCCTTGCCTCCAGCCCTTCAACAATTGTTTCCACTTCACTGTTTCTGCTATAGTGAAAGAAAGTATAATTAGGCAGACGAGATAGTAATAAACTACTTACCAATTTACTGGATTCCAATTAATTTTCAAAATAGACAGTGAGACTGGAAGAAATTATGTACCTAAGTGGTTTAAGCACTTACCTGACATGCAGATAACTGGTGTTTATTCCAATATAAACAACACATAAAAACCAGGACTGGAGCCATATTATCCAGTTAAGCAAATTATGTAAATTACCCAGTGCATATGCAAGTTGACTACACTGTAAAACAATTATGTCCCAACTTCAGAGACATAGATTAAATTATTTCAGAAAGAGAGAGATCTTTTGAAAGATACTCCTCATGCTCTCTCTGATATGTTTTTTCAATCATAGAAGAGGTGGGTTTATTCTTGTTTATGCAAAAATAAGGCAAAACCTGTGGCCACTTCTCAGGACAGCAGAAATCACCTGGGAATGTGCCTGAGTGAGGACCAAGAAAGACAGCAGTGCCAGTCCCATGACACTTCTGAAACAGTGTTCCATAGGGAAAAGGAATACATTGCTACTCATGCTTATCTTTCATAGGCCATCACTATACCCAGATGCCAGGGAATGGAACATTATTTTCCATCAGCAGCATCTGTCTCCTTGGCAGATTCCTCAGACAATTATGTTGGCAGCTTTGGAGTAGCCTCTGGGTCTGTCATGTAGCTACCCTTGTCCTTGCTACATCATTTTATAGTGATTCAATTTGTTTCTGAATAATGTCTGCAATTTTTATGCTATTAAGCTCCAACACAAATCACTTATGAGATCTCTAAGCCAATCTTTTTATGGCAATGTGCAGGACCTATTAACTATTGACATTCCCCCTACAAAACATTCATTATAATACACAAGAATCATAGCACAAACACTTTCAGTGTCAGGTTGGCACTGTGTCTAATCTGACACTGGTAGAGTCCTCTTAGAATACTACTTGTTTTTGTTCAAAGGCCTATAGGGACATTTCTCAAAATGTTGCACTCCAGTTTTATACATGAGGTTCTCATTGACACTAAAACAGATAATCCAGCTGATGTGTGTAACTGGTTATGTATCGGTTTGATTTTACACACAATGCTGAACTAAACATCTCAGCTGTTGATTTCCATGTTACCTTAAAAAAGGTTTTTATAAACTAGTTTTAATATTAGAGACAAAATATACTCTGTGGACTAATGCTTAGAGCACTCAATTGAGAGGGAGAAACTAAAAACTCCTTGCTTACTTTCTGTCTGTCTCTCTGATTCTTGCATTCTTGGCTGCACATTGGCCAAGGTTCAGTAGGTGAAATGCTTCAACACCAAGAAGCCAAAAGGCCATGGTTTGAATATGTCCCCAGTTTAGAGGTAAATGCTCTAAACCAGCAGGAGCCAACTCACAGAACAGCTATCACAAGTGGTATAGGCAGCTGCTGTGTGTAGCACAAGTCCTGGGTGCTCAAGAAATGAAGGTGATAGAAAGGAGGCAGGGAAAATAGTTGAAACAGGATGGTACCTCAGCAGGAGGTGTCAAGTGTCTCCATCTAGATTAACTCTTACCTGACCACACCGCCACTACTGAATCCTTTGGATCCTTGCTTTCCTTATAAAACTGAGACAGTTATGGAACCAGCAAAGTGTTAACTGACTCTTGGCATGGACACCTCTTTCAGCAGTAAGCTACCCCTCCAATCCATGTTCCTGAGATACAGGAACTTGTATCAGTATCTAGGCAGGATGACTGAAGCAGTAGCCCTGGGTGCCAACTGTGTGTATGTTCAGGGAGTGGAACTAACATCTGCCACTGCAGCTATTAAACTGAACCAGCAGTATGGCTGCTGCTATTAGTTGCCACCAGGGTTGCCAAACCAAAACAATTTATTTTTTTTGTTACTGACAACCTGTTTGTTGATGTACAAACTTTTTTGCTGACATATATTTTACATAATATAAATGTAAGTTTTCTCCCAGTTCCTAGATAAAGGTGGGTTCCAATTTAGGGTTTATCTCCAACCATAGTACAAAAATTTGGATGTCAGTAAAAAGAACATCAGTTAAAAACAAACAAAAAAAATCTTTGGCTGGGAACACTGCTTGATTGCAGCAATGATTGTACATAGAAATCTCTGGAATTTGCCCCAGAACTGCATCGCATGGTGACTTCTTTAATCGTAGTTTCCCGCATGTGTCCCACCTGCTGCTGATTGGTGGAAAGGCCCCATTAATCACTACTCACTGCCCAGTCCCAATGACCAGGAGGCAAAAACTATGTTTTTAAAAATGCTGTGGCTTTTGCCTCCCAGCCCCCAGGCACAGGTAGTGAGCAGTGAGCAATGGGCCCCTACACCCATCAGTGACAGGGTGGGGTGGTTGTGTGGGGCAAACTCCAGGATTAAAGAAGCTTCCACAATGCATACTTTTGGCATGAATTCTGGAGATCCTTAATTATACACCATGCTTCTCCCACCCCAGGGGTTCCCTACTCACCTCTATACCTTAATGCTCCACTTGTACCCCTCACTGTGCTGCCCAACACCCCATTCCCAGCATGTCACGTGCTGGCCCTGGCTCTCATCTTAGCAGGGACCCACCAGTCAGTACTACTTTCTGCCTATCTGTAGCAGTGTTACAGGCAGGGACACAGCAACAGCAGCACATGGCTGGGAGGGGGGTTGGGGAGTGCAGGACTATGGGCTACAAAGCCCTAACAGAAAGGTTTCTGCAGGGTGCTCCTTTTCTGCTCAGATACCAGGTGGCACTGCTCTGCTCTTCCTGCCCTTCAACACTTGCCTCTGGTAAGTGCCTCTTAACCAAGTGCTAGTTGCTTCGGATGTTTTTACCAATAGCTCAATTCTTTTATGGATTTTGTAGACAAGTATTTTTAGTTTTTTGTTTTTTTTTTACTGTCTCCATAAATTTATGTACAGTTCAAAACTCTGGTCACCACTGCTTCTGATGAATCCTGGCTGCTTTGTTATGCTTCTGCCTCCGGGGGACAGGGATCAGAGTGACACGTGGGTAGTGGGAAGGTTTAACTTTTGGCATGGCTGCTGAACAAATGCTCTAAACACTAGCATTGTAGGTGAAAAGTGCATGTTCTTTTTTTAGCTTGATCAATGCTGTTATACATTAGACATGATGAAAATATCAGATTCAGTCCTGGTAAAGTTTAGTGCCACTCTAGTTTGGACCATAACTGAATTTAAATGAAGTTGGGCACCTAACACCTCAGATTGGTTAGATTCTAAACATGAACGGAAGACTAAATTTAAAACTGTATAGGTCTTTTCAGTCTAATGTGTAGGTATTGAATGAATTTAGGTGTATGACTAATTGTATTGTGACTAGAATAGGGGTATTCTTGATCCTTATTGTTGTTTCAGATTAAGGAACTTTTTCTCAGTCCTGATTTAACAATCTGGATCTGGTCCCAGATCCACAGCTGGTGTAAATTACCAAAGCTCTATTAATACCACTTTACCATTAACATAGATTTGAGAGCATCCAAGTAATAGTCCCTCTTTAGATGTGTAGATATTTTTTGGTCTAAGTGGAAACTATGAATTCTTATTCCGTTACCTATATTAAATTTTGTGACCATTTGTCCCTATGAGTTGATTACACTGCTTGATTCCCTCAGCACTGAATTTTATAACACTAAAAGCAGATGTTGAGATGCAATTATTAATCCATAAAGGCTCTCTTCTGAATAAGTGGGGTAAGCTAGTATAACATAAGGTACTGAGTAACTGTAGCTAATAATGCTTTCACATACTGTCATTCATAGATCATCTTAATTTTCCATAGCCTTTGAAGACAATATAAAAAAGTGATAAATGGAAACAAGGCATAAAATAATAACTCAATAAAAAAGTACATTTCTCCAAAAAAATAACCCCATAACAATGCAATATCACTCAGAACAGTCTATGGCTCATCTATCTCAGAACTGAGGTCCTGGTCCTTGGTGTGCATGAGCAGAGCCCCATTAAGGACTATGGAGCATTGATTTATACTGAAAATCAGTCCCAAAATATTTCAAGAGATGTTACTTTATGCCTCAGTATTTTGGCATTAAATGGCTTCTGAACATGAAAGTATAGAATCACTGGCAATTTAAATTTCTTTACATTTTAAAACATAATACAGACTTTAACTAACAACAACATCCCTTTGTCCCCCACCTCTCACTAAAATGGCTAGATTGAATGAGGCATATCCAAGATGATTTATCCGTACTTTTGGATCTTATGCCGGTATGCAAGAACATATCATGTGGCTTCAACGTATTTATGAGTTGACTGAGCTACTTCCTATTCATTTGGTATTATTCTGCAAAGAATATGAAAAGGTAGAGAAACAAGTGTATTGTTTCCAAAATATGCAGACAGAAAATGGTAGGTACCAATTGGTTAATTAAAAAATGATAAATTCATATATTTTCAAAAATGATTGATATATCCTAGGCATTTGTATGCTTGACCCATTTTATCAAGTTCTATCTGAATGGAGAAGATTTCTGCTGCAAGTCAGAAAAGTTTTCAGTACTGAGAGATCTGCTTATTATAATTTTTTACTCTACACTTTGAGTTATGTGGAACAAAAGGCAAATAGCTTGCAACATTATTTGAAAATGACATGTGCTTATAGATGCCACTCTCATGGATCACACTGAAACCAGAATATAATTCTTTTAAATACATTCACTACTGTATGCATTTAAAAAATAAAATTATTTTTCCTATGAAGAATGAAAATGATCAAATAAAAATAAAGTTTTAACTAGATTCGCAGTGCTGATCAGGAAGTAATTCAAGTGGAAACTGAGAAATTTGACAGCATAGGAATGAATTTGAAAAACCAGACAGCAAGACAAGCTTCACATAATATGAGAAAATATGATACTGTCTGATAGAGTTACACTGACATCAACCATCACCCACTAGTCAAAGAATTTGTATTTCCATTGATTAGGAACATACCCTTTTACTTTTCTCTTTGTTTGCCAATACACAGGGAAAAAAAAGTGGATATAACACTGTATAACTGTGGAAATGGTTCTTTTTCACTGTATATCTCAGCCTCTTGAAGGCTCAGATCATGTGTAGATTTCCTCTCATTCCTAATTCTCTATCTGTGCTTCTGGTTTTAAATTTGATTTGCTAAAGAAGATTTATGTAAGTTGCGCGCGCGCACACACACACATGCGCACACACACACACACACATATATTATACACATTTTTCTGTGAGTCTCTTATATGTCTGATAAAAGAAAACCGGAAGAATTACATAGACACTTACCAGCATGTAAATGCTGAAATGGACAGAACAATATAGAGAATTTAAATGCGAGAATAAGAAACTATGCCTTGTGTGATTAGACATTAAGTAATCACATTAGCAACAGCTTAAATTTATAAAATGGTTTATGTAAGGAGATATAAAGGGCCACCATTTTAATGCACTCAATAACAAGAAACAAAATGAAAGGACTGTAGAAAATTGCCATGGCATGAGTGAGGTCAGCCTGCTTTCCCAAACAAGGATCTAATACTTCAGTTTTCTCCTTCATCCTGAGGAAACAAATACATTTCAATATTTAGTCAGGCATCTTTAAATTTATTTAAGTGTTTTTTGGGGTTTTTTTTCGGATTCCAGAGAAAATTTTCTACTAGCATCTTGGTTTGTGCATGGGATGTCAACTACCAAATTCTTGGCTTGATATTTGTCAGGTAATTATCAAATCAGATTACTTGAAAGAAATAGCTCTTACATTTAATAAAATGTTTTGAAGGTTAATTTCTGAAGCACAAAACTGCCAGTATGATTCCCATTTATATATTTTTCTGAGAGAAAGTCTCCAGCCCAGTAAAGCATTTGTGCATGTGCTTTAAAAAATTGTATAGTGGATTTCTACAGGCAATATCTCCTTGAGAAATGCTTGACATTTTCCCCCCAAGTTTTGGGTAGATATTTAAAAGTAAATGAACCATTTAGGATTCAAGGGACCATTTTCAAAAGGGGCTTAGGCTTTTAAAAAAAAAAAAGAAAAACCTTGAAAATCTGACCCATCCGTACTTTTGAAAATGTTCCCTTTAAACTTTTAAAAACGTTATTACTTAGGCCTGCTCTACACGTTACATGTGTCGTGCAATTAACTGGAGAATTGCAGTTACCTTGAAAGAGGCTACACCTGCAAAGTACTTATCACACAATTAAAAGGTCCAACCAGATATAAAGTTAGACCTTGAAAATGTGTACTAACTTTATAACCAGTTGCTATTTAGCCTTAATTTACATATGTTGTAGGGTCCCCCCTGTGACCGGAAGCCTCATTAGTAGGGAGTTCCCAGCCTCAGAGGTGTATCTCGCCCAGCCAGGGCTGCGAGTCCTGTAATTCCTGGGGGCTCTCTGCCCCAGGAGCTCCAGACTCTGAGTCCTGGAAGAACTCCATGGCTGATGGGACCAGGAGTCCAACAGCTGCTGAAGCTGTGTCCCTGCAGAGTGCCAGAATCCAGCTGGGGCCTCTGCCCATCACAGCTATACTTTCTCAGCTTTGGGGTACATGAAACCCCCTGAGCGGGGAGATCCCTTCTGTGGCAATCACCCCCACCCTGGGGGTGCATCAAGCCCCTGGGGTGCCACAGAAGTGATCCTACACCTTCCCAAAAAAGGAAGGTCACTATAGTGATGATCTGCCAGATATGAGAGGGTGCATGGGGTTCCCACATGGCTGGGAGACTCAGCTGAGGAGGTTCCCAGCCAGAGGACTTGCCTCTTGCTGGTGCCAAGGAAGCCTGGGATTGGGCTCCCTCTGTACAGGCAATAAGGCATGATGGGATCTCAAGCATGATCCTACAATAGATACATTGCACATTTACCTGTATGTGAAGAGAGAGTCTTACAAATAGGATTACAAAGGAAATGTTGTATTGATAAAAAGGTGCTTCTCATGAAAGAATGTTCTGCTCAATTTTGAATATGATGCTATAGTGTTTTTAGGTTCTCCTAGTATTTTCCTTCTTCTAAGTCACATTTTCTTTAGCCTTTTACAACTTTCACTTAGCTGAGGCAGTTGCTTTTTTAGGTTTTCTTCCTGTTCTTTGTCTAATGAAGACACAAATTTAGCAATGTAATGGCAAAAAGTTTTCATTGCCATATAGGTTATCAACCCTGAAGAGATAAATACTCAGTATAAAACTTCCCAGAGGAACAGTTAAAAAAATCTATCAATAGATAGATAGATAGATAGACAGACAGACATCAACCAGGCTAAAGGACTATGAGGGCTCCAAACTTCTCTCATATGGATGTCCAGAAAAAAAAATCTGTTTTTATTTCAGCAGGTATACAAAGGAGAATTAACATTCATCTTCACTTAGAGAGATGATATAGTCTTGGGTAAGCAGCTTTAAACTAGGTTTTGCTTGTAAAAAGTTTAGTATATGGAAGAAGAAAAAAGAATGATGTTGGGTAGTTAACAATTTTCCTGCCCAGCTTCTTGGTGTCAGGTCAGTGTCACAGCTAAGTTTTCTGCAGTAGAAAATTTAGTAAGTACAACCACAAAGGCAACAGACAGAGTCAACATTTTTCATGAAATTTAGGCCCTAAAAGTGCTCTACAGTCATTTCTCAGGGGTATAGGTTATAGCCATGTTGGTCTAAGAACACAGGCAGACAAAGGTCTTTGGGTACTCTTCCATCACCCCCCACCCACCAACATCTCTCTCACCCACTGAGTTCTCAGTTTACATTTTCACTGTCTGCCTTTCTTGCATGTATACCAGCCTCTGGCTTCTTTACTATTCATTCCATCCCGGAAGAGCATACACCAACTGCAGATGCTTCTTCAGCCTGATGAAGGCTATTTGTACCCAAAAGCTTGCAAAGAACAATTTTTCCAACTATCTGAGTTGGTCTAATAAAAGATATCAGATTTACCTAAAGAACCTTGTCTGCCTGCAGTCATGTCAGAACCCATGTGCATGGCTAGAGTGTTGTTCAAATGGCCAATTACATAAAAAAGTAACTGGGTAGTAAATGAAGGTGATCAAAATTAGAGCACCTTAGGGACCTTGTATACAGTTCCTTATGGCTAGGGACAAACAATACACATAGACCAGTTTAACTGAGCAAAAACTGGTTTAAACCTGTAACAGAACAGACATTCAGTGCACATAAACTACTATGAAAATTGGTCAGGTTGTTTTGAGATAAACCTGGTGGAATATAGTATCAGACATAATTGATTTGAGTCAAATCAGTTTATGCAATGTCTGTCCCAGACCCCTTCCTGGTTTAAGTTAAATCAGAGTCCTCCAGCATCCCAGATGCATTGCAAACCTGAGTGGGGCCCTGCTCTCTGCTCCATCCCAGCAGGACTGGCCCCTTCAATCTGCTCCCTGGCTGCAGCTCCAAAAGAGACAGCAGGTACAGGGCCTGGCTTCCTCTTACTCCCCTTCCCCACACCACTTCCTGCTCAAGCAGGGAACCCCCCACCCCGCCTTACACAGATGCCTCTCAGCATTAGCTGGCATACCACATGCTGGCTACAGTCTGTGCTGTGGGAGATGGGACAAAGGCAGACAGGACAGTGTCAGCTTAGTGCTTTTGGGAGCTAATCAACAGGTAGCTGGTAATGTTCCTCTGTTCTTTCCTTGGAAAATGTTGTTTAAGAAGAGCTTGTACTAGTGAGGGAAGCTGTTGTTTTGCTGATGGGGTGATAAATGCTAACTCCCTATGTAACTCCCTACAGTGTACCTCAATGTTCTGTTATCAATAGTGAGGGAGGGGAGGGATCCTTCCCTAATCAGAGCATCCTGCAGGAACTGACCATGATCCCCCTCAGCTCAGCCCTGTTGGGAGGGAGGGATGCTCTAGCACTCCTGAGCTTCTAGCCTGAGCCACTGCAGGCATATGACTACATTTCTTCAGTCCAGAAGGAATGTCTGTATAGTTACAAACTGGTTTAGCCTAGCCATGTTAGACTAACCTGCAAAGATTGAATGAATTCAGGTTCAGGCTTTTTGAATGTCTGTCTTTAGCCTATGAGGGTTACATGCCCCTGGCCTGCCATAGGGAGGAGCCCAGGGTCTCTTTCCTGCACAAGCAGTTGGCAGTCAGGGAAGAGGGAGCAGCTGGGCAGTAATCAGGGTGGGGGTGCCCTGAGTGGGACCTGCCCCCCACCCCAGCAAGAGCTGGTTCCCAGTGCACCATGGTTTAAGCAAGGTGGGGTAATAGTTCCTGAGCTGCCTTCACACTGTCCCTGTACCAGGGAGTGAATCCTGGATGGCCTCTTTGCATCCAGCCAGCGGATGGAGGGGGCGGGGAACAGCTGGAATGAAATCTGCCTGGCTGGCTTCCACAGCAGGCTACAGTGCCCCCTAACTCCTGGCTCAGCCAATTCATGGAAGCACCCAGCCCTCACCATCAAACACAAAATGCTTGTTAGCATCAATGATGCTGTAACTTTAAGTGCTTTGGGTAAAGTGCAAATAGTTACAGCATGATTGAGGTACTCTTCTGTAACATCTGTATGTACCCAAAATGACCAACTCCCTTCTAGAAAGTAGAAGTTGTGTACATCTTGTAAATAAAAAATTAACACATGGTTATGGTTGTCCCAGGGCCTTCATAACTAAATGACTCCAGGCACAAGCATTGTCTGGCAGACGGGTAGAAACAGAATATATTGTAAACTTAAAGTAAAACTATATAGGCCTTGACATTTATAGCTTCAGCAGCAAGTAACAGAAAATAACTGGTTATTTAAGAGAAAACTATCACTTTACATAGGGGCAACAGGAACCTTTAAGGTAGGGGTATTCAACTTGCTCAGGTTTGGATACAGTGGTGGGTCTAGTGTCAACAGTGAGGTGCATAGCACTGGTGGCTTCAGGGATTAATGCCAGCATGGCTCACCCTCTGCCACCCACACTCATCCTTAATGGCAATCTCTACCCCTGCTCTCCCTTCTCCCAAATTTCTGGCATGTCTAGGAGTCCTGCGGGCATGATGACAGAGCTCCACAACCCAAATCCATTCTGTATCCTGTGTGTTTGATTTGTTGAAAATATACTGGCCATGAGCAGTATGGAAACAGTTTGGGAGAGAATTGAGGAGACATAAGTAATCAAAACTTGATTGAAAGATAGAATGGATTGTAACGAGAAAGTGATTAGGCACTATTGAAAAAAACCCAGTGTTTCTGTCAACAAGGTGCAAAGAGAAGCATCAGTGTGGTAAAGCTGATCACAAGATATTGCAGAATTTGGGATAAACTGAATGAAAGTTAAAGAGATTCAAGTACTGTACAAAATTGGCTAAGTATTTAACATTGCTACCACCTTGGCTGATATATCTTTATGAGAGATGTTACCCATCACTGACAGCCAGGGTGGAGGAGTAAGCCATAGGCCCCGTGATACGAGGTTCAGAAGCTGTACATTCATTAACTGAATGTGGGATAGACATAATATGTGGCCCAAAATATGGAGCACTATATTCTGGGAAGCAGAAATGAGGGCAGACTTCTAAAGTTAATTTAAGATCTTCAAGAAGATCCAGCAATCTTGCTGAGTAGATTGCCACCAGTCTTGAATTGACAGTCAGTTTTATCAGATGGTAAGTCTGATAACTATACAAAATGACAACAAGATACACTTCAAGTAGAAACGTTGACTTCAGTGAAATAAAGTATTATATGGTGAAAAAAGTGAGAATCTGGGCTTAT
Organism: Caiman crocodilus; assembly: GCA_030014935.1. NCBI lineage: Eukaryota > Metazoa > Chordata > Crocodylia > Alligatoridae > Caiman > Caiman crocodilus. The sequence goes on from JAGPOW010001296.1 coordinate 110,580,964, forward strand.
CTGGGTTCTGGAGTTAAGCATCAATATTAATTGTGGAGACAATGCTGTTTTAGCTCAGAACTGGCTCATAACTAGGTGTTATAACTGGCTCATCATAACTATAGGTTGCTTTTCATGTTAAAAAGTGTTTAGAATATTTTCCTTCTATGTGTCTTAGTGCTTTGTACACTATCCATCTCGGAATTATCTTAATTATTTTTATATGGCTATATTTTAATACTTCAGACATAAACTCAACATGTTAAAACATACAGTAGTAGAATAGAGAAGTTTCTGTAAAAGTAAAAAAATGACATGCAAGAAGAACTTACTCCCTTCAAAAAGTTCAGTTAATTATAAAAGGAGTGTTGAGGAGATTCCCTGGTGATAAATTGGGGGTAGGAGGGAAACTCTTAGATAAATATTTAGTAGATAGAGATATTTAAAATCAATTTATTTCTTTTTTTAGATTATAGTTCATGATTCAAATTTCACTTATATCAGTGAGAATTAGAAGTACCTCCATTGAAGTGGATGAAACTATATTGATGTTAAACCAAGCTCATGTAATTTGACAAATACATTCTGAAATTAAATGGAAGATTAAAAAAATGAAATTTTCAAGGAAAACTTGATTTTATTATGCAGTTACTGGGCATGGATGATCCCTTTTGCATTAATATTATGTATTATTTTCTCAATACCTATATTTTCAAAGCTACATAATTAGAAAGAATTATCTTGCTTACAGTTTACAGGCCTGATGAGTCATGATATCTGTAAGGAATTTAGTGGCTCAGTTCAAAGTGTTCAGCAAAGGGATTTTTGCTGATGGCCATTTATAGATTGTATGCAATGTAGCATATAGGCATTGGATAATTTAAATTACTGGTTCTCAACCTCCAGCCCACATGCCAGATTCAGCCCACAAAACCATGTTATCTGACCTGTGGTGCTCTCTATGGGCACGTCCAGATGAGCATACACGTGCCTCTTGCTCCTCCTCAAACCCCTTTGAGGCAGAACAAAAGGCACGTGCAGGAACAAAAAAATGTTCCCCGCACTGAGACCTCTGGATATCCAGGGGTCTAAAAAAACATTAAACAAAAAAACAGTGGGGCAGGGCAAGGTCCCAGACCATGCCCTGAGGCAACCAGAGGTTGGGTTCTCCAGGGAGATGCTCTGACTGCCAGTGTCTCCATGGTAGTTTCCTCACCCTGGTGCTGAGATACGTGGCTGGCCAGGCTGCAAGTTCAGCACCAGGGCTCCATTGATGGTAAGGGGCCGGGTGGGCTGGAGGAGAGGGGAGGGGACCATGGGGGGGAACCATGCCAGTCCTATCCATTCCCTAGCCCCCTGATCCCTGGCCAGCCCCCCCCACTATCCCCCCAGACCCTCCCAATCGATGCTTAGCTGGGTCCTGCCACCCTCAGGGTCCCTGTGCTGGGTGCAGCCAGGTCTTGACAGCCATCAGGCCCTGTGCCACCTGGTCAGCTCAGGACCAATCTGGAAGGACCCAGCATGGTGCCTGGTCCCCATGTGCAGGGCCCAGCCTGGCCCTGTCACCCTCGTGGCTCCTGTGCTGCCTGGCCAGGCCAGGTCCCTTGGGGACCCAGTGCGGCATTTGGGGACTGTGTGCTACACCCAAATGGGTCCTGCTAGCCTGGAGCAGCCCCAGGGCCAGCAGGACACATTTGGACATGGCATGCAGTCCCCACACATTGCGCTGGGTTCCGCTGCCCTGGAACATGGCCTGGCCTGGCTAGGCAGCACAGGGACCCCAAGGGCAGCAGGGCCAGTTAGGCCCAACACACAGGGAACTCACACCATGTTGGGTCCTGCCACCCTGGGCCTGGCCCAGCCAGTAGGCACAGGGGCCCTGAGGGTGGCAGGACCCATTGAGGTCCAGCACATGAGGACCATGTGCTGCACCAGGTCCTGCCACCAAGGGCCTGGCCCAGCAGCAGAGAGGCCCCATGATCTGGCTGGGCCCCGTATGCTGTCCTCATGTGCCGCACTGGATCCTGCCAGCAAGGGCCTGGCCCAGCTGGGTGGCAGATGGTCCCCAGGGCCAGCAGGACCCAGCATGCAGTCCCTGCATGCTGCATTGGGTCTTTTTACCATGGCTCAGAGTGCCCCACAATGCTACTGTTGCTAAAGATAAGTTGTGGGCCCTGGGTAGGGGGGCTGGGGCAAGTTATATTACATCTGCTGCACTCTCCACATCCACAGAGCCTGTTATATTGTCACAGAACTAAATCCAGTTGGTCAGGTATGACTTCTTGCTGAATTTGTGATCCTGGTGAATCTGACTCATCTGCTTGGTTATGTCACTCAAATTGGCTCCAAAAGACAGCTGCAACAGAAGCAACACCAATGGCAAAATCAACACTGAATGATTCAAGGACCCAATCAAGAGAGATCTTTTCCACTAGTGCCTCATCAACAACAACACAAGCAAACTGGCGAACTGCAATCAACAACAATGGGAGAATTTTGGCAGCGCTTGGAGTGCCTTCAAGTCCACCATCATCATCACCAGAAAAGAGAAATTTGGATTCTTTAGCAGGAAACATCAAGACTGGTTTGGTGAGGATAACCAGGAGTTCTTAGAGTTGATCAACCACAAGTGAAAGGCCTTTTGTGCTTGGAAGAATGACATCAACTCCAAGCAAAAAACCTAAATAAACAACAAACCAAGGCAGAGGTCCAAAGAAGGACCTGAAATATGAAGAACAGATGGTGGGAAGACAAGGCAAAGGAAATGCATCATCTCATTGACATCCACAATATGCATGATTGTTTTCAATGTCACCAAAGCCATTGATACTCTGTTGTTGATAAGCATGTTCTCAAATCCATTCTGCAAAACCCAGAGTTGATACCAGAATCCCAACCTTTGATAAGTTAAGGAAAGCTATCAAGCAGGTGAAGAACAACAATGCATCTGGAGCATATGAATTCACCATCCAGCGCAAGGTGGCAAAGGGTCACAGTAGGGCAACAGCCCTAGACTTTAGGAGGGATGACTTCAACAAGCTAAGGAGGATCGTTGGGGAAGCGCTGAGGACCCAGAGGGGAAGGGAGCCAGATGTCCAAGGTG
>JAGPOW010001296.1:110585167-110596534 GCA_030014935.1 Caiman crocodilus
GGAAATCAAAGCCTAGTGCGGGGAAAAAGAAATTAGTTAGAGAGCGTTCGTTCTCGCCCTAGGAGTCTGTGGAAATTAAGGCTCTCAAGGTGCGACATCCTGTACCCTAGAAACTCCTGAACAGAAGGCTGACAATGACAAAGACATCTAATATCACCTCAAATCTACAAGTGAAGCCTTTGGACACCTGATGGTGTCCAAAGGTCACTACATCAGATCGAAAACTAAGTTCATGGTTTATCAAGAAGCTGTGATCCCCACCTTACTGTACAGAGCTGAGATGTGAACAATATACAGGAGATACCCCAAGTGATTAGAAAAGTATCATAAATGATGACTGTGGAAGATCCTTCAAATCCAGGGGAAAGATGGACATACCAACCTTATGAGGGTCTTCTCACAAGCAACCACAATGAATATTGAGGCGATGGTCATCTGGCATGATATAAGTTCTATTCTCCCAGCTCATTCAAGGCATATGCTCAAGAAGAGGGCATAGAAAGTGCTTCAAGGATGTCTTCAAGGCTTGAATTTGAAAAAGTGTAAGATTTGGTAGAGAACGTGCCTAGATCAGGGACAGGAGATACAACACAGCTATGTCTGACAACCACTGCAGTAATGAGAAAAGTTCCCCCTTGTCAAAAAGCCCCTAGACCTCTATCCCTCTCTCCCTTCTTTCCTCCTTCCCTTTCTCCCTCCCTCACTATCTCCCAGGTCAGAAAAGGGATACATGTGATGGAAGGATTCCTGCATTGGAACTGTTATCTCAGGCACTTGGCTCTCATTGCCAGTGTGACTTCTAGGTTGTGCATCTGGAGGACAGGCTGGCAAATGACCCAACAGCACTTTTCCCCATCCCCTTTGATCCAATCCATGGGTCATGTCCTATGGGCACTGGCTGATTCTTATTCTCATTGCACTGGCACTCACTGTATCAACCCCTCAGGGCAATCCCCACCCCCACTCCTCCTTCAGTCATGACCCCATCCTGGCCCTGGACATGAATCCTTACACTTCACATCTGTGTACAGAAAATGAGCTCATGGTGGCCAGTATGGTGGGTCCAGAACAGGTGGCTAAATACTTGCAAAGTGCATGAAAGATGTGCCTATAGGGTACCAGTGAAATAAAGAAGAGCTGTCAGAAGCTCTGGTCGCAGCCTCTGAACTCAGGCCACACACCAGGAACTGCCAGCACTAGGAGCTGTGAGACTGGCAAAAGGAAGGAATTGGGATATGCATGGGAGAAATGTATAGTTTAGGGATGCTTCCACCTGGATGCTAAGTCATGTGATTGGAGGGTTCCAGGTGGCCACCCACTGTTTTGGAGGTGACACCTCACACCACAGTGGAGCTGAAAGAGTTGCAGCACCAGGACATGGAGTTAATGCACACAGTCCTGGACAGCTGGCAGTTGCCCCACATGCCCTGGCCCAACAAGTGATTCCAGACAAATCCTGAAAGGGCACAGGAGTGCTCAGAATAGTGGGAAGAGTGTAGCCCACCAGCCCAATGGGCAGCTTCTGACAGCAGAGCTGGCTGGCCCCAGTTCATGCCCCAGATGTCTGGGTTCTGTGTATGTGCGTGTGTGGAATGTACACACACACACACACATACACATACAGAACTCAGGCATCTCTCGTACACACATAACCCAGGGATCTGGGACACAAACACACACATACAAGTATACACACACAGAACCCAGATGTCTGACACGTATGCACACACATGCACATGCACAGAACCCAGTCATCTGATATGCACATGCACATGCACAGTTGGCAGGCACAGGGTATGTTGGGTGGCAATGTATAGGACAGCTGGCTGGTGGCTCATGGCCATGAGGGCACATGCCATGTCAAGTTGATGCTGCATCAGGTCCATTTGAGTGTCTGTGACATTCTTCAGGCTCCAATGAGGCTCACAAGGCAACCAGCAAGCCTTGCCACAACTCCTGGGTCTTCCTGCTTGCTTGGGCATGCAGGCCAGGAAACAAAGGCACATGCAAGTCAGGACAGCAGGGGAATGGGGACATGGTGGTCCATGCCCAGAGCCAGTCAAGGTTAGCTCAGCCATTCAGCTCCATTTAGGAGTCTTCTGCATACTGGAGGCACACAAGAGCCTCCCTGACCTGCTGGGCTCAACCTGTGTACACAGATTCCAAGCCCCACCCCAAGAAAGGTCTGTTCTGTTTGCTCACAACCTAACTTTGGGCACTTAAAATAAAGCTCAAAAGTTAAAGTGCTTTTGCCTTGGGCTTCTTTAATGTAGTGTTCCCAAATCTCACACACACAACCATGGTGTGACTGCTGCCTCCTGAGTCTGGTGTGGGAGGGCGAGGGGGGTCCCCCAATGGCCGATCGCTGAGCCAGCAGCAAAACCGATGAAACCAGAAGTGCACTTCCAATTTTGTGGCTGGTGCTTCCAGGCAAGTTTCCCTCCAAGGTTCGCATGTGCATGGCTGCAAGGTGGTCTGGGTAGGGGGAGGGCCAGGATTGTCTGCTGGCTAGATTTCCCTCTCCTGTTCAGAATAACAGGTCTGATGGCTACAAAGCCCTGGGACAGAAAACAGGGGCTGGGCTGTTCCAGCTCCTCAGCTGTCAAGGGGAGGGATTTGCTGTGTTTTGGGCACTCGAGTGCAGTCTGAGTCACAAACTGTCTCCCTAGAAGAGGGAGAGGCAGAGTAATGTATGTTGGCATGCTGGAGGATGGTGCCACAGCTTCTTTTGAAGAGATGAGTGTGCAAACATCCATTTCTGTAGTAGAAACTGTGTGGGAGGCCATTCTACCTCATCAGAAGTGATAGAAGTTTCTACTGAGACCTGTCATTTTTTGGTCCAGTAGAAAAGGTTTGAACACTTGCACATTCAGGGTTTCTGCTGGTGGAACTGAGAGTCCACTAGTAGAAATGTAATGCTTGTTATGAAATGTAATGCATAGTTAATTTTCAGATGAGTAGGCCTATTAAATTTAATCTATTGGCTGGATTGGTTCTCATCACATTCTAAACTGAAACCCATATCCTATCCATATTCTTTTTCTATAAGTATCAGAAAATGGGGAAATAAATGAGCTAAATATAAGTTTATGATTAGAACTCTTAGTTTTCAGTATATTTTGTGTAAATGTGCATTTTAGAATGTGAAGTTTTATACAATTTCAGCATGCATTTTTTAGTTTTCCAAATATAAAAATGTATTCAAGAAAGAAACTGGATAAGGAATTATTTCTTGTCATGAAAATACAAACTGCAGTATTAAAAATGTGGTATCTAGGAAACTCATGTAATATAGATCTGATCAACATATTTCAAATTTTAAAAAAATCCAAAGTTAGAAAAAGGTCGTGTCAACCATGTAAGTATGTGAGATCTATAAAAGCAAGTTACAAACAAAAGGTGCACTTCTATTAAATGTGACTCAAAACAAGACATAATTAGGTATAAATAGTCCTGTACAGGCAGTCCTCGGACTTGCAGCACAATTGGTTCCTGAAAACAGTGTCTTAAGTCAAAACGTTTTAACTCAGAACCTATTTTCCAGTAGGAAACAATGTTATAAATGGGAGACTGGTTCCTGAACCAAGGCCTGATACCATGTTTTCACCAAAAATAACCCAGAATTTTGTACTCAATTAATTATAGATGAGTAATAATCATAATTAATGTGTGATACAATAATGTATTTATATTGTAAATAGCGATCATATTGATTTGGAAGGACTTCTTTGAGGTGACTTTGCTGGACTTTTTGAAGGGCTCTTGGTTGGACTTTTTGAAGGGGTTGAAACAGGTGTCAATTTAGAAAACTTGTAAATGCAAAATGTTGTAACTTGAAACGTTGTAAGTTGAGGACTGCCTGTAACATAAATTGCTGGAATTGGAAAAGTGGCTACATTTAAACCTGTTCATTTTTATATTGGTATTATGTTTCAATTTTTGTTTTAAAGAAGGGACAGCCACAAACGACAGATGTTTAATCCTTCTGATCAAGTATTTATAAATTTTCTGCTTTATGAAAGCCAAAATTAATACAATCAATATATAGCGATGCTTGTAGGGAAAAATGAAATTTTATTGTAAGCAGATCACTAACTATATTTTAAGCAAAGAAGAATAAAGCAAAACCCAGAGGTTCAAGCTTTACTATAAACTGGTGTATTTTAAATTCAGACTCAAACTCTGTGGCTGCATTGACATGAGCATGGACATTTGGTTTCTCAGGGACAATTAGCAGTGGGACACTTTATGCCACCACTGGGGAATGCCTTTCCCATGCACCCTCTGGCATGCAGCAGGTTACCTTGGGTGGGGCACTAGGCTGGCCCCAGAAGCCTTAGTGGGTCCTAGTGGCCAGGTCCTAGTGGGCTTCTAGGGCTGCAGCAGTGACAATCCTGCTACTAGGAGCCTGACTGGCAGCTAGAGTGTGGCTCTGGCTGGCCAGGCTCCGGTTTGGAGCAATGCACACTGCCCCCATATGCGTGCTCCACTTTGTTTTGTTCAGGTTTTTTTGACCTCCTTGGATATCCGGGGGTCAAACCCACCTCCCCTGTGCTGCTCCCTTGCAGCACAGAGAATATATGAATATGTGGTATGTGGCACTGCAGACAGGTATGCAGTGACACATACTGCATGACCATGCTTGCCTGGATGTGACCTGTTTGTCTAATTTTTTTCACTATGACTTTGTCAGTTCAATAAAATCAGAATTATTGGCTGTGCCTTACGTGTTATTATATAACACCAAATGTATTAGAGACAGAACCTATTTTTCTTCCTTCTTCATTTTGTATTAAGCATTTGTATTGATTCCAAAATAATTTCAGCAAAGTGTGACGGATGCATTCTTTTTTCTTCCCAAGACTGTTTGTAAGCTCCAGGAATGAGAAATCTCCATGGTTGTTTCATCTCTTTGAAACTCCTTCATTGTACAAAGACTTCAACCTGATACAACTTTTAAATCCAGGTTGAAATCATAGTCTTTTGATGTAGCTTTTTACTGCTTATAGCATTTTATGCCAAATATATTCACTTCTGTTGTATTTCATTGGTTTGATTATTTTCATTATGTAAAGTACCCCATGGTGTTCTGTCTCATAGGTACAATAAAAAAGGATGCTATGAAGTGGTGCATTTCCCCACAAGTAAAGGGAAAACATGCAGAGTGCTATGCTATTGACTGCACAGTCCATCAGAGACATTCAGAAAAAAACATATAAAGTTTTCAACTATCAGACCAAAGATTAAACACAGCTATATATATATATATAGCTAAACACAGCTATATATATCTATATATAGATATATACACACACATATATAGCTGTATCTCTATATAGCTCTTTCTCTCCCTATATATAGAGAGAGCTTTATGGAGATATAACTATATATAGATAGATAGATGTATCTCTCTCTATATATATATATATTGCTGGGCTTATTCTTTGGTATATATATGTGCATGTGGTTCTTCCTCCCTTTCCCATTTCTGTCCTAATTAGTTACAATCCCAAGGCAACTAATTAATTTCATCCTTTGAAAATGAACTATTCCCCTTTTAAATTAATCAAAACCTGTCTCACCCCAATCTACTTAAATAGTTTTAAAACATTTGCCTTTAAATATTAAAAAAAATAGGGAAAATCTTTACCTTTTTATAGAATTCATATATTTAAACATAAAATGTCATATTTTTAAGCATTGTTTCTCCTAGACAAAATAAATATGAGAATATGTCTTCTAGGATTAGTACAGACAGTCAAAAAGCCCAAGGCTGAATTAATTCAGTCATTGCAGGTTAGCTGAAGAGATTAAATTTAAACAAAAGTGTACAGACATTTACCTTTGATTCAGGAAATACAGTCACATGCCTACAGCAGCTCAGGCCAGAAGCCAGGGGGCACTAGAGCCTGGCTCTCTGGCACTAGCTAGCCTATTGTCTGTGTGTTCACTTCCTCTTCCTGTTGCCTCCAAGTTTTCTAGAATTTGCAGTCCAGAGTCACAGAAGAAGGATGCTGCAAGGTTGCTCATCACTTCCTCTTCCTGCTTCTAGGTGCCTCTGTGAGTTGTAGTCCACAATTTCAGCCAGCAGTAAATTTGAGCAGGGGAAGGGCTATTTAACTCTCCCACTCCCAGCCCCAGACACCAGTTGGGTTTTGCTGCATTCCCAGTGGGGTTTGCCCTCCTACTCCTTTGTTAGCCAGTCCTCACTGCTCCAGCTAGGGAACAGAGGGGTGGGCCTGACCCTGCTCTCTAGAGCAGACAGCCCAGCACAGACCAGTCCAGCACAGCCCAGGACTAGATAGCATGCTGGGATGCTGTGGGCCTGTGATTTAGCTTGAACCAGGAAGGGGGTTGGGACAGAAGTTTCATAAACTGGTTTGACTCAAATCAGTTAAGTCTTATATTACATTCAACCAGGTTTATCTTAAACCAGTTTTAGCCATTTTGAAACTGGTTTATGTGCACTGAGCTTTTATTCTGTTACAGGTGTAGACCAGTTTCTGACCACTTAAGCTGATTGTTGTGTAACTTCTGTCTCTAGCCCTAAACAAGCAGTCTCTAATGAAGTTTGAGAGACCTGCAGAACAAAAGACAGGACTTTTTTCCAATTGTTTTTATTTGCTTGAATTTTTTATATAAATAACACTGAAGAGTATTAAATAAACTGAATTAAAATAACTTTCCATATCATTTAAGCAGATTTCAGTCCCTATGTTTCTGTCATGTTACAATAGTAATGGCTCTCCGATCATTAAAAGTCTTTAAGGAAAAAAATAACTGGGGAGCCTTAATTTTTCACTTTTGCGCAGTACAGGAATTACCTAGAAAATCATGTACTATTTCTTCTTTCTTTTTCTTTATTTAATTTCCAAAAGGACCTGAGTGGAAGCCTGGCAATTACAAAACAGGTATACAGATGCCACTTTCACTGTCCTTAATGCTGCTTTGTGCATGCCTGCCACCATGAATAGCATACAACAACACTAGGGCTGCTCCATTTTATAACTATCTGGAACAGCTATAAAACCTCAAAACCTAGGTTGGGATTAGCATAGCAAAGTCGATTTTAACGTGGAATTTGCTTAGTAACTGGGCACAATGTAGCTCTATGATGCATATGTTTTATAAATGAGAAAAGAATGCTAATACTAAGTATGAACATTTCTTTATATATTGTGGTAGTGATATTATTAAATGTCCATCTATTTTTTATTTATTTACTTTTGTTCTGGTAGTGCCCACACTGTAGAAGGTGCCTAGTGCTGCACAACTATACATACCTTAAATATCTTATGAATATAATTTAAACAGGTTTAAATTGAAATAAGCCTCTGGACAGAAGTCTGTATTGACTATGATAAGGGCAAGAATATTTGAGAGAAGAGTTTATTAAAATTAAGCATTCATTTTCTAATTCAAAGAAATGAACATGTCAGTTTCTATAGTCTCATTTTATAATCTTCCTAGCTACATAATATACTCTTTTATTTTTCTTTTTTCTTGGTTCATCTGCACTCTCTATGTTCAAACTAGTTAAAAAAATATTCATTGTTTAGACACATTTGTTACATAGAAATAACCTAAATTAAAGATTGCAAGAATATGCAGATGAGAATCTAAAGAGATTTGGAACATTTCAATGTACTACATAAAAAAAAATATTTTTCTCACACATATATCTGAAATTGGATTGGAAATAACATCTGATATATCTGTATGTGTTTCTGGATATCTTTAAATATCAGCTGAAACATGCATGAAGATGCAGATTCAAACTCTTTCACATTTTTAGAACTCTTTGGCTAAGTACAGACAGTCAAAAATCCCAAGGCTGAATCAGTTCAATCTTTGTAGGTTTCTCTTAGCCGTGTAGATTGAACCAATAATGAAGTGAATTTTCATGCACTTTTGAATCCGGAAAGGAAACTGGGGTCCATTGGAGCATGCATCCCAGCCTGCTGGCCACTGCAGAGGGCATCCCAATGAAGTTGAGTGGAGCCTATCTCTGATAGGCTGCTCAGCACATGCTTCCCAAATCCCTGCTGTCCCAGATTCCCCACCACAGCAAGGAGAACAGTCCCTCCAGTCCAGGGCCCAGGCAGCTCAAGGCATAAGTCCATGTGGGAGGAACTCCGCACTTTGCGGGGCGGGGGGGGAGGGATTTCCTTGCCACTGATATGGTCTCCTGAGCCCTACCAGAGAAGAAATCCCCTCCTCCCATCCCTCACCTAGTTCCAGTGCTGCCTCAGCCCCAGGATGGAGGGACTATTCTCTCCCAGCACTGAAGGGTACTAGGTTAAGCTAGCACTGGACAAAGCTGTGGGTGGGGGAGGGGGAAATCCCCATCTGCAACAGTGGCAGGGCTCAGGAGACACTGCATGGGGCAAGGGCACTCCCTCCAGAGTTGTGGGGATCCCCTCGTGTGGTCTGCAGAGCACCAGCTTGGCCCTAGGCTGGCGGGTCTGTTTCCCCCACATCTGCAGGGGCAAAGCTAACCTGACACTGAACCATGTCAGAGTGGGTAATTCCCCCTCTGCACTGCTGGCAGGGCTCAGGGGACCCTTCCTAGAGTAGGGGAACTTCCACTGGGGGATCGGGATCCGGGCTGGCCCCAGGCTCGAAGTTCTGCTCTCTCATTCCAACCTGCACATTTGTAACTGGTGTGAGCCTTGGGGGAAATCCTCACACACCAGGAATCATGGCTAGGACTGGAAAGGGAGGCTTTGCCCTTCCCCCACCTAACAGGCATAGGCAGGACCAGGGCTGCAGAACAGACTTTGTTGTGCCAGCTCTGTGATAGCCCAGGGGCGGGGCTTGCCCTGCTCCATTGCAGCAGACAGCGTGGGCCAAGGCTAGCCTGCCCACTCTGTGAAAGGTGGTTTGTGGGGGAGGTGCAAAGCATCCTGGGATTCTGGGGTACCGTGAGTTTAAAATTTGAGTTGGGAAGGAATATGGGACACAAGTGTAATAGACCGGTCTAACCTAAATCAGTTATATTTGATACTATTTTAATTCTGGTCTATCTTAAACCAGTTTTGGCCATTTTTAAACCATTTTATGTTCACTAAACTTCTGTGTAATATCTTTCTCTAGTCATAGGGTGCCTATACACATGCTCTGGGGTTTGAGGGGAAGGCAGGTAATTAGAGTGGCACTGCTAATTATGGACTGTGGACTACATGTCTGTGACTCTGCGGACAGTGACTCTGTAGACTACATGCCTCTCTTTCCATCCTTGTCTCTACTTAGGGAAGGTAGATAAAATACCTGGAAAACAAGAGAGTTCTGTGTCCAAGGTCTCAGTAGAAAAGGGACAAGATAGGAAGTGAAGATATGGAATTGACTCCATATCCATAAATTCTTCAAAGCTCTAGGGTTAGTTTGGACTGGTGTTTAAGGTAAGGAGTTTAAAATGCAGATGGCTGGAAAGCATGAGTGTCAGTATGATGCTAAGGTCAACTATAATCATCAGCGGACACATAGGGCAAACAGCTACTGTTTTCAACTGAAGCTTCACTGGAAGTAATTATGGTTATGCCTAAGAACACAGGAATATAAGCTAATATCAGCTAAGATATATAAAAATATATATAATACTAGTTAATTACCCATCAAGAATGATGGTGGGGAGGTGCAGTAGGCAGGGATGGAGCCCTAGGTCCCCCCCACTCTTCCAGTGGCTTGGGAAAGGGAGGAGCAAACCTGGACCCAGTGCCGGGGAGGATCAGGCCCAAGGGTGAGGAGAAGCCAGGCTCCCATGGTGGGGGAGTGTCAGAGAGCAACGGACCCAGGCCCATCCAGGGGCAGTGCGGGGACAGAAGAAACAGGCTTGTGGCTGACATGGGGGAGTGGAAGTGGGGGAGGAGTGGGCCCAGGTGTGATGTGGGGAGAAGACTCATTCCTCCCTCCCCCTGCCAGCTGTCATGTTGACAGCTGGGCCTGCTGTCCCCCCCTGCACTGCCACAGTGGGACAGCTTTTTCCCCAGCTTCGACTCACTGGGCCTGGCCCCACCATCCCCACTGATTCCATGGTGCACCTTCTTCTCCCCCTCCCCATCAGCCCTGCCTAGGGACAAGAGGAGCAGGCTCAGCACCGATGAGGGGGTGGTGAGTGGGGAAGGAGTGGGCCTGGGCCTGAGGTGGGGAAGAGGCCTGCTCCTTCCCTCCCCCAGCCACTGCCGTGGCCACATCGGGCTGAGTCTGCTGTTGCCTCCACGCCACCACTTGGGACTGGGCCCCTTCCCCTCCCTTCCCCCCCATGTTACCTGGGACCACTCCCCTCCCCCTTCCATCTACTCTGTTGCCGCTGCCTCCAGGGAGCAGGGCGGGGCGTGGGGCAAGGTCAGCATAGTTCCATCCTGTGTCCGCAGCATCATGGCAGTGGGCTGCTTTCTGTCAGAACACTTTGTGCTCTGATTGGCTGTGTCTGACTGGCTGATTGTGCAAAAGCTACCAGACTTCTGGGTGGTGTGCCTCAAGGCACAACACGGCTGCAGCCCTCATGTGCCCTCCTGGCAAGAACACAGACTGCCTCTGCCTGGCCTGTCCCCTCTCCAGAGATGCTGCTTGGCCACAGGTGAGTGTTGAAAAGAGCTGCAGCTTGCCACACCCCTTGCCCAATCCTGATATTGCTCCAGGGCTGCGGCCTGGCTGTCTGGCAGCAGAGCCAGTACCTGCTCCCTGCTGCTGCTCACCCCCAGTGGTGTCTCCTGTCTTTGTAGGCACTGTAGTGAAGTGCCTCTGCCATGCACCTCCCACTCCTTGATTGTGCCTCATGCTGCTAGCCAGTGACCAGGACTGGCATCATGGGAACAGCTTCATGGGAGCCAAGAGAGTCACTGTATGACTGATATATCATGGCCTCACTGTCCTCCCCATTGAACCTGAGATTTGCTCATGTGCACATGCTTGTGCTGACTTCCTGGGCACCCAAATGGACCCAGGAGGAGGTTGGGAACTTCATGGCACTCTAGAGCAGTGCCAACATTAGGCAGTTTATGTGGACAGGTGTAAGAATTCCCACATTTATGAGGACCTGTTAGACTGCATTCAGGAGCACTCCAAGTCAGTGCAGCAGTACCACATTAAGGTCAAGGACTTGTGGGCACAGTGGATGATCATGACCAACTACAATTGTTGGTCCATTCATGCCTGCAAGACCATGGCCTTTATGTGGGAGTTGACCGATATTTTGGTGCCCTGAGACCAGGGCACACCCCTGTGAGAGTCACCAGTAGGAGCGGCTTGCCCAAGCCTCGACTATGCTGTGACTGCTTCAGTAACATGTCACTAGAGAAGGGGTTCATGGGCCTTTGGCACCATGCCCCACCCTCCTCCTTGGTTGCTGCATCCACTGGCATCTTA
>JAGPOW010001296.1:110596634-110626709 GCA_030014935.1 Caiman crocodilus
TTGCCACAGTGGATGCTTATAATTACAGTTCTGGGCTTCATGCCCCTTGTAGCTTATTGTTTGATCATGCAGGCAATGACCCACCCCCGCCAAACCCCCATGGCATTACTTACCTTTTTGTTCTTTGTGATAGGACCAAATTGCTGCCCTGTCACAATTTAAATATGATTTCCTACAAAATGCAGCCAATAGAAATTTTCCTAAACCCAAATCCAAATATTAAAATGTGTACGCAAGTGAACACTTGGCTTCCGAGGATTTAACTCTACCCTGCCTTCTCCAAGTGTTTCAGTTTAGATTTTAATATTTATAAACCATATCTTCTAAGGAAGAGGGCAGATTTTCATATGTATACTAAAACTTCCTGACAGAAATACACAATAAAAAAATCCCAGTTCAGCCCAAACTGTACCATCATCTAATTATCACTTAGTTATTGTTCCTTTGTTAAACAAAATTCAAGAAAGTAAGTCTAAAGTATTACATTAAGGTTGACTAATCAAATATATAAACAGAAAATGGGAATGACTGGCTAGGCTGAAGTACTGCAGAAGAGGAACCTGAAAACCTGACATACGAGGACAAGTGGAATGTGTAACCCAGGTACACCCAAGGGTGTGCCCTGTTCTCAATATGATGGGATAGGTAGTCAGGCAACAGAGCTGGTAGAGGGAAGCTGTGACTCAAGTACAGATCCCTCTGTTCTCTATTGAGCCAAACCACACAAACTGTTCTTAAGTATATACAGAATTTATTTAACATATAAAGAAGTATATACAAGTCAGAAAAGAGTGGGACTTTGATAACAGCCTCTTATAAAAAGTATGGTGATCAGCTATTCTCTCATGCCAGCAAAGCATGAGCCTAAACTACAACGAAGAGAGATTTGGCCTGGATATTAGGAAGAACTTTCTAACTATGAGGGTGGATAAGTATTGTAAAACATTACCAAGGCAAAACTGTCATTTGAGGTTTTTAAATATAGATCAGACAAACATTTGTGCTGATTTATACAGAGGAGATCCTACCATGGCAAGGAAGTGGACTAGGTGCTGAGGTGCTTCACTGCCCTGTTTTTCTATGACTCTATGTAAAAATAATTAATATCTATATAATTAACTGTGGCTAGGTGTCTGTCTACTTGTCAGGAAACCCATACACAGTCTCATCAGACAATATAATTCCTGACTTCCATTATATATGATATGCTCAAAGCTATGTAACAATGATTCTCAATCTAGATGCTGTAGCAGTGTCCCACTCCTATAAAAAAGTTGTCAATACTTGCTCAAGAGGTCCCAGGCAGAAAGCCATGCCCCCCATTACAGAGGAAGGTAAAAACACCCATATCCCATACCAGTCTGACCATGGGGTAAAATTCCTCCCTCATCCCAAATATGGTGATTAGTATGGCTTTGAACAGAAGGGCTAGACCTTCTTGCCAGGAACCTTCAGCTTTGTTCCTAGTGGGAGAATCGGCACACCCCAGTTGAAGTCCCCAGTAATAGCTAAAGCCAACACCCAAGACCTCTGGGGAGGCTTTAAAATACCCTGACACATATAGCAGAAAAATGGAGAGAGCAGTGCGGGGAGGGAAAAGCAACCAGCAAAGCTCAGAAGCATGGGGAATACCTATGATAGTAAATAGTCATAGCTACATCTAGATCATCCCTGACCAGAGGCTTTCCAATCTTTATTTGAACACATCCAGTGATGGGGAGTCCACAGTTTCCATAGGCAGTCTAGTCCACTGCTTCACTACCCTCACAGAGAAGACATTTTTTATGGATGTGAAATTTAAATTTACTTTTCAGCAAAGTCAAGCCATTGGTCCATGTCCTTCTCTCTGCAGCAAGAGAGAAAAGGTGTTTTTCCCTGTTCTTTATGGCAGCCCTTCAAATATTCAAAGGCTGCTATCATGTTCCTTTTCAATCACCTTTTCCACTAGCTGAACATGACTAGTTTCTTCAGCCTTTACTCATATGACTCTCTTTCCAATCCCTTGATCATCTTTGCTGCCTGCCTCTGGACTTCTCTAATTTATTCATGTCCTTTTTAAAATGTGAAACCCAGAACTGCACAAAGTACTCCAGATGAGGCCTAACCAGTGCCAAGTAGAGAGGACAAACATAGTGAAAAACACTGGGCCAGGGACAGAACCCTGTGGGACTCGACTCAAAACCTACTGCCACTGGGACATGAACCCATTTATAATTACCCTTTGCTTAAGGCTATTGAGCCAGTTATCTATCCACATCGTGGTAGGTTTATCCAGCTCACATTTCTCCAATTTATTTATGAGAAGGTCATCCAGGATCTTATCAAAAGCCTTTCTGAAATTCAGATACACTACATTTACACCATTCTCTTCATCTACTCAAGTACTTATTTTGTCAAGGAAGGAGATCAGGTTGGATTGACATGATTTTTTTTCATAAATTCCAGTTGGATGCTTGCAGTCAACCTTTCTGCCTTCAGATGCCTGCAAACGGCCTGCCTTCAGATAGCTCCAGTAGCCTCACCTCAATACCTGGGAAGTTAAGCAGACTGTTATTCTCTGGGTCCTCCTTCATGGCTTTTTAAAAGAGGGGTGATACATTGGCCCTCTGGTACGTGGCCCACAGGATGACCATCACAGAGGGTAGCCTGGTTGTCCTCTGTCCTCTATTGATAAAGAACCAAATGCCTTTATTATCCTTTGTTTTTCTTTTGAAGAGAAAAAAATAGAAGCGATAAAGGCATCGGGTTTCATATCAATATTGGACAGAGTAGCAGAAAACCGGAATGTCCTCTATAGTGGCCACCCTACTGGCCCATCTCCCACAACTTCATGAAGATCATTGCCAAGGGCTCTGAGAATTCCTCTGCCAATTCCTCCAGGACTCTGAGATGAAGCTTATCTGGCCCTGCTGACTTGAATTCATTCAGACCCAACAAAAACTGTTTGATCAACTCTTTTGTTGTCTCCTCCTTCATCTTGTCCCCTTCCTTATCCAGATAATCCCTATTAGGTGTTGGGCAGATTAATTATTTGTGAACACTGAGGCAAAGTAGCAGAGTCCAGTGCAGAAAAAGCCAAATGAGCCAACTCTCCAAGCTGAATGAGGCCTAAGAGATAATAAAGCAGTCATATTGAGGTTAACTAGTTTACTAGAGCATTACAGGATGGGCCCTATCTCCACTCTTCCTTTATATTTTTATATTAGGCAGTTTTCCCCATTTTGTTTGTGATGAACTTTTAATACTCACCCAAATCTAGCCTGTAACAGTGCGAACAGAGAAACTATGAATGTTGAATAGAGCAGTCCTATTACAAAATGGAATATTGCGCTGAAACATTTTGTCTGTAAGAAAACAGGGAGACTTGAGGTTCTTCCAAAATGAAAGTTCCTTAGTGTCCTATACCACTCCACTGGAGAGAAGTGAAAAGAGACAGAGGTGAGCAGTCCTAGGGAATGGCTGAGGAAGGGCCAAACCTATTTGGTACAGGGTATTGCTTGTAACCCTACACAACACATATCAATGTCTGTTATGGAAGCAGGGGTGAATGGTTAGCATGCCTCCCTAGTAATCAGTTAATCAATTTACACTTAATTAAACTTAAAACTTTCTCTGTATCCATTACTTTCTCACCTGTATGCTAATTTCTGGAAGTTTTGAGTAATCATTATATTAAATATATAATTCTACTCACTGTGCATATTTTTAGAATCAGCTTCTCCTTTGCAGTCTAGTCTGAATACATTGTAATAAATGGAAATTCTGCCAGTGAGTGGGAAGAATACTATTAGATTCTTGTTCCTTTTCACCTTTTTTCTTCTCCCAGTCCTTGTAGATTGAATCCTATTCCCTTAACCTTTATCTCTGTCTTCTCTAAAAAGTTCTCTCATGGTTCAGCATTAAACAATACTGGGCCTATTTTCTTTCAACCCCCGCCTTCCAAAACTGTTTCCCAGTGTACTAGTTTTTGAGCGTGAGCACTGCTGATTTTGAAGGTTATACTTTAATCAAGACACAGTGCTGCAACTCATATAATTTGATATTTTGCTGTCTAATTTTCCCTTATACTACAGTTTGTTGTTATTTTTAATTACTGAAACCTTTGCTTGTTTGTTCTGTAAATCCTCAGATAAAATAAAATGTACTTGCACAAGGATTCAAGAGAAAGGCAGATTAATGTTCATGCCTACCAACCTTGACCATGTCCTTCATGTATTTTTTTTAAACAGTAGTAAACTAACTGAAAACCATAAAACAAAATGGAGTAGACAGTGATTATTTTTTATCCTTTGGCAACAGGAATACAGAATGAAATTGCTTGAGTATTTTGTTGTTATGGGACCTTGTCTTCCAAGGCATTGTACTTAAATGCAAAGGGGAATGTCTAAGAGTAAACACAGCACACTACAGAAGTGCAACCATAAACCATATTTTCTATAGCTGAAAGCATTTCTGCTCTCTGGTAAGTCCCCTCAATTCCATTCTAACAGAACTGAAGCCAAATCCTAACAATGCTGCACACAGATCTGTCAAGTATAGGAAGTTCTGACTCAAGGACAGTGGCTGAAACACGTATTTTTAGGAAACATACAACCATTAAGTCCATGTTCAGTAGGAGGAAAGGTAATATTCATACCTCTGCATAATCCCTTGTAGAGAACTCAGTTGACCTATTTCATGTTAATATTTAATAACAACTATTTAGGGAAATGCTTAATTGTCCAACTCTTGACACCTTCACGTCACAAAAGATGCCTTTCTGGAGAATATGTTTTAGTCAAACACAAAGTATTTAGCTCTGTGCAGTAGCAGTGGAACGAAATTCTACTGTCTTTGTTATACAGGCCTCTTTCTAGCCTGAAACAAAACAAAACAAAACACATTTTAACATGTGAAAAGTCTAATTAATCAATCTTAGCACTGGCTTAGCTCTACTCATAGCAACATGGTCTTGTTAAAGTAGTGCCTAGAGACTTTAGCCACTAGATTCAAGACTAGATCCAGAAAATCCAAAATTTACATCCTCAAAAAATTCACTTAGCTGCTGCCTGGTGCTGGAGGTACTTACAGTTCTTAGGCACCTTCAATACCACTAGAAAAAAAATCCTTATTTATTTATATGCCCACTCTAAAATATACCCCAAACTAAATCTTAATGGGACTGAGAAGTAAGAGTTTGGTTTATATATGCCTCATCAGAATTCCAGGTATCCTTCCACCTGCCCTGAGCCTGGAAGACCCTGAGAGCCAAGTTTCTGCTGGAGTTTTTCAAGGCTTCCAGCATCACCATTGTGCAACTAGATGGCAGGCCTGGTTAGAGCTTGAAACCATAGCATTGTTGGCCACCCCAGAGATGGGAACCCTGAAAACCCAGCCCTTAGACAATCTGCTTGGGTGAACCTGAAGTACCATCAGGCAGATTACTCCATGCTTCTAGGATCTATGACTCTATTGTACACAAGCAAGGTAGACTGCTGAGAAGTCAGACATCCTGCACTTCCAGGATTCATAGTCCTAAATTGGTTCTGCCCTGCAATTGCAGGCCATGACAATACAGGATACCCAGCTTAAGTACAGTCTGTTTTGAAGATCCATCTCAAGTTTCAAGCCCTAGAAGTGCAGGACGCCTGGATCTGGGACAATCCACAAGAAATCCAAGCAAGCTTTGTTTAGAAGTGTTATCAACTTTGCCATGTTTTAAACAAAACATTCTGCACTTAACAGACCAGCAGTTTCTGATTAAATTATTTTTGTCTTGGAAATATCTGACCACCTCTAGTTAAGAGAGCTACTATCTGTAGTCCTAGGTTTTATTAAAAAAAAATAGTTAGAAACCTCTTTGAACTTAAAGGGGAACCATGTAAGGGGGTTTAATCTTTATGAAGCTACTAATGGAATTTTTTTGAGTTGAAGTGGTTTTGAAAGGGATTGTAAATTAAGAACTCCTTATGCTATCATCTCCTGTATTTTAAGAGACTCATGACTCTCTGTGTTTGCTTTCTGTTCAATTCACTTTTAAGTCTATGATCCTTGTCTGACAGGTACTTTGTCTGACTGAGGAATTCATACCTCAAAACAAATTTATTTGGGGAAAGGGTCATGTTAGTTCCTATTTGTCCAATTTGGTTACTTATCTTTAAAACTAAGCTGGTAAAATATGCTTTAGCTAAGATTCAGGCAGACTGATGCTGAAACTAATGAGAGTCTTATACTGATGTCAATGCCCAGCCCCTAATGTGCTAGGAAAAACAAAACAACTCAGCTTTATGAAATGAATGACGTCAGTGCTAAATGCATTTCCATTGTGCATCTGGAGGCAATGAATAGAGGTGATTTCTGCAATTGTAATTTAAATAAAAATGCAAAACAAACAACAAAGAACAGATAAAGACATATACAAAATGACAAAGTCTTTTTATGTAGAAAACAAAGAGCCTCTCCACACCCTGGCTTGGCTATGCCTGAACATCCCCAGCCCATTCATTTCTGCAAAACTTTCAAGTCTGGAAGTGTACCAGTGAAGGCACCTCAGAGCATGCTTCTGTAGCTCTTCTTGACATCTTAATCTATGAAATATTTGAAAGCAGTCATTGGCATTACTCATTCTGTGCATTCACCAGACTATCTAGGTTTGGAGTGAGCATAAAGGCGTGGGTGGATGGGGCATACTCAGGATCAGCTTTCTGGAACACTTAGGTGGATCCAGAATTCTAAAAAGGTGGGTGAAAGAGCAGCAACTGGTGCTACACAGGAGGTTGCATGCCCATCCCCAGGTTCTCCTCTCCCCCTTCCCCCACCCACCAGGACAGGCAGATTGGGGACTTTTTTTAAGTGCCTGAAGCAGGTAAGAATCCCCCCACCTATGTCTTCTACCATGCTCAGTGGCATGACCTATCCCTTTCCATTCACTCCCTGCCCCTACCCACTGCTGTCTTGAGGGACAGAAAAAGGAAAGGTTTCACATATGCAGATTCTGATTTCACATGTGCAGGTATAAATAAGAAGCTGAGAAGATAATTAAATAATAATAAGTACCTTTATTGAATCCCACTGTAGATTCATAGATTGTTAGGGGCAGATCATCAGGTCCACCCCCACTCTAGGCAGGAAGACAACTGGGGTCAAGTGATCCCAGCAAGGTGACTCTCTAGTCTCCTCTTGAAGACCACCAGGGTAGGTGACTGCACCACCTCTCAAGGGAGTTTATTCCACAGTCTGGACACCCTGACTGTGAAAGTGCTTTTTCATGATATTAAGCCCAAAGTGGCTTTCCAGGAGCTTGTATCCATTGGTCCTGGTCTTCCCCAGGAGTGGCCTAGTGAACAGTTATTCACCAAGCTCCTGATGCAGTCCTCTGATATAGCAGTAAGCTGCTATCAAGTCCCCTCTCAACCTTCTCTTGTAAAGAGGCCCAGGTCCTCTGTAATTATAAGGCCCAAGACTGCACAGCCCAACATTCATCTGAGAAGCAGAAATAAATGAAGAAAAATACTGTACGAAAAGTTAAGAACTGTCAAAGAAGTCTATAAATTATGGATTAAAATATCACACAGCATAACAAAAGTTGGTAGGTTTTGTTTTTTTCTCTCTTGTTTCACCTTATTACTGTACACGGTTTGAACTGTTTAAAAGCCAGACTCCAAATTAGGCAGCTGTTTTGAACATGTGGAGAGAGAACAAGTTGTTCCAGTGGGAATCACATGAAAGCTCTCAGAGCTCCTTCTCTCTCCCTATTGAGTACTAGAGGAAAATGCATTAACACCTTGTGTGAGCAGCATATAGGCAGGTACACATTAATGTCTGGTTCACTTTTTTTTTTTCCTGAGACAAATTGAAGAGGCCCAAATAGTCCATATGTGTACATTCACGTGCCTCTGTGTTTATTTGTAAGAATGTTTCAGATGTCTAAAATACACATCAAAGTACAGAGAGTATGTCCCACTGGAGTCCTATCAGTGAAGTGTGAGCTCTGCCTTCCTTGCCTGGGATAGACTGTTTAAATCTATGTATCTCAGTATTCTGTAAAACAAGCAGATGTGATTTATAAAAGTGAATATAAACACATTGCCTGACTTTCCAAATCAAAAGGGACCAAAGGAATGAGTGACAACGGATCTGTTAACTAATAATACAAGAAAGTATGGCAGCAATCTGAAAATAAGGGAAGCTCCTGAGATTGATAAACCTAGGGATATAATAGACAACAGATGTTGAGTACTTGCTCACTGTTCTTCTCTGCTAAAAAGGTACCAAAAGTAGAATTCAAAACTGAATTTTAAACAATTAAGTTAACTTTTAGAGGTGACATCCTGGACCAGCTGATTTCATTGGAGTCAGGATTTGCTTTGGGATTAATTCCTAAATCTGCCCATATCAAAGAAATGTAGATAAATTGTTATTCCTTCTTTCTTTCTGTTTTGACAGTCCTCATTTTCTACCATATTTTTCTACATCATTTCTCATGGGAGCTCTCTTGAATTAGTTATGAGAAAGCCCCTGTCAGTTTGTTCTGTCATTTATTACCTGTCAGTCTGATCAGCAGTAATTTAGGACAGAGGTGTATTTTAACTTAAATTTCATTTTTATTTATTGCAAGTTAAATCTTTTAGCATGATGGGCATAAATAAAATACATAGTTATGACAACTGCATAAACTCTGCTGCTGCCTTTAGAATTAAGGTGGTGTTTCTGGGGAGGGTGGAGTGGAGAGAGAATCTTTTCTTTTTAAGGGAATTAGTACTCATTATTAAAAAAATATTCAAAATGACTTTCTTGCAGACAAATCTAATTTCTTTTTAATCTGACAGTTTCCAGTAGCAACCTGCCCCTTCCCCCTGAAAACCCTTAGGAAAGCAAAAATAAAACAAACAAAATCAACAACTACAAAAACCCTAAATATTTCCCTTCTTACCATTTGTACTTAGACTCATAGAATCATATAAAATTAGGGTTGGAAGGGACCTTAGGAGGTCATCTAACCCAATCCCCTGCTCAAAGCAGGACCATATCTAATTATAACATCCCAGACAAGGCTTTGTCTATTCAGCTCCTAAAAACCGCCAAGCATGGAGTTTCTACAACCTCTCTAGGTAGCCTGGTCCAGTACTTTACTACCTTCCTCTTGAGAAAGCTTTCCTAATATGTAACCTAAAATTCCCTCACTGCAATTTAAGATTATGCTCCTTGGTTTGTCATCTGCCACCACTGAGAAAAAAGTCTAGCTCCATCTCTTTGTAACTACCCTTTGTGGTGGGCCCATAGGGGGTGCTCCTGCATTGAGGCACCTACCGCACTGTGCCTGACCACCTTCCAGTCTCCAAGTGCCTCCCTGGGGGTGCCTCACATCTGGCCTACTCCCTTCCTGGAGCACACACACTAGCTTGGGGTAAAAACTGCCACCACCCAAGGCTGGGTTTGATTCTGGCTCTGCATCTCCTGGGTAACACAGGCCTAGTAGCCCTTGTGGGTACTTGACTCACTTCAAGCACTTGGGGATGCTTCCTTCAGTCAGAAGCACAGGTAATGGTCTCCGTTAGTTAGCTGAACCAAGGGGACCCCAAGGCATAATCTAGACCCACACCCAATAAGTAGGTACAAAGGAGAACTTTATTGGTTACAAGGGGTAGGGTTGGAATAGGGTACAGGGTAGAGCAATATCAGAGAAATCCCATAGAGCAAATTGTCATGGCTGGGTAGCCTTTGATCATGCATCTGAGTTACTGCAAGCTATATATCTAGTTAGATCTCAGGAAGCTTACTCACAAGTATCATCCAGAGGCAGGTGGAGACTCCCTCTGGAGGTAAACAGTTCCTTGATCATGAGTTTTGAGACAGAGAGCAAGTTTCAGATGATCCAGCTTTTCTCTCTCTCTGAGTCTTCCACAAGGCTGCTACTTCCTCCTCCTGGGCAGTCCTTAACTTATATAGCTCTTCTGACCTCATTTACCTGGTCCAATGGAGACAAGCACCTGTTGGCTGTCAGACAGCCAGTTTGAAATGCATCACTAGTTGCTGGGCAGACTGGCAGTTCCTATCTCCCCAGGGAGCCCAAGCTCCTCACCCAGGTATGTGATGCCAGTCATGTAGGCAGAGGGAGCAGGTTTCTCCCCTCCCTCAGGAATACATCCAGCTCAGATTACCTAAAGAGATAGGGTAAGGTGTGTATCCTCTGCTGGACTCAGCCTAACCAAAATGTCACAGAGCAAAGTTTTTGGGGAGAAACAGAGGTGGCCTTCTGCCACACCCTTCAGGTAGTTGAAGGCTGCTATTAAATCCCCTCATAGTCTTTTCTTCTCCAGACTTGCTTGGCACATAATTTTAAACAGAGTCTTCATGGCTTGAAATGTTTTCTGAACAGTCCCCTGCATGAAGTGTGTTTGGAACCTTTGAGGAAAATCGCTTTAACCATTTTGGAATTATAAGAGCATGAAATATATACTTAAAATTCTAACTTTTTTTTTTCTGTGAGAGAGGTTAGGTTTGGAGTTCTGAAAACAAGAATAACTTTGAAACTTAAAAGCATCATTTTTTCCACTACAGATAGATTTTGCTAAGTCTTAAAAAAATCTTTAAAAATTGTAAATCAAAAAACTTCCTAAAAAATATTTAAATTTCATAGATTTTAAGGTCACAAGCAACTTATTAGGTCATTGAGTCTGACACCCTGCCCTGGTGACCCCAGCCAGGTGTTTGTACAATTTCCTCTTAAATACCTCCAAAGAAGGGGACAGTACCACCTCCCTTGGAAGTGTATTCCATATTTTGGCAACCTTCACTGTAAAAAATGTTTTTTTCTGATTCTCAATCTAAATTTGCTCTCCTTCAATTTGTGGCCATTGTTTCTAGTTACCCTGACGGGTGTCCTGGTAAACATCATATCTCTTATTTCCTGGGTAGCAGGAACTGAACTAATGTAGCTGATGTTAACATAAAGTGTAATAATAGTGAAATGTGACCATGTTAGTCTTGTCCTGTAAGCAACTTGAAAACTTCATTTTGTATCCTTCTGCTTGAAATAAGTGAATGAACGCTGCATAACCTTTATGTCTGAGTGTGTGTAAAAGGGTGAATGCTGAAAGAATAGCATAGAGATGGGGGAAGAAGATTTAACTGTTTATGTAAGTAACAAGGTTCCAAATGTAAGTTACCAGTCAGTAAACTAATTAATGAATAGCTGAAGAATCCCTTTGAGGCTGAGAAGACACAAAGGACATAACAAGGAGGAGAAATTCACACATCCTGCCAGACAGGCAGCAAGGACACTCCAAGGCTGTGTTACCTCTCAGCTCTGTGTTTTTGGGGAACCCTGGCACAGGACACAGCATGTCTAATTCACAAAGAACTGTCCCCCTCCCCACCTGTACATGAACAAGAACTGATTAGAGGAAGGACTTACAGAAGACAAAGAAGATGCAGTGGGAGATACAACTAAAGCTCTCCAGACAAGGGTGACAAGAGTGACAACTCCCCTGGTGTCATTTGCATCTGAGATGGAACCAGATGGCAATTCATTTAAATGGGAGATGGGACAGTAATGCACTTTCATTAGCATTCAGGATGGAGAACACAGATTCCAAGGAAAGGACTGCACTGAATTCTGGGATCAGAAAATCAGAGGAGTATTGCGTGATGGGGATTCCTTGCTCCAAATGCTAATCAACCCACATCTACACACACCCAGCTCAGCATTTATCAGACCAATTCTAGTAATGACTCCTGTATTGGTATCCAAAATACTGAATCTTCCTGTCTGTATTGTGAGCTCCCTCAGAGTAATGCCATTATTGCTATATCCAGCAGTGATCAATTCCTATTATCCAGCATATGAACTATTGTTTACCCTGAAACAAATCTAGTGTTGTCCTTTGAGCCATTGTTAGTTCCCTACAAAAACCTGTACCCAAGCTCAAGTTTTGGTCCTGGTGCTTGAATCCAAAGCTGCACCACTCCTTTTTTGCCTGGAATCTCTCCGATGATCATTCTGAGCACTCTGCCTGTCTGCTGACTCCAACAACACCTGGGAACCTTCCCTGGTTCAAGCTTTGCTGAGTGGTGAGACCCCAGTTCTCTCTTTCTCTCTCTCTCTGACTCCAGGAACCTGAATTTTATTCTCTTAGTCCAGGCATAGCTTTCTTAACCTGACTTTTGCTAATCAGACTCGAGCTTGACTTCCCCAAAACCCTAATTAGAACTATGTAATATTGTAACTGTTTACTTGTCTCTCTCTTGTATGGCTATTATTACTGGTATAAGTTATTACTGGTATAAGTTCATATACCTGGCAATAAATAACTTTTATGGTCAAGATGGTTGCTATACTTTTTCTATGAACCTCACCTACTCTTTCGTCCCCTCAACCTCCCCATTTGCTCTGCAGCAATGCTTCTTTTACCTAAGCCAAAGATCCCTGCAATGCCCAAAACCACAGTTGAATCTGTTCATCAAAGGAGTTACTACTAGGACAGTTAGGGCAAAAGATAGGGATGTGCTGAGTTTGAGACACATAAGGGGATCAGCTTGTACAGGCTGATTGACTTAGTTTGGTTCACACGTGTCCTAAAGAACTGAATGCTGACCCATAAGAGTGTGAGCTGGACACCCAGCCAGATTCAGAGGTATTCTATTTACCTCTGTTCTTGTGTTTGACTGTATTTCATTGTTACCTTAATGAACTGATTCCTGGCATATGAGGGCATCAGCCTGCTCATGCTGATCAACCCGGCTGAGCCGGGCATGTCACGTCAATCTTTGTGTGTGTGTGTTTGTGTGTGTATTTGACTGATTTGATGGATGGAGGAACCCAGCCCCACTGAAACTGAGTCCTTCAAGATAGCTCTATTAGAGGTGAGGACTTGCAGAAGGAAGAGTTATAGCTCAATATAAGAACACAAGTTACACAAGCAGCACATTGACAGAATTAAAGAGACCCCTCAGAAACATACCGCTAATAAATGAGCACATCCCTGTCTGAGCTCAGTAATTAGAAGTGCCTTGGCACAGTAAAGTTCCTAGCACAATGCGAGTACCCAGTGCAAAAAGTTCCCTGATGCGGCGGGAAAAACCCTTGGTGCAATGATCAGTTCCCACAAAAGCTTGCATCTGCACTGTTTGCAGGCATGCTTCTGATTGGCTCACCATAAATTACTCCTACTTGGCGGCTGGCAATTGGCTTGCTAGCCGTATAAAAGTTAGGACAAGTTTCCACCCAAGTTGAAGAACTCCACGTGTGCGTTGGAAGAGACTTCCATGTGTATGTCGAAGCGAACTTGGAGACCTGATCAACCACCAACGACTCCCCATCACCATTCACCCCAACGTACCCTGTGCCCTGCATGCTTGGATAACATCAGTGTGCCACCTGGTTTCTGCTTTTCTGTTTGTTCTGCAATTTCTATGGAGCGTACCTACACTGTTTGCATCAACTTAAGTCCCTGTACTGCAGTTTATAAGTAAAGTTATTTTGAATTCAACCGACAAGCTTTGTTGCCTAATTCCACTCCATCATACGGACCCATCCAGCCATTCTCGGCCCCCACAATCCCAAAGTGATGGGTAAATCTGGTAACAGCTGAGATACCAACTTTGACAACCAAACTGACCTTGGGCTGAGATAAGCTGAAGGTAAATGAAGAACAACTGCAAAAACAGAAGCTAGGTATGGAAAAACCCCAAAGCACTGAAACAAAGGATGCCAAACTCTATAAAAGAAGACATTAAGAATGCGTAGTTGGGTGCACTGCTGTTCCTTTGGAGTACAGGCACATTTGTTCACCCCACTCTATGCTGCTGTCTCCAAGATCTTTCTCCAAGCCGCTATCTCCAAGATCTTTCTCTCTGAACCTTTCTGAGCCTGGATCAGCCACCCAGTTCCATTACTGAACAGCTGCTGCTGGTAACTATAATGTCTGAATGTAATGGTTGTATTATGTGTGTGATGTATGTCTGCGTGTAATATATGCATAATAATTTGTGTATGTCTGTATGAGTGATGTGTCTGAACCTCTATGTCTAATTCGCGTAATCAATAAACCTGGCATTTTGCCTTATCCCCCTTTATAAGGTCTTGCTTGTGATTTGAGCAATTGGCAATTTGTGTAACACTTGCTGTTTTCCCTGATGAGTTCATAGACTGCCACAAGATCACTTCTCAGCCTTCTCTTGTGGAGGCTGAAGAGATTCAGGTCCCTCAATCAGTCCTTGTACAGTTTTTTTTTGGGTTATCTACATGCTTCCTGAAGTGTGGCATCCAAAACTGGATGCAGTACTCCAGCTGCCACTTGATCAGTGCTGCATAGAGGGGAAGTATCACCTCCCTAGAACTGTTTGTGAGGCACCTGCTTATTCAAGAAAGAGTGTAGTTAGCTTTACTTATTACTTCATCACATCGGTGACTCATGTTCATTTTGAAGATGACACCATTCTAGAAGTGGACCAGAAACATTTCTGGTCCATTTCTGGGTCCACCAGGAAGCGCACTGCCCCCTCCCCGACACACCCACTCATCTTGGCAACTGGTACCTTCTGGGTCGGGGGGGGACCTGGGGTCCCCCCATGGCTGATTGCCAAGGTGGAGGGGTGCTGGGGGGGCAGCATACTTGGTGGTGGACCCATAAATGGACCAGAAGTACTTTTGGTCCACTTCCAGGTTTGCTGCTGAGCTTGTTGGGGGGCACCCCACGCTTCTGTGGGATGCTTCAACTGGCTCACCATTGCAGCATTCATGAGCCATGTCTGGTACCTCAAGGTATATAGAGAAAACATTTAAAGCTGTGTCTATGGCCAAATCACTGATTCTCCAAATCAGCATTGAATCTTCAGATTCAGCCATATCGAATTGGGGACAGTGATCCGAATCAATGAATTGAATCACTGTCCCTGATTTGGGCTGAATCTGAATTGAATACATCTCATTTCACACACCCCTGCTGTGCAGTAGTGTATTAGCAGTCAGCGTCCTGTGTATATGTGCCCAAAGAGTCCCTGTTATGGGTAGCTTAAGACCATTAGCTGCTTTTCTGGAAATAGGACTCCACTCAAGGTTTCATAGTAAAAAGAGAAGTGGCACTACAGCCAATGTGGAAGGACAGGACTTCTTCAGAAAAAAACAAAACAAAACAAAACTCTATGTCTCCAGTAGATCCTAAACATCTATGGGCTTTGGGAGAGAACATTGTATTATTAAGGAGATGATTGACTGACCTGAAAGTAATGAAAACTCCAAATGTAAACCTGAATATAATAAAATATTTTTTTCAAGTCTAGGCTACATATATGCAGAAAAAAAAACAAACAAACCAACCTTTGTGGGGGTATGCAGAGCTTGGGAGATGCAGAATGAGGTTTCCCAACAAACAGGTATCTGTTATAATATATTCAGTCTCCAATTGCTTGTAACTTTTGAACACATTATCTTTTGACCAGGGACTTGCAAACCATAGATCACTTACATACATGCAGGGAGGTTGCTCCAACACACTGGAATTCCATTGCGTCGGAGCAGACTTGATTACTGTGACCCAGCAGACTCCATCCTCATATGTGCTGAAATATATCTATGAGGCACTTTAAACTAAAGCTCATTCAATGAACTTCCATCATTTTTCGTTGTGGGGATGTTGATACACATGACACTCCAGGTACTTTTCAATAGCATGGCTCTTGGAGCTGTGCTAATTAATGCACCCCCTGCCTCATGAAACATGTCTGTAAACAGTTAATTACAAACTACAGTGGAGAATTAACACTGCTGGGGGAAGTGGTCATTAATCAGTCAAGTGCCCCATAAAGTCCCTTCTTTCCTACTGGACATCCCCAGTTGGGGTAAGGATAGCAGGGTGAAAGACTTAAAGGGCTGTTGCTAGAATCTAAGGGATAGTCATCATTCTGAAAAACCTTGAAGCAAACTGACAGCTAATGTAGTCTGTGAGACCTGTTTTTGGTCAATAGGTAATCACAGTTGAGGTAACCCTCTGGGATGAGGGTTTTCATAACATAGTTAAGTGCCTTTCTGAAGGAGCCCTTTTTGTATGTTGAACCTCCAAAAGTGTAAGGATGCACTCTTCCAAACTTCAAAGAGTCCCTGAGAAAGTCTATGTATTGAATCTTGTAGGATTTCCATTCCCTGCCTGTGATATGGTGCCCTTACCTCAGTCACTGAAACATTAGTGTATTCTAATTGTCTGTAGTTATTAAAATCAAGATGGAGTATTCCTTGTGTAGTAAAGTTTATTTATACATGATGAGAAAAAATAGCCCTAATCCTGTTAAAAAAGGGTCACAAATTGGTGACAGTAGGCTGCTTAACATTTTGGAGCAAAGGACAGAGAGATTGAAAATCTCCAAAATACATCAGGCTAACTCTACATGGTCCCCCTCCCCCCACTGCTGCATGGGAAACAACTTGAAAACAGACCTTCTAAATCTAGTGATTCATTCTCTGCTATCTTTCTGAATGCATGTGCTGCCTTCAAAACAATCCTACCCAAGAGAGATACAATAGCTGTTTTAATTACAAGTCACAAAAGAGAAAGCAACAGATGTATAAACATATTTTAGGTATTTATTAAATATCTGCTGAATTGTTATACTCCTGTTGGCTCATTAATGAAATCTCCATGGATTAACCACTGATTCCCAACACCTTCATCTACAAAGACGCAAGGAAGATTTGCATTTTCACCTTATGTACACTCATTATCATTCCTTTTATATGTTACTAATTATAAGCCTTTATATTTCTTTTCTTCTTGGTGAGGGCTGATTGAATTGCTGACTGTATTAAAAACAAAAGGAGAAATAAAGCAGTAATCCACCATATAAAATACATTTCACAATAAAGTTCTTCTTCAAGCTGATAAAGGTTAAGTAGTATCAAATGGTGAATAAAATGCAGAAGTGCCTTTGTACTTGGAAATGAACAGACTCAGAGGAGTTTGCTGATGTCAAGGTTAATTTTAACCCCACTCTATATATGGTTCATATAGCCTTAGAAGATTTTGATTTTTCTCATAAATATAACTGATGAATGGCAATAAACTAAGATTCAAATTAAGGGTAGATGGAACAGGAGCAAATGAATCCCTTAATTCCTGATGCAGTCTTCCCACAAGCCCATTGCAATTGAATTCTCTGTAGGTCTAGGTGTAGGAGTTTAGAGTATGTGTTGCTCCAAAAGAGAATACATAAGCTAGACATTTAGTCCATTCAGTAATTTGTTTCACAGAATGCAGGAAGGAGCAGGCTCCATCTTCTTCTATTTTTTTTTCTTCCAGTGTTCTACTTTAGGATAGAATGACTTGGCAGCACTGCCTACCCAGGCCAATGGTAAAATTTCACAATTAAGCCTGTATATCTTTTTTCTCAAAGATGCTGGTCCGTGGGTGTTTCTATATGTGCATTTGATCTGGGAACAATTTACTCATGAGTAAACTACTTGAGAGTAAATGCTTTCAGGCAGACATCTATGCATGCAGAGAATCGGGAGCAGATTTGCTGCTCCTAGCAGCAAATTGCTTCTGCTTCCTGGGGTCATGCAATGGGCCCCTGCCACCACAAAGGGGAGCTTGAGGCTCCAGCTGCAGCTGCCTGAGGCCAGCAGCCATCTTTAAAAGCCATCCCCACTCCCTACTCAGATGTATTTATGGCCAGAAGCAGAGTGCACAGCACAGGGGCAGCATGTGGCAACTCACAGCACAGGGGCAGTGATGCCTACAGCCACCATGCTTGCCATGCTGGGCCACCACACCAACCACCATCTGACCCATGGCTGCCTGGGCCCCTCTGGCTCCCCTGCACACAGTTACTGCCTGCCCAGCCCCACCATGCTGTCCTTGGGCCGTCACCACTGCACAGCCTTCCCCTGGACCCAGTTTTAGTGGTTGGACCCTGGCAGGGACACTGGTAACACACTCCTGGACACCACCACTGAGATCATCAATGCCCTGCTGGGCTTCCAGCCCTGCCACCTCTGGGCCTACTGGGCCATTCAAGGGTGGTGGCATTCTGCATGACCTGGGCCATGTTTCTGATTCTCATGGAGCAACTCCAACTCCACCCATGCCCACTAGCCTCTACTGTGTCAAGACCACTGCCAGGGATGCCGTCCTGAAGGAGTATATCATCTTCCACTACATGCTGGGGCACATGGTGCTCTGTGTGCATGATCCCCTGACAGTGGTGGCAGGGTTCCACACCCTGGGATTCCCCCAGTGCACTGGGGATCTGAACGGGACCCACATCCCCATTATCTGTCCACCCCATGGCAACTGTCCCTACTACAGCCAGTGCGGCTTCCACTCCATCATGCTCCAGGCCATTGTCAACGACTGCAGTACATTCACAAATGCAATTGCTGGCTGGGGAGGCAATGCCCATGATGCCTGTGTCTTCAGAAACTCCACCCTGCCAGCTCTGATGCAAAGCAGGCACTTCAAGCCAGGGGTGCAAAACCTTCAGCTGGGTGCAGTGGTGGTCCTGCCCCTCCTCATCAGGGACCCCTTCTACCTGCTTCTCCTATGACTCATGAAGCCCTACAGCAGCCAACCTGCCAGGCCCACTTCAACCTGTGCCTGGGTAAGACCCATACCTTGGTGGAGTACTCCTTTGGCTGCCTGAAGGGATGTTGGCTGAGGCTAACATCCCCTGGGTCACTGTTGCAGACTGCATGCTGCAAAACATCTGTAAGGCCTGGGAGAAACTCTTTTGTGAGGTATGGGCAGAGGAGGCATAGCAGACATCTGGCAGTGGGAGAACCAGCTGCAGTGGCAGCGAAAGCAGTACCCCCACCCAGCTGAGACCCTGAGCAAGGCACGCACGCATCAGTGGGAGCCACAGCACCAGGTGTAAAAGGGTCTAGCTGCTTCTACTCTGCTCCTACACTCCCCACTTTAGCCCACCTGGACAGCAGCCCATGAACACCTGTCCCACTGCTCTCCCCACCCAGCACTATACTCACTGCAGGCAGTTCTCAGCAAAACATTTTATTGCCTTCACACAGAGACTCATCCTCCCCACCAACAACAGAGCCTATCCCCCTTCCTTCCCCAATGACAGAACCAATGCCCCTCTTCCTCCCCAACAAAAGGCCCTCTATCACCCACAAGGTGAGCCTGGTGGGTGGGGAGCTCATCCAGGGGCAATGACAGCAGCTGCTCTCCTAGTGTGGGTGGCTTCCCTTCTGACAGCCAATGGCCAGGGCCACCAGGCCTGGTATGTAGCCCTGGCTCCACTGCAGGCAGCTCCTGCTCCCACCCATGTGGAGCAGGAGTGAGTGGCAGGACTAGGACCAGGCAGGAAGGTAGGTGTCAGGGGACCCAGAATGGGGGATGGGATGGGGGGTCCTGGTCCATGGAGACAGCACTGGACCTTTGTCTGGGACCACAGGGGGGCTTGCTGCTTGCTGGAAGCTGCTTGCCAAGGGCCAGACAGGACTAGGGTTTGGGGCAGGGCAGCAGGCATCATGAAGGTGACCACCAGGGCCAAGAGGATGTCCAGCACCCAACGGTTATCCTCCATGTCATCCACTGCCATGGCTATGAGTGCAGCCTGCTGCTCCAGAGCCTCCATGAGTTTCTCCTTCAAGGCCAGGAGCTGTTCTCTTTACTCCCAATCTGCCCAGTCCCGCACCTCCTTGTACCAGTCCTGTGCCTCCTCACACTAGTTCCATGCATCATAGCCCATGACATCCTCGTGGGTAAAATCCTCTACCCACCATGCCTGTGCATCCACCAGCTGCTCCTCCAACATGGTCACCAGCTGGTCCAGGAGGTGGGTCCACTTCTGGGTCCTTCTCCTGCAAAGTCAGTGCATTGCAGGGCCTCAGTTATGGGTAGCAATGACCCTGAAGGTGCATCCCAGCTGCCAACTGCAGCCTTTACCCCACGTGCAGCTGAAAAAGCTTGCAAAGTCATGAGAAAGAAGCTATTTGTGAAAGTTTGAAACCTTTCTGAGATAAGATACTCTATACCAAGGGTCTGTGCACTGCTCAGCCTCAAATGTAGAGGTATGCATGCATGGGTACCCATGGACCATGGTAAGTCACTTGGGCAGGCTTGGGCTCAGGCAAACACTGACCGGTGCTGATCATAGGCAGCCTACCTCCCCTTCCTTGTTCCCAGGCTGGGACAGGTCAGTCTCCTGGCAGCACCTGTTGCCATGGTTCTAGACTCAGTACCACTCCTTCTTCTCCTGCAGACCACCATGTCTCCTGTATCTATGGCTCCTGTGCTCGGGGACATGTGGGACATGAAGCTGGTTGCAGCCCCACCTTCTCTGCAGGGTTCCTCTCCAGGAAGGTGCCCCAGAGCCAGCTCCCCTCTACAGCCACTCTGTGCCCTGAATCTACACCTGCTGCATGTGTCCCAGATGCAGTGTGAGCAATTGTCTTCACAGACTGAGTGGTGCCCAACTCACTGTGCTCTGCTGATGGCCACGGTACCTCTACACACGTGGCATAGAACTCTTCCATGTGATAGGTAAGCCCATGCTGCCCCACAACCTCTGACAACATTTGGAGGTCTACCTGTGGCTGTGCTACATATTCCTGCCCCCTGTAGCCAAGAAGGACATCACTGCAAGTGATGACCCCTTCCTCAGCATGTAAGAAGCCCATTTCCACCTACCTGTGGGTGCATGGGCTAGCACATGGCCAGGGTAGCATGGAGAGGGTCAGGGACCAGGCCTAGAGGCAGGGACCAGTGCAGAGGCTGAGGCAGGAAGGGTCCTCCCCCAATGTGGAGCTTATCACGTGGATGGGACTGGCATGGCCAGTGGCTCATGTCAGTCCTGATTAGTGGTGATGGTGCACAGCTCCTGGTGGACTCACCAGTTCTAGAAGTACAGTGTGTGGCTGCCCAGGAAAGGAATGTTCCCCCCCGCCCCCTACCTCCTCCCTGAGAAGAAACTGGTGCTGCTGGTAGCCAATGGTGACATGGCTGGCTGTACCCTGTGACTGGGGCTGAGGATGTGGAGCTGTCAGAGCAGGTGCTGGCTTGGGCTCCCCAACCTGCTGCAGAATGTAGGGGTTGGGGAGATCAGTGAGACAGGCAGCTGGTGGCCCGAAGGGTCCTCCCCTGCTGACACATTACTAAAGGTGCCAGGTCAGAGTGTAGGTTTAGGTAGGCTGCCCACGCTACTGTATAGAGCACAGCTACAGCCTAGGCCCTGGAGCCTAAGGATAGAATCCAGTTGCTGCATAAAGGTCATGGACTTGTGGGTACCCCCTGGCTTATGGTTATGGTTGGTGATGGTGAGCCACTGTGCTTACAGGACCTTGATCTTTATGCAACACTGCCTCACCAACCAGTTATGCCTGTGTTCCTGCATTTGGCCTGACCACCCCTCATACTCATGGATGTTAGATTGCCCACCCTGCACAAACTGCCTCTGCACCTCTGCCTTGCTCCACAGCACCATGAAATCTCCAGTCTCCTCCTGTGACTAGTTGGGGCCTGGGGAGGCATCATGTGGTGTTGACAATGAGGCCATTGAGGCCTTGCCAGTTCTCCACACTTCCATGTGGCTGTCCTCATGTTGCTGGGCCCAGTGCACAGACACAGCACAGGTCAAGCAGCCACATGGAAAGGCAATGACTCACAGCACCTGCAGGGTCCAGGCAGGCTTTGGGTGTTGGCTGCAACCACCTAGACCTGGGCCCTATTTGCCAGGAGCTGGCTGCAGCTGAGGCCAGGAGCCTGGAGCACCCTGTGGGGTTGGCAGGTTGGCTACCTTATGGGATCTCCTAGAACAGCCCCAGTTATTCCTGGAGTGGCAGGACATCAGCATGTGGCCACCCCTCCCCACAGACACACAGATGATCCTCATCCTGCTCAAGCTGGCCACAGCCACGAGCCTGCAGTATGTTGGCCACCTGTTTGGCGTGGCTGACATTGCCAACATGGCAATGTGGCCAAGCCCCCATACCCACTCACCCCTGTGGCTGGTGGGCCACTGGGTCCTGGCCACCGGCAGCCTGCTTCCCATACCCTGTTCCCGACAGATTACTGGCAGCACCTGCTGCCATGGCTCCAGACCCCACTGCCCCTCACTCCTTATGCAGGCCAACTGGTCTACTGCCCTGTCACCCAGCCCATGGCAACTGAGCTCAGGGGCTCCTGGATGACTGGGATGAGGAGCTGCCCATACCCTTGCTCTCCCTGCAGGGGTCTTCTCCATGTCAGAACCCTGGGGCCAGCTGCTTTCCCCTCCCAAACCACCTCAGTGCACAGAGTATGTCTCTGCTGCATGTGTCCCTGGCACTGCATGAGGATCTGTTTGTGTGCACCAAGAGGTGTCCAACCTACTATGCCATGCTGCTGCTGATGGCCATCATGCCCTGGGTGAACTTGTGCACCTGGCATGGAACCCTGAGCTATGACAGTTCTGGGGGAAAGCCCAGGATGCCCTCCAACCTCTGCTGCCACCTGGAGGGCTACCTGTGACTGTCCTATTCATCACTGCCCCTTGCAGTCAAGGAGAGCTTCAACATGTTCCTCAGTGTGTGAAAGGCCTGTGCCCACCTAGCTGTGGGGGCACAGGATGCTCAATAAAGTTTTGTACTCCTGTACTCTCCTGCCTTCCTGCATGCTGTTGGGGGTTACAGGTGAGGTGAACCCAGGGCCAGAGGAGTGGGGCAGGGGCAGGGCATGGAGGGTCCTCTTCCCAGTGCAGGGCTTACCACATGATCAGGGCTGGCATGGCAGGCATCTCAACATGGTCACAGCTGTTGCCAATGGTGTATGGGTCCAGGTGGTATCCTCCAATGGTGGGGCATGACAGGTGGACGCCTGCCCAGGGCCCCCTAGGGAGCTGGTACTGCTGGTGACCTGCCCAGTGGGATACAGGGTATGGAATGGCCTCAGGCTCCCTGCTGGTGTGCTCTAGGGCTCAAAATGCCTGCCTACTTTTAAAGGCCTGATGCTGGGGCTTCCATAGAGGCAGCTAAGCCCTGGGGCAGGAGAGGCTGCCAGCCCAGAGCCCTGGGGCTAGTTTCAGGCCAGCCCCCAAGTGACAGGGCTGACCTGGGAACAAATTTTCAGATGTGTAGCTGCACAGTAACTGCACATGCCTAACTGCAGAGTAATTATGAGTAAATTTGCTACCTCCATTTTCAATTAGGGTCATTTACTGCACAGTAAACGTGTGCATTTGTAGACATACGTGCTTACTGTGTAGTAAACTATGCTACTGTGCAGTGAATCATCTTGTATAGATGCACAAAGTAAGCATGTGCACAGGTAGATGTGCATGCTTCTTTTGCAGTAAACTGTGCTGCTGTACAGGAAAGCATCTCATATACACACAGCCACTAACATGAACATAAACCTGCTGAAGGATTTTTATGGAGTCTTCTGGGATTCCCAACAGCACATACAACATCCCATTTGCTGGTTCAGATCAGGTCCATCCAGAAATGTCAGAGTGAATGCTGAGAGGGAGGATGAACAGGGAACATCCAAAATATTTCACCCCCTGTCCCTCCCTCCTTGAAGCTTCTAGCTTTAGAGGTTTAGGAAGTCTTGGCTGTGAGACTCCACTGCTATCCACTATGTTCAATACCTTCTAACAGACCTGCCCGTTATGAATGTGTTCAATTCCCTTTTGAACTGGGTTATATTATAAGCCTCCACAACATCTTGTAGTAATGAGTTCCATAACTTGATTACATGTTGAGCAATTAGAGCAGGGAGAATAACAGACTTGCTGCTCCTTTCACTTTCACCATTCTTAAACTGCCTTAATTTTATAGTTTATATTTTATTGTCTCCAGTATTTTTACACCAATTTAAACTGGAGAGACTCAGGATTTTTAACTTAAAGGAAACAATCTTTTTGAAATTGAAGTTAGTGGCACAGAAGAAAATGCAATAATGTAATGTTTTACAATTAAGTATGCTCTTCTTTCTTTTCCCATTCATTAACATGGCATCAAACATGGATACAAATTATTCAGTGCCCATAGTTTACTCCTCACCAACTATTTAAGAGCTTCTTGGCTTGTATCTACAGTGCCAAGATTTTAAGGTGGTTTCCCCTCCAAGTATCAGCTGAGAATGCCAGTCTTTCAAGATCAGATTCAGTCATACATATTTAATCTGGTATAGCCTCTCCAAGCTAGATCCACAGGTTTTAAATCCTAGTAAGAATGGTCTTGATGTTAAAAAGAGGCCTTGTGGTTAAGTCACAGGGCTGAATTGAAAAATGTCCCTCTTCAAAGTCGATCTATTTTGTATAATAAAATTAGATAGCCAGTGAAGCAGGGACTGAAACCCTGGTCTGCCTCCTGTCTTAAGCACTAGAGTAGTAAGTTCTTGTTTGTCTGCTGTCATTTTTGGATCAGTTGATGTTTAATTATCCCTGCAAAATGAAGCATTTTCAACAGAACAGAACAGAAAATAGCCCACCCTACCTATAGCCTGGTGGTTGGACAATGCTTGCAGAAGGTGAATTCCAATCCTCACTAGCAGAAAAGGGATTTAAACTTAGGTGTCCCACATACCCATTTCATCTCCAACTAATGAGCTATCAGGTGAAAGTGGTTAAGTATCTCTTTCTTCCACCTGTGTTTTATGCCAGGTCAGATCTGAAAAGATTCACTCTGAAACTATCAGTAGGGTAGAGCCAACATTTGGAGCTCCAAGAATCCATAGCTGTAGGATCAAACCATTTGGTGGGGCTACCCCAGACACCCAGTTCCTAAAAGCTGCTTGCAACTGTTTAATGAAACTGATGTTCTGCTCACAGCTATTAGCAGTGAAACTAACAAGAATATTAATTTCACTGAGCAGCTGCAGGGTCTGAGGAGATTCCAGTTCATGGGAATTTAGAAAATATTCAGTTATGATCCAATTTTGGGGGCGAAATCTGTGAATCAGATATCCTATTTCAGCTAGCTCTAACCACAACTTTACCAGGCTTCTACAACAGGAATAGGTTCTATGAACTGAGATAAGATACAAAAATTAAAGCAATTACCTGAGTGATTCCTAGACTTGAACACATTTCTGAGCTATACAACCTTACTGAAGCGGAAATAAGTGTGAGACTCTTCTAATATTACACACAATTTTAAATCTTCAAAGCATTTTACTGAGAAGACCAGAGAAAGCTTCTGACCATCTAGAAGTCCCAAAATGAGTAAATATTTAGGGCAAAGGGACTTAGGTACCTAAGTGGGTTTTTTAAGAGGCCAAAGTCACACAACGCCATACTGGTATTTGCATAAACTCTGGCTAATCATACATGTTCCTTAATTAAGTTCCTCTTCACCTATTTTTTTTTATTAGTTGAATCCCTGTAACACCTATGTTTTAGCTATGGGGCATGCGCATAACTATGTTCTGTTAGTGCCCACTGGAGGCCCAATTTGGTAAATATTTTCAAGCATGTCTAACCTTTGCACAAAAGACAGCCGGATTGCCCTAGGATACTAATTTAGAATATAAGAAATCTGAATTCAAATCCTTCTTCCATCTGAGGAATTTGAACTATTTTCCAGGTGAATGGTCTAAATGTTAAGTACAGGGTATTCTGGAGGGCAGTGCTCTCAGTCTCCCAGTTGAAGCTGTTCTACTATGCATAAATATTTAAATACCCTTTGGAGAAGGAAACAAGGTCTCAATATCATTTGGGGGCTCTATACTACAGTTATACACAAAAAAAATCATTAATATGTAATACAAGGAATGATGGCCTAGATAAAAGGAATCCCACCCACTCATTTCCCCCTATCCAGCCATTCTGCATTTGTGAAGCTTAATCCTGCAGACCTTGAGAGTAAGGTTTCAAATAGGTTTCAAACCTGGCACCCCTTCCATCTTAAGAACAAATACATGATGATTTTACTTTTTTCCCGTTCAGAAAAGAGCATTAGTTTCTCTCATTCAAGATCCCTTACATGCTTATCAATTATCAATCACACTTTATCAATCACACTGTAAACTTTAAACAGACTGCCCTCCTACTTGGCCTGTTATTTCTTGTTCTTCTACACGGAGAAAAAAATTATATTATTTTTACTGTATTTAGTGATTTTGAATTCCAGTGCTATTAAGGAAACTAATTCTATGCATGGAGATGAGTCTATTTTGTTCTGGGCAGTTGCCAAAGCCTTTCTATGATGAGCTGTTATATCAGACTTCTCAGTGAGAAAGAAACAAGGAAATTAGTGTGTGACTGAATCTGAGACTAAAATTAGCTATTTTGAAAAAAAACAAAAATCTCTGATAAATACAACAAGGATTTATGGCTAAAATTGCAGGCAGCACAGATGGTATTTGATGACATTTTATCTCAAGGGGAAAAATATTCT
This sequence comes from Caiman crocodilus, assembly GCA_030014935.1. Classification (NCBI taxonomy): domain Eukaryota; kingdom Metazoa; phylum Chordata; order Crocodylia; family Alligatoridae; genus Caiman; species Caiman crocodilus. The sequence goes on from JAGPOW010001296.1 coordinate 110,622,940, forward strand.
TTTTATGTTAAAGAATCAAGTTTATAGGTTCAGGATTATCTAGCAGAATCTAACACTTCCTGTCAGCAATCTGGAAGACATTTCAAGCATGTACTGCTTTTTCAAATAAGTTCCATTTGCTTTCCTTCACAAACAAGGTTAAAACAACATTAAAGCCATGTTTAAATATTGAAGAGCTACAGTTTGTGATAAATTGAAAAGTCATTAAGTCCCCCAACCTGAAAGCTTTGAGACTTTTTTTGTTTGTATATTATTTCTGTGGGAATCTGGTTTGCTTTTATAAAGACACTACAGAAACACAAAACAAAATAGTCCGCCATCTTCTTAAATATATATTTGACCCCTTTCTAAAGTATGTAGATATGTCTGATAGCTAAATGTGCCTATACATGTGCAGGAAGACTATTTTGATGCACTGCAATTACATCAGGGCAAACTCAATTAATTGAGTCTACTGGAGTCTGCAGGAGGGTGGTAATTACTGCACATCACCAGACTCCAGAGTCTCATGTATTAGCTTCCCTGTGCTAAAAAATGGCTGTGGGGTGCTTTGAAACTCCCCCAAGGTCTAAAAAAGAGTTGTCAAATCATTATTAAGTGCTAGTCAGGGGATCCAACATATACTAGAAATGGCAGTATTAATGTTTTGACCATCCACAACATTTCTGGTAGCTATTGTCACTAAATATATGCTGCCCTCTCTCCTCCACTTCATACAGCATTTAGAGGGCTCTGAACAGTATGTATCGTTACTAGTATGATATTTTCAGTATACTTTGTGTATATTCAAGAATATTTCTACCCAGGCACCTATTTCACCAACTTGCCCTTTCCTACCAATTATTCTGAACACTATAAGCATACTGATAACCATACACCTATCTTCAGAGATATAATAAAACACCAAAGAAATAGACTATAGGAGGGATGAATGGAGAGAAGGAAACTTGATCATCGGACCCCCCTTCCCAATGATCTGAAGGACCTGGGCTTAACTGGTGAAAAGATCTCTTGCTTTCTGGGTGAGTGTCCTAACCAACCGGTTATATAGGTAAAACATGGAAGGGTCCTCCTCCTCTTAATTTATGCCCAGCCACAATTTTAGAACTTAGACTCAGATACACATATAGCTGTGTACCTGGTTGGCCAGAGCACAGATTTCACATCCACATGCCACACAAACAGAATATCAGATTGCAAGTAAATGTCAAAAATGCTAGTTAGATGGCTAGGAAACTGCCATTTTTGGTGCGTGAAAAGAAACAGGACTCTGCTTATTGACATGGCACTGAGCTTCATACATGGGCTGACTGAAAAATGCTTAACAGTAAAATATATTTCAAGCATGAATCCTAACTTTGGTCAGATGGTAGAAGGGTGGAATGAATTCTCACAAGTTTCTATGGCTTACCTGTCACCAGTGACAATCTCACTCCTTGTTTATTTCCAAACATTTTAAAGAGAGTGTTTATTATTTAAATATGGCTGCTTGCTGCTCTCACTTAGCATTGATGTCTGGAAAAAAAACAACACAAATATAAATGGAATTGGAAGTTTCTCTAGTGTTTGAATTATAATTTTAAACAGATGTAAATATTCTGACTGGAAGTGCCATGATGTTTACTTCCCTTATGACAGTTATTCAGGATTTTGTATTTAAACTGTTGTTGTTATGTTTTCAGAGCTGATTCTCCTCCCTTGATAAATTGTAAATATAAGCAGAGGAGGTAGGGTATTTAATAAGAAAATAGAAGAGATTTATATTTTCTGTGTTTTTTCTTTTAATCAAGAGGCTTTAGTTCAAGTAGCTATTAGCAAAGACATTATTCATTCTTTCTTGTTGATCTTCTGAAGTCTTTGGCTCAGACTATGTTTTTAACGTTTACTATAAAAAAAACACATGATGTACTGTGGCACTTTTCCCTGTGTTCCAATCCACAACCCTATAATATTTGCACCTAATAATAGCTCTCTCTCATCTCATTTAGTTCTGCCCCATGTCACATTCACTGGAATAGTGCCTGGTTTTAATATGTGCTGTTCAAACACACATACCATTAATGTATCAGCTACCTACAGTGTTAGAAAGGTTGTAGAAACATCTTCTCAAAACCTCAGTTTCCATTTATTTACAGCTCAAGCTGAGCATTCTACCCCGATCCATTAAAACACTTAAGCACATGCTAAAGTGAACAGCCTGTATGAGTTCATTGGGATTCCTCATTTACTTAACTTGAGGCATAAGTTTAAGTGTTTTCTAGGTCAAAGTAGAAAGCTCAGCACTATGAAAAATGAGCCATTTTTGTTCTGCATCTTGTATCCTTACTCAGAGTTTTGAAATGACAGTGTTTTTACTGACTTATAAAAGAGCAAATGTAAACATTCACTCTTTACTAAATGCAGCATTCTTTTGGCCTTATCATCTTCTCAATTACATAGGTGTGACATATAGGGTGCATCTACACATGCAGTTAGTTGCGACTAAATTTACTGTGTATTAAGCTAATGCACAGTAAGTGATTCTTGCCCAGTGTCTATATGTGCAGGGATTTGGTGCTAAACCAAATGCCAAGTCCCCCCAGCCCCATCATGCCCCTGTGGCCACCAGGGGGAGCTCAAGCCTCCAGCCACATGGCTGCCTCAGCCAGCTATGCCCAGTGCCCTTTTGGTTCAGCACTGCCCCTGGCAGCAACAACTAGTGCCCTACACATCTGCTGGCCATAGTGCTGGCCCTGCTGGCCCCAGAAGGTCCCCCTGGCCAGGTCTCAGGAGAGCTGCACATCCATCAGCAGGGGTCAGGGCACCAGGTGTGGGAGGCCCTGGCTGATGCCCTCCTCCTGCACTCTCCACTCCAGCACACCTGCCTGCTGTCCCCTACTTGCCCCTAGCTCTATTCTCAGGACTCTCACATGGTTGAAAAAAACCCAACTTTATTACCTTCACAACACGCACTCCCATCCCTTCCCTTTCCCCCTCAACACACTGAGCCCTCTAAAGCCCTCTCCCCCCTCCCTCACTAAATCACAGATCCCCTTCACCTTCAACCAACAGAGCCTCTCCAGCACCCTCCCCATCCATCAACAATAAGAAACCCACTTACAATGTGAAAACGATTTACAATAACTCTGGTTTTCAAGCTCAGAGTGGGGGCCTGTTGGGGGAGGCATGGCAGGGAACAGAGCCCAGGGGCATGTGCCCAGCACCTCAGCCTCGAGATGTTCCCCTGAGGGTCTGGGGGCCACCTGAGATGGCACTCCTTCTCCATCTGCCCCAGTGAAGCCTTAGTGTCCCTGTGAGGCATGGCTAGGTATGTGGGCACTTGTGGGGGAGAGAAGCCAGGCAAGGTGGGTGGCAACAGGTCTGGGGTGGGGATTGGGCTAGGGCGTCTGGTGGGCAGGAGGTGCTGGAGAACCTTCTCCCAGGCCCAGGCAAGGGTCTGCTGCAGGGCAGCATGTGGGACCCAGGAGCCCTGCAGAGCAATGGGGGACATGGGGACAGATGCCCTGCCTAGAAGGATGTCCATGGCCTGGAGGCTAGCATCCCCACCACCCACCAGTGCCTGGGCCTGGCAGGCCACGTACTGCTGGAGCACCTCAATGTTTTCCTGCTGCAGAGCCTTCATTCATGCCCAGTGTTTCCATTGCACCCAATCCTATGCTTCCTCCTTGGTGGTGTCCTACACCCCCAGGCCTCTTCCCACACCTCCTGCTCCTTTGCCACTGCCACCAGCTGCTGGAGCAGGAGGGTTCAGTTCATTGTGTGCTGCTGGC
>JAGPOW010001296.1:110626809-110639269 GCA_030014935.1 Caiman crocodilus
CCAGCACTCTTTCCTGCCTATGCAGGGTGTCGGACTCGATCTATTGAGGTCCCTTCCAACCCTAGGATCTATGAATCTCCCTCTTGCCACAAGGGACTTTGAAAGTACTAAACATTACGTGTTACAATGTTATATGTAGATGTTACTGGATGTAAATTAACTTAGTCTGGGCACATCTACACAAGACGCTTACTGCACATTAGCCTAATAACACTGTACAGTAGTGTATCATGGAAAAACAAAACAAAACATGCTCATAGCCTTTTTCTCAGTGTTATTAGGTTAACGCGCAGTCAGTGTCATTAAAAACCCATGTGCCTGTGCTACTGAGCAGTAATTCTAGTTACTGCACTCTCAATTAGTACTTCATTAAGGAAGTACTAAACTAAGGGTGCAGTATCTAAGGTGAACTAATGAACCTGTAGATGCACCCTCTATTTATTTAATTTGAGTTATGTCAGCTGATAACACAAGTGTAAACATGTTATTCTGCACCCATAGTCCATGTACAGACAATACACTTTTTACCAGTATAAGTGATTGGACATTGGTATATACTCATAACAGAACAGAAATCTGGAACGCATAAACTGGTTTAAAAATAATAGAACCCAGTCTAAGATGTGCACCTCTCCACCCCAAAGAGCAAATGCATGTTATGTTTACTACCAATCTATACTTACAGAAAACTGCATAACTTAGGTTGATTCTGCATCGGGCTTTTTGAATGTCTGTACCTAGGATGAAGTAAATAATCTTGTCTGTACACATTATGGGCCTGTCCTCATGAGCAGAAACATGTGTTCCCTGGAGATAACTAGCAGCAGGACATATTTATGCTAGTTGTCTCAGGGGAATGCCCCTCACATGTGTTTTGGTGTGTGGCAAATTTTGTAGGGTGGGATAGGGGAGACTGGGGCCAGCACCTGAGGTTCTGGGGCCCTTCCTGGGCTCCAGCATCAGTGATCCAGGCATGCAGAGCCTGGCCAGAAGCCAGACTGTGGCTTTGGCTGGCCAGGCTCTGGTTTTGGGTGGCTCAGATTTCTACTACATGTGCTCCAGCCCTCCCCACTTTTCCTGCCGCAGGTTTTTTTTTTTTTACATTGGGGCAAAAAACCCACCCACTGCAAATTAGCAGTGTGGCAAATGCCTATGTATGCAGCACATGTGGTCTGCAGCATCACAAGCCACACATGCACACTTGTCTGGATGTGCTGTATGTAGCCATTTACGTTAAGTGAGCTGAGAAATCTACCATTCAGTGATTCTGGCAAATTGCACTCACTTTGTATCCAGGTATAAATGCCAATGCAAGGAAGTAATGAATCAAGACAAAGACAATAAAACTAAAAATATGCCAGTCCATCTTTTAAAGGAACAACCTTATAAGGCAGAAAGGTATGATGATACTCAAGGGACTAATACATTTAATCCAGATTTGAAATTCTCTGTTTATTGTTCTCTTCCCTCTAGTGAAATTCTTCAGTGTTATTTTGGATGGAGAGCAGATTGCAACAAACTTGTATTGGAAACCTACTGACAAAAACATTTCCTTTTGGCTTTAGGCTATAAGGCTTAAAATTTTAACAATAATTTACCCATCACTCAATTTCTAAAGAATGAAGGGTCTACTATTTGATTTTATCTGGGTGCAAGTAGGAGGTTTCCAGTTTTCATAGAATATGTTGCTTTTAAGTGGGTAAAATTGCATGAGAAATAATGGGATGGTGCTGAAAGCCACAAATGAGTTTTTGCATCATTTACATTTGGATTTCAAGCTAATATTTGATAATACTAAGGCATCATTTATAATTCAGAACATTATATAATCCTTTAATTTCCAAAGCAGAACTACATCTAAATGATAGGGCTAGAAATTCAAGGCTCAAACCTGAGCTAACGGTTTTATCTATTTATGTAAAATTTTAAAGAATTTGCATAACTTGGCTTCAGATTATTATTATTATTATTATTATTATTGTGCCTTCCTCTCAAGCATTAATGGCCACACTGAGAGATGAGATTTTTCAAGGTAAGCTAGTATACTTGGTACTGGGATATTCTTAGATACCTGGCTGGTGACAATTTGTATGTTTAGGTTCAAACTGATCACAGGATTTGGGGACAGGAAGCATTTTTTCCCCAAGACAAGTGTCAATAGGGTTTGCTTGTCTTCCTCAATAGTATATAGTACATGATTTATTTCTCATAAACACTAGGGAATATTTTACCTAAAAAAATCCCTGCCATTTGATTGGCTATGTGGCTGCTTCTTCCGGCATATTTTAGATTTTGAGGTCTTTGTTTTTGTGTGCTAAAGCACTAAGTAAAGCTGTTGTTGCATTATCTTTAGGCTCTGCTAAGTGGCATGGAATGTCAAGTACTGTCAATGTTAGAATGAGCTTTGTGGAGTCGCATGTTGAGACTTAATGCCATCTCTGGACTGCACATAAGTGACTTGGTGGAACACGATACCTAGTCTAAGTGGGGGTGAGGCAGGAGTGGTGGGTTGTGGGGGTAGGAGCATGGAGCTGGCAGGCATAGGTGGATAGTAGATGTGGTAAAATGAAAGGAGTCAGCCACTGAAGTGAAACTGAAAAATGAAATCCTAAAGAAGTAGAAAAGAATTAAAGAATCAAATAAAAACAAGAAAAGTCTCATGTGTTAATGAATTTGAATTGAATTGGAAGGGGACTTGGGGAACCAGTTGGCAAGGGTCATGTTGCCCTGCGGGGCTGGCAACAGTGGAGAAAGGCCTTTTGCTTTGGCTCATTCTCTGACTCTGGTTGCCTGTGGTTGAAGAAGTTAGGTAGGTAATAGCTGGCTGCTTGCATGGCTGACTGCTTCTACTACTTGCACGGGATTGCACTCTCTGGAGATGGGAGGCACAGTTGGCTTCAGGCCAGTTCCTATCCCTGGGCAGTAGAGTTTGGGAGTGGAAAGTTTGCCCACACAGAGCAGGAGGTGGGGCATTAGCAGTCTGCATTCTGAGATGCTGGAGGACTGAAAACAGGTTGTTTTATCTCCACAGAATTGTCACACATTACTATAACACAAGCTGTGTAACAAAGCTCAGAGATAAGCCTCATCCAATGTTGTGTAAGTTTAAGATACCTGGAGGACATATAACAATAGTTTTTCATGCCTGTGTGTGTGGGCAATCCTATATTAAGAGCTCTTAGTATAGCCTAAGGGTAATGTACAATGATACCCTAAGTTACAGAGTGTTAAAGGGTGTTTTGTTACTTTTGGTGCAGAGGGAATCAGGAACAGATGTTCTTGTGGATTCTTTTGGACTTAAAGCCTATTATATGGTTTCCTGTAATTGCTGGGGCCTATGTACAAACTCTTTTAGAATAAAAACTTCAGGATTGCACCCTAAAGAAAATAGTTGTACATTTTCATGGATAAGAGTTTATGTTTGTTACCTTAAGTATACAAAGATCGGGCTTATTTAGATATATTTAAATATTTAAGTAATGTCTAAAGCAGTGTAAAATCTGCCCTACTCTGAGAGACTAAAGGAACTAGATATTTAGTTTATCAAAGTGAAGTTAAGAGGCAACTCAATGGCAGGTTGTAATATCTACATAGAGGAGATCTCTAATAGTAAAAGGATCTTTATTCAACCTGACAGACATACCTTCCAGTGACTGGAAACACCAGACAAATTCTAATGAGCAAATAACATACAAAATTTTAACAGTCTGAGATAATTAACTACTGGAATAAATTACCTACGGATATAGCAAATTCTCCACTTGAAATCTTTAAATGAAAAGTAACTGGCTTTCTAAAGGAAATGGTATAGCTCAGCCAGAAGCATTGAGATTGATGGAGGAATTGTTTGATGAAATTCTAGGGCCTTAAAATTCAAACATGTACGTACTATCGCATGATTTTAAAAGGCGTGCAGACATAATATAATGGAAGGGAAGTATTATAATATGAAGAATACCTGGTGTATTACAGCATGATAGCATCAATCTGTCTGCAAGTATTTCTGTCATTTGTAACTGATTAGTAACTCTGCTACCTGTGCTATAAGAATCTATGGTAACATGATTTCATATCTTTCTCCCATATCAATATAACATCCATTATCATTGTTATATTTAACACTTCTTGTACATCTCCCACATACTTTATACTCATTAAAAGTCACAATCTGGCTGGCATGCAAAGACAGATCAAAAAGGAGTAAATCTCTGTCTGGTAAAATGAAAGGTAGTGTTAGAGTAATGTTGCAACTGTGATGGTCCAGAAATTATGAGAGAGGCAAGGATTTCATTGGGTGAAATGTTTTCTTGGGAAAAAAACTGCATAGTTGGGATAGAGTTAGACAAACGGCTGAATACAGGACATTCATAGATTTCATAAACATTAGGGCTAGAAGGAACCTAGGATGATCTTTGTGTCCATGCCCCTGCCCCAGGGAGAGGAAGTAAGCAGGAGTCATAGGATACCAGCAAGATAAACATCCAAATTTCTCTTGAAGGCATTCAAAGTAGGTGCTTGAACCACCTCTGGCGGCAGTCTATTCCAAACATTTGGGGCTTGGACAGGAAAGAAGTACTTCCTTATGTCCAGCCTGAAACGGTCCTGGAGGAGTTTGTGACCATTCAACCTTGTCATCCCTTCGGATGCTTTGGTAAACAAATGTTCCCCCAGATCCTGGTGAGTACCCCTTATGAACTTATAGGCAGCCATCAGATCACCCCTGAGCATACACTTTTACAGGCTGAAGAGTCCCATAGCTCTCAGCAGCTCATCATAACATCTGTATTCCTGATCTCTGATCATGCACGTGGCTCTCCTGCACTCTCTGAAGCTTCTCCATGTCCTTTTGAATTGTGGAGCTAATAACTGGATGCATTACTACCGCTGCGGTCTCACCAAGGCTAAGTACAATGGGAAAATGACATCCTGGGATTTGCTTGAGATGCATCTATGGTATGGATGCAAGCCAGTGTTTTGCTTACTTTACTTGCAGCAGCATCACATCAATGGCTAAAGTTCATCTTGTGGTCAATTGTGACCCCTGAGACCCTTTTGTCTGTAGTCCTACCCAGAGTAACACTGCCAAGACTATAAGCATGCTGCAGGTTTTTCTTCCCAAGGTGGAGAACCTTGCATTTTTTGGTGTTAAACACCATTAGGTTCTCATCTGCCCATTTCCTGAGCCTGTCAAGGGCAGCCTGAATTGCCCTCCTGTCCTCAGGTGTGGACATTTTACCTCAAAGTTTGGTGTCGTCGGCAAACTTGGCCAGTCCGCTTCTGACTCCAATGTCCACATCACTAATTAAGATGTTGAACAATATAGACCCAAGGACAGAGCCTTGGGGGACCCCACTGGTCACAGTGCACCACGACAATTGACTTCCATCAACCACCACCCTCTGGATCTGACTATGGAGCCAATTCTCCAGCCAGTGGATCATGGTGAAGCTGAGGCCCCAGTTAGCCAGTTTTGCCGAGAGGTGATCATGGGATACCAGATGGAAGGCTTTTTTTAAAGTCAAGATATATGACACCAATCTCCTTTGCCTTGTCCAGGTGATAGGTCACCTAGTCGTAAAAGGAAATAAGATTGGTCAAGCAAGACCTACCCATAACAAACCCATGCTAGCTATCCCTCAGGATGTTGCCACTGGCCAGTCTGTTATGAATTGTCTCTTTGATAATGTTTTCTAGGACCGTCCCCGGGATAGAGATCAGGCTGTTGGGCCTGTAGTTTTCCTGATCCACTTTCCTCCCTTTCTTGAAGATAGGTACCACATTGGCCTTCTTTCAATCTTCAGGCACTTCACTACAGCACCAGGAGTTCTTGAAGATCCATGCCAGGGGCATGACACTTGAGCTATGTCACTTGTCAGATCTTTGAGTACCCTGGGTTGTAAACTGTTAGGGTTGGCTGACTTGAAGGTATCCATTATCTCAAGGTGTTCCTTCACAAGGTCAGCATTGACAGAGGGTAAGGAATCTCCCTCACCCAGGCCTTCCCATCCCATTATTCACAGTTGTGTCTCTTGGGACTGGTGAAAAACCAATGCAAAGTACCCATTTATCAAGTTGACTTTTTCCTGGGCCTCGATTGTCAGTTGTCCCATCTGGTTTAGCAAGGATCCAATATTGCCATTGCTTTTCCTCTGGCTCCCCACATATCTAAAAAAGGACTTTTTATTGTCCTTGATACTTATAGCTGGTTTGAGTTCTGTCCCAGCCTTGGCTTTCCTGGTTCACTCCCTGCAGGTCCAGACCAGTGCAGAATATACTTCTTCAACTTCTTCAATATTACTTCAACTTCTTCAGGTTGAAGTAATATCAAATTTATTCCAAGTTCCATCAGGAACAAAAGGTATGTCGAGGGCATGTTTTGGTAGAGAATAGGCCTTGCCGAAGTTCTGCTGTATTGTAGCTATCTGTGGTTGGTACATCAATGTATTATGGTCCTTTTTCAGCCAACATAGTTTAGAGGAGCCATGGGAATGCTCTGATTGATACTGACATTGACCCCCAGATGTTCTGATTATTGGAACTCAGAAATCAGAAACCAGAAACCCAGGAATCAATGTTTAATTGATTAAAAATCCCAACGTTCTCAGCCAGTGAAACAAACTTATTTGGGAAAATGTGAAGAGATTAGCAACTGCATGCACATTCAAATGGGTTCATCTCTACTGACCACTACATTTGATAACACCAAAGTGCTTTATCAGTTAAAGTGATTCATTAAAACTGAAAAATTCAATGCCATTTCAGTGCCAGAAACACGTATTCACCCCTTGGTAAACTAGAATTCCAGAGGTATCATTTTCCTGAGGAATTACTTTGGGAAATAATTTTAATGATGGTATGAAATGCAACTGAATGAATAATATAACTGAGAAAAGGCTGAGATACTTTTATAACTAGGTATCTGTGAAACAACAGCAACTAACGTGATAAATGCAGTTAACCTGAATTGACCAGATTTTCTATCACCTTGCATCTTGTGTAGCCATTTATATGTGTACAAAGTGAACACAAAGATCTTTCCAGGTCAGAATGCACAATTCTGCATCCGTATAGCTCAATGCACAAGGCAGCAGAAGATTGCAGTATCTGGACCTAGCTCTGACAAACTAGTTATATGTACAGGTTGGAAGATAGCTGAATCTGAAGTGGTTTGGACATCTAATATTTCTTCTGGTGACCAGAGATTTTTATAGGGGAGGATAGAAATAACAATATGCCCTTTTCACAAAATGCGGTAGAGAAATATTTTATTTATTTATTTTTATTCCATAAATAGAAAATGAAGATTGAATGATAATTTTCTGATTGCTCCAGTGAATTTGTTGAGAGTTTCTTGTCAGCAGCTTCATCAGTTCTCTTTTACTACAACCCTACTTTTGACAAAGGAACAGATTTTAAATGCTGTACACAAATATGTATATAAAACACCCTGAAAGCTACTAATTAAAAAAGATACCAAATATCTGGCCAATTAAAGTGACAATTATTCATCTTCTTCTACCCAAACTTAATAAGGCAGTAAACCCCAACTTCCCATCAACCAGTTAAAACTATGGGTGAATCCAGGTCGGATATGGGGACAGGGGGTTGACCACTCTCTTCTTTGGCTGTGTAGCACATATTCATTGAGTTCTCTGGCATTCATCATCTCATGTGGCTGAGACATCAAAGCACTGAGTATCACTGTCTCTAGTACATCATCCCCTTACCTGCTGTCCCTGGTTAGGCTTATCTGTATTTCCATCTCTGTTACTTCTGCACTTACTAGTATTGTGCAAACAACTTTGCCTTATTACTTCTTATTGATTCTTCATACTTTCGTCCCAGCCTTCACTTCTTGACCCTCAGTGCATCCTTAAATATTCTACAGTTTTGGAGGTTCTCATACAAACACCAAGCCTGGAACAGAAGTAGCTACGAAAAGGCTTCTTTTTCCTCTCCTGACAGGCCTGAATGGCAGTTAGAATGGTTCTTTGTCTTCTCCCAATTCCCATTCAAGTCCTTGGAGTACCTTCAGCAGGGGAATGCACCTCTCCTCTTCTGCTAAGCCTAGAAAAAGGTTGGGAGAAGGGAGCACAAGCTGCAGCAGGGAATTCCTGACATATCATCACTTCTTCAAGTCTGAAGTTGCACAAGAAGGAAGAAGAGAGGTATGGTGGAGGAGGGAATAGACAGACATGGGACTGTAGGTTCTTGTCTACTGTTTCTGCTTCCTTTCCCTCCTATATAAATAGTAGCTCCTCTTTCCCCTACACAAACACTTCCCTTGACCCCTGAAAAGAGAAGAAGTATGTTGCTTTCTACATCCAGCAAATATGATTGACTGCCTTTCCCCACAAGGTAAAGAAATTATAAACATGCAAATTGTTATATTGGTTTTCCTCTTGTATCAGAGAAATTTGATAATCACAACCTAAGAGCTATCAGGTATGTATTTATTTAACCAAAAATGCCACAGCCCAAATACTTAATGTTATCCAAATGACTCCCTATCCACTCTAAGTATATCAATGATAAATGAATGATAACTTTTCTTATAAAGCAAACGACCAGTCATTTTCTCTCTGAAATTAATGAGAATGATTAGGACCTGAGAAGCTTTCAATCTTTGTAATTTTAGAAACCATTCATAGTGAAAAGGACAAATTAATAACTTCATTCTGGTAAAACACCTTTACATATGAAAAGTGCCATGTAAGTGCTAAGTATTCTCTTTTTGGTTATTATTAAATCATCACATCAAAAAAGACACATTTTGAAAATATGTCATCTTTCATTATTGCCTTATTATTCCCGGGGGGGAGGGGTGTCTTTCCCCTCTTGCCGGTGTTTGCCAGAACAGATAAAATGTGGGTAGAATGGGTAATGTAGAATATATGTTTCTGAAAATGAGGCCACTTGTTATGGTGCCTCAGAAATAGATTTAGGTATCTAACTTTAGATACCTCTGTTAGAAAATATTGATCTATATATTTACAGATGTGAATTCTCATCAGTATGCAAAACAGTTAGAGCTGTTATAATCTTTCAGCCATGTGGAACAGACATTGCTCCACCTAGAAACCAACATATCTAATCTTCAGAAACAGAACAGGAGAAAAGTGTCAGTTTGCATATTTTCCCTTAATTTTCTAAAAGCCAATATTTTTGTTTTTTTGTTCTCATTTGAACACCCTACGTACAATCTGTGAATGATCTCACTTCCTCTATAAACCTGTTGATAAGATACCTATAATAAATTAAGAATAAATCTGACAAAATTCCATCACCAATGCCGATTATATTTTAAAAGGTCAAAGGGCATGCCCAGTGCAATAAACAAACAAAAAAACAGGCAAAAAATCTATTCTAATATGTCTGAAAATTACTGAAGTTATACCCTTTGAGGGACACATCAAAGAACCTTGCAGGCTACATCCTGAACAGCTCAGCTCTAAAACTTTAAATTGTACTAACTGTTTATCTCTTTTGGTGTCACAGGCTGATTACATTGAATGATCATTTCAAAGACATACTTTGATCATTTCAAAGTTGTCCTGAATGATTAGATCAGGTTGCAAATATGCTTTTTAATATTCCAGATTTTCTAATGTTAAATGAGTACACACTAATCTTATTTTTTATAATAGAGCCAGGCATTAACATTAATAGGTAAGATACATTTTAGAAGAAAAATATGAAAGAAATCAAGCAAGTCAATCAAGAAATCAATCATGCAGGGAAAGCAAGTTTTTATCAGTCTCTGGGGCTGCCAATCCAGAAGGGACATCTTTTCTGGCTAAACAATACAACCTGAATCCTTTGTTGTCTTCTGGGAAAATATCTAAAAATTCCCATTCCACTACTGGCAAATAGTTAAAAATTGAAACTTATAATATCATATTTGAATTCTACACACATATGAACATCAGGTTAGCACACATATTTTACTATCCCTATTATGATTTTAATTGAACCATTAAAACAAAATCTCGTTTTGATGTAATACTATAGTAATATATATTACTATTTTATTGTTTTCTATAATAGTCACCATAAATTTGATTGTATTTTTGTCAGTATGATAATACCAAAAATAGAACAGAAAAAGCAAGAGATACCCGGAATGTATTCATATTGTTTAGATCCTCCCTTTGGCTCCTATGCAACAAGGCACTTAGGTACAGTTTGCCCTAACAGAATGACAATTCTATTTTGCAGTAATTTTCAACATTTGGAAATCGGTTTTCCTTTTTCCTTGGACTGGAGCATGTCTTCGTATTTCGCTATATATTTGAGTAGTTAGCTCAGTATTTGCATTCTTAGAGTACTAGCATGGATGCTGAACCAGGATTCCCACCCAGAGGTATCACATACCAGTGCAGTTTCCCTAACAACTCAGCTATAGTTTCTGACTTGCTCCTTTCCCCAAATCTCCTCACACCATTAAACAAATGCACACATTTCCAAAACCCTTTTTGTGGCAATATGTATGCCTCAATTCTGATGGGATGGCATATTTTTAAGATGTTCTTATTAGAACTAATATGAAATATGTTTAACTTAAAGCACAGTAAACGTGTCAAGTTTCAGTTTAGCACTGTTGACTGATTCAAAGGTTTCCTCAGGATGGTAGAAAAGGGTTAATTTCTTAAGGGCTACCAAAACAAGTCTTGTTTGATGGTCACCCAGAAATAGAAACAAAACTTAAGTAAAAAATCTAGTACAAGTAGGTGTTGCCTGAAAATCTTAGATAGTGGAAAACTCTTTAATGCATATGCACTGTTTCTTGTTAATCAAGGAGTATCTTCCTAGTTGATTTGGAAAATGATGAACTACTGAAGGAATGTAGAAATGCAAGAGAAAAAAATAACACATACCTGTGTTAGCCTGAGATCAGTTGGTTCAAAGAACACAATGTGGGTATGTCTGCACATGCGTTAATGTGCCGTAATAACAGCACATTAAGTTTAATACCTGTAAGAACAACTACTTAATGTGCTGTAAATAGCACTACTGCAGAGTAACACCAGTGCATGTTTGTATGTAGTACTAATGCACAGAAGATTCATTCTACTGTGCATGAGCTCATTAGCATAGCTTTCACCATGACACACTAAGGCACAGAAGAATTAGTCTACTGTGCTTCTAGTGTTCATATGGACATAGCCAATATGTATAAAAAGGTATGTTTTCAGGATAAGATTGTATTTGCATACCTTGGCGTGTTTTCAGTTTGGTAGTTGGTTTGACCAGCCAACTGACAGTGAATAAAGACTATTTGATTTATACTCACTGTCCAGTCTAAAGCAGTGGGGCTGGAAGGACTGTTTCTGGAAGATGCAACATGTCTATGCTTTAGTACTTTCTAGAGGGCACGGTAGCAGAGAAGCTAAGTTCTAGAAGCTTGAATTCAACACTTTCTTTGGACTTGTGACAAAAATCCATTCTCCATTAACCCCTTTGTCAAAGAATACATTTGTAATGGAGAATCCAAGGCAGCTGAGTAAGTTACTAACCACACCACTCCCATATATATGATTGTACAGAAGCATGGAGTCATAAGGTTCAAAAAGTCCTCAAGGGTCATGTGGTTAAATGTAGGAATTCTATTTATCAAACACTGTTGTCAAATGTTCCTTTTTAAAGTTCCAGCAAAGGAACTTCCCTGGGCAGCCTATTCAACTTACTGTTCCAACAGTAAAGAAGATCATAAAATCATAGAAATTAAGGACTGGAAGGGACCTTGAATGATTATTGAGTCCAACCCCCCTGCTCTTTGAGGAAATACTGCTGAGATCGAATGATCCCAATAAGATGTTTGTCCAGTCTTCTCTTGAAGACTTTCCAAGGAGGTGATACAGTACCTTAACCTTGGAAGTCTGTTCCAGATTTTGGTCACCCTTACCATAAAAACGTTCTTCCTTACATCCAATCTGAAAACATTCTTTAATCGTTTATGCCCATTGCCCCTCATCCTCCCCTAGGGTGCTCTAATGAACAGTTTTTCTCCCAATATTCACCCCTTACATACTTATAGATGGTCACCATGTCCCTCTTCAGTCTTCTCTTCCCCAGGCTGAACTGTCCCAGATCCTTTAGTCCTTCCTCATAAGGCTAGTCCTCCAGGCCCTTAATCATTCTTCTGGCCTTTATCTGCACCCTTTCAAGATTCTCACATATTTTTGAAGTGTGGTGCCCAGAACTGGACACAGTACTCCTGCTGGGGTCTCACCAGAATTGAGTAGAAAGAAAGAAAGTATCACTTCCTTAGCCCTGCTCACAATACATCAGCTAATGCATCAGCAACACAGCATACTATTAGAGCTAACTACAGCATTGTACTGGCAGCTCACATTCATCCTATGATCAACCATAACCCTGAGGTCCCTTTCAGCCATAGTGCTGGCCAGGATATCTCCACCTAACTTATATTTATGTCACTGGTTATTTCTCCCCAAAA
>JAGPOW010001296.1:110639369-110650227 GCA_030014935.1 Caiman crocodilus
TTTTTTATTTTTTTTTACCTTTTAAAAGCTTTGTTATAAAAAATATTAAAAACAAGAGGTAGCAGTTCAATAATTTGTAGTCTTCCCAAGGTTGAACATGAAACACTTGCCACCAACAAAAACACCATATAATCAGAAATTGAATCCCACTCTTCTACAATACTTCCATGGGATTACACATTTAGGATCAGCTGTACATCTTCCACCTTGCATAGTGCCCCTGTAATGGCCCATCATAACACAGACTGAGAGAAAGAGAGACAGAAAGATGCATTTCTTTTACTTTTAAAGACTTTAGTATATAGATTTTAAAAACAAATGGTGAAAGTACAGGGTATGAGATCCCCTAAGGGTCAAGCATGAAACATTTGTCAGCAAAAAAGAAAAACAAAAAAAAAATCCCACGTCACTGAAGATTGAAGCACTTTCCCCCATGCCTCTCAGAGAGTTACACAAGTAGGAACAGCTGTCCATTTTCCAGGTCACAGAGTGCTCCTTTGTTGCCCCAATCTGGCACAAACTGATCAGTATTTTGTTCCAAAGTGAAGTGTCTAAATTCAGATGTGACGTGCCCAGCCCCAGAAGCAGAAAAGTCAAAATATGTCATCAGTCCCAGCCTCTGCAAGCTGACTTTTGCAACTTTTCAGAGTTACTACCTTGGCCTGGCCCTTGGCCACTCGGTACAGGATAGAGAAGAGGTAGTCTCAGAGGTTGATATTCTCAGAGAAGTCCAAGTCCAGTGTGCAAAAGAGGGTGCTGAGGGCAGCAAAGACCAGCTGCATCTCCAGGCAGTTCAGGAAGGCATGGAAGAGAGTCTCTTCTACTTCCTCCTTGCAAAAAGGGAAGGTTGCCTATGCCACTTGGTCTAAGTGGTGAACAAAATTGTCCATGGCTAGGACCCCATGCAGTAGCTACCATTGGAGGCTGTTAGTTCTCTTGACAATGAATCAATTGCACAGGGTGAGCCATGCCAGGAAGGCTTGACCTTGTGTTGCTATCAGTAGTTCTGGCTCAAGGATATGGGATGATACACTTTGACTGTCCACATGTATAGTGCCTTTCCAGACAGGATCTCAAAGCAGATCTCACCATTGTTCTCACTGGGCACAGGGAGGGACAACAGAGTGCCAGGTCTGCCACTTATCACTTTCTATAGCTGGAAAAACAGGCAGTAATGGAGGGGGTTTATTTAGAAATCTATCTTTGAGGAGGGCTTGTCATGTACACAAATGGTTTTCTATGGCAGCAAGTGCATCTACAGGGAGTGCAGTTTTCATTTCAGCTAAAAGGTACAAAACTAAGGGAACTGAATGCAGACCCTGCCAGGTGGCCAGAGCTTTGGCTGAGAGCCAGGTGGAGCAAGCAGAGTTGAAGAGGCAGATAAGTTTGATGGTGTGCAGCTGGACCAATGAAGCAATGAGGCTTCTAGAGTTGTTTCTGAGCGAGGGGAGAGAAAGCGAATTCTTATCATTCTAGGTCCCATCCCAGCAACTGGATCCACATGGGTGGAACCGTGCAGCCCTTTGGAGTTTCACTGAAGTAACACAAAACACTGCAGCATGTGAGCTAACCCATAGGATCCAAATGCAGAATTTGAGCTCTGTCTCCAGAGACCTCTGAGACTCATGCTATCTACTTCACCTATAATTCAGGGTAGGCAAAAATTTCTGTATGTATATGTCATTTTGCAAAGCAATCACACTGATTAATTTCACACCGATCAAGTCTCCACATGATTTTGAGGGGGCTTTTTATAAAAGAAAACGAAGCAAAATGTAATGATAGCTGATCATTCAATATACTCCTACTCACTTCTCTCTCTCTTGAGGAACTGAAGCCTCCTTCCTGCCAGCAGCATCAGTTCCAAACCAGTTTAACGTGAGAGTTCCTAATAGTTCACAAGATAAAAGTAATTAAAGTGATTCACCATAGAAACCTGCATTCTCCAGCTCTTGGGACTTTACCATTGAAACCAATTTAGCATGTTTTAAAATAATACATAATTGCTACTGAAATGTTATTGTGACAGCAGTCAAAATTAGATGGTAAAACTGAACCTGATGAGCCAGATTCTCATCTCACTTACACTATTTTCAATCCAAAGTAGTTGTTCTGGATTAACAGCAGCATACCTGAGATTAAAATCTCAAGGTTTAGTCTTCTTGAAAAAAGTATACCTAAATATGTAATAAAAATGTCTCTTTCTTTAAATGCCTCTCCCATTGAAGTTATTTTTAGTTTCTTTTATCTCTTCTAAAATAATATGGTTCCATTTGCAATATTTGTCTCAGAAGTAATCACACCTAGATGACAAACACATTAACAGTGTGTCTGGTTTTTGTTGTTGTTTTTTTTTTTCCTCTCTGGGAAGTAAATTAGGCATACTCAGCACAGAGTTCTTAATTTCATCCACTGAAAAGCTAGTCCTGAAAAGCAAGCATCCAACAGGGTGATGACATCAATGGAGGGGTCTAAAAAGGATGACCAAAGGCAAATCCTTCTTCAGGTATTATATATACTCAGAAATGGAAATGTCTTGGGCCTCAGGCGGGTGTTACATATGCTATATGTTATATACTAGTATCTCACAACAAATCGTAATATGACAACTGGTCACATGTTAAAATTATCATGAGATACCTGTATGTCACAAAGAAGTTATTGTATCACCAAGCAACTTCTCTGTGGCTGCTCCATCATTTTTATCTAGGAGTAACATGGTTTAACATCTAGCATGTTATGATTTGTTGGGTATATAATATGCAACAGATATATGCTAGGTTCTTTAATACACAAAAATTATCACAATGTCATTTTTTTCAAGAAAAGTTTGCAGTTTCTGTGATGTAGTTAAAATAGTCACTTGTCTAGTTAAAAAATGCTCTCAACCATTTTTTTTTTTTAATTTGAGGATTCAGATGCTGTTTGAAACTTCTAGATTATAGAACCCAGAGGGAAGTGACCCAACAGATAGTAAGTTTGTTTCATGTAGGTGTAAGGTGTAATGCTTAAATGAAGAATATAGCACCTACTGTTAGTGGGTCTAGCAGCAACTTCAGTAAATGTATGTTAGTTCCGTACCTCTTAGAGGTTTTGCCTCTCTCATTTTTCTTCCAATGAATACAATCCTACCCGCTCCTCAACTAAGTCTGAGACATTTCTTTTCTCATTCTTTAAAATTTCCCTTAAATCTTAATGAGATTTAAGATTCTTTGCCCTTCAGATTTAAAATGTTGAAATTCAGTAAAATCAAGAGGAAGGGCTTGAGAGTGGGTAATGGACCCTGAATAAATTGGGTTATTTCAATCTTGTTGTGTTCATAATGCTCCTGTTAGATGAAGTTTGCCAGTAGGGTAGGATAGTGTAAGGTTATCTACCCACATAGCTAGTTATGACAGAAAATCATTCAAGAATTTTCATGTTAAAGTTTATACGTATGGATCCTTGGTGCCATTTGGGTCTGCAAAGGGATTATCATGTCTATTCTCATACCACATGCCCCTTTGCCCCAAAATGCAGTGGTCCAAAATTGGGTACGTGTCTTAAGCAAGAAAGATGATTTTGTTTGCCATGATAAAGGCCTGGAGGGGTGGAAGTGTGAAGACACTATTCTCCAAAAGGTAAGGTGAGAACTTTAGTACTATGTATTTCCAATCCCTTGTTACAAAATACATTTTGTAAAAAACTGCTGAAAATTTGAGAGCAGCTTTAACAAGGTAGCACTGAATTGTGCCCCTTCCTGCTTTCTATGAGGGAGAGAGTGCTTTCTGTGATGGAGAGAGAATATCACAGAGTATCATAAAGACATCAGGCTGGAAGGAACCTCCAGAACATAGGTGGTGGAAGTGGGGGGGAGGACGTGTAATGGCGTAAGACCCCACAAGTGCATGGCAGTGGTAGGGCTGCAAGGCAGCCCAGTTGAGGGCTTCCAGTGCAGTAAGGGTGGGGAAGGTGTGGGTCTGGAGCTGGGGCTGTGGTGGGGGCTAGGGAAAGGGTAGGCACTGCATAGCCAGCAGGGTGTAGGACTGAGCTGCGAGCAGTTCATCTGGGGGGTGTGGCTCCTGCTGCTACCTGCATCCTGGGAAGCACAGCTGATGTGTGTCCCAGATCTGCATGGGGGAGGGCAGGCTGCTGCTGTGGGCGGGGGCAGGGGCTGTGCCAAGCTGTTCCCAGTGTGGGGGGGGCAGGCTGGGAAGAGCCCAGCACAGCCTCCATCCCAGCCCACAGCAGTACCCTGCCCTCCCCACACAGATGTGGAGCCACGTATCCCCCATGCGCTCCCAGGATGTGTGTAGCAGCAGGAGCCACCACTCGCTCCCCACACATCCCAGAGAGTAATGATGACTTGGGGCAGGGTGCATGAAGGGTTCCTGGGGTCTCTGTCCTCTCCACCCCAGTGGTTTCGCTGAGACTGGCCCTGCTACAGACCCTGGCTCTGGGCTCGTGGGCAGTACAGGGCCCAGGGCAGTACAGGGGGGCAGCTGGAGCCAGTTCAGGGCTGGAGGGAGGTATATTCATTGCTACAGGGGGCACTGGCATGGGACAATAAACCTGGGCACAGGGGAAGGGGTAACCACACAGAGGGCCCCAGCTCCATCCCCAATCCTGATCCTGGGTCTAGCTCCACCCCACTCCCTCACAAGCCCTGCCCAGTCCTAGGACCACTCCCCCACCCTCCACTCCCACAGCCCTTTCCCTTCTTCCCATATCTTCCCCTGCAGACTTTCCTTCATGCATGCATGTGCGTGCGTGCTCACCCCCCCACCAATTTTCTCCCTCCACCTATGATCCAGAGTTCATCTAATCCAATCCCCTGCCTGAGGCATGATCATACCTAACCAAGCCATCCTATACAAATCCATATTCTAACCTCTTAGAAAAACTACCATCAACCCTGACACAATACAGGACACAATAGCCTAACTTGCTACAAGTAAAGAAGGGGAACCGTGGCAGCCATCATCCTGATTCTATAAATAGACTCTTAATATGTGCTTGAGAGATCTGGGTAGAGGGCCACAGCCCATGCTACAGAGGAAAGCAAAACCTCCCACAATCCATGTCAATCTTACCAAGGGTAAAAATCCCTTCCTGATCCCAAATATGATGATTGGTCTGACTCTGAAGAGAAGGGCAAGACCCTCTAGCTAAGAGCCTCTCTGACTTTAAGTCCCAGCAGAACCATTGGCACTCATCAATCAAAATTCCCAGACTCTGAGGAAGGCTTAACACATGACACATGTATTATAAAGGGAAGGAGGGGGAGCAACCAGCGAAGCTCAGGAGTATGGGAAATAAAATATAGCATAGTTACACCTATATCATCTCCATCCAGTGGCTATCCAACTTCTTCCTGAACACCTCCAGTGATGGAGAGTCCACAAACAATCTTTTCCTCTGCCTCACTGAATAGGATGCATCTACATGTGCAGTTAATGCTATTGAGGCTTGCAGTGCACAAATTTACTGCCCAGGAAGCCAGCTCTGGGAAGGCATCTGTTGGAAGCATATTTGCTCCATATAGGATTAAACAGATCCAGGCCTGCTCCTCCTACGGTAGTCAGGGGGAGCTGCAGGCACTGGATGAACGTGCCCAGGTTCTGGGGGTTTCCAGGGGTGGGGGGCAGACTCAGCCTGGCTGGGGACACTGTTCTGGGAATCTGTGGTGAGTGCACCATGAACACTTCCTGCCTTCCCCCCAACAGTGGCAGACAGGACACCATGTCATCAAGGACTCATAGACCACATCCTCCCCTACCTCCTATAGTAAGGCACCTGGGTGGCTGCCCATAGGCCCCAGGCCCACAATATATCTCCAAGACCACACACACTCTGGACATTTTACAATCAACAGTCTTTATTTCCCTCCACCACAATACATTCTTTCCTGCCCTTCTTCCTCCACAACAGCCCTGTCTCACCCCACCAAACTCCAAAGCCAACGACCAATAAAAAATCCTCTTTCCCAGCTACAAGCACAGGTTCTGAGGGTCAGGACAGTGGCCTGTGGGGCTACTGGAGACTTGCACAGGAGTGTGATGCCCAGTGATAAGGAGTTGCCAGCAGAGGCCTGGTGGTCAGGCTAGGGCACTGCAGCACTGCTGCAGCCAGCATGTGTCCACCACACGAGTATATAGTGACTGGGGTAGGTAGCAGCTGGCCCAGGCCCCAGGGGTCAAGCCAGGGGGCTAACGGCCAGCCAAGGACTGCTAAATAGCCATCCCTGCTCCATGGCTGGAGGGACTCCCAGCCACAATGCTGTGCCTCTAGCAGTAGCTGGCATTTACATATGGACTCCTGGGCAACAGCTAAAGTGCAGTAAATCTAGTGCCCGTGAGTACAGGTAGTAGATTTATTGCACATTCAGCTATTTTACTGCACAGTAGCTAGCACATAGTGACATAGTGATGCTTTACTGCATGGTAGACTAGTCTACTGTACAGCAAAACTTCTCATGTAGGCTCGTCCTGTTCTAACAGTGAAGAAGTTTTTCCTGATATCCAGTCTAAATCTACTTTGGGGCAACTTCAAGCCATTGGTTCTCATTGTCAGTCATTTTGCATCACAGCATCCTCAGGAAAAAGACAGCTTGAGGTTATGAATCTGGAAAAATCTTTTTTTTCCCCTGTATTTTGCCTTGGAGAAACAAGGTGCTTGTCTTATTTGGGGGCATGCTAATGCAGTAAATGTGGTAGCTTTCTGGAGCCAGATACCATGAATGTGTTGTTAAGCAATAAAAAGCTTATAAAAGTAAGATTATAAAATATTTTATAAGCTTATAAAAGCTGACAAAACTAAGCTTTTGTATTTGAGTGACATACATTCAGATATATGATATAAGGGAATATAAGGGATAAATCTGATATAAGAGAAAGGACTAACTCATGGTCTTAATTGTAATTTAACTTTCTTAAAAAAACAACTGCTCCCTGTCTGACCTTGCTATCCTACGCTCAAGGGAAATCTACTTAACACCTTTAAAAAAGGTGAACTTGAGAATAAAAATTCATAAACTGGCTGGACACTAAAACCCAAGGATTTAACATGGATATTGATTTTATGGATCATTATAGCCTATCTGCTCCCTGAATTCTCCCCACACATCAGAGGTGAAAAAGATCCCTTTCAATAGGGATCAAGATCTCCCAGTAGTCAGCTCTTTTTCTTCAGGTAATTCTTTGTCTGCTACTCTTAGGAATTTCTTCCACCCTCTGACAACTGTTTTTGTTTTTAACTGCCTTGACTCTCCCTGCTGAGACCTGAGGAAGAATGCCTGACATTCAAAAGCTCATCTAACTCTATCCCAGCTATACAGTTTGTCCAACAAAAGATCTCATCCTAAGAAATCCTTGCATCTTGCATAATTCCTTGACAATCATAGCTACTACATTACTTTAACATTACCATCATATATCACTTAATTTCTTCACCACAAGATTCATAAGACTGGTAATTATGATGATAAACAAAAGATAAGTCTATTCCAAAATGGTCTCTGTGTATACTGTTTACTTTAACAAATTTCCTTCTGGTTGTGCTTTGTGGAAATGTCACCATAAATTCATTAGTCAGAGTTTGTATTTATTCTTTTAAGACCATAGACATGCTCATTTTCTATCTGAAGGTGGCAGCATTCATGATCTCTAAATATTTATTGCAAATATTTACAATGATGGTATTTTATTCTGTCTTCTATTTTTAACATATTTTACACTTCAATTGTTCATTACATTAATTCATTTTTAATAAAAAAATATCATTAATTACCAACCATTCAATCAATATTAATTTTAATTTAGTGAGATAAAAAATCCCTTATGTGATCACCGCTAAGAAAAGGGAATTTATTTTCATCAGGGTTCTATGCATCATTAAGAGATAGTTTGTCTTATTACAGCCTGTTATTAATGTTCAGAATCCATTTAATTTCACTTTTAACTGACTGTAGCAATTAGATAATTGATTTAATCTGGCAGGCTTTGGTGGATTGCATTGCTCTGATATGAAGGTAATATAGAATGCTACTAACAGACAAACACAATTTTTAGATACTCTTGACAGAAATGACTAATTTAGAATCTTCCAGGTATGTGTATTAGATACAGAAGATATAAGACAGCATCTATCCTTGTTCTCTTTATAATAAATTCCTCAGATTTTGTGGCCCTCATTTTGCAGTTCACTGAATCAGTAATTAGGCAATGATAGAAACAAAAATAACAAATCCTGCAGACACTCTGTTTTTCTTTTCTTTTGAAAAAAATAAAATAATGATGTTGAAACTGATATCAATAAAATCTCAACTTCCTCAAAGGGAGAATCTAAAGAAGTTCCAGTTTTCTTTAAATGGGCATTGGTTGGAAACTAGAAAAGTTTTGCAAATAGAAAAATATTTGATTCCCCTCCATATATATGAGCACTATGCCAAAGATCATAATTTTGTTATATGACAATAATGTTAAAAAAAAACCCTGCAAACGTTTTATACTAACATTTACCATGCTCAAAATTGGCGATTAAATATTTGTAATAAATTTCAAGTATGGCCTTCTTAAATTTCATGGGTGAAATCCTGACACCTTTAGTCAATAAGAGCTTTGTCATAGGTATCATGGTTCCTTCTGTGAACTGGAAAGTGGTGGGTGCGGATGGTGAGTGCATCATCACATATAAAACAAAACATATTTGTCTCCAATTAAAAATAAACTAGAAACTTCATTAAAATGCTGAGAGCCTAGGGCTGTATTATTTGAGATTGAAGCAAAAACAAATATAACTTCATTGGAATTAATTAAAAACACTCTGCAGGATTGTGAAATAGGAACTTCATTACAAGGAGCAGATAAAACAGAATTGCAGAACAAAGGCTAGCTGGATTGATGGGACATCAAGACCATTAAAAAGAAAAGTGGGTGCTTAGCACCTGTGGAATGAAGAATATATGAAGGGATCTGGTAGATTACAATGAGCCATGAAGTCAACTAAGTCCCTCAGCACTGCTTCAATAGAAATGTTGTTGCCACTGTCCAGATGACTGGCTGGTTTTAAACTTTGGGTGGAACAGGAATCAAAGTGGGGCTGTAAATACTCAACTGTACCCCCCCTTACCCACCTCTACCCCTGACCACAGACTTTAATTTTCTCTCATACTAGGGCTAGGACTTAATGCTACTTCTTCCAGAAGAATGGGCTCCTCCTATTTTCAGTGGTTGAAGATTTCTGAAAGAGGTAATAGTTTTGATTCCATCTAGCAGAAAGCAAACAGTTCATTACCTACCTGTTAGCAGTTAGACCCTTGGTCCTTGAGACCTCAGGAGATTTAGTCCGGGGTTCTGAAACATACAGGCCATAGGCCAGATTCAGTGCCTGGAGCTGGTCTACCCAGGCTACTGTCAGGCTACCACAAACTTAGGAATGGAGCTAGGGCCTCCTAAGGAATTTGGACCCTCTCAGCATGGGCTACAGTGGCAAGGGCTGATGCAGTCCAGGGTGCCTTGCATATGCTTAGCAAACAGGCACTGGCCTTGCACTTACCCAACCTCCTCTGCTGCTAGCCTCACTCCTGCCCCATGGTGGAGATACAGCTGCTTTCATCATGCCTGTCAGGCTAGAATCAGAGCCACAGCCAAAGCCAAAGTTGCCATATGGCCTGGGCTGAAGCTGGATCCAGGGCCAGATCCACCTACACCTTCTTTGTGCTAGACCTGGGTCTGCTGCTGCTGCTGCATGCCCCAGGCCAGAACAGCGGCTCTGTGCCCTTAGGCAGAGACCCTCTATGTCATAGGGTAGATCTGGCCCTCAGAAATCTCCATTGTCTGGATCTGGCCTCAGGCACTTTTTTCAGTTCTACCTTAAGTATCACCAGTATTATTAGTAGCATTTAATTTTTGTCATATAAAGTAATTATAATAAATCTGTTAATATGTACCACTGACAGGTTGTCTGGGTACCACTGATGGTATGTGTACCACAGACTCGGAACTGGTGAGATAAGTTAATAAAGACAGGCATGCATAAATGAGAAGAACTAAACAACATTTATTATGGAGTAGCAGTTTCATTTTTTCTCTTTAGTGAAATAGTTACTCTCTAACCATCTAAGGGACCATCTCCCAATTCTTAAGTTTCTCAGTATCTCTAAATTATAACCTGTTTCATTAAAGCCAGCATTTCATAGATTCATAGAAAATTAGGGTTGGAAGAGATTTCAGGAGGACATGGAGTCCAACCCCCCTTGCTTAAAGCCAAACTAGTCTTAACTAGATCATCTCACCTAGGGCTTTGTCTTGTCGAGTCTTAAAAACCTCCAAAGATGGAGATTCTATAACCTGGGTGGGTAACGTATTCCAGTGTTTAACTACCCTTCTCATGAGAGAGTTTTTCCTAATATCTAACCTAAAATTCCCTTGCTACAACTTGAAACCATAGCTCTTTCTTCTACCATCCATAACCACTGAGAACAGTCTAGCTCCATCCCTCTTGGAACCACCCCTTGTGTTGCTGAAGGGTACTAGTAAATCCCTCCTCAGTCTTCTCTTCTCCAAACAAAAATAAACCCAGTTCTCTCCTCCTAAGTCATGGGTGCCATCCCCTTAAACTTTTTTGTTGCCCTCCACTGGACTCCGTCCATTTGTCTAACATGATCTTACAACTACCAGGGATGGATATTTTACAACCCTTTTAGGTACCAGTAACCTGCTCCAATGCTTATCCACCCTCTGGGAGAAAGTTCTTTCTTTTCTTGTCCCATGGACCACAGACAATATTCTCATCACCATCACCACCTTCTTTATTACCACCCTGTAGGTACTGGGAAACTGCTGTAAAATCTCCCCTTGGTCTTCTCCTATCCAAACTT
>JAGPOW010001296.1:110662088-110676197 GCA_030014935.1 Caiman crocodilus
CTTCCAGCCCCTTACAATTTATGAATCTATGAATTTTCTGGATCTTTCATTCAATTGTTTATGGGTTGTTTTTTGGGGAGCTGGGGAGGTGGGGTTATTTTAAAAATTTGATTTAGAGCTGACAACATTAAAAATAAAGAAAATCTACTACAACTTGATATGAGAGACAAACTGCAGGAAAGGAAAGGGTTGCGTTCCAGGCTCAAACAAGGAGACCGGCTCACTGCTCTTGTCAAATCTATTCCTGGACTGCTGCAGCAAATGGGAGTTTCAATTGATTTCACTGGGAACACAACAGGAGACACTAAACTGCCAGAAATACCTGGTATTAAGTAGATTTTCAGCCTGTGGAAATTGCCAGAGCTGAACTGAAGTTAAAGAAACTCTTAATTTACATGTAAGGACAGATCCTAGTTTAAAGGTAAAATTGCCCATGGAAGGATTAATGGGCAATTTTGAAAGATACCACATGATGCCTGAAGAGAGAAAACTTGCTAACTGAGAAATCTGAGCCACAGCAGCATTTGGTAAATCTAGCTCAAGTGAAAAGCAGTTCTGGCTGGTAAGAGAGTTAATTGAGGTTACTTACTGAATGAAGAGGTTAGGGTGCTAATGAGATTGCATGAGCCACAGATTCAGGAGCTACAGTTACTGAGGATGAGTTTGAGGAAATGGGTAGCGAAACAGAGAGAGAGAGAGTGGATTCTGAATTAGACAGGAAGGATGATGTGGAAGAGCTGCGTGGATGGTTGGGGAAAGGGACATGGAGAAAGACAGGACAGAAGAGTTGCTAGATAAAAATAAAGAGGGGGAACAGGGGCAACTTGGTTGAGGAGTGGAATGAAGGGCAATTTATAGTAAATATAAATGAATGGTAGGAATTTTACTTCTGTTATACTGGAATAAGAGTAGTGCCTTTCTACTGTCAGACAAATTTGTTATTGAGTTGAAGTGTCATTGAGATAAGGAGTATATTACTTTACCAGGAATTAGTATGTACTCCTTTTATCCTGCTACCATTCCCAAAATAGAATGGAATATCATCTCCTCCTTATGCCAGGGAAGTGAGTATGCTTTGGGTTCCTTGACAAATGGTAATAACTAAAAATTTTCATTTAAAAAGACTTTGGCTACAAAGTTAAAATATAAATATTTCAAAGGCCAATCTCCATTTGTACTATCTGCATTCAAAGATGGGATCATATATTTCTGATATGACAAAAAAGGAGTCTGTACCATAGATGGGTTAATACAGAATGCTTAGTATAACAGCTATTCTGTCTGCATATTATCAGAATATAAATTCAGAGTTGCTAAAACAGTTTCCAGTGCTGTAAATCCTCATGCCTGCAGACTTTTTACTTTTGCTTTCAACTTCTGTAATCTTCAAGGGTTCTCTGCCATATTTTTCTTTTCCAGTAGTTCTTGAAAGCATGCCATTATTCAAAGAAAAAGCCCAACGCACCAGGGAAAAAAAGTCCTTTCAAGTTGCAACTGTCAAAATGAGTTGTGTTTTGGCTAATGTGAGATGTTATTTGCTATTGTATTGACCACTGACAGTGAATTGATGGATGAACTTCAAAACATCAGCATCCAAAATTGGTTAGGATTTGGATAAACATTTAGTGAGCTTCTATATATAGTCTCAAAATCTTACAAGAACACACACCCTTGTCAGAGGTGAGAGGTCCCAGAACTTCCACTTCTAATCCAAGTTTGAATTGTTACAAACTTAATTAACAGTAGGTGCTTGTAGGTGCCTTGTCTGAGATCACATGTGAGATTTTAGTGCAGTCCTCCCCATGCTGGTTCTCTGTACAAGAGTAAGTTTCACCAAATCAAACTGCTGTGACTACTGTCCAGTTTAAATACAGCACTTCTCTTGGTTAGCAAGCAATTCATCAGCCAATCCTGATTTAATAAAAAACATAATTCTTGTTTTTCAAGACATATCAGAGGATGTGGATTTAAAAAACCCAAACATTTCAGACTAAAAAGATGTCCTTTTCTCTTCACCCAGCTTGTTTCTTTTCCGGTTGATATTTCTCCTGTCTGATGGATTATTAAAATATTAAGAAGTAGAATATCAGTTAGCAAACAATATGCTTTCCTGTGTGAACTGTCAGTAATTTCTACTAAAAATTTACTGAAGCTTTCAGAACTTGCAAACATGTGCCAGCATATTTAACAGTTGTCCAAATAATTATGAGCAGAAAATAATGTGACCTCAGAAATCACAACAAATTTAACTCAGCATTTTTATTTGCAGAAAATTCACTTGGAACTGCAAAAAGGGATGCAAAAGGTTATCAATTCATAATCAAGAAGGAAAGGCATATTTCTAGCTTGGTTTCACCAGAACAGGTTGGAGTTGGGAAGAGAGTGCTCCTTGACAGCTTCAGCCATCTGGAATTGTTGTAAGTTAATGAAATATTGAGGGAAGAATCAAGTAATCTGGATCCTGTACAGGACTTTCATTCGCTAGAAATCCTCTATATGCACCAACTAAAAATGTGCCACTCATGTAAAAGAGAAAACCCATACATCTACTTTCTATATCCACTTTCAATTAATTTTTAAAAGAAGAAATCCTGCTTGCTTTAGTATCTAAAATAACACTTATATGTGCTGTCCTTTTTTCCACCTAAAGTTACTTTCATGATACAGAAAAACAGGACTTTGGCTCTGAGACCTATTGGTCTTAGACATTTTATTAGAATTAGTGATAATCTGTCATTAATAGCTTGAATTATAAATCAATTTTTGCCAGTCTTCAGATATTATTGGTTAATTTTCTTCTACGTATTTTAGATGGCATTTTTAATAATTAAAGTTGTGCCTCTAAGATACTAATGTACCATATCATATCACAAAGGTTACAAATACGGTAATATAATGTTTGAGTATCTAGTAGAGGTATGTGCTGAGCCATGTACAGCATTCTTACTGTACCTCCTATTCAGCAGTTATACTCAAATGTAGTGATTTGTATAAAATTTTGCTAGTTAATCAATACAAAGTTCATAAGCCAATTGTGGTGAAAAAGGAAGGGCAGAGGCTACTTGCTGATATGGTAATCTAACAATAGAATAGGTGCCCTGACCAATGGAGTAGATGACTCATTTTTAGTGTCTTTTCTAGTTACTTGTAAAGATTTAGAACCTGGCTTTCACTTGTTCTAAAACCTCTTTACACTGTCCTAAAGTTAAGCCTCCAAAAAAGAGCCATAAATTGGGTAAAAAATACTTTTATACTGACTTTTATTAGCCTTTTACACTGCCAGGTTATTGTAGAAAGGGCTTAGTATAAATAAGAATTAGGCCTTGAGATTCTAGAAACCCAGATAACTAAGAGGTGAAATCCTTCTGTCAGATGAACCAGTGAATTCACTGAAGATGGATTATTCATGCGAGTAAGGTTTAAGTGATCTTGTTCTCATTCTCTTTGTGAAGAGAATATCATTCTTCCTGCTTCCTCTAACACATCTGCTTCGTCGGAAGACAAAGTAATGTGTATATTATCATTTCAATACTGTGTCTTGTAATATCCCTTTGTGCAAGAGAATGAGGGACCAAAACAGATTTAGCATTCCTTTTTCATTATGCTCTGCTGATTGTATTATATTTCAATACTTTATGATGAGGGCTTAGTCATATGATATTTTCTCTCTCATGTACTGCAATATAAAGTGAAGATACTTCAACATGTACAGTGCAGTAAAATAAAGCTTTCACTAGCAAGGAGACCATTCTGCACACAAGACTTCCTTTTCTATGCTTTGTGCCTCTCATCCTCTAGTAAATTCTTGTTTACATCATCTCTTGCTTATGTTCTCTGTTAAAGCACCCCATATTGTGAAGTAAACCCGAACGATTCAGCTGGAGATTTGCAAAGAACTGGCATATATTATTTTCTGTTCACTTTGGTTAAATATGTCATCAGGGACTTCATTTCTGAGTAATACACTTGGATTTGTGTGTGCCTCTTTCTCATTTTACTGCTCTAACACTGCCAGATATCAACATGCAAAATACAGAAGCAGAAAACTGCAATTCTATTGCTTGTTCCTCAGATTATTTAGCATCCCCAAAAAGGATAATAACATATAGGAAAGTTTATAGACTAGACCATCTAGACCATCGGCACAAACCTTGGACATATAGTAAATAGCAGAGTGCCAGCTTCTTTATCATTATATAATTCCTTTTCAAACAATGCAAAACTAAAAATGTTTAAGACCTATGACAGGAATTATCTTATGTAAGATCTAGGTCCACACAGCTGTGGGATATTACAGGAGGTTTAGATAAACATGGGTTCAGACACACATGCTGCAGTTGCATCTTTTAAGAGGATCATGTATTTCTGGTTTCAGTTCTCTAACTTCAGGAGATTCAGTCCCTCTTTGTGAGTTGTGAGGAATCTTTTCTCTAAGCCTGTACTTCATAGAATTAGTTATGATTTGAGATGAACTTATACTTCTGATCATAGTACATTTTGAGGTCTGACTATTTTTCAACCATACCTTAAAATTAAACATATTAAAGTGCTCTGCTGGATTGTGGGATTAATAAAAAATAATATTTTAAATAACACTTCCCACCCAGCATACAAAAAATAGTCACTAAATCTTATTATTTTACACAAATTGGGAGTGCTGATACAAAGACTAGCGTTTTACAAGTCATAAAATATACTGTTGAAAATAGGTTATAATTAGAACAAATATACCAATGTGAATTTTGTAAACACCAGTCTCAGCCATGGTGCAGTCAAGGATTTGTTTAGCTGGGATGACTTTTCTCATTTTTTTTTCTGTTATAATACTGAACATGCAAGCCATCTGCTGTCTCACTAGCTACTAATGCCTACAAAATGACTGTTCTCCAATGATTTTTTTGAGGAACTAACTTCAAGGTCAAGAAAGACAGACATAAAGGGGGTGAAATTCCCATTGCTATTGCTGTAAAATACATTGGATGTTTTGAAGAAGATTGTTTCTAGAAACCACATATACTATTATGTGCCTATAGGAGTAGGAAAACAGGTAATAAATAGTTCTGTTTTGGACTATGAAGAAGGAAGAAAGTGTTTGTGGGGTGCTGAAGAACAGAAGACAAATCAAGGAGGAGGTGGAAAGGGTAATATCATATTTTGTTAATCTTCTCTTGGAAAAAAATGGTAAGATCTTTTATGGATAAAATAGGAGAGGCAAGAAGAGAGGAAGGTCTGCAGAAGGAGTCAAAGGTGTCAGAAAAATAGCACAGGGTTCCGTTAAAGTTGAGTAATTTTTTTTTTTTACTAGGTAGGTGGTAGTACTGAAGGGGGAAGGGGCAAATGGATACGGAATTAGTAAACCATGGTCATGAGAATTTCTGTACAACACAGGGGTAGGGATAGAGGAATAGAAAAAAGTTAACTGGAAGGAGCTGGATACAATTAGTTGACAGAAATATGGAAGGAAAAATTAAATGATTCACATTGTTGCTGTCCAAAAGAGATAGAAGAGTGGGAAGAGGGTAAGGCTGAGGGACCACTGCAAGTGGCAGGAATGGAAAAGGAAGGTTCTTATACCCTGTCCACCATCTGATATATGAAAATGACTAGTTTCCATAAGAAAGGCAGTTGTGGAGGCACTGTGAGATGAAGGGATCCAAGTCCAGATGAGACACAGAAGCTGAAGAGATTGGCTTGAGAGAAAGGACAGTGAATTCTTAACTGCACAGATCTGCTGGAAGTGAGACTGGAGCCACAGAAGTTATTTAAGTCCATGATCCACAGTAGTGACTAGAAGGAACCCTAGGATATGGGATTCTACCTATTTCAACCACCGAAAACCTTACCGTTAAGCCAATTTTTTTGTGTTGAGAACAGAGAATCTGGGTCATAATAAGAAAAGAAAATACAATAACATTAATAACACTACTACCAAACCAAAATGTCCCACAAATACATATGTTGCCTGTAATGTCAGAAGATATTAGGGTCTTCTGTAGATTCCTGACAGCCTTTAACACAGGGACAAGCAAAATATGGCCTGTGGGTTGGAACCGGCCTGCCAACAGACTTGATCTGGCTTGCAGATGGACAATTGCCAACTCACTGGACTCATGGACAGATGGGCAAGTGGGTGAGACTGCTTCCACCCAGCAGCATCAGGCATCAGCTGTGGTCTTGGATGGAGCTTCTGCCATAGCAAGTATGAGGCAGCATCAACTGTGGATGCCACAGGCAGGTTCAGGAGCCCTGACCTGGAACCTGCTAGCAGCATCAGCTGTGGACCTACACAGGAATGATTTGCCTGCTAGGTGGGTGGCAATGCCTCTCTCTCTCTCTCTTTCTGATTATCTTCGTTTCTTCTCTTCTCTCTGGCTCTCTGCTCCTCCCTCCAGAACCCAGCTGAAGCTGTAATTTGCCAAGAGCCCTGAACTTCAACTGTGGACCTGGGTAGAAGTATCTGGTGTACTGGGTGGGCATCAGCACCAGCTGTGACACTGCCAGAAGAAGGTTCTGATGAGGATGCCTGTCCAGCGTGGAAGAAGATCCTGCCTGGGCCCACAGCCGAGCATCCAGGCTCCTGGAGAGGGAGGGAAGGAGAGACAGAGAGATACAGAGAATGAGAGAAGAGAAGAGAATAGAGATGGAGAAGGAGAGAGGAGGGGAAAGAGAGACGCACAGAGACACAGAGGGAGAAAGAGAAGAGAAGAACCATAAAGCATTGCTTACCATAAAGCATTGCAGTCATATTAGGCTCTGGATTCCCTTTATTGTAGTACCATCTAATCTGTTTTAGCTGTGAGTGAGTAGTAGAAAAATATGTATATTTGCATTTCTTTTTCTAAGGTTCCAAGGTTCTGCCTTCCTGCCTTGCTTATTTACCACAGTGCAAAAATAAAATGGGATGAAGTGGAATATATCAAGGGTCTTCCCAGAAAAAAATTCAAGTCATGTATGTTTAAAATAAACAGCAGTTATTAAGCAGATGTATATGTAAATTATAACTGCAGTGATTATCTTTTTCTCAAGACCTTTGTATATCTAGCAGATACATACAAGTAGTACTGGTGGACATGTCAAGTGTTTGACCTTTGGTGGAAATATTACATTTTCTGGGTCTTTTTTTCTTTTTGAATTTCTGTTTTGTTTTATTTAGAAAAGAAGTACTGAACCAGATTAAATATGCTTCATTGCAAACTGTCTAACTGCAAACTTTAAATACATGAATGCCTAGTGGTGTATGCAATGTTTATTTAAAAACTATTTTTACTGTCGAAAGCAAAGCATCTCTTATTTGTTTCATTTACCACCAACTTAAAACTTATTATTCCTGCCATGTTGCTCCTTGCTCTTTGATTTCCAGTCACTGGCAAAAGAACTTTGGGCAAATAGCCTTGAGGTCAAATTGTACTGATTAATCAGATTCCTATAAAAACCAAAGAGGCTACATCCAACAAAATGATAGTACTACAATGCAGTTTATAATACTCATATACATTGGTCACTTTAATACATAGCTGTTTATGTGTTAATGAAAGAAAGCCAATTAGTAGTAAACTGATTACTAAGAACATAATCAGGGTCATTTCTTGGTAACAAATCAATCAGCAAAATGCTAATTACATATGCTGTTATGGGCTTGGATTAATCTATTAGTAATTAAAGTGCAGTACAAATCAAACATGAATTCTAATTGTAGCCAAAAGGCACAAATGCCTTTCTGTTGACCGAAAAGACAACGCTACTTAGTTCACTGTGTTAAAAATGCTGATAAATTATTGCAGGTGTCCATGCACCTAATAACATTTTAGAAAGAATAATAAGAAAATACAAGGGTATTTTATTTTTAAAGGCATGCATGGTGCTTTTTGTGTATTATGTATGTATACATTGCCAATAAAACACATTATAACAATATTTAATCATTTATGAATACATATGCTATCTGATTTTCAGCAAAACAGCTTTTCTTTATTTGATTTCCAAATTAACCTGGGTCTTTTGTTCCCTTGTTGCCTATAAATGTTCTCAATATACCCTTTTTATCTCAGTAAGTTGTGATTTGTTGTAACATATTTGACAAAAGTTCTTTATACTTCTTTGTAGCTGCGACAATATTACAAAAAACAAAAAACAAACAGTGTGTGTGTGCGCGCGCGCATGTGTGAAATGCTTGTCAGCAAAAATAAACAAAATTCAACAGACATTAGGACCCCCATACCTAGGGTGTGTACAAGTATACAAATGCCCTGCTCCCCACAATAACCTGCTCCCTCTCTCTCATCTGCCAGGCTTTGAGAAAGCAGATCCAGAGCGTGTCTGCTGTGTTTTCAAGCCTGTTGAATTCCTCTCCAGCAGCACACAATGGATTCTTATCCCTCTGGAACCAGCTGGCAGACCCAGTTCCAGCACAAGTTAGTCGAGTCTGGTTGGGGTGAGGTGCTACTGGGTTGCAGCTGGATGCTGGTGGGTTGGGTGTTAGTGAGTAGGCTGCTTCCCTGAGGGTGGGCTCTGGGGCTTTATTGGAGGCAGGAAGGGACTAGTTCATGCAGGGGATGGAAAATAGGGGTTGGAGGGCTCCATTCCTGGCAGAGGCCTGTCTATGCTCTTTAGGTAGAACCACCAGATCCTATACCCATATATCTAAATATCATAGACAGGCTCCATTGGGATCAGAGTTCACTGACCCTCTTCTATCTGGTGTACCACATGGAGCAGTGTAAGGCATGCTGGAATGCTGCAGGATACTGCAGGGGCTTGTGTCAAAGAGGTAATTGACTGAATATGTTCAGTCAAGTGTTAGAAATTCTATCAGGGACCAGTTGTTCCTCATTGGAGGTGGTAGAAATTTCTGTTGGACCTGCCATTTTTGGTCAAAAGAAACTGTCTGAATGCTCATGCACTTAAGGTTTCTACTGGTGGACCTGCAATTCCATTGGTAGATATGCAACATTTGTGTCTACCCCTCGACACTACCTGGTTCAAAGGCTGGGCTCAGGTTTCGGGGTAGAATTCTTTCCACTAGCTGACCCTAGGAAGAATTTGTACTTCTAGCAGTTTACAAACATTATTTAGTAAGGCTTCAGAACACTTCTAATAAAGAAGAATTAGAGTCAGAAAGCCTGATAATATCAGCCATTGCTTCTCTCTCCCAAAGTTCTTATTTTCTTGAGTTTTGTGCAATTCAGTTTTACAAATTCTCTTGTATTTAGCTAGCATTCAACACATCCTGGAGAGTTGATTCCACAGGTTAATAAATGTTGCTACCAGGAAATGTCTTAGACTGTGCTATGCTATTGTGCGTGGTAGTCATACTCACTCAGTAAACAGAATTACATTATTTTTTCTTAGTTTCAGATTCCAACCATTCCACCCATTTCCTCCTTGCCCCAGCCCCTAGACAATGATGTAACTCAGCCTCACCTCCTTTCATCTGGATTCTGGTCTCACATTCCTTTTTCTGTATTCCCTTCCTTATCTATATCTCTCTTTGATCAGACAGTCACTCAGTTTCCCTTGGTTATTCTCCAGTTTCCAAAATCATCTTCTGTCCCTTCAACATTATAATCAGACAACTTCTTCCTTCAAGTAGCAATGGTGATATCAGAAGGCTATTGGGAGCAAGTTGAGACTATTGGCTCCAGTGTTGAGTCCTGTCCTGACTTCAAATGTTGGGAACAACTATAATAAGTTCAAACTGGATCATGTTTAGCCACTCACTCTTTAGGGATGAAATGTATAAGACTGGGGAATGGTGAGAGGATTTTTCATACTCATTAAGGATAGAATCTTTAGAAAAAATAGCTTCAAAAATTGATGTTTCAACTGAGCATGTGTGAACTGAGCAACTTTTAGTCTTATAACCTTGTCAAATCTGGAAGGATTTTCAAAAGATTGATATAAAAGGCAACCTTTGTTTCAAAATTCTCTAGAATATTCGAATATGGGGGAAAAAAAACATTTTTTTTCTGTATCCTCCTTTTTGGAAACAAAAGAACCATTTATTAAACTCTTCTCTCCCAACACCCTTCCCCACAAAAAAAATTAGTTGCGTCAGATATCTGTCATATAACATTTCAAACCAGATTCTTAAAGTTTGGTAAAGTTATAAACACTGAAAACAATTGCTTAATATTCTCAGATATATAGTTGCCACTATACCCTCGATAGTGGCAACCTGGCAGCCCCCTTTGCTCATTTCTCAACACAACAATTCTGTTGCTATAAATTTTCATAACAGTTTTTACATGTAGCAGCTATTCTAAATGCACAATTACCTGGTAGGCTGGAGTAACTTGGAATGAGCCATTTCAGTTTATTGTGTAAATAATGCCTCTGTAAAAAAGAAGAGTGAATATGTATTCAACTTGTAGAGAGGAACATCTTCAAAGGAGCTGTCTTGGTCTATCAGCTGAATAATATAGTGCACGTTGTAAAAAGCTACCTAATTACATATTTATATATGGCTCTTGTCAGTTTATATCAGATACTTAACATTGTTTAATCACAGCTGGTGCCTTTTTATTTCATCTGGGTTCCCTCCGCCCTTCTTTCCTGTAATCTGTTATGAACTAGTTCATATAAAAACAAAAGAAACAGCCATTCTTGGGAACTGATTCTCCTCGCACTTGCTGTCCTGTAAAAAGAGGAATAATGGAAAATTGGAAGTCCAGGAAGTAAAACTAGTATGAAAGAAAAATCTGAGTCATTACTAATGTTTACCATTTACTCTGTGTGAAAGTGACCTCTATTTTCTGCAAGACATTTCTTCCCAACTTTCCTTAAACCATATCCACAGAAAGTACATGCTGAAGAAACATTACTAACCACTCAATGAAACCATTTGACAAGGACTAAGTATCTACAAAATATAAACTGAAGCTAATCAATGACATTAAAATATGCTCTGTCATTCTCTAGTCCCCCTCCCCATCCTCACACCCCCACCCCCCATTTCCTAACTGATCAGAATATGCTGAAAATTTGCTGGAGAGGAGGTTCTTTCACTACGAATAAATATTAAGTCCTATGTAGCATTTAATATCTACTTCCACTTACATAACAGAGGTTATATAATTGGCACTAACACTCAGTAGTGGTGATTAGTTGAAGTGTCCTGAAGAAATGGCTATACTACTGGATTAAGGTGGCGGTCCACCTAGAAAACCACAATGTACTCCAGGGCACTGCCACCAGAGATTGCATTTGCTATTTAGATATACTCAAAAGCGGAAAAGTCTTTGAAAATCCTCTTAAGATGCCAAATATCTTTTGGACACAGAAGAATTAATTTGCTTTCCTCAGTTTTACCATATAGAATCCACTCTGTGAGGAAAATCCTTACTATTGTCTTAATATCCTTCCATGGATTTTGGAGCAATTAATAAGGCATGGGTAGAGGACAGCCACATCATATGGTATCATTACATTGAAACAACAACAAAATACAGGTACTTAATAAATACCTAATCTATATTTATTCTTGGGGATTGCTTTCCTGTAACATCAGAATTTCATAGGAAGGGAGTATGGAGGGGCAGGATCCAGCTGGAAAATGAGTGAGGGTTTTCTTGCATCAAAGAGTTAAAAGGAGCTGTGCTACCATGTCAGGTGGGAGTATAGGTAAATGGGTAACATATAAGGGCTGTTATGTAGTGATCCTCAATAGGTGCTCTTAAACATATGAGTTCCTTGTGGATCATGAGAAATTTGCAAGAACTGCAATTTGGAAAGCTGTTCTCTCATTTTTAGGGTGATAGCTTGAGAACTCAATGAACTAGTTAGTCTCTGTAGAGTTTTCAGTGGGCACATCTATACGAGACGCTTAATGCACAGTTGCCTAATAACACGGTACAGTAACATGTTACAGCACAGACAATGCTGATACACTACTGTGCAGTATTAGCATACTGTGCAGTAATGCCACTAAAAAGGCATTCGCCAGCTCTACTGTGCAGTAACTGTAGTTACTGAACGTTTACTTAGTACATTAAGAAAGTACTAAATGAAATGGGCAGTAACTACTTCATATTAATGAACGTACAGAAGAGGCCACTATAAATTTGTTCTTGTGAAGTTCTGATGAAAGAAAACATAACCATTAAAAACAAATTAAACTGGTTAAATAGTAGCCAACATCTTTGGATCAAAATGAATTAATTAAAGTGTAAGTTATTCATGATAGACCTGGGCATTTCTTTTTTACCCAGAAACAAAAATAGCTGTAACATATCTTATTTGGTATAGAGCAACTATTTGCACAAGAATCTTATTTTCACTTTTTTTCTTCAAAAAGTGGAAATAAAAAAATAATTCAATTTCTTCTTTTGATATGTCTCTTCTCCTTGCTACTTTCTTTCCTCCTCCATTCCCTTTTTGTAGTGGCAACATGGAAAAAGTGAACAAGTATGAAGAAGGAGAAACACTGACAAAATTCATATATTTTTGCATGTACAAATTTTCATTAAAAATAACAATCCATTTTTTTCCCATTACTAAACATGAACAGTGAAAATTACTGTGCATTTATACAAAATGCTTCATAAAGGTGCTTAAAATCTTGCTGGTTTATATAGTCTTAACTTAAGGAAAGTAAAGGCCAAGCTAGATTCTACTCCACCTCTTGGATGTCTGTTCAAGTTCTGTGTTAAATCTACTTTTGTAACAAATCATCATCTGACCCTTACAATTGAGACACAAAAATGAAAAAAAGAAACAAAGTACCTACCTACTTGATTCAGGCACTCAGCCAAAATAAAATAGAATCACACCTAAGAAATGTCATAGACTCTGGCCATTATGGGCATGTCTACACATGCACGTACTCTAGCCTAGATTTACTGTACAGGATCCTACTGCAGAGTAAGGTTTTTTTGGATAGCTGGCATGTGCCCAGCCCTTCCTGTCAATATCCACCTGGCCCTTACGCTGCTGAACATATCAATGCCCACCAGTGTCCAGCATGTCGACACAATGACACGAGAACTGCATTAGAGAGACCAACTAGCGGCTTCGTCAATGGTGTCTCGAAGCAGGCTTCGGCTTCCTTGACAATGACCCGCACATCACAATGAGGGACATGCTCAGTTGGGATGAGCTTCACCTGCTCCCCAGAGGTAAGCATGTGTTCTCTTCTAGGTTGGTGGATCTCCTCTTGCAGGCTTTGAACTAGGCTCGTTGGGAGGAGGGGAAGATGAGGGCGGGAGAAGCTGTGGGCCACGAAACCATATGGCACCCACAAGTACAGCCCAGCCTGAAGAAGAAGAACATTGGGAATCTGCAATCCATGGGGCGGCAAGCAGTACACCACAGGTAAGCAATAAGCAGGTAAGC
Source organism: Caiman crocodilus (assembly GCA_030014935.1). Lineage (NCBI taxonomy): Eukaryota > Metazoa > Chordata > Crocodylia > Alligatoridae > Caiman > Caiman crocodilus. The sequence continues at coordinate 110,675,418 of JAGPOW010001296.1, forward strand.
AATAAGGGGCCCTTTCGGCATCAGAGCTGGAGAGAATCAAAGGCACCAGTCACAGGGCTCAAGTGCCTATATATTAATGCTAGGATCATAGGGAGCAAGCAGGATGAACTAGCACTCCTGCTTGCAGAAAACACCTACGACTTAGTAGGGCTAACAGAAACCTGGTGGGATTCTTCCCATGACTGGGTGGAACATATTGAGGATTATAAACTGTACAGAAAGGACTGGGTGGGGAAGAAAGGGGAGGGGTTGAGCTCTATGTCAATGAACAATATACATCGACCCTTATCAAGACCGAATCAAAGGAGGAGAAAGTAAAAAGATTGTGGGCTAGGTTACATGGGGATCAAGGAGAAAGGGATATCAGGTAGAGGTCTGCTACAGAAACCCACACCAAGGGGAAGAGCTAGATTTGGGGCTCCTGAGGTAGCTCTCGGAGACCATAAAAACTAAGGAGGCAGTAGTCATGGGGGACCTAAACTACCCAGATATTGGCTGGGAGACGCAGACAGCAAAGTCCCACTGTTTAAGGAGTTTCCTATCCTGTGTACCTGACACAGGAGGTACATGGTCCCACTAGGGGGAATGCCTTACTGGACCTGGTACTGGCAACGGGGGATGACATGGTAAGGCACCTACAGATTGGTGGTCAACTGGGGGACAGTGATCACCAATTAATAAAATTCACCATAAGACGTTGAGTGGGTAAGGTAACTAGTAGGGTGAAAGTGCTAGACTTTAGGAAAGCTGATTTCAATGAACTCAGGCAATTAGTCAAGG
>JAGPOW010001296.1:110676297-110744760 GCA_030014935.1 Caiman crocodilus
AGGCCTTCGATACGGTATCCCATCTCATACTGGTGAACAAGTTAAGAGGCTGTGACTTGGATGACTACACAGTCTGGTGGGTGGTGAATTGGCTAGAGGGTTGCACCCAGATAGTCATAGTGGATGGGTCGGTATCGACCTGGAAATTTATGAGCACTGGAGTCCCACAGGGCTCGGGCCTTGGACCAATACTCTTCAATGTCTTCATCAGCAACTTGGACGAGGGAGTGAAGTGTACTCTGTCCAAGTTTGTGGATGACACAAAACTGTGGTGAGAAGTGGATATGCCGGAGGGCAGGGAAAAACTACAAGCAAACCTGGACAGGTTGGACAAATGAGCAGAAAACAACAGAACACAACAAGGAGAAATGCAAAGTGCTGCATCTAGGGAAGAAAAATGTCCAATATACCTACTGCCTAGGAAATGACCTGCTTGATGGCACGGAAGCCGAAAGGGATCTTGGAGTGCTAATGGATTCCAAGATGAACATGAGTCATCAGTGTGAAGCCATCAGAAAAGCTAATGGCACTTTATTGTGCATCAGCAGATGCATGATGAACAGATCTAAGGAGGTGATACTTCCCCTCTATCAGGTGCTGGTCAGACCGCAGTTGTAATACTGCATTCAATTTTGGGCCCGCACTTCAAGAGAGGTGTGGCTAACCTGGAGTGGGTCCAGAGAAGGGCCACTCGTATGGTTAAGGGCTTGCAGGCCAAGCCCTTTGAGGAGAGACTGGGGCACCTGGACCTCTTCACGCTCCTCAAGAGAATGTTGAGAGGTGACCTTGTGGCTGCCTATAAGTTCATCACAGGGGCACAGAAAGAAATTGGTGATCTATTGAGGTCCCTTCCAACCCTAACATCTATGAATCTATGTCAGACAACAGTTTGGTGTAGGTAAGGCCACCACAAGGAAGACTGTCCTAGAAGTGTGCAGGGCACTCCAGGATATACTGAGGTGCATCATACTTTGTGTCCATAACCCCCTGGAAGTAGTAGCGAGGTTCCATGCATTGGGATTCCCCCAGTTTATCAGGGTCCTGGATAAGACTCACATTCTGGTCACCTGCCTGCCCCACAGAGATTGGCCCTATTACAGTCATAGGGGATTTCACTCCATCATCTTGCAAGCTGTTGCGGACCACCGGAGCACATTTACCCACATAAGAACTGGCTGGGCAGACAGTGTGCATAATGACTGCATGTTTTGCTCTGCATCAGGGGCTGTGCCCAGCTTCAGATCAGGGGCCAACCATGCATGGGCACCCTGGGACTAAGATAAGGATCCATTGGTGAAGGCCCCATCTCTGCACTCTCCTTTGGGGCCAGAGGGCCACTGTCTGTTGGCTATGAGCAGCCTTCCTCCTCTGTCTTCTTCACAGAGCAGAACAGCTCAGGCTCCTGGCTGCATGTGCTGCCATGGCTCTAAACCTTGCTCCCCCTGCAAGCCAACCACTCTGCTATCCTGCTGCCCAGCCCACAGCACCCAGGCAGGGGTGTGAGGGCTCCCAGACAACTGGGATGAGAAGCTGCCTGTGACACTATCTTCTCCAGAGAGGCACTCTGAGGCCTCCTGTCATGTTACTGCTGTGCCTCAAACATGCCCCTGCTGCATGGGCCCTGGATGGTGCACAATGAGCTGTTTTTGTGGGCTGAGGGGTGGCCAAACCACTATGCCCTAGGTGCATCTGCACTCTTGGTTTGGGACCCTGATCTTCAACAGTGTGGGGGGCAAGGCCAGGCTGGCCTGCAAAAATCTACCACCATCTTGAAGGTTAACTGTGATAGTGTTACACATCCTTGCCCCCCACTGCTGAGGAGGACATTGCCACTGGCATTGATGTATTCCTTGGCATTTGAGAGGCCCATGCCTGCCCATCTATAGGGGCATGGGCTGCTCAGTAACATTTTGCACTGTCTCCTGCCTCTCTGCTTGCTGTGGGAAGTAATCCAGGGCCAGGGGAGAGTGGGCAGCCTAGATGGAGATGGGGGACAGGGGCAGGGGCTGGAGTGGGGTGGGCCCCCCCCGTAGTGTATGACTTATCACATGTTTGGGACTGATGTAGCTGGTGGCTCAGCATAGTCTTCTCAGCTGGCAAATATGTGAGGATGTGTCCGGTGTTCTTGGCCTGCAGGGCACACTGTGCATGTGTATAGTCAGCTGCACCACCCCAGGAAGAGCTGGCACTGCTGGAAGCCAGCAGCATCATGGCTGGCCATTCCTCATGGCTGGCCTCGGTACTATGCAGCTGGTGAGGCAGGCTCTAGCCGGGTTTTCTCAATTTGCTGGTGGAGGCTGCAGTGGAGGAGCTGGGTGGGACAGGGCTCTGCATGCCTATGGGTTCCTCTTCTGGTAACATGTCACTGGGGATGACAGGGTAGGGTTGAGGCTTGCACAGGTCACTCAGGCAGGTCTAAACCACAAAGTTGTGGCCTGGGTTCAGGGGTACCAAAATACTGGTTAGCTGCCGCATAAAGGGCATAGTCTTTCAGACATGCCTGGACTAATGATTGTGGTCAGTCACAGCAACACAGTGTGTCCAGAAGGCCTTGAACTTTATGCTGCACTGCTTCCTTGACTGGCCATGCCTTCGCTCTTGCCTTCCACTCAACAAGGCCTGATAAATGTGGGAATTGGAGTACCTACCCTGTTCAAACTTGCACAGAATCTCCGCCTTGCTCCCAAGTATCACAATCTTCTCCTACCTGTAGTTGGGGCTCTGGGGCATGCATGGGCATGCACACAGGGCATGGGCCCTGGACCTGAATGAGAAGGATGAGGCCATGGTATGTCCTGCACCAGGTTTCAATGCCCCTGCACAGCTGTCCTAGTTTTGCCAGCCTGGGCAGCTTCTATTTGTGCCCACTACAGGGGCATGGCACAAGACTGGCATCCATACAGAAGAGGCTATACCCCATAGCAGCTGTAGGCGCAGAACAGTTTGCTGGGGGCGTGCTTCAGGCAGGTGGTACTGACCCTCCTGTCAAAAGATACCTGCAGGCATCCCCAGGGGGCTGACAGGGCTGCACAGGGGCTGCAGCAGTCTGCATCACCCTTGAGCACACAGGTGGTCCCAAAAGAGGCTCCCTGCCACAAGGCAGTGTGGTGCCAGGCATCAGTACAGGGTTGAAGGCAGGCAGACCCAGCAGGGATATGGCTTGTCCAGGGGGACACAGGGCCTACAGTGCCTTCAGGCTGCCTGTGGTGTGTGCCTCAGGCAGGGGGCATTTGCAGGTAGCAAATTTAATCATGATTACTGGTTTTTCTGCACAGTAAGCCTGTGCATTTGTAGACACGTGTGATTACTGCACAGTAAACTTGGCAACTGCACAGTAATGTGTCTTGTATAGACACACCTTTTGCTTATGAAAATTTCACAGCCCTAATGCAAATGGTGTGCACTCAGGATCCTTAAAAACACAGGAGGAAAATTGCATCAGAGAGCAGAATTTGTTCCTGGAACTGCAAGTAAATCAGTTAGAAGATTCATTTTTTTTTGCGAGAGAAAGAAAGAGAAAAAGCATAGGCTAATGTCAAACCTTTGAAATCATTACTTTTTCAATTGATAGTCCATTGGCAGTGGTAACCTCTAATTGTTTACCTTGTACTTTTGCTCCTATGATTCTCTTTCTCTTGTATTTTTTATTTTTGCCTATCATATTTATATTAGTCTTAGGGTTTTCTGTTTTATATTGCTCTTTGTGTGACCACTTCATCGTTTCCTATCCTGTAAGTTAGCACAGATACATTTGAGAGAAACATTCAGCTCTAAACTGGCTGACAATGTGTTATAAATTTGAACTTTAGCCTTGTTAGACTGAATCTTGTTCAGGCGAAACTCTTGATACCTTTAATCAGCTTTGTAGGAAGGAGCTTTTTATTAGTTTTCTTCCATGATGCTGCTGTAGGCAAAGATCACATTTTCTCATCCTGTTTTAGAGAGGGATAAGCAGCAGTGGTTTCAACTTGGTAAAATTGTGAACATTTTCATACATGAATGACATACATGTGTAATCTACAACCTATGAAAATAAATTTTAACAATGACACAAATCAGCCTGAAGTTCTGTTTATTTTGTTAATTTATGGTGCCTCAGTTGAAGTACAGTTTTCTTAAACATTTGCATCTCTTGGAAAATTAAGCTATATGACCAGGTGTACATTGGGGAAGAAAGGTCACAATCTTCTGGCCAGCTGCAGTTAACAAGCGGTACCATATGGCATTTGTTCGACTTTGGAGTCCAGGTGCAGGAATAGGCCCAATAGGAGGGTAAAGCTAAAGACCATATTGACAAAGGGCAGCCACAATCCCAATAAAAGAAATGGTCACAGCTCCTACCTATTCATCCATATGATACCCTTTGCCTCACAGCATGATTTCCATCTTGCCTGAATTGAGCTCCAGCCAATTTCTCTCTGTGAAACAGAAAGCTGCAGAATCTGGGTCTGAAGGAGACATATAAGCTAGTAGACAAGTATTAACAGCACTCCATCCCCTGTACAGTAGGTGACAGGGATTGTGGGATTGTAAAAAACAGAACGTAATAGGAATCTGATGGGCAATTTTGCCATTTTTTAGCTTTTCTTTATTATACCTTCCGACTAAGGCAACTCTAAATTTTTGTTTCTAAGCTATCATATGTGACATGCAGTTGATGTTATTTTACAATAGAATCTATTTGAACAGTTTTAGTTCTGTTTTTAACTTTGAGAAAACAGACAGTATGGTCAATTCTACCTGTGAGAAAGCCTGTGCAAATAACTAATTTGTTAATGTGGTAGCCAAACAAAAACTGGTGGTGGGCAGAGAATAGCAGTTTAAGTCAATCTAAAATATACATTTGTAATATTTTCTTAGTGGAATAAAAAAATGAAAAAAAATTGTAGTCAAATAAAACACTTTTAAATTAAGGGTTTACTTTAATCTTCAAATACCTTTACTCTTTAAAAAAAAATAATTATAGCTAGTGGTAAGAATAGATAGTGTCGGAAAAAATAGAAAGTAGAAATATGTTGTTTAAAGAATGTCAAAGTAGAATATGTTGACTATTTTGATGTTTCTTTCCTCTTTTTCTGGCAAAATTATTCACCAATTTTCACAAAAATTCAGAAATGCTTTACTTTTCTTGGAAGGGTTTTGTTTTGTGGGGGGGGTTTTAAATTGTTTAGTGGAAAAAATCACCCAGACCTATTTGGTATCAAAAATATATGAAGATTAGATATAGAAAAGTATATATACATAGATTTTGCTGTATACATTGTTAAATAAATGTGGATATTATGGGATCTTTTGGCAGGGTAGTTAAGAAACCGTACTGTGACTAGAAGTATGAACTTGTACACTATTCTGCATACATGCCACCCTAAATTTCCCATGTGTGGTGGAGCACCAGTGGGATGCTTGCCACTCTGGGGCTATTACAAGCTTTGTGGGAGTTTGCTTGTGGAGCAGCAGGGAAACGTCTCCTCAGGAGCAAGTTTAAGCAGGGAGGTGGGTGGCAGAACACATTGTGTGTCTGCCCCACTTTAAGAGCTGGGGGCAGGTGTTGCCTCAGCTCTAATGAGCACCCATTTTAAATCCAGGCCAGCAGAGCTGAAGTAACATCTCCCAGTGGAGCTGCTGCTCCTACAACCTTGGAGGTGAAGGAAGGAGCTTAGGGGAAAGGTTTGGAGGCTCTTAGTCCTGAGCATGACCTAAAACAGCACCCTGCTAGGGAAGGCTGGCCTTGTGGTTTAGGCTAGCTCCTAGTGGTGCTGTAGAAGGCTTGCTCCTGGTGGTGTGAAAGCCCCCATAAAATGCTAGGCCAGTTACCTCTGCAGTGAAAGGTGAGGAGGGGTGCCTTAACCCCAGCTCTTGCCTTTGGGTGCATTATTTGTCATGGGAGGCAGTAGAGGGCCAAGCATGGCTGTGGCCACCTGAGCCCATGTTGGGGTGCAAGACCCTGGGGAATGAGATGGGTGGACCAGGCCTAAGCCTGTGGTGGGAGTGTTCAGCCCTAGGCCCCAGCGTAGGGTGCGGAGTATGTGTCTCAGTGCAGACAGAGATGCAGAGCAGGGTGCAAAGAGGCACCTAAGGGCCTGTACCAGAATGACAGTTGAGAGGCCCTGGAGAGGGAGGCAAGTAGACAATGGGAGTAATGAGGCCCTGTGAGCGTGGGGGCCTGAGAGGAGGCCCGGTGAAGAAAAGTTGTGAAGTGAGCTCTGGTGAGCAAGAGGCTTGAAAGTAGGTCCTGCTAACATGGGAGATGAGTTAGGTAAACCTTGGGTGCCTGAGGCCACAGGTGGGTCAGAGGCTGATGGAGTGGGACAGCTGAGGAAGTGATGCAGACAAACAATGGGATGAGTCAAAAGCTCCTGATTGAGAGCAGCTGGGTGAGGGACCTGGGGAGAGGCCAGAGCCACAGTCAAACCAGTGTTTTGGAAAACGGCTAGCGCTCGCTCGAACGAGAGCAGCGGGAGATGCCCGAGAGGCCGCATGCTTGCTCACCAGGGAGTGCAGGGGAAAGGAGCCTGAGGACCCTCTGGGTGAGGGAAATGTGAGTGTGGCTATGGGGAAAGAAGGGGTAGTATAAGTGTGGCCCCAAAAAGGGATGATAAGAGAATGACCGTGTGAGAGGCAGTGGAGAGAGAGGCCTCACTGAGAGGGAGGTGGTATGAGTATGGTTCAGAATAGGGCAGAAAGCAAGAGACCTAATACTATGATGAGTTGGGCCTGGCTAAGCATAGCTGTTAGGAACATCTGCAAGGTGTGGGATGCAGTGCAGGGGTAGTTGGAACCGCATACATAGGCCCAGGAGAATAGGGCATTCAAAGGCCAGCCTCCTGCCTAATTAAGACCATAATTATCTAACAACAAGGTGTGGCAGGTAAGAGAGGTGGGTGGCATGCCCAGAGGCAGGTAGGAGACTAGCACTATGGCTGTTCAGGGAGGTTCCATATTGCCACACCATGATGTTACTGGTTACCTGATTGGTTGGGTTGCCACGTGTGAGGTTAGCCATGCCATTCCTTTCTGCACTACTGGCCACAGAAACTATCATGCTTTAACCATGCTAGAGTAATGGGCAATATAGGATGAGGCAGACCTTTGAAATATAGGTAGCATTAGTTGTACTCTACATTGCCATTTTATAGGTCTCTCTGGGTCTTGCCACAGCAGCAGCCCTCCCTCTGGGTCTTCCTTCTGCTCTGGGGTCTCCTTCTGCCTCACCTCCTGGCTTGTCTGCCAGTGCAGTCTTCACTTGAGGCACTGGCTTGCTGCCAGGCTCCGATGCTTCCTCACAGTCTATGCGTGCAGTTGCTCCCGGCGTCTCGTGCCCCCAGCTGACACCATCAGTGAGGCTTTCTCAAGGCATATACGCACCTCCTCCCCATCTCACCACCGGCCCTTTTCCATCCACTGGCTGGCAGTTGCATGTGGCATCATCTGCTGGATGCAGGTGCCATGAGGTATGATCAGCACCCGTATGATCCGTGCCCTGCGCAGGCTTTCCTCGCCATCCTTGCTCCTCCTCTGCTCCTGTGGTGAGTAAGTTTCCCTTTTTCTCCATTCCAGCCCCAGCTCCTGGCCCTGGTGTTCTCCTAATGGCCCCAGGAATCTTCCCGGTTTTTATCTCCCTGTGACAGCATGAACACTAGAAAGTGACTGATAATATTGCAGTGCATTTGGTAGTCAGTATATTAGTTATGATGAAAACAATACTGTCATAAAAAGTGCATCATCAAATCAGAGAACTGCATTCTTACTGGAGCTGCAAAATATGCTTCATAGTTTTTATAGACATTAGGGCTAGAAGAGACCTCAGAAGATCTTCAAGTCCAGCCCCCTGCCCCAGAGGCAGGAAGTCAGCAGGGGTCATAGGATCTTAGCAAGATAAAAATCCAAATGTCTTTTGAAGGTGTTCAAAGTGGGGTGCTCTGGTGAACAGATGTTCCCCCAGATCCTGGTGAGCACCCTTTATAAACTTATAGGCAGCCACAAGATCACCCCTGAACCTGTGTTTTTCCAGGCTGAAGAGTCACATAGTTCTCAGCCTGTTATCATAAGGTCTGTTTTCCTGACTTCTGATCATATGCGTGGCTCTTCTCTGGACTCTCTCAGGCTTCTCCACATCCTTTTTGAATTGTGGAGCCCAAAACTAGATGCAGTACTTAAGCTGTGGCTTCACCAAGACCACTCAAAAGGGGAGAATGACATCCTGGGATTTGCTTCAGAAGCATCTATGGATGCAAGCTCACTTTACTAGCTGCAGCATCACATTGAAGGCTCATGTTCATCTTGTGGTCAATTATGACCCCAAAGTCCCTTTCGGCTGTAGTGCTTGCCAGTGTAGCATGGTTGAGCCTATAATTATGCTGCAGGTTTTTCTTCCCAAGGTGGAGAACCTTGCATTTTTCAGTGTTAAACACCATCAGGTTTTCATCTCTTCATTTCCTGAGCCTGTCAAGGGCAGCCTGAATTGCCCTCCTGTCTTCTGGTGTGGATGCTTTACCTCAAAGTTTGGTGTCATTGGCAAACTTGGCCAGTCTGCTTCTGACTCCAACATTCACATGATTAATGAAGATGTTGAATAATATAGGCCCAAGGACAGAGCCTTGAGGGACTCTGCTGGTTATAGCGCACCACATTAATTGACTTCCATCAGCCACCACCCTCTGGGTCTGGCCGCAGAGCCAATTCCCCAGCCAGCAGATCATGGTGAAGCTAAGGCTGTAGTTGGCCAGTTTTGTTAAGAGGTGATCATGGGCTACCAGACTGAAGGGGCTTTTTTAAAGTCAAGATATATGACACCAATCTTCTCTCCCTAGTCCAGGTGATAGGTCCTCTGGTCATAAAAAGAAATAAGATTGGTCAAGCAAGATCTACCCACAAGAATCCTATGCTGACTATCCCTCAGAATGTTGCCTGCCAGCCAGTATGTTAAGAATAGTCTCTTTGACAATCTTTTCTAAGACCTTCCCCAGGATACAGGTCAGGCTAATGGGCCTGTAGTTTTCCAGATTTACTTGCCTCCCTTTCTTGAAGATAGGCACCACATTAGCCTTCTTCCAGTTTTCAGGCATTTCACCAGAGCACCAGGAGTTCTTGAAGATCTGAGCTATGATACTTGCCAGTTTCCTGAGTATCCTGGGGTTTAAACTGTCAGGGTCAGCTGACTTGAAGGTATCCAGTCTCTCAATGTGTTCCTTCACAAGGTCAGCATTGTTGGAGGGTACAGAATCTTCCTCATCCCAGCCTTCCCGTCCCATAACGATCAGGGGCATCCCTTGGGACTGGTGAAAAACTGATGCAAAGTACCCATTTATCAAGCTGGCTTTTTCCTGGGCCTTGGTTGTCAGTTGTCCCATCTGGTTTATCAGAGGTGCAATATTGCCCTTGCTTTTCCTCTGGTTCCTCACATACCGAAAAAGGTTTTTTTATTGTCCTTGATACTTGTAGCTAGTTGGAGTTTAGTTGTAGCCTTGGATTTCCTTGTTCACTCCCTGCAGGTCCAGATGAGTGGAGAATATTCCTTCTTGGAGTTGGATCCCATCCTCCATCCTTTGTAGGTCTTTCTTTTTAGATGCAGGAGGTCCGCTAGTTTCCTCAAAGCCAAGGGGGCTGTTGTGCCCTTTTGCTGTCTTCCCTCTGAGACGGGATAGACTTTGCTTGTGTATCCAGTATTGCTCCCATGAGGAGCAACCACTCATCCTGAATTCCCTTCCCTTTTGGTTCATGGTCCGTTACGGCCTCACCAACAAGCCTCCTGAGCTTGTCAAAGTCAGCTTTTCCGAGGTTTAGGACTCCTGTGTTGCTGACTGACTTGCCGGCTTTACAGCAGATGGTGAAGGTGATCAGCTCATGGTCACTGTCACCCATCTGACCTTTAATTGTTAGATCACCGTTAAGGTCATCCCCCATTGCCAGTACCAAGTCAAGCAGTGTTTTACCTCTTATTGATCCATAGACTTTGTGAGTCAGATAGAACTCATCCACATGCATGAGAAAGCTTTGTGACCATTCAGATTTTACAATGAAATGTGGAACTTCCTCATTATTTCTACTTTTTTTTTTTTTAATTAATCTCTATTTTTTTCTTTCTTTATTTTTTAACTGATGTGATGGTTTTAGGAAATATTTCCAGCCTTGGACCTTGTTCAAAAGTTTGAACTAATTTGTTTTTGAGGTCAGAAGTCTGATAAAATCAAAAACCTCAAAAAGAAGGAGAATATTTTCTAAAAGACCAAGAATAGGTTTCAATTTCTGTTAATCACTAGAACTATTATAAAGTTTTTAAAATGTTTTGAGAGGTCCCAGTAGTTTTTGTTTGCTTGAAACATTTTCATACAGCTAGAAAGACAGAAGAATCAAGCCATTATAGCATATAGATTAGGCAAGTTCACAATTTTTAAAGCTATACTGTCTGAGGGAGATTTTTTTTGTTAAAAATGTTTTCGCAGACTACAGGATGTGTCGATGTTTAGATGGCTATGGAAATCAGGTCCCAAATATTGTTAGCTGTAAAAGGTGCTGTTAAGCTGATTGTAAGAACACTTGAAATCAATATTAAGATTACTAGTCTTTACTATTTTTTTATTTTTAAGACAAAGCCATGCATCTTATTCTATTTCTTTATTTTTATTTGTAGAAATGGCACACATAGGTCAGAGTATACATTACTTTGGCTACTGTAATACTGCCATTAGATACCATTGATTTATCATGAATTTAGAAGAACTGAGATGGAATGTCTCAAGAATTTTTGAGACAGTTCCTGTTTCTACCTTCTTTGAGAATGTGTCACCAGTTCTATTATTATTATTTATATTTGCTTTCATTTCACTAAAATAGTTATTTTTTATTAGGTTCACCGTTACCCTCCTTCTGACACAAAGATAGGATCTGAGGTTTATATCATCTGTGGAAGGAATAAGTGTTGTTGGGCACATCTACACATGCATTAAGCATAGGTACATTTATGCACATTAAGCTAATGTGCATTAAGTGATTTTTGGCATGTGTCTACATGTGCAGGGACTTGACACTAAAGTTAGCACACTTGGCATTAAAGTTAGTGCCAAGTCCCTGCAGCCCTGCCATGTGCCTCTAGTGGCTGAGCAGACCCAGCAAGAAAGTTAGAGATGGGTCACATCTACGTGTTCATTAATGCACTTTAACTAATCGTGCCTGAATTAGATACCAGGGTGTAGGTTGTAGCCATGTTTGTCTAAGAACATAGGTAGACAAGGTTCTTTGGGTGAATCTGATATCTTTAATTAGACCACATTAAATAGTTGGAAAACAATTATCAAGCAAACTTTCAGGTTTAAAAGCCCTTCATTTGGCTAAGGAAGGTTCTGGTTTCTGGTCTGGTATGCTTACCAGACCAGCCTCTGGCTTTTCTACTTTTCATTCCATCCAGGAAGAGCACACACCAACTACAGAGACTTCCTTAGCTTGACAAGGGGTTTTTGAACCCAAAAGCTTGCTTAATAATTGTTTTCCAACTATTTAAGTTTATGTAATAAAAGATATCAGATTCACCCAAAGAATCTTGGCTGCCTAAATTAGATACCTGCATTTGCAAGTATAGAACTTAGGTGCCATTAGCCAAATGTCACCATTTTAATGCATATTAAGGGTGAGCACATGTAGATATGCACCCCTAATGTGTATAAATTAAGCTAATGTGCATTAATGCATCTCTTGTAGATGTGCCCATTTTGTATGCTAATAGTATCGTGTTTAGGGGAAGATGGGTGCTTCTGTCTTGCTTCAGGGTATGAAGTCTAAGGACTTTGACAGTGAATGAAGGAGGTCATCTGAAACTGAAAGAAGCAGATATAAATCAACACTATCAAGGTAGGAGTCATTTTACTGCAGTCTTTCCCCATTTGCCGAATGTATACATGCTGCTACCTGCTCCTCTGCTTCTTAGTGGTAAAGCATTGTAATAGATGCCTACTATCCTACTATATGCATTTACCATGAAATAGCTGATTTTTTGTCTTCTCTGGATCTGGATGTAATTAATGTTAGTGTACAAAAATGATATATGTTCAGACTTGTATAACATATCATGTGTCATACACCTGTCCCCTAGCTGTAGCATAGAATAGAATAAAAACAATCATTTCAAAGTTATTCCTGCCCTGAAACCAGTGTCACTTAAATTTGGGTCTTTGCATGCCTCTCCTTACTTTATTTATATTAAATGTGCTTGATTTAAAAAAAAAAAAAAGCAAGCAAACAAAAATAAAAGCAATCTCTTTATGATTCACCAGTTGGGCAAGAACTGACCATATGAGTTGATCTTAAAAAATAATAGGTAAAGTACTATTTTACTGTAAAACAGTAAACTGCAGTTGGGATGAACTAATATTAGTTAAGATTTTTACCTGGTGAGGCTCTTGCACTGTTGCATTGAATCACTTGTGGTATTTAAACAAACAAATGTATACAAATATATACATATATGCACACATTTTAATGTATATAGTATGTCCATTTTTAATCCAGTCTTAAATCTTTGAACACCACAAACTTTGTCCTGTTAGATTTAGATTTCTGAGCATATGCTGTCCCGAGTATATGGTTACATTTCAGGTCCTATATCATACAACTAATTTTATTCAGAACACTCTGCTGACATCAGCAGGGAATTCTCATATATATTTTAGCTGATATTGTTTGATTTTATATCTCTGCGGGGTTGTTATAGAGGGGGCTGTGTAGGGATGTAAGAGGATTTTTTTTTAGCAGTTGTCTCTTTCTTTTTCATTACATTAAAAAACATCTTTTCCATTTTTTTTTCCAGTGACCAAACTACTGTATGTATTAGTAAAAGAGCCTTGTTAAATTGCTGTGTTCTTGACAAATACAGTTACTTCTTTACCGTATTGTTCTGTAAATATAATCACATTATGCTAATTTTATAACAAGTTAATTTTTAATTTGTAACTTAAGATCACATTCTCAGCTCTATATTTACTTTTGCCAGTGGGAAAAAAAAAATCTTTAAGTATGACAGAAGTCATTGTTACAGAGAGGAAGGGAGAAGACCAGAATCAGATTGCTTTGCCATTAAATTGCTGCAAAGGTACAATGGACCAGCATTGGTAGAAAGAAAATTTTCTTTAATGTAATGAAGAAAGAGAAGAAAACAGAACAAAACAGAAGTCTGCTACCTAGGATGCACTAACCAGATTGCTCTGCAATTGGGGCACATACTCAGGTAACAACTGAGTTAATTTACCTTAACCCCTTTTTAACTATCATCAAGTTGCACAAGTGCTAGCCTCACTAAACAATGACATATTTATTCTCCAGGTTTATTGTTTCATGGTTATATGCTCCATCTTGTTTCAATTTTGATTGAAATCTCTATTAGAAGTAAACTACTGCTTTGCCTGTGTTTGTACATTACCCAGTACAGTGGGGTTCTCTGCTTAAAAAGGTCACTAAGGGCTCCCAAACTATTCTTATATAATAATCAAGCAATCTATGTAGTACAATGAAGATGTTCTCCACTGATGTAAAATAAGCATAAAAATAAAAACCCACAAGTGTTGACCAAGACTAACTTGTTCCTATGTTACCCCTAATGAATTCTAATCCCATGTTTCCTTCATACTCACCAAGCCATTTATAATGTCTGCTTTTCCTTTTTATACGGTTTATATATTTTATAACTGATATATTTTTACCTTTGTTTTTGAATACTTCAGTGATGCTGCTGAGAGCTCAGGCTATTCAGGAAAAAGAAATAACAAGTGCCTAACTTTTTACATACATCTGAGTGTGAGTGATCTGTTTCTAAATCTATTTTAAGCCATATTGAGGAAAAGCATTCAACAACTTAGCTTCCTACTGTGAAATAGTGGTACTTAAGCTTAAAACCCTCCTGCCATCTACAGTAAGCCGTGAACATGTTTAGAAGTATATATATTGCTTTGCCGGTCTCTTTTGAGTTGTTTGTCAACCTGCAGCAGGAAGATATGCACATCTTTTTGCATGTTAGCACATGTTAAATCATCTGAGAATGCATTAAAAAAATAGTGGAGCAAGGAAACATTCCTGCTGTACCCCTGCCTTAGCTAAGAGACTACTGGACAAAGCACCACAAATCCCATAATAAGGGTGGCCATATAGGACTCTGGACCATATAGGGAAATCTGGGACACTGTACCCCCACCCCTTCCTAAATCAGCATCACTGGTGCAGGCAGAGGTGGAGAGCACTGTGCACCAGGCAGGAAGACAGCAGCAGTGTCTGTCCAGTGCACTATGCCACTCTGCTTCCACACTGGACTGCGCCCCTTGCCCCCATGATTCCCCCACAATCTGATGCAGCCTTTCACTTGGCAGAGGGCCATCCAGTGTCCCTTTGGCTCTAGGCTGCCATGGCTCTGTCAACCACTGTACCTGTTCTGCACAGGCAGCACATAAAAGCATCTGGTGTGATAGTGGCTGCAGCCAGGCAACCTCTTGTTACAGTCACTGATTGGCTTGACCCAGCTGGGGCTGCAGTCCTGGGCAGAGCCTAGAGCCTGGAGCCCAATGCCACCGCCTCCCCCCAATACAGGTCCCTGCCAGCAGCCAGGAGAGGGGGGGGGAAGGAACCCCTGCTCTCCTCAGGGCAGGAGCCAAAGCTACCCTGTCCCCACCCCTCTATGCCACACAGACACACAGACACACACACGCACATCTGTGAACAGCCGATGCTTACAGCAGTGCTCTTCCCCCCTGCCCTGCCCTGGTAAATCCCAGCTAATCTGGGACGTATTTTAATCATCTTGATCTGTTAGAATCTAGCACAATCATTTTTGGACTTGTATTTCTCCAAAGCATCTATTAACTTATCTTTACCTTTAGAGTTGTCCTCATTGAATTGTGGTTTATGCCTTTGAAACTGTCTATATCCAACAAAGAGACTCTCTTTTGTGAGGGCTTTTCCAACTGTTGCACAATTGCTTCATACTGGCTGTGTCTACATGAGATTATGACTGTGCAGTAGCTCATTACTACTGTGCAGTAGTATCATGGAGCACAGAATGCAACACGACGCTATTGCACAGTAGTCATAGCTGCTATGTAGTAGTAATGAGCTACTGCACAGCCAGCATCATGAGGAAGCAGTGCAGAGATGCTACTACCCAGTCAGCATCTTGTGTAGATGTGGCCCCTAAGTACTTGCTTCCTGGAGTTCTTGTACTTTGAGAATATGAGAGAAGTGGCCTGAGAAAGTATTTTTGAAAAGGGTACCACATTGCTGTCATAAGCCATCATTCCATGTAATTCTCTGAATTGCTTCTAATTAGAGATGGAGAGATGGACGTGGTCATTTGCCACAAGTGATAACATTCCATGTTTTGTGCTTATATCACATGTAATCTGTCATGTTTGCTCTTCTAGTTGTAACAAATGTGAATGCTGCAGGTACAACTTTTCCATTTCATCCATTACGCATACTAAAATTCTCATCTGTAATAAAATTCAAGAGGCTTTGCCCTACTTCTTGTACTTTTTAATCCCATAATATTGCTAGGGGGGATTTCTCATCTTTCATTTACTATATTTTCAGTGCCACCAATTCTAGCATTAAGATTACTTGTGGTTATTATTCCTAATTCTGGAAATGTATGTCTTTTCACACGCCACAGTGATATGTTGAATGGCAACCAGCCCTATCTGAACTTTGGTAACACGATGCCTTTTGTATATAGCCCAGTCAACAAAATTGCTAGAGATAAATTACTGAAAAAAAGAAAATTACTGAAAAAATAATTTTGCTTCCATTTCAATATGTGAAATGTACCCAGGTGTGCTTCTGAAAGTGGCACTACTTTTCTTTTTTAAAGAATCTGGTTCATTTTAAAAGCTAGGCTTAGAATGATGGAAATAAAGGAAAATTGCAGCCATTAAGTGCAGACAGGAAATATGTGCATGGGCTTTAACTCAACATGAACATTAAATCTAAGCTGTTACAAACTAGGTCTGGGTTTTAATGTTAATTGTTCCCGTGTTCTCAATACAAATTATTCATGCTCGTGTGTTAGTGAAGCCTGTCACTTCTACATTGTTTTTGTTTGTTTTGTTTTGTAAATGCCATATCATTTTGTATCCATTGTGGGAATTTAGGTAAGCTGCTTTAGTTGTAAGAAAGTTCTGAGCATAACATTTAAGGCTGCTGCAGCAGTTTCATGGATCATTAACAATTTGCTAATATTGTTTTAGCTTGCAAATTAGTACAGCTTAGTGACTAAGGAAAGGTTCCATAGCTGTCATCAATCAGACTAAAATTCTTCATGCATGAGATGAAAAACGATTTTTAGCCTTTGAGGCTCAGGCAGCAATTACAGTATGGAAAAAAAAAAAAAGTGGGGGGATATCTTTCTTATGTAAAATGCTGTAAATGCTGTTACTATTTTCATTAAATTTATTTCTTGTTGCACAAGAATGGAACAAAACTCTCCATGATCAGTTCATTCATATGGAGGAATATTTAAAAAAAACAACCCAAAAACCTTTTGCAGACACTGACCAGGAATGGGAGGAAAACAATTGAGTTTAGAAATACGTTTGTTTCAGTCTTGCTCTCACCTCTCTTGTATTTGCTTTCCTTCAACATTTGAGTGATTGAGTTTTACTCACATGGATGCTCACAGACAGCAAACCCCAAGCTTGTATGCTCTAATACTCACAAACATCAAGTTTTAAATAACAGCTATGCTGATTTTCAAAGAAAAGGAATATGACAGACTTCCCAAATTCCCTTGCCAGAATCCTGGCACAGAGGCTGTTAGTAAGCCAACAAACAGTCCTCTGGGACCATTCTACAACACGATACAATCGCCATAGGAGTAATAGTTCTTTAAAGCACTAAAGGCTTCAATCAGTGACTTCTCAGGACAGACATTCTCAGCCTACAATGGTTAGCAAAAATGTTCCCTGTTCTTCTTTCAATCAAACATCAGGACCTGATTTTAAATAAAGCTGCTGGGAACAACTACAGTCAGCAGTGGCTTACCACAACCACAATCTTCCAAGTGGTGGCAATACCACATGTTTAGCAAAGGAGCAGGCAAAAAGCAGCCCATGGGCTGGATCCAGCCTGCTAGGCAATTTCATCTGGCCTTCAGGTAGGTGCCCATGAATTACTTGTCCCTGCCTGGCCTTCATGCCTTGCATGGCCCCATGCATGGAAGGGTCTGGCCCAGCCTGACCTGGTCCAGCCAGCATGTAGCTTCTGGGTGGGACTAGTGCTGCCACTGCTGCAGCTCCCAGGGTCCTACAGATCTTCCTCATCTCCCTGCTGTAACACTCACTCTGGGCAGCAGGTAGGCAAGTGGCAGGGGTGGGTAAGGGGAAGCTGCAGCAGTGTGGCAGGGGGGAGCTTCAGCTAGGCAGGGGAAGGGAGCATGAGGCTAATGGGAGTGCAGAGCCCATGCCCAGGGGGCAGTGGGAGTATAGAGCTCTGGTGGGCAGGGTGCGAATATGAGGTAGGGTGTGGGCCTCCCCACCAACTCCCTCCTATGGTACACAGCCCCTGTTGCTGGCAGCAGTAGGCAGGAGTCCTTGGGGTACTAGTGGCCCATGTAGGCACTGCCACCCAGAGGTGCATGGCTTTGACCAGAGCTGCACACAGTGGCAAGGAGTAGTTAGCCTCTATCACACGGGGCTCCCTGCAGTGCATGTGAAGTTCCTAGCACTTGTGCACCAACAGGGAGAATGAGCTGCCTTCCCTGCTCCCTGCCCCCAGGGAAGCAAGGGCAGCTCCCTGCCACGTCCAGTAGAGTCCTGGCAGCTCCATGAGGTGGCGGGGAAGGCTGCTGGCTCTGTGGCTCAGGGCTTCCCCATGGTGCTGCGTGGGTTTTGCCAGCTTCACCTGCACCATGGGGAGCCTTGCATGATAGAGGCATGCTGGCCTGACTTTGCTTCTTGTCACCATGTGCTGCTCTGGACAGAGCCATCCATCACTGTCTTGCAGTGCCTACTTGGGCCAGGAGTGTCCTGAGGATCTGCCTCCTGCTGCTACTGCTTTCCCTGCTAGGGGACTGTATGCCATGTGGGGAAGTGTGGAGGCATCCCCACACCCCCACACCCTCCCTCACACCCCACAAACACCACATACCCACACTTTGCCCCCACAGTCATCCCATATATACACCCCCCCCTGCAGCATAACTTATGCCCCCCCACACAAAGCCACACCCCTCACAAGCCACACACACACATGCACACGCTGCCAGATTCCACCATAACCCCCCCAAACACCACACACATTCCCCTACAAACAATATATGAAGAAAACTTTATTTTTGAGCTGTTATGCAAGCACCTCTATATACACTACATAAACACAAATCATGATAAAAATATGTTTTGTAATAAAAATTATAATATGTTATAATAGGTGTTGGACTCTTAGTATATGATTTGTTTGGTTTTTTTTTCTGGTTCCAAGATGGCAACCCCCCTCACAAAAGGAGTACTTCTGGGAATCAGGGGTTAGAGGCAGGACTTCTGGTCCCAAGATGGCAACCAGACTGCAGGGTGGAGCAGCCCTTGCTACCCTTGACAGCTCACTAAAACTCATTAAGCAGCCCTCCAACCAAAATAACTGCTCACCCCTAATTTAACATCACTGACATCAGGACACAACTACCTTTTACAGCAGGGTCTTTTCTATGCTACCTTTCATCCTGCACCCAGGATTTTCTGTTTCTTGGCTTTCATCACCACGTTTTTCCTCTTATTAACTCCCATTCCCATTTTTCTTGTCCTTTTCTTCCTCCTTCACAGACCACTAAGTCAATATGCCCTTCTTTTTCCTTTTAGATGCTAATAGGGTTTGTCATGATCTACTTTGACACAACCCTCTTCTCTTTCACATACATTTATTCTTTCAGATATCTTATTTGGCAAAGTGTACAAAATAAATCCAGGAATTAAAAAAAAAAAACAATTAAAAACAAGCTGAGTACTTCCGATGAAGTTACTAGAACATCATACTCTTTGGCATGTCTACATGAGATGTTGATTGTGCAGTTGTTACTACACAGTTCAGTACATGAAGAAGTACTAAATGACTGTGCAGTAACCAGAGTTACTACACAGTGGCATCACCAAAAGGCTTTTAGGTGACACTGGGCTCATTGACATGAGTTGCCCACTGTGCAGTTGTTACTGTGCAGCCATGAGTAATCCAGCATGGTTGCCTAGTGATGCTGCCTTTGCAGTAGCTCATTACTACTGTGAAGTAGCATCACGTCATGGTTTTTGCTCAACAATGCTACTGCTCAATAGTAATGAGCCATTGTGCAGTCCTAATGAGCTAATGAGCAGTAACCATCCCATGTAGATGCACCCGCTGACAATGCAGTAGCATTGTGCCACAGTTCATGCCATGTGACTCTACTGAAAAGTTGTTATGAGCTACTGTGCAGTCAGCAACTCTTGTAGACACAGTGCTTGTGTTGTTTTACCTTGTTGTTTTTTTCTTATCAGACGGGTGGGTGTTTCCCAGAAGTTCCAGGTGTTAGATTGAAACCTCTAACTTTAGGGCCATGTCCACACATGCAGGCACATGCAGTTTTTGGTACCACAAACCACATGCCTTGTATATTAAACCATGCAGTGTACTGCCAATATGCAGCACAGCAGCTCCAATATTTGCCACTGGGATTTCTAGAGGTGATTATCTGTGTTAGCTCCACATGGGGGACTGACCATAAAAAATTCCTTGTGACTATTTAATTATGTATCTGTGCCAGCAACCTATGATTCATCACGTAGACCACATGGAATTGTTTGATTAGGAACGGCATGAGCATTTATAGGCAACAACCTACCTGATAGCGTCTGAAAAAGTATGTTCATGAACTATGGAAGTTCATGCTTCTCTTGAACCAGCTGGTCTCTTGTGCAACCTTGCCCTCCCTTCCACTTTCAGATTTAGTTTGCACTGGTATATTGAACTTCTTTGCGAGATTCCCTACCAGCTCAAGTTCATTGCTGTTGCTGGCATCCCAGGCTACTTTGCAGCCCCCTGCTAACCCTCCTTCACAGGGAAGCAAACTAACAGCTGGTCTTTGCTCAGCAGCTTCATCTGAGCACTGGCTGGCTCTACTCCTGGGCTCTTACAGAGCTGAGTTAGCACAGCCCCTCTACCCAGCCCTGCCTCCTACCTGCAGTCAGCCGCAGTTGAGGGGTGGGCGAGAGAGTACCTGTATTTCTATCTTTACACAGAGAGTCGCTCCTCAGAAGGAAGGGTTGGGCCCCTCGAAGCTCTGATAAAGCACGCAGTGGGTGCAGGTGCCTGGTGTGATTGCAGTAATTGTGATTGTAGGAATCATGCCAGGCACCTCCTGTCACAGCCTGCCATTTGCTGGAGATCCAAGGGTCCTGATCCTTCCTTGTGTGGAGCACCCCTTCCCCCCATGCACAGCATAGGGCTGCCCTAAGCTAGCTGCTGCGGCCTGCCATTTTCTGGAGTATTGAGAGGTCTGATCCTTTCTTCTGCAAAGCACCCCTTCCCCCTGCCACTGCTGGCTGTGCTGCTGGGTGTGCCATGGTGACCTGCTGGGGAGCTGTCCTGGAAGCCTGGGCTGGGTGTGGGAGAAGATCCACAGTGACAGAAGGGGGGGCATGCTTGCTCATGCCCTGCCTGGCTGCTTGGCTCCACTTGGCATTCTCCAGCAGCCTGAGGAGCCCAAAGGACATGGTGGAAGGAGTGCAGGAGAGCCCCCAACCTGCTGGCCTCAGTTGCTGCAAGCAGCCAGCGTGCTCCCCATCAAAGGGCAAACGTGTTTGCTCTTGAACATCAAAGGGCAAACATTCTGTTTGCTCTAGATCCAACCTAGGCCACTTACAGAAACCCATGTGAGTTAGATAGATTCTGTCTCAAGATTTTTGAATACTTGTACTTAGCCATTACTATGCTAGGATGTTGCAAGGCGAAAATATTCATTTAAAAAAAGAAGTTCTGTGGACCTTGCTGTTGAGACAGTGATTTTTCAACATGCTCCCTAACCATTCCTGCTTGGCCCTTAAAAATTTGAAGAAAGTTCTGTAAGGTGAATATCTCCCATAGGTATCTGCCTTGTAGTATTTAATGTGTCATCCAGTCCATAATGTTAAGCAAATAGAATTCTCATTTAACTTTGACATTGTAAATAAAATTGAGATCTCCCATATGGAAGTAGCTGAATATGACAAAATGACTAACTGTACACATGCTTCTTCATCTGTAGTCACATTTTAAAACAGAACATATGAATGAGTCAAATGAAGGTGAGAACCATATTAATGAGCTTTATGAGAACTTAGAGAATGTCCCACAAGCTGTCCAAGTTTGTTATCTTTATTCAGTTTGGTCTTCTCTTAAATAATTTAGTTTGTTTCTTCTCTTCCCTTTCTTGGAAGACTTTGGAACTTTGGAAAACATACATAGAGGGAGTTGTTGCTGCTGAATACCAAGCCCCTCCCCCCCTCCAAAAAAATGCAACAAACAAAAAAACCAAAAACAAAAAGAAAGGATTTAACCTGATGGCTACTGTGTTTTGACATTAGTCCTGCACTTAAAGCAAAGATACTCATGTACAGAATGATCTGTGGGGTCAGGAGGTTATATCTACACATTAACATTGTAGATATTTAAAAGTAGAAAGAAGAATTTAGCATGGCATGGAGTCTTTCTGGTAAACAATAGTCTTAACATGGCTATCTTATGAGCACACATATGCCAGGCTCAATAATTCAATGGATCACATTTAGAATTTCTGTATGCCATATATTGTATACTGACAAAAAACGTGTGAAGTATGCAAAGTGTTAATATTGCCACAGTTATCATTACCAGTATGCATATTTCTAATTATGACATTTATAATTGAATTATCCAGGAGAAAAGTTATTACAGTTAGATTTATTTTATACCCCTACTGTATCTGAACAACATAATGCAATCCATCAATCAAAAAAGTAATCATTTATTTCTGTTTCTTTCCATTTATAAGGACATTTTTCATCAGCTTGACAAAATGAGTTATGAGTCCTATTTCAAACTTCACTTTCTTTTACAAGTTCATTTAGGAATATCAAGGCCTTAGCATGAAAAAGAGGAAAAGAGATGTCATGTGACTCACTATAACTATTTTCAATGACAGCACCTTTTATTTATTTTATTTATGAAGTTAAAAGATGTGGTGTTTTATGCTAGTTAACAAGATACGGTGCACACTCTTAGAAGGATCATTAATTTTGAAGATGATATTTCTATTATTCGGTGTCAGTCTGATCTACATGGATGAATAATCTTGAGTCACAGCCCTAATGCAATACAGCAAGCATATTAAGCACTTTAAATATGTTATAGACTTTCAGGTTAATATTTTAGGAAAAAAAATTAAAAAATAGATTCAACACGTACTGTTTTAGATATTTAAAATGAATATTTGTGGAGGCCTTTCCGGTGTGAAATCTGGCTTTCTTTACAGCAAAGCACAAAGCATACTTGTATTATTTAATTTTATTTGTATATCCAGTAAAAATCTTTAATCCAGAGCTCAGACTAAAAATATTACCAAACCCTCCAATGAAACAGCCAATGGCAATACTAATGAATTAAAAGAACAATCTATCAATGATTATTGTAGTAGTCTTATTCCATACAAAATAATAGAAAAGTGGGAAAACTAAATATAAAAGTGTGGTGCTTCCAATATGTCATTCCCCTTAGGGGTAAAAGATGAAAAAGAATATCATATTCATCAAGGATGTAGCTTGCCATTTGCTCAGCAGTCAAAGATTTATGGAGAATTCGTAAGCACCAGCCTGCTCTCTTAAAATGTAACTGATAGATGATTGGGTATCTATTTCTAAATTATATTTGACATTAACCAACAGTATGTTAAGAATAATTTTCAACAATCAATAAGCCACTTTTCTAGAAGAAGAAAAATAGATGTGGAATTGATGTCATCTTACTGCTTTTAAGAAGAAAAAGTGACTAATTAACATTCCTCGTGTAATTAACTTTCCCCACAATCACCTGGAAGCTGGGAAGAGATACAAGTTCTCAGACACCTACTGTGTGTCTACTTTCAAAGGACTCTTTCGAGATAAGGAAAAGCTATTTAAGTGAAAATGAACCAGGAAAATTCAAATACTGAATATGATAGTTCTTTAGTCATCTTATAATTGTTAAAGGCCTAAAGAATGATCAGCGTTTAAAAAACGTGTCAGAGAAGGAAGAAGAAGGGTAGACTGACTTGGAAGGGAAAGGACTTGCTGATAGGCAGGTCTTTAATGAAAGCAGGTCAGTAATATTTGGAATATGTGACACTGCTTTTCACTGTAACTAAACCAAGGTTTAACATCCATCACTGTGTATGTGCAAAATATTCAGATCCAGTGTACAATAAGCTTCACATCTAATAAACCTTGGTCTGTTTTATTAACATGATAAACGTTGCACATTATTACTTGGGTAACTTCATGCAGGTTGCACCAAAATAGACGCTAAAGATGCCTTTAGCTTCTAACGTTGAAGCTATCTGGAACCTAAGTGTTGTCCTTATAGTACCTAGATACTGTATAAGTCACTGCACCATGTAACTATGCTCCAGTGACTAGTGCAAAAAAAGAAAAAGGCAGGTTTAAGTAAAAAAAAGAATCTGGGCCAATAGTAAACATCTCTAGATGCTTTTCAAATTCAGTCCTAAAGGTATATAAGAATGGTCTGATCCTCCTCATTTTGCTTCTACCAACCATCTACAATAATTAAAATCACATTTTTTTCATTTCCAACCTGCATGCATTTATGCTATTTTGCCGTTCAAGTAAACCCAGCATGGAAGTAATGAGCTGCTGATGTAAAAAAAGACAGAGAGAGAGAGGAAATAGTATCATTAGTAGAGGATAGGGCAATCATAAACAATGAAAAGATAAACCTTCATGTCCCTGCTTCTGTATTTCATACTCTATATTCTTACACATATATTTTGCCCACTTATCATTTTAAACAGTGATATTGCTTATGCTATTAAGAACAATATAATGTCTTTCCTCCCTATCACAGCCACAAAGATGGGAAGATTTTCTGAATCATCGGGAAAAGAAAACATGTGGCCTCCTTTAAGTGCTGCAATTCCTACTCTCTTTGAAGTGTGAAGATAAATCATTGGTTACTGAACACCTAACGAAGCGAATATTAGCCCTCTCCCCTGCCAAGAGTTATGAGAAAAAATATTCCTTCTTCTTCCATGGCTGAAAATTTGGGTCTTGTTGTAGGCAACTCCAGTTGTCTTTTGAGAACTGGGAAGTATGTTTCCTCGTGCAGCCAAGTTGCCCAGGGTATTGTGAGTTTTTATTCTCTTTCCTCTTAGCGCTGTAAAATGTATTATGTTGAATTATGGCTGGAGCAGATAATCATTCAGTAGGGCTCCTAGTTCCTGTAGCTGGAAGGAGAAAGAGAAGAACATGTAGAATGGACTGGGATTTCCTAATATGTACTACAATAAGGAGAAGAAAAAAACCCCCTCTTTTTTCCTTTCTTAGCTATTGCATTAAAGCACTAGCGTCCCAACAATGGTGTGGGGACTAGATTAGTGAAGCTGAATGAGGAAAAGGGGCCCCTCAAGCTGGTATAAGTTAGAGAAAGAAAGTTGACCTCTCCTGGTTAGCTTATTACTAGTAATTTTCAGAGGTATTAATTGACAAAGTTGCATCCTATTAAAACACATTCCTGGAGTCTCCTCTTTATCCTAAAGTAGCTGGTCCATTACAATTAATGGTAAGGTAATTTTACTGAAGTCTGTAAAGTTAGAGTAGAGAACAATTGGACTAAAAAAACAAAAAAAGTCAACTCTATTATATTTTTAGAGCAATGTGTAAACAAAATTAGTGTGCTAATGTATATTTGTTTGCCAATGATGCTTCTTCCTTTGGTAATGGAAAATAGTTCTTTTAAATGCTGGCAGTGCTATGCTGATATAGCCATATGGACATGGATTTATCATTTTTGTTATTTTTATGGTTGTTTTTCTTTCACTACCTAGAATCTGAGAGGAATCATAGTCATCAGTTTGGGTCTAACTTTATACCATGTTCAAAATGTCACCTTTCTCAATGTTTTAGAGGTTGAGTGTTAATATTTTAAAATCTGTGGGCTTATAACAGACCCAATTTCATTTTTACACAGCACTTTTGTGATTCCTCCATCACATCCAGAGATTTCAAAGAGTTGTTATTATATTTACCTTCAAGTTCCATGTTTTAATGTTCATGTATTATGTTTTCTTCAGCTATCACTGATCAATTTTGTCAATAATTTAATGACTTTTCAATTGAATTTTCTCAACAAATGTAAAAGAAAAAACACACAAAGTTCCTCCTGAAACAACTAGATCCAGTCTTCTAGCATGTTTTGTGAACAGTAATGATTGAAAACCATTGGGTACATCTATACGTGAAATTAGTGTGACACAATAAACTTCAGCACAATTTGTGCTGGAGCTTATTGCTCCTGGGCCCAGCATTTACATGTGCACCCAAGACCACAGTACACTGAGCTAGGGCAGTGCAGGTCCAGTTGGCAGGGAACCTGGAGCTCAGCCTGTCAGCCTGGAGCTGCTCCCTCCTGGCTCAGTGTGGTGTGGAGGGGCTCATTGGGGCATGAAGGTGCTACAGTGTGGGGTTGGTTGACATGCTGCCCCACATTGTAGCACTCTCATGCCCCTGCCAGCCCTGATCACCATTTACAGGTGCATTGCAGGAGACTAAATAACTCATCCATAGAATAGTATTTCTTTTGGAAAGTACTATTCTATGGCAGAGTTAATTAGTTTACTTCAGCCTAATAGCATTACACATGTAGATGGTGATGTTTTACTGTGGAGATAGTCAACTTCACAGTAAGTATCTCATGTAGATGCCTCCACTGTAACACTTTTACTATGTTATTCTCTAAAACTTTGTCTGGCTCATAGCAGTATGTGTCCATCTCTGCTCAAAAAGGCGTTTCCAGGCTGCCTTTGCACGAATGGCCAACCGGGTCTGCCCCACTCCCATGGGAGAGTCCCCAGAGGGTGCCTCAGGGATGGTGGTAGCTCCCCAGAACCCTCTAGCTGTGGTCCTAAGAGGGTCCTTGATGGAGGGGTCCTACTCTCTGCGGCCTCCAGTGCCAACAAACCTTGGCGGGCACTCTCAGGGTTCCAGCCTCCCCTACACCCTGGACTTCGCCACCTTGGATCGTGGGTCCCTCAGTCTCTTATCAATGGCCTGAGGACTATGGGTCCTGAAGCCCCGTTGCCCCTACGGGCTTCCTCACTGGTGTCCCTCCTGGCTCTTCCTCTGGCTGTCTCTCCGGTGTCCCTGCTGGCTCTTCCTCCGGCTCCCTCGTCGGTGTCCTTGCTGGCTCTTCCTCTGGCTCCCTTGTCGGTGTCCTTGCTGGCTCTTCCTCTGGCTCCCTCATCGGTGTCCTTGCTGGCTCTTTCTCCGGCTCCCTCATCAGTGTCCTTGCTGGCTCTTCTTGTGGCTTCCTCATTGGTGTCCTTGCCGGCTCTTCCTCCGGCTCCCTCATCAGTGTCCCTGCCAGCACTTCCTCCAGCTCCCTCATCAGTGTCCCTGCTGGCTCTTCCTCTGTCTCTCTCACCGGCGGTTCCTGTCTCTGCTTCCTTACTGGCTCTGGTGCTGGCTCCGCAGCTGGGATCCCCACGGCTGCAGCTCTCCTTGTCCTCGCCACTCCCAGCGCTGCCGCCGCTTACCTCATCAGTGGTCGAGATGCCCCGTGGGAGCCTGCTTCCGGCCTCAGGCTTCCCTCTGGCTCTGGTGTCTCCCTGCAGCCCCTCCGTGCCCTCAGGGCCATGCTCTATTCCCGCCGGGTGGCACCTTTCCATGACATCACCCAGCCCCAGCTGGATGTAAGCGCGGCTGATGAACCATGTGGGTGGTTTCTCAGTGTGCACGCCTCTTCTGTCCTTGCTTCCTGTGAAGGGTAAGTAGGGGCCTCCCCTGGTTTTGGGCCGAGGTTTTCCCCTAACCCTGGTGTCCCTGGGACATAACCCCACCTTAAGATGCCTTGGGGCGCTTCTTTGTCCCCCATCCAGGCCATACCTGCAGGGTTGAGTTGTCCCTTTACTTGACCTTCTTGGTCCTCGATCTGGTCTTTGTCTCCACACCTGGACAAGAAATCCGCCACTGTATTGGTTTTTCCAGGTCGGTGTATTACGCGGAACTTATATGGTTGGAGCACTAAGGCCCGCTGGGTGATCCAGGCATTATTGGTTTTGGCTGTAGTCAGCCATTTCCGTGTGGCATGGTCCGTCACCAGCATGAACTCCCTGCTCATCAGGTAGTAACCGAAGTGGTCTACCGCCACCAAATGGCCAGGCACTCACGTTTGATAGTCGAATACCTTTTCTCCGCTGGTAGTAGTCTGCGGCTTGCGTATGACACGGGTCTTTCGCTCCCTCCTTCTTCTTGGGTGAAGACGGCACCTACCACTGTCTCCAAAGTGTCCGTCTGTAAGGTAAAGGGTTTTCAGAAGTCAGGGGTGTGATTTATAACATCCTCGCATAACGCTTTTTTCAATCTCTCAAAACTTTGTATCATCTCTTTAGTCCATTTGACGGCCCCCGTTTTCCACCCTTTGAGGGCTTCTGATAAGGGTGTTGCTAGTTCTGCAACATGCAGTACAAATTGCCTATAATAATTGGTTAGCCCTAAAAATGACTTTAGCTGGCGGCAGTCCTGAGGAGCCGTGAAGGTGTGGATAGTTTCCATTTTGTCAGCCAAGGGTTTGATCATTCCCCTACCCACCAAGAATCCTAAATACTTTGTTTCTTTCTGAGCCAGGGCACACTTTCGGGGATTTGCCGTTAGACCGGTGCACCTCAGTTCTGCGAGGATGACCGGGAGGGCTCTCTTGTGTTGCTTCCAGGTCTGGGTGTATATGATTATATCATCCATATACGCCGCTGCATACTCAGTGTGGGGTGCCAGGATCTGGTCCATTAGACGTTGGAATGTTGCGGCAGCACCATGCAACGCGAAGGGCATCCTAACAAATTCATACAGTTCCTACGGGGTGCCGAATGCCGTCTTCAGCTGGTCTTTGTTGGCTACTGGGATCTGCCAATACCCCTTTGCCAGGTCAAGGGTTGATATATACCAAGCATTCCCTATTCTTTCTATCAGCTCCGCCACGGAAGGCATAGGGAATGCATCGAAAACTGCCATGGAGTTCAGGCGCCTGCAATCTACACAAAGCCTTAAAGACCCGTCAGGCTTGCGTAATGGCACCAGCAGGCTCCTCCAGGGACTTCTAGAAGGCCGAATTACTCCTAGCCTCAACATTGAATTGATCTCCCTTTGGATGGTCTCCAGGAGATGATGGGGAATGGGTCACCACCTTTCCCTCACTATCGCCCCAGGGGGTGTTCTTATAGTGTGGCACAAGTCCCGAACCCAGCTGGGTTCCTCACGGAACACTTCCCGGAACTTGCTTATCAAACTCTGGGCCTCTTGTTGCTGAGCAGCAGACAATTCCTCTCCTATTTTAACCGGGGTTCCTTCCGGGGAGGGTTCCATCTCTCCTTCTGACCCCTGGGGTCCGAAGTCTTCGTTATTGGTTTTGGAAAAAGCTGCCCATCCTTCAGGTTCTCGCCATTCCCGTAGGAGGTTCACATGATAAATCTCCTTTTCCCAAAGGTGCCTGGGCCTATGAACCTCATAATCCACCGGTCCTACCCATCAGAGGATTTCGAACGGCCCCTGCCACTGCGTTAGGAGCTTACTCGTGGATGTGGGGAGTAGCACCAGGACTTTCTGCCCCGGCTCAATTTCCCGCTCTTCGGTCCAGCGGTCATACTGGCCTTTTTGTCGGGCTTGGGCTTCTCTTAGGTTTTCCTGAGCCAGGTCCTGGGCTAGCTGGATCCTCTGCTGGAACGCCTGTTGGTACGTCTTTGGCTCCTGGAAGGGTCCTTCGCCCCGTTCCCACTCTTCTCTCAGGACCTGTAAGAGTCCCTGCAGGCGATGCCCCAACACCAGTTCGAAGGGGGAGAACCATGTGGAATCTTGGGGGGTGTCCCTGAGAGTGAATAGTACT
This sequence comes from Caiman crocodilus, assembly GCA_030014935.1. NCBI lineage: Eukaryota > Metazoa > Chordata > Crocodylia > Alligatoridae > Caiman > Caiman crocodilus. Next base: position 110,705,389 of record JAGPOW010001296.1, read on the forward strand.
AGGGGAAGGAGGAGGTCCTACTTCCAGGGGTCCCCTTGTATACACCGATGCAACGCATGCTTTATCGTCCCATTGAGGTGTTCTACCAACCCATTGGTCTGGGGATGGTAGACCGAGGTGCGGAGCTGTTTTATCTGGAGGGTCCAGCATATCACCTTCAAGACCCCAGACATGAAATTTTTCCCTTGGTCTGTCAGTATCTCTTATGGGATTCTCATTTGGGCCATCCATTTTATTAGCTCCTCCGCAGTACACGGGGCAGTTACAGCTCGCAGGGTAATTTCCTCCGTATACTGAGTGGTGTAATCCACAATGACTAGGATGTATTGGTGGCCCGAGCTGCTGCGGGGCAATGGGCCCACAACATCTAAGGCAATCCTTGAGAATGGGGTGTTGATGATGGGCATGGGTTGGAGAGGTGCCTGTGGAGAGCATTCGGTCCTTGTCTTTTGGCAGTTGGGGCAGGCCGCACACTGGCGGGCCACTTCCTCCCCCATCCCAGGCCAAAAAAACCCAACTGCTTACTCTCACAAGGGTCTTGTCCCGGCCCAAATGCCCCCCTGTGGGGCTCACATGCGCCAACTGCCAAATGGTTTGGTGGAATTGGGCGGGCACTACTAGTTGCGGACCCTTGGTTTCCTCCTCCCTATCCCCCCGCAAGCGGTAAAGGAGCCGGCCCCTTACCTCAAAGCAGGGACTCTCTTCAGGTGACGACTGTGGGATTCCCCGGGTACCTTGGGCCTGCTCTCGGAGCGCCCCAATCTCTGGATTCTCCTCTTGGGCCTCACAGAACAGGAGGCTACTGGTAAGGTTGTTTAGGTCCACCTCATCCATCTCATTGGCTGACCCTTCACTTTATTCAATCTTGCCCAACCAGCCCTCCTGGTTTTGGATCTTCTTACAGGCCACTTTGATGTCCCTCACTCTATCCAGGACATTGTATATTGGCACCCAGTCTCGTCCCAGGAGCATCTCACATGCTAACTGGGGTGCCACTCCCACTAGGAGTTCTCCCTGATACTCCATCACCTGTAGGGGGACCCATTGGCACTCAGTCTGCTTGGTGTCTCCATGGAGGCAAGCTATTCTCATGGGGGGAGCCGTCCACTGACCATGCAACTGTACCAAGTCTTCACTGATAAGAGACTGAGCACACCCTGAATCCAGGGTAGCTCGCACGGGGCGGCCCTCCACCCAAGCCTTGACAACCGGGTGCCTCCCCACCAGCCACATAGCTGCAATCCATCAGTTCACTGAAGTCTTGGCCTCTCTGCCTCTCTGCTGGGGCCCTCACTCAGTCATCCAGGATCCAGCGCTCCGCAGTCTGGCTCACGCATTCCCTGGAAAAATGTCCCTTATTCCCACACCTGAAACACACGGTGTCCCTGGTAGCCCCCCGGGCCGGCGGATGCCGGTGCCCCGGCTCTCTTGAAGCTGCCATTGAGGGCCCCTGATTCCTCCTCTCTCTGGGATAGTAAGCCTCTGAGGCTGTAAAAGCCTCGGCCATCCTTAGAGCCTCTTCGCAGGACTGTGGGCTATGTTGCTGGAACCAGCATTGCGTTCACTTTTCTAAATTGTTCTGGAACTGCTCCAGAATGATCTGGTCTGCCAATGCCTCTTGGTCCTGCCCCACTGGGTTCACCCACTTATCCAGCAGGTCCTGCAAAAGCTGCAACAGCACTCTCAGTTGTTTCGCCTTGGGTCCCTTCTTGGCTTGGAACTGGCGCCGTTAGTGCTCAGGGTTAATCTCCAATCGGTACAGGATGGCTTCCTTCACATGCTCGTAGCCTAGGGCATCCTCCCTTGAGAGGGCCCGGTAGGTGGCCTGGGCCTTGCCAACTACTAAGGCTCCCTGCTGGCTGGCCCAATACCTCCTATTGAGCCCAGTCATGAGGGTGTGCCACTCAAAAGCCTTGATATACACCTTTAGGGCATCATCCTTAGTCATCTTGGGCATTTTGAAGGAGGCCAAACTTTGCTGGAGCCAATCCTGTTGTCTGTCTAGCATCTGTTGCTGGGAATTCAGGATCTGGGTCAACGCTTGTAAGTTCTGCCCAAGGATATCTGCGGGACCAATAGCCATGGCCTGCATGTTGGCAAAGGATGCAAGGTCAGGGTCCTCCATGATCCCACCTCTACCACCACGTTGTGCACACCTCTGCTTGAAAAGGCGTTCTTGGGCTGCCTTTGCATGAACAGCCGACTGGGTCTGCCCCACTCCCGTGGGAGAGTCCCTGGAGGGTACCCCAGGGGACAGTGGTAGCTCCCCATAACCCTCTAGCCATGGTCCTAAGAGGGTCCTTGATGGAGGGGTCCTACTCTCCATGGCCTCCAGTGCCAACACGCCTTGGAGGCAATACTATATTAAGGCACTCTCGAGGTTCCAGCCTCCCCTACACCCCGGACATTGCCACCTTGGATCGTGGGTCCCTCAGTCTCTTATCACTGGCCTGAGGACTACGTGTCCCAAGGCCCCGTTGCCCCTGCGGGCTTCCTCGCTGGTGTCCCTGCCGGCTCCTCCTTCAGCTCCCTCATTGATGTCCCTGCCAGCTCTTCCTCTGGCTCCCTCGTCAGTGTCCCTGCTGGCTCTTGCTCCATCTCTCTCGCCGGTGGTTTCCGGCGTTAGCTCTGTAGCTGGGATTCCTGTGGCTGTGGCTCTCCTCACCCTCGCTGCTCCCAGCACTGCCACCGCTTACATCGTCGGCAGCTGAGACACCCTGCGGGAGCCTGCTTCCAGTCTCAGGCTTCCCTCTGGCTCTGGCATGTCCCTGCAGCCCCTCCATGCCATTGGGGCTGCGCTTTATTCCCACTGTGTGGCACCTCTCCCTGACGTCACCCGGCCCCAGCTCGATGTAAGCTCGGCTGATGAACTGCACTGGTGGTTTCTTGGCATGCGCACCTCTCCTGTCCTCACCTTCTGTGAAGGGTAAGTAGGGGCCTCCCCTGGTTTTGGGCCAAGGTTTTCCCCTAACCCTGGCGTCCCTGGGACACAGTACTATATTAATGTCCATGCTTCTTGCAGAGCACATATTGAACGATAGTATCAACTCTGTTTTCTTGTACTTTTTCTCATTTGAAGACAAGTTGGTTCATTCATGTGTAATATGACTGGAGCCTGGCCACACATCTGTAATGACCACCAGGTTTGATATACAGTTAGGCATAAATGAGAAGAATGAAACAACAACTTCTATTGTGGAGCAGCAGGCAATCCTCTGCAGACACTCTGTCTCTCTCTACTGAACTACTCTAACTGAGGGACCAGCTCTCAATTCTCATCTCCATACTCTTGTAAGTAAAGGAGACTCTTTCAATACCCGTCACTACAATGTTTACATTATGGATGTCTGTGTTTCTTAACATCTATTTTTGCTTTAACATAACTTGTCTAAATAACCTGTTCCTAATTAGAATTTCAGTTTCTGATTCAGTTCTTTCTTGAGTAGCTACTGATAATTTGCCACTTTATTTTTGTCAGTTTGCTAAAAGGCTACCTGCCTATACAGCCCTTTTCCACCATACTTATGTGTTTTACTTATGTGTCTTTTCTTATTAACGGTCTAGTGACTTATTTTCAATAATAGCATATTCCTAATTTAGTCTTAAAATTTAATCCAGTATCCAATTGGTTTTTATTCTTGGTCACATACATTTTACTATCAATGCATACTACTAACCTATGTCATTCGCAAAAACTCCCATCCTATTTTTTGCATTTATATGTGTGCTTGTTAACTGAAAGTGCTAACTTTCTTTCAATTATTCTGTTTACTTAATTTAGATAAATGTTCATGCAAATCAATACTGCAGAGAAATACCATATAATTGCAATGGCATAAATATTGTAGTGCCTTAACTAAGGTGAGCTTTTCTGTCAAGTGTTGATATAGGAATATACACAGTGAAAGTAAATCATACCTGGATCTAAACTAATGCAGCTTTATTAAGTAGACAAACATATTTAATCAAGAAGTCATTAAAATACATGGACTGAGGTTTTCAAAGTAACTTAAGCAATTTAGATACTTTTTTAAATAAAATTAAAAGATTTGTATCTAAATTGCCTACCCTGCATTGAAATTTTACTCAACAAACATAAAACCCCATGGTGTTATTATGATAGTCACTTCAGAGCAAAGGGGCAATTTATATTTATTATAATACTTTGAAAAGTTAGGGAGAAAACTGCTTATATCAGGATGATGCACACAGATTTAAATGAACCCAAAAAGGTAGGGCGTTTAAAAAACATAATTCTTTCCTGTCATTCTTAAATCACCTTCAGATTAAAAGTGGCATATAAATGTGTTAACTCTGGTGAATACAAAGAGGCAGTAATTCAACTTTGTCCTCAGACAAGTGAGATAAAGGTATGTTTCATACCCACTGAATTATTAACCGTTTTATAGATGAATTTTCTTCTTCTATTGAATTAGAGAGTAATCATAACAGTTTTTTTTTTCTTGGAGAAGGACATGTCAAGCTTTTCATATTTGATTATTCTTTTCTTAGATCGTTAATTTGTGCACCAGCAACACCAACATCACTAGATTATTATACCTGTCTTTGTGAACAATTTTAGTTGATGTGATATGATAGACATGTTATGATGAATCAGCAAACCTGTCATATTGCATGGAATAATTTTTAAAACGTTGGGAACATAGCTGAATGCCTCTCTCCATGGCCTTACTGCATATAAGATAGATTGCAACCTGTGCATAAGAGCTGAAAATGGCAGTTACACACCAGTAACTACCATTTAGATGCATAAAGCAAAATATGATTCTGTCCCAGAATTTCATGGTCAAACTTCAGACCTATAATATTATCAGATTAGTTTATACAATGTAACATTCTCTAAAATGATAAATGTTATGTTTGTTTTTTTCACATTCTTGCCTTTGGGAATGTAGCGTTGATATTTTCATACTTGGCTACCATGACGGAGGATTTTGTTTTGTTCTACTTCTATTTTTAAATGAAAACTGTGTTTTCTTACAAAACTTTAATAGGTGGGTATTAAATATCAAAAGAGTCATGGGAAAAAAACATGGAAAATTGACTGTACTCTGCTCTGACATGAGTTAATACAGGAAGTCATTTACAATATTTCAGTAATGAAATACAGGAAGTCATTTACAATATTTCATACCAGCTGACAATTGAGAAGTACCAGAGGTAAAGAACAGTATTAAGAAAGCAACTTGCAAATTAGATGGGAAAACATTCATTTTAGAGAAAAGGGGTTTCTATAGGGAAAAAAAAACTTTGTAATAGAGGACTTATTTATTTTTATTTCTCTAGAAAAACATATTTGTAGAAGTTCCTTCAATGTATAAAGAAACAATTACCAGAAAGCAATTTACGTGATAAATATAATGTAATAGATCTCGTAGATGTTTGACAGGGTAAGCATTCCAGCTGGTGATTCCTCATCATTACTTAACTTATATATATATTTAATAAGACATCTCAAAATTAAGTATTAGGTTCTTCCATAATGTATATAGGATAAGATTATGTATAATTATACATATAGTCTCAGGGACTATGGTGCCAGCAAATGTTGCAGTCAGGAGATCTCAGCAACAATTTTGTCTTAAAGAATGACCACAAGCTCAGTTTGTTCTGTCTGCTGTATTGCCTACAATGCATGGCCCACCTGTGATCTGACAGACAAAATGCACATATGCCCATGACAAGGTATTGGCACACTGCCACCCAGGTTCCCCTAGTCCAATACAGAAGTTCCCATACCTTCCAATTCTCCTTTTATTCAGTGGTCAAAACAGCTTGCCTCTTACATTCCATGTGTATTTTGAGTATCTTAAACTGTCCTATACCATTAGCTTGTTTCATATCCTGATCTGTGTGCTTCCTTTCCAACCTTATCATCCTGGTACTGGACTATCCTACACCTTGTACAGTGATCGTCCCCTTCCATCTTCTGGCAGAAGTGCATATCTTGCACAAATGCGAAGTTTTTGTCAAGTAAGGACTTCATGCAATGGTCAGGTTTGCTGATCAGGTCTAATCTGGCCAGCACTTTGGCCAGTACTTTAGCAAAGCCTTTGTGTGAGCAGCATATATACTAATCAGTGTTTCCGGAAGGCCAATGTACCACATTTATTCAAATATAAGATGACCCTGAATATAAGATAACCCCCCCCAATTATATTCTATATATGGAAAAGTTAAAATTTGTTATAGATTTCCAGTCATAGAATCTAGTTATTGGAGGTTTGTTCTGAATTTATCCCCCCTCCCACTGTTGCATCAGAGAAAAAAATGGGAGGTCAGGTGGTCTGTTTGCCCTTTGCCCCCCTAACTTCCCCCTGCAGCCGCTTCCTCCTCCCACCTCTGTTAACAGTCAGACTTTGCTCTAACTGAACACATAGAAGTGAAGAGAAAAAACTGAAAACAAATTTAGGAATAAACACACCTGTAATAATTTCCCTATATGCAAATCACTGTAGTTACCTATTAACTTAGTTCATCTAGAACTGATGCATTTTGCCTTTTTTGGAAAGTGTTACAAGTTTTAGCACTAGTACTTCATAAACACGCTTTTAAGCAGCACTTTTGAACTGACTTACAAGTAATACAAACTATACATGAAATTAGTCCAAACCCCAAAAACTCTTGATTTTTTATGTAGTTCAATGGCGTGGGTTCCAGCAAAGTCAGCAGCATTTCAAACCATAGTTACTCCCACAGCTCAGAACTGCTCAGTATGTATGTGTACTCCACATATCCACTGCAAAGGATCTGCAGTTAATTCTTTACCCGTGTTTCCTGGTTTCTATGCACCTAGACAATGAACTCCAGGGAATTTTCTTCCACCACAACTTTAAAAGATTTAATGCTAAGGGGGACTCCATACAATGGGCACTACGCTGTATTTTTCAGATTGTCTGCACTAGCTTATCTTTGTGTCAGGTTCATATCACCAGCACAGCTTTTTGGCAGTGCGTTAGCTTAATTTAAGTGTAGTGGCTGGGCAGAGGCCTAGTTTTACTGCCATGATCAATGCAAGGAGCACTGGTGGGAATAGTGATGCAGCACCAGGATGGAGAAGGAGTTTTCAGAGCTCAGAACAGCATACATGGCAGTTTTGCAGAGGAGAGTGGTAGATACAGAAGGGAAAATAGACCAAAACCTGGGAAGCAAATCAGAGAGCAGAAGTGAAGATCCAGAGTCTGATGAAAGATGGATGAAGGTGGGGAAGAAGGAACAAAAGGTAGGAAAGAAAAGTGTCATGGGATCGACAATTTTGAAGGAGGCTTTATTGTGCATCTGGCAACAGATGTGCATCTGGCAACAGAGGAGGGAAAAGAAGGAAAAAATATGTGGAACAAGTAACTTTGAGACAGAGGGGAGAGAAGAGAAGAAGAGAGCAATACAGGAAGAAGGACGAGTGAATATTGAGCAGAAGAAAGAAGAGAGTCAACTTGGGAAAAAAAGAGAAATCACACTCTCTAAAGCTAAGAAAGAAGGCAGACAAAAATAAAAAGAGGGAAGGAAATGGGTAAATGAAAAGCTCATCAGAGCTAATATTGTTTGGGACTAAGGGAGAGGGCAAAGGGGAGTGAAGTAGTGAAAAGACTGGAGAGGGGAAAAAGGATCTTAAACGTTAAAGCAATAGGAAAAGACTATGGGAATGTGAAGTGGGGGAGGATTAGCGCCAATGACCATGTGTAGATGAAATGGCAAGCATTTGTAAACAACACTTTAAAGCAGTCTAATTGCTTTTCCACCACTTCAATGGTGTTGGTGTTTCCACACCTCAGCGGTATATTGAGCATTAATTCCACTCACTGTAGGAAATTCAGCAGTGTAAAACTCCTTCAAGAGGTTTTAGTTTGCTGCCCCTACAGCCTTGGAGTGAAGCACTGGGCTCCATGCAGCTCCACAGCTCTGCAGGAAGCCCTGCAGGCATCTTGACAGTAGCCCAGGAAAGCAGTTTCACTCAAGAAAAGTGTCAACCTTGATCTTTTTTTTCTCCCCACCCAGAGCCTGCCTACCTGCTTGCCTGCCTGCCTGCCTGCCTGAGCTGTGCAGGGGCCGGATGCTTCCCTCCACAACTGCAGTGCCCCCTGGGATAGCCCTGTTTAAGAAATTAGAGGTGTATGCAGATGGAGGTAGGCAGCAAATTCTGGTGGGGGATTTCAGTTCCATTATCAAGGAGGGGGATAGGAGAAGGAATCAAGGCAGCTCATCAAAAGTGCTGATTTATCTAATAAAAGAAGGAGGCTTAAAGGATGTCTGGGTTGGTGATAACAAAGATGGAACCAAGTGGGAGGATTGAATGGTATCAAAAATTGATTTTGTATTAACATCAAATGGTTAGAGTTTGGAAAGATCTTAGATGTGACCTTCAGTGATCAACAGATGCTGAGAATGTAAGTGAGTTTAGAAAAAAAAAGTGAAGGTATGGGGAAAGGGATGTGGAAGTTAAATATTCAATTATTACAAGATGAGAAGACCTGTCAAAAATATGTAGAACTGAATAAAGAGTGGAGGACTCTGAAGAGATATTGCAAAGGCATCTGGAAGTGGTAGACTATGATATAGAGAAGAACAAGTGAGTTTTTTCAGGCATATTGGTTGAAGATTGGCAAAGAAGATACTGAAAAAGCTAGAAAAACTTCAGGCAAGCAAGCAGCAATTATTAAAGGGGGTGGTAAGTTGAGTATGAATGAAAGAACAACTGGAAGACATAAAGCAATTGACTAAAGAATAGCGCAAGAGGGAAATGGATGAGAAAATCATTCTGACCAGAGAACTTTGGGTAGAATAAGGGAATGATGATGTAGGTATTTTTTTTCAGCAGAATTGAGGAAAAGAAAGAAGGACCTGAAAGCAGTGAGAATTGAAGATGAGATCCAAATAGAGGAGAATGCAGAATTATTGGATGAAGTGGTGAAATTTTATAAAGAGTTGCATAAAAGAAGAGAAGAGGATGGAGGAAAAATGAAGGTGTTCCTTGAGGAAATGGGAGAAAGAATAGAGTATGGAAAGAAAGAAAGAAACAAAGAAACAAACAAAAAACCTGGAGAAATCAATTATGAGAGAGGTGGAGCACTGCTTAAAGGGTTGCAAGAGAGGACAGGTGCTGGGGAGAGATAGATTTCTGGTGGAATTCTATGAAAAATTTGGGCAATGTCTGGGGACAGATATAATAGAGGGAGATAGAGGAGGTTTTTGCAGAAGGTGTGATAATTTTGATATTCAAGAAGGGAAAGGAAAATGTGTTAGGTAACTAGAGGGTAACTAGGTAACTAGGTAACTAGGTAACCAGACCCTATAGTTAATAAGAGTTATCATACTGGATATGCAAGAAATGAAAGAAATACAGTAATAATTCATCTAAACCTGGAAATGCTATAAAACAAGCAGGAAGTTGATTACAGATAAATGGTTACAAGTTACCCTGCTTAGCACACTTGATTTGTTCCAGAAAAGCTGAGCATTAAGTGGAATGGTGAAACCCATTTCCCCATAAGAATCTAAATAGAGATAATTGGGTACTCACTTCTTGCCACCGCTTCTCGCTGCCGCCTCTCCAGCCCCCTGGGCCCCCACCAACCCTGGCCCTGGGCACCAGTGTGAGCCCCACACTCATGCTTGACCCCCCCACTTGCCACCACTCACAGCTGCTGCTTCTCCCCGCCTCCTCTACTGCCCACTGGCCGCTTCAGTCCTATGTGCCAACCATGCAGCTGCCAGTCTCATGCTGTGCCCCTGTGCTGCTTGCTGCAGGCAGCTTACTAGGCCCAGCGGCACCAGGACAGCTTTGTGGAGGCCCAGTGAGCCATCACAAGAGCCACATGGGCATCCTTACCAACATCACACATCACCTCCTGGGGACCCAACTGATGGCTGAGACTGTGGACTTTGTGGTACTGTGGGGTGAGGCTGAGGTACTCAGCCAATTTGTGCAGGATCAACTCCAAGATCCATCTTTATAAGGGGCTATGAGGCCATATGAGGGAATGCAGGCATGACTGGTTGGCATGCCAGTGCTGCAGAAAGGTCAAGGCCTTGTGGACACAGTGTGTCACTGATCAACCAGAAATCAATGCCCTTTATGTGCCAGCTGGACACCATTCTCATGCCCCAGGACCCTAGCTACAACCATGCCATTACTTTAGCACACACTGCCTGCCCAAGCCCGTGCTACAGCCTGGCACCCACAGTGATGTGTCACTGGGAGAGGGCCCCTCAGACTGCCAACAACCCATCCTTCTGACCTCCCACCTCAGTGTCCTCTAGCAGCTCTGGGAGCCTGGGCCAGTGACTACTCTGCAAGCTCCTGGCCTCAGCCCTGGCCATGAGGCCAGGCCAGCCACATCATCACTGACTGCCAGCAGCTCCAGTTCCTCCCTGGAGAGAGCCCCTGACTAGACAACTGCACACTACACCCCTTCAGTCCAGGAAACCACTGAGAGCAGCATGCCATTACAGCCAGCAGGAACCAACCAGAGCCTCCACACACACCAGCCCCACCTATGTGGTTAGCCCCACACTGGTCCACTATGGAAGATGGAAAGCTTTGTAAGGGTAAATAAACTTGAGTGAGTAGGATTCGAGTGTTTGAAAGACTGTAAAATGATTAGTATGCCAAGAAAGAAAGATAAGATAATAGTAGTTGGGGAATCTGATGGAAAGACAGATGACAAATGTGTGGAAAGAAGTGGCAAATCATCGATTGCAAGAAGAACATACAGATGTCATATGGATTATGTTATGGGATATTCTTCCTGGGAGGGGCATTCAGCATAAATGGGGTTTGGTAAGATTGGCAGCATACCCAAGAGAAAGATGTGGTGCTGAAGAATCTACACTTCATATATTTTGGGACTTCCCTTTTGTGAAAGGGGTATGAGAGGGGCTGCATCTTTTTGGGGGGGGCAACCAATATGAACTGTGACTTGATATATGAAATGGCATTGTATGGGTTAATGCCCAAAGAACTGGGGACAGAGGGTGCATCTATATGTGCAATCAATGTGCACAAAAAGTCTCCAGAACTTATTGCTGTTTGAACATTCACCCAGGAACAAAAAACTGTGGAGCAAATAGCTCTGGATTTTATTTGTGCACAGCACATGGAGCCCTGTGGGAGCAGCCCAGACTGGCAGTGGAACCAGGGTGTAAATCTGCCAGCCCAGAGCTGCTCCGACACGGCTTCACATGTTGTAGAGTCACTGGCTGAGGCAGAAGAGTACTTCAGCATGGGAGCTATCTGCCATCTAGCCCCATACTGCAGCACCCTCATGAAAAAAGATTCCCATCAGTATGCTTGCTGAATATGGGCCATGTGTTTTATCATCATGCTCAGTGTTGGATGAATTTTATCAACTCCCTGATTAGTTTCCATTGCTGAGCACATGATGCTTTTGGCCACAGCTTAATGGTAGACACTGTATTTCATGAAGTTTCCTGGTATGCAAACGTAAGATGTGGACCTGTTTTCCCTGTTTGGACTAGGGGAAAACTGCTCATCTGGTATTCAGTTAAATATGGTATATATCTTGCAGGGAAATTTGTATAGGCCAGTTTCAGACCTGATGTAAACAAGTGCAATTCTGCTATAAGCAAGTGCATATATGTTACAATATCCAAATTATCTGTGGACCAGCATCATCTGATAAAGTGATATGTGACTATGATGTGATTGTAGAAACATAAATGCTACATTTTATGTAGAGTGATAGAACAGTAAAATTGTACTCTTCAATTTGGACTTGAATATATGTAATGACAAAAGATATTATTTAGTCTTGGCATTTTCCTTCCTTCCCAAATTATTAAGTATTCTGGAATTCAAAAGTGGAGGTTTTATTTTTTGTAAAAAAATGTATTAGAAGAGCCCTTGAAAGAAAACACTTTTTGTTCTGTATGTTGAGAACCCAAATTGAAATGTTGTTTCAAGTGAAGTCAATGGGAATTTTGCTATTAATTTCTATAGGGCCAGGTTTTTCCCCAGTCTCCCTATAGAGCAGATTGTATATAACTTCTTTTAGTTACATACATCGCTTCTTAACTTGAACATGCAGAACAAAATATAAGAATCAAGGTGTGTGGTTTACTTAAGCCAAAACTTTACTAACTTACTACTTTACAAAACTTTACTAATTTGCTTCAGCCTCCACTCCTCGAAAAAAAAAAATTCCTCCCCAGGTGTGAGAGGCCTTCATGAATACACCATGATCCATGTGGATCACTAATTTACTCCTCTGGGAGCTATTGATAATAATACATAGTATTCTGGTAAAGACTTCATCTTTCATTCTACCTATTGTAGGGTCAGTCTCAGTCCCTTACCTTCCACAAATGGTTCAAGCCATTATTTGAAACCTCACTGCTCACCTTTTCATGCAAGTTTAAATGTCTAATAGAGAAAAGATTTCCATCCTTGCTGCTTTTTCCTCCTGTTCCCCATCTTTGTAGGAGATGATTTCCCCTAAATACCCAAAGTCTAATGCTTTTCTACCAGGGAACTAGACCCTATGTCAATTGATTATCTACTCTGGATACCTACCACCTGCTCAGTTATGATGACTTAGCTCAAAGCTCCTGGCTAATCTGCTGCTAAAGGAAACCTTCTTTCTCCATGATAAGAAAGTAACAAAAAAATGGTCACAACCAGCCTAGCTCCCTTAGTATTTGAGAGGCAGAAGGGATCCCAAAGTAGAGGAATGTGTATCTCCTCTCCTATATGCACAGGAGACCCACCAGCCTGTCATGTTAGGTCATGTCTTCTGATCACCCTCTTCTAACCTCAAAAGAGGAAGGGTAACCATTTTGTTTGGGTAGTCATTTTTTTGGTCAGATATTCATTTGTTTGGATACTCAGTTTGTTTCCTGTCAGTCTAGATAAAGCCCTCTAAACCTGGGCTTGCGGGGGCCTTATTTTAACTCTTGAGAAATAACCAGTAATTAGCTTCCAACTCATCCCCATATTTAACAAATGTATCCCCATGATAATTCCCATGTATAACAAGTATGTATTTCATAGATTTGAAAACAGTAGTCAAAAGTGACTAGCTTATTTCCATCTTGTAAAACCTCTGAAGATGATCCTTGAAGTTTAATAGAAAAATAATACAAGCTTTGCTGCTTCATTACTGTACAGGGAGAAACAAAATTGGTAATCTGTTGCTTTGCTGAAAACAATATGTTTTCCAACAGAACATCTGCTTTTTCAGTTAGAAAAGTGAAGTCTTGCATTATTAAACACCTTGCTTAATAATTTAATGATATCACCTTCTATGATGTTAAAATAGCTAGGCAAACTGCCCCATTAAATACTTCAATAATGAAAAGCTGGAAGGCTTTTCTTTTAAAGAAAAGGCATGTCCATATTTACACATGGCTCAAACTCTGAATTATGATGAAGTGAATGAATATTTTTTTTCAGTAAGTAGGGAATAAATGTTTCATTACTTGAACTTAAAGCAGCATCTGTTTAGTTCAGCTAGGAATACCCAAAGGCACAACATCTTTATTATTTCTATATATGTTTTTTATGAAATATATTTTCCATGAGCCAACAGTGTTGTTGTCTGAAGCCACTTTAAATGTGTGGAGCCTGATACTGAGTGGGTTCAAACAGCATAGCTCTACACACTTTAGGTGAGCAATACCAACATACATTATTTCAAGGGATACTGTCAGTTATTTTATGGGTGTACGTTCAGTGACAGGTACAGAATCCATTTCAGATGAATGTGCATTTCACCTAAACCTATCATTACTTTAGATAGAAGGGGATAGTTAATACAGGTATACTACTGATAAAGATGTAATTCACACAGATACCATATACTGGATAAAAAAATAAAAATAATACTATGCACTTTACAGTTCTGCATTCTCACATTCACATAGTTCTCACATTTTAATGGAGACGGAACATTCCTATTGGTGGAGAATTCTAATTTTATACATTGTTGGCCCCTTGAGTAGCTCTGGGGGGTCTGAGTTGTTCTTTTGACAGTCCTTTTTGCATGCAAAATGAATCTTCCTGTGCAGTAAATGTAGAGGCAAATTTTATTAGAATTTCCAATTGCTAATATTGCTAGCAAATAAAGAATGACAATATATACCATATATATATATTATGATCCAAGAGGTCATAAGCAGTCTAACAGCTTATATCTACATCTTCAAATCTTAAGACTTACTAACGGGTAGCCAGCCTGCTAGGGAGATCTTACCCAAATCAGGAGGCCAAAAATTACTTAGCACTTGTGTTTCCAGTAATAAATTTTTAAAAATATTTTTGTCTTGTTTTATTTATATTAGAAGTTTTAAGAGGAATTGGATTTCATTATGTCTGTGGACAAGGATCCTTAGCAAAGATACTAGAGGAACGTATATCAGAAGACTGATTCCATTGTTATCCCCCAACTCAAACAAAGGATTGCAATATTACTTGAGAGAAACTTTTATAAATACAGTTAAAAAGGAAATGTTCTTTTATCATCCTTTTGGTCAGCTAGACCACACTGATCTGAAATCTGAATCAAGATTTGATGTCCTAAGACTAGCTAGTCATTTCAAGAAGTTTCTTTCACTCATGACTCACTCCTTTAACATGACTTTCCTTAGCCTCACATATGATAACATGGGTTAACTTAAAGTTACCGCCACCGAGTCTATAATGACTGCATAATAATAACTTCTATCTTTTGCTTAGACAGTTACCTCATTGTAGATCAGAATATGATTCTATTGTGTGTGTGATACTCTTTTGTTTCTGATTCACCATTTTTCTGTATTTTGTCATTTCAGACATTTTGTACATTAAAAATAATTGAAATAGTGAAGACCTTCACTGAAATTCTTAGATTTGTAGCTAAGTGTTGCTATAACTAAATACAAAGAAACATTTTTTTCACAGATTACCTTCTAATAATGCATGGCTGTAACCTTGATTCATTTACCAATTTCACTAGAAAGATCTATAGTAATTATTTTGTAAGATAAAGTGGAGGAAAGTGGTTTCTTTGCTAGTAGCATGCTGCCATATAATGTAATCTCCTCTCCTATGTGCACAGAAGGCTTAAGTAATGAAATAGGTTGTGACATAGAAATGACTTTTCTATCTGGTTAGTTCAGCTTTATTTCATTAAGTTCAGAGATGGATAAACTTCAAATGGTTTAAACTGTGAGTTTAAACTAACCTGTGTTTGCCTTCCACCAGATTTTGGACAATTTTCCTCACATAAGTATGAGGAAATGATAAGAAAAGGAGTTCCAAAAATAAAGTTCAGAGTTCATTCATAAATATTGCAGCAAAGGAATGGTCAAGAGAGTAAACTTTGGGTTCAAATGTGATATCATGAATGCAAGAGAGAATACATGATACTGTTATATTGGTGATGTTTTATATGCAGCACTAGGATGTGTTGGAGCCAGAAGTGATATTGTATCATATAAAACCCCCCAAAACTTAACTTTTTCACTTAGAAATCAAGCGACAATTAATGCTAATATGGGAAATGGAGTGCCAAGATTTCAATTTGGGCTGATGATGATTTTGCATTTAGCAGTGATGCTCTTTATATAAAGAGTGAAAGAAGACAACTAGACTTACACTCATCATTGGAATATGCTAAACCAGGGTCGTCCAACTGCAGAGTGTCATAACGGATGTACAACATAGATCAAGTTTAAAAAGGAAATGGTTGATAGAGCTAAGAAACAAACAAGAAGTGAAGCATGGTACAGTCATCACCAGGAGAAAGCTAGCAATAAAGAACTTGTTATCCTTATATGAAAAGTCAGAAAACTTTATGATCATGGTTGCCTACTGTGAGTCAGGGACTGAGAAAATACACATGTAACCTGGGTGTACCAGAGTGTGTACCCCCCTGTTGCAGAGGACTTAGGTGCCCTGCTCCTTTTAAAGAGGGGGAAGTGCCTTAGCAGTGAGTGAGGAGCCCCAACTGCTGGTTCTGAGGGCAACAAGAGTTAGCTAGTGACCCATACCTGCCAGTGGTCAGCTGACCAGAAGGAGCAGGGCCTGGCTCACATTTAAACCCCAGGGCTGAGGCCAGGCTGGCAGTTCCCTGCTAGCAGCCAAGGGGAAGGAGCTCTGCTGGAGCAAGCAAAGGGGAGAGGCCTGACTGCATGAGCAGCTCCTCATGCTGTTGTGGGATGGAGTATTCCCTGGTAGGGCTTGAATGATGTTTTAGCCGGGTGGCTTGGATTTATGTTATAGCCCAGGGGCTTGTGTTTTGTGTTTGCTGTTTAAGACTGGTGGCTTCGGTGAGGCTATTAGGGGAAGGAGGACGCCTCAAAGGGGACCCACAGCAGCATGGGGACCCCAGTGCCAGAGAGGGCACAGCATTTGGGGGGGGGCACAGACCCCAGCGCCATAGAGGGTGCAGCGTTTTCAGGGCAGTGGACAGCCCAGGTGCCAGAGAGGGCGTACAGCAAGACAGGTCTGTGCTGAGGCCAAGCACCAGAGAGGGCGCAGAGCAAGACAGGGCTGTAGCGAGGCCGAGCGCCAGAGAGGGCGCAGAGCGGGGACAGGGCTGCGGCAAGGCCAAATGCCAGGAGAGCGCAGAGTGGGGACAGGGCTGTGGTGAGGCCAAGCGCCAGAGAGGGCGCAGAGTGGGGACAGGGCTGCGGTGAGGCCGAGTGCCAGAGAGAGTGCAGAATGAGACAGGGCTGCAGTGAGGCCGAGTGCCAGGAGAGCGCAGAGCGGGGACAGGGCTGCGGTGAGGCCGAGAGCCAGAGAGGGTGCAGAGCGAGACAGGACTGCAGCAAGGCCAAGCGCCAGAGAGGGCACAGAGCAAGACAGGGCTGCAGCGAGGCTGAGTGCCAGGGAGGGCACAGAGCGAGACAGGGCTGCGGTGAGGCCAGGGACAACCAGGGGGCCAAATTATAACTAGGCCCAGACCAAACAATGGGCAGTTAGTGGTCCCATCCTTGTTCCACCACTCCATTGGGAGATTGGCCCATGACTCCCCACTAAGGGTTCATTTAGAATGTACCAAGACCCAGGCAAGGCTAGGTCAAGAATTGTTTTGGCCACATCTGCAGGAAGACATGGAAAGATGGGGAGCAGCTAGCCCAGAATGCCAGAGGGCCCAAGAGTGGAGAACACAGAGGGCACCATTGCTCTCTATGTCAATAACAGAGACACTGTTCTCCCAAGTCATGCTTCACATAGTGGGTCTCCCCTTCCAAAATTGCCCAGTGGCTACCAATATGTATTGGTCTTAGTGGACCAACCCACAAGGTTCCCGGAGGTGGTCCTACTCAGATCCATTATGGCAACTCGTGTAGTAGAGGAGCTACTAAAATGGATAGCTAGGGTAGGCATATCACATGAGATACTTACTGACCAGGGAACAAATTTCATGTCTGGGGTGATGAAAGCTCTTTGCAATACCCTCTGCATCACTCATAAGTGTACCACCCCCAGATAAACAGCTTAGTCAAAAGACTATATGGGACAATCAAGTGGTTGCTCAGGCAGTGTTCACAGGAAGACGACCAAAGATGGGATACCATATTAATGCTGTTACTGTTTGCCCTAAGGGACGCCCCCCAAGAGTCAACGCTGCACTCCCTATTCCAGCTAGTATATGGCTATAGGCCTAGGGGGTTGTTACAGATTGTCTGAGAGGAGTGGGAGCAACCGGTGGGGTTAGGAACATCAGTGGAGAGGTACCGACAGGAACTACAAGCCTGAATCAACAAGGCACAGCGAATCGCTTGCCAAAACCTCGGAGCTGCACAAAAACAATAGGAGGCCCAGTATAATAGAAATACAAAAACATGAACACGCTATCCAGGAGATATTGTTTTGGTCTCACTTCCTGTGTCAGCAAGCAAATACCTCACGATGTGGCAAGGCCAGTTTAGAATGGTGCGTCAAGCAGCGCCAGTGGATTATGAAGTGCTGGGACACCACCACAAGTGTCAAATTTATCAAGTGAACCTCCTTAATGAGTGAAACATCCCACAGGGCTAGCTAGTGCAGGAAGAAGAGGCAGTGGAAGAACTGGGACCTCTCTGTCTAAAAGTAGGTGAATCCATATCAAAGAATTCAATGTATTAGGTGAAGGTCTGGATACTAAGCAATAATGGGGAATTGCTGGAAGTAATAGAGACCTTCTGAGAAGTGTTCCAGGAAACCCCAGGGCAGGTGTCAGGAACTGAGCAGGAGATCAGAACACTGCATGGTGTGCTAGTCAGGGAAAGGTGGAGGCCTATACCCCAACAATGGCAGCAGGAGACAAGGTAAAGGCCATACGGTGATTCCAGGAACCATGCAACCATAAACAACTCTGATCCCTTTTGTGGCTCATCAATTATTACCAGTGGTTCATACCACATTTCGCAGGCCTCTCCACACCTCTCACAGATGTGCTCAAAGGGGGACCAGCAGCGGTGCAAAGTGAATGCCAGAAATGAGAAAGAGCTTCAAGGAACTGAAGGAGGAAATACAATGCAATTTCATGCCATACACCTCTGATTTTTCTGCTCCTTTTATATTGCAGCCAGATGCATCTGGCAATGCCATAGGGGCTGTGTTACTGCAAAGATGTGGGGAAGATAAGCACCAAACACTTTCTGAAACCAGGTATTCCACGATCAAAAGGCAGTGCCTGGTGATACGCTGGGCAATAGAATATTTTAAGCATTACCTGATGGGACAGGAATTCCTGGTGGTGACAGATAATGCCCCACTGCAATGACTAACCAGGAAACAAAGTGAAAATGTCCATATTACTCACTGGGCTCTGGCATTACAAACCTTTAAGTTTACAGTAATGCACCGTCCCGGCAAAAGTTTTGTAGCGGATTTCCTTTCTAGATGTGGTAGCCCAGGCAAGTTGGCTGAGGAGGCATGTCACATCCATGAGGAGGAACATCAGGATCTTTAGAAAGCCGTAAGGGGTCCAGACAACACAAGGCAAATTAAGTGGGGAGGTCTGTGGCAGCCAGATGCCCCCATAGGCTCCTGAAGGGGAGGGGACAGACCTCATGGGCCCCAAACCACACAAGCAGCCACACTGCCGGGGAAGCTTATTTCGAGGGGCTCAACTGGAGCTGGAGGAGGAGCCGTGGCCACGTGAGCTGGCATTATGCAAGCTGTTTAATCAGCTGTTCCCTGGGTGGAGAACAGCAAAGCCAATCACGGCAGCCAAAGCAGCCACCGCAGGAATATTCAGAAGCCCCACCTGAATCTGGTTAGGGAGTGGAGAGTGAGCACGCTGACGTGGACCACACCGGGCCTGGTGAGGCTCCTGCAGTGGGCAAGAGCACTGCAGCTGGCTCAGTGCTGGCATCCTGAGCCAGGGGAATTTGAGCCCCTGTAGAAGGCTGGGAGGGAGGAGGCAGTTCCACCACCTCTCCACCTTCCGCTCACTACCAGCAGTCTACTTGATAAAGAGCTTTAGAGGTGTCCAAGGAGATGACAAGGAGGATGCCAATTGACAGAAGTCTAGTCCCGTCAGCATCCGAGGAAGAGACACTAGCTGTTGTGACAACCAGGCTAGCCCACCAGTACCCATGCTGATGCCAGTCCCCCTTGCAAAAAATCTTGACGGGGCATGGTCAAAGTATTCAGGCGGCACTCGTTCAGTTGGCGAGTGGATGGGGTTTAGGGGAGACGGAGCCCCACAGAACATTGCATCAAGACAGTGAGTATTACTGTCCCCAGGTCCCTCAGGAAGACAATCTCCACTGAACCTCTTCCTTCATTCAGTAACAGCTAGCCATGGAAGACAAGTTGAGGGGAGGGGCCCTGTGCCAGGTGCATAGTACAGCTCCCAACCTAATCCTTACCTTTGGTGCTTCCACAAGGCCATTGTCAAGTAGTCTTCCTTAGAGGCTGTCCCAAGCTTCCATTGTTTGTACACCTCTTTCTTTTTCTGTAGGAGGGCTATAACTTCCCTGCTTAGCCAAGAGGGTTTTTTGATCCCTCTTCTACTTTTTCTTCATAAGGGAATAGATTTTCTCTGAGCTTTCAGGATTGTATCCTTAAGGAAAGACCATTCTTCTTGTGTTCCCTTTACCTGTTTGGTCTCTCAGGGCATTCTCTACTAGTGACCTGAGCTTATTAAAATGTGTGGTTTTGAAGTCTGAGACTTTGAGCTTGGTATGTTTTGTCACCCTTGTGATAAACCGTGAATGTAATGATTTCATGGTCACTATTGCCTAGGCTGTCTGCTGTGTTTATGTTGGTCACTAGGTCATCCCCTTTGGCCAAGACCAGATCTCTGATTGACCTGTGCAGTTCCTGAGTCAAAAAACGCTCTTTGGTGCTGGTCAGAAAGGATCATGAACTGGCCAAGCATTCCTTCCAGAAGATGTCTGGGTAGTTGAAGTCACCCATTACAACCATGTCCCATGCAGGTATGGCCTCCATTAGTTCATGGGCAAACACTATATCAAGTTCCTCCCCTTGGTTAGGCAGCCTGTAGTATACACCTACAGTCAGGTCTCTCTTACCGTGCCTCCCCTGGAGCTTGACCCAGACAATTTCAAGGTGTTCTTCTTTGGGGCCAACAATGGCCTGTAGGGATGTGTATTGCTCCTTCACATAGAGGGCAACACCCGCACCTCTCTTCCCTACCCTATCCCTTCTGTGAAGGATGTACCCATTATAGCTATGCTCCAATTATGAGAGGATTCCCACAAAGTCTCCATGATCCCTAGAATAGTTCCTCCTGCTTGTTCCCCATGCTTCTGGCACAGGTGTACAGGCACCTAAGTCCTTCTACTGGGGTCATTTGCTGCCTGTTGTGTTGAAGGGGAGCTGTTTTCTCAACTTCCATAAGAGTGGCTTGCTTGGTTTCATTGTCAATGTAGCTTTCCCATATATTAGTTCCTGTATAGGCTTCAGTTAGCATTTTCCCATACCCCTGTGGTCTTAGTGGATGGCTCAACCTACTCAGCAGGTTGTGGGCAGGCCTCATTGTGCATGTGCAGGGCCAGAGCTCTAATACAGGCCTGCCGCTCTGCAGAACCTTCACCCCAGGATTGAAGACTGGCTGATTGTGGCAGGTGGAACACAGTGTTCAATATGGTCTTCTCCTCACCTTGTCCCAATGTAGGGGTTAGGCAGACTCCTTCTGAGGCTCCTCCTCTTCTGGTCTCTGATCAGTGAGTTTGCCCCACCAGTTGCTTTGACAGTTCTCTAAGCCCAAGGAACTGGGAGAAGTTAGGCAAGACCATCAAACAAGAAATGTTTTTGTTTGTTTGTTTTCTTTTTATTTCTTTTTTTTATTTAAAGAAATTGTGACCCAAAAGTGAACATCAGTTGAAGGGGGGAAAAGGAACTGGCAAAATGGACATGTTGCAGATTATAAAACATGTTGGCATGTAAGAAATATAATAACTCTGTGCGTGGAACTGTGGAGAGACAATAAGTAAATTTAGTGAATAAGGGAGTAAGATAGCAGTAAATGTTAATGTTGGATCACACGTTAGAAACAGTTTTCTTTGATTATTATTAATGCATGCATTTATGTTTTAGGATTCTTGAAGATATTATATTGTCTTGTAACATTTCTAGATTTCAGGGTGATCTTTGGACCAAGTAATAGCATAAACATATACAAATACTTTTATTCCTATAGTTAACATTTATATTAAGTTAAAATATGGGTTAGTATAGCTATAAAAAAAACAAAAATAGGGAAGTACTGGCTAAATCCATGAGTATCAGACTGTACAGGATATTTGTTTTAGTATTCATTGAAATATGATTTGGTTATTCCCATAAAATGTCTAGATTCCATGATGGCACATTCATCACAAAACTGAACTGATTATTCACACACAATTAGATTTAGTTAGGAAAGGGACTCTTATGGACAGTTTAATCATTTGCTCCATGAATTGAAAAGGGGCATGTGTTTGATTTACTGTCATCTGGGTGGGTGATAAAGATCAGCAGGTTGATAAATGTTGCAAATGAATTTGCTGATCGAAGCTATCCCTTCATTTGTTTTGCACAATAATTAAAGATTAATTAAATCAGACATGCTTCTAATGAGGGACTCTTACCTGCAGTTCCCTCCAACCAACTGGAAAATACAAAACAGACTAAGATGAAAATTCTTTAAGGAATGAGGGCTTGGATAAACAGAAAAGGGAACATTTGTACTGTTCTGTAACTACTGATGCAAGTAATGTATAACATTTACGCTCTGCCTATTTAGAACAATAATTACATTGGATCCAACATTGGTAACACATTCAAAAATGAGCATGTAATCAATATAAAACTTGTAAAGCACATTTAAAAAAATAAATGTGGAAATGAATTATATGCTTGAGAGAAGTAAGCATAGACTTTAAACTGAACAAGTTCTAAATCTAATGATAATGCAGGGGGAAAAAAGGCTTTTCCGAACTAGTGACTAGAAACTACATATTTAAGGGCAGCCTTTTAAAATCCTCTAATCATGGTTTATTTTGTTTTTTTTTCTTTGTCCAGATATTTCGCAAATATATTGAAACCAGCCCAGAAAGCATATTTGTTTGTCACAATTACTGCCCTAGCCTTCAACCTTAAACCTACTACACTTTGTATAAACACTAATTAGCTTTGTTCAACTATACTGTTCCACATTTAGGACCTCTATGTCAGTGGGTGTTCTCATTAATATTCTACAGTAAAGACTTGATGGTGGAGAAGTGCCCTTGTGTTGGCTGAAATGTTTATTCCACATATTGCATCCAGTTATTTGTTGTGTTTTATGTTTCAGTTGTAGCTGCACTGTTGTTACATTAGGATTACAAAGGTCAGTTTTAAGCAGAATTTTAAGCCCTTCTTTTATGAAAAGCTCACTGAAATGACAAAAACACTAATGAGCAGAGGAAAAATGATATACATGCTAAATCCTATTTTGCTTTGTTGTGGCCTGATAGAAAACGAATCAATATATTAAAGAAAATAATGAGTTTAAGAGCACCCATTGTGGTGATTTTTCACCGAAAATCTTAACAGCACTCTCTTCAGTGTTAAGCTGAATACCATCCTAAAGACATGGAAATGTGGGGCAATCAAGCATACTGATATACACGGTCACAGCCAAGGTTTTGTATTTGGAAGTAAGTTTGATTATGATGGGATATATATTGCTTTTTTGCTTTTTAAGGTAAAAGCCTTTTGACTGTTGGACTATATTATTGGTAGTTGTATAGGCAGTATAAAAGTAGGAGGGAATGCATAAGTCCTCCTACTTATCTTCTTATTTCCAGTTTTCTATAGAATGTGCCCCACTGCAACCACAAGGCATAGTTCTTGTTTGCTAAAAACACATTTTGGTTATAAAGCAATAATGGAACTATTAAGGACAATTACCATGCAGGTAACAACAGTAGAGCAATCTGGTTGATGTTAGTAATTAGGCTACACAAAATCTTATAATTCCATTTATTAGAGAAATATTATAGGGGTAGTTATCTATACTACAACTCTGTAACAGGGAACCCTAACTCTGTAGTAGACAAAGAAGGAAACAAAGAGGTCTTTTCAGAGAAGAGAAAAAAAAATGCCAGGAAGTCTGCCCCTTTAAGAGAGACTGGGGACAGAATTAATGGGTGATTGATAAATAGGCACTACTCGAAGGGGGTGATAGCAACCTGCAGAAATTTAAGGAGAGGCTGAAAGCTATGAGAAGAGAGTGAGAGCTAACTAAACACAGCCGGTAAAGTCCAGGGGCCAGTGCTGGATAGGAAAGCTCTAGGTGTTGCATTTGTAGAGCAGGGTTGGGCAATTATTTCAATTAGAGGGCCAGTTAATGAGTTTTGGTAATCTGTCCAGGGCTGCATAAATAAAATCTTTAAGAAGATATTAATTTAATACATTTTAGATAAAACACAAATTTTATACTAAAAATTAAACATCTACAATAACATTTTAATTTTATTTCAAAAAATATTTTTGTTCTGATTTGTGTTTTTTTGAAGAGTGTATATAAAGATAATTGCATAATAGCTGAAAATAAAGTCTTACTCATGTATATTTTGTGTGCATGGTGGTGTTGGGGGTAGACTGGGGAGGGTGTAGGGGTGTGTGTGTGCAGGGTGCATATGTGTGTCTCGGTGGGGGGCAGGGGACTGCCTCCATGCTAGGTCCCAGGAGCTGGCCAGGGGTGGAGGAAAGGAAAGGATGGAAGTGCGGGGGGAGTGGTGTAGGTGCAGTTCACCCCTCCTCATGGGGCCAAGCTCTGCCCACTCCTTCTCAGGGCAGCCTAAGCCATGCTCCCGCCAATACCTGCCCTGCACCTGCACCAACTCATCCCTAGCCAGCACGCACAGCTTCCCATCAGGGTTGCTTCTGTGGGCTGCCTTGATACTTCTCAGCTTCCCCCACCTTCAGCAACTCCTGCTGTGCAGCACTGGGTAGCAGGTAATAATATGGGGAAGCTGTGGGGATGCTTGCCAGGCAGCAGACACCCAACTGGGCAGGGGGAAAGCTGCAGTTTAGAGGCGCCTGCCTGAATGCATAGCGTTCTGCTCCAAAATGCAGCCTCCTTCCACCCACGTGGCAGCCTGCAGATGGCTGCTCATTGCACTGGGCAGGCAGAGTGAATGGAAGGCAGCCAGGACCTGGAGTGCTATACACTGGGGCAGAAGCTGTTTTGCTGCAGCTCCCCCTGCCTGGCTGGGCATCTTCCCAGCACACATCCCCCTGGCTTCCCTGTGTTATCTGATGCCTGGAGTGATGTAGCAGGGGCAGGAGAAGGAGCACTGGAGGTGTGGGGAGCCAAGCAGTACCTGGGCTGCTTCAGCAGCAGCCCCACCACAAAGCTGTGTATGATGGCTAGGGTTGGGGTGGTGCTCTCTGGTGGGTGCAGGTGTGAGCATGGTATAGGGTGCCCTAGGTGGGAGTGGGCAGGGGCAAGAAGGGCTCAGCCCCATGCAGAGCTCCACAGGGACAGCTGAGGGGGAGAAACATTTAATTAGTAGGCTGGATTGTGCCTGCAGACTGTATTTTGCCCAACCCTGTTGTAGAAGCTGCAAAGGAAATGATGCTAAGGAATCTGGAAAGGCTGTGGCTAGTGATGACCCAGTTTTTGGGCAGAGGAAGCCATGGCTAGACAGAGCACAAGGGCACAGCAGGAGAGGCAAGCCCTGAGATGCTGCAGGTCAATGAGAGAGTTACAAGTAGTGGAGAGGAGATGCTGCCAGGGAGAGGCTAAGGAGCAGAGTGGGAAGGAGTTCAAAGGACAGAGTTCCTTTCCCAGCCCCTGCCTAACAGTCTGTGGAAACATGGGAAAGGAAAAGCTAAGATACAAGTTGGTTTTCTGTGGGGTTTTCCCAAGATGGAAGCACCTTCATAGCCAATAAATATCTATCTACACAGCTGTAAATTACAAAATTTATTGTTAAAAAGGCCTAAAAAGAACCTCATATTTTCAAGCCAATAATACCCCCAACTTAATAGTCCAGTGATACAATTTAGACAAACTGAAATTTTGGAAGAAAAAATCAGCTATGAGAAAAATCTTATTTTTAACATCATCAACAATAGGCACTGTAGGTAAGGTAAATTTTGCTATAATTTACCAAATTCACAATTGTCCTATATTCTTGATTTCAATCTGAGCGAGAGTTTTAACTCACTGCTTAGGCCTGTCCTCCCAGGAGATAAGGATGAAGAGAGACATGAAACAACCCTACAATGGAGAATGTAGGCAATAAGCATGCCCCAGATTATTAAATCCATCAAGTACCCCTCAGGTCTTTAATAGTTGCTATGACTAAAGCAATGAGGAAAGAAAATTCTACTTTTAAACGATGGAGAATTTAGAAACAAGTCCAGAAGTGTTACAACAGTTTGAAGTCTGAAGAAATGGTTTGTGGAGAATTAGCTGGTTTTGAGTCTGTCAAATTATGTCAAAATGTTGATTAATTCAATTTGATAGAAAAAAAAAGTTTTGTTTTGCAAATCATTATGTTTAATCCTCCAGAGAAAAAGTTTGAATTTCAGAACCAAGTCACTAGAGCTCAGGGTAAATAGAGGGTTGGTTTCAGATTCAAGTTTAAAAAGTTTTCAGACAAAAGCAGAAGAGTTGCTTAAATTCTATTTTGCTGAATCCTAGATTCGTAGATACTAGGGTTGGAAGGGACCTCAACAGATCATCGAGTCTGACCCCCTGCCCTGGGCAGGAAAGAGTGCTGGAGTCACATAACCCCAGCCAGATGCCTATCCAGCATTCTCTTAAGACCCCCAAGGTAAGGAAGATCACCACCTCCCTAGGAAGCCCATTCTATATTTCCCTCTCATTTGTAACCTCTAATACAAACTCAAGCTATCCCTGATTTTATTGGCCTGTTCTTTAAAGAACTGATTTTTTTCCCTTTCATTTTATGTACTTTTTCACTTGCCTATTTAATTGTTAGTTTCTAACCTTTAACTTGATGACCTTATCTTTTTTGTTTGGTTGGTTATTTGTTTTATATTTTGTTTACTTCTGTCCTATAATTATGCTCTTTCTGTTGCTGATCTGATCTGAAATTTAAATACCTCACATGTTCAAATATGAACAGAAGCC
Source organism: Caiman crocodilus (assembly GCA_030014935.1). NCBI lineage: Eukaryota > Metazoa > Chordata > Crocodylia > Alligatoridae > Caiman > Caiman crocodilus. The sequence goes on from JAGPOW010001296.1 coordinate 110,731,938, forward strand.
CAACCTTAAAGACATACTTCTGGCTTCCGAGTACTCAAACTTGTGGTTTACTTCAGATTTGAAAACATATTTTGATTTTGATTTTGATATTTAAGTTGGCTGTACTTAAAATCTGAGCTTTAGAGTTCAAAGTAATACTTACTCAAAGAAAAAAACAAATTAACAAGCAAACAAGCTAAAAGAGGAAAAATGTTTTAAAATTACAGTTATTTTGTCACCATATTTCTATGAGTTTTGTCTAGAAGCTTTGAAAATCTCTTTCAATTTTTAATCAAAGTCTGGATATGGGACAAGAAGGATGTATCATCTTAAAATTCTGTTAGCTTTACTGATACCTCAATAAATTATGTCTGTTTATTTACCTCCTAAGCCTGTCATATCTGTATGTGATAGTATATTGATGATTCAAAGACATCACAGATCTCTCAAAGAAGTTTATATTACAAGTGTGTAAAATGTTTACTCTTCACAAATCCAAGGAGTATTCTGTTCATAATTCACCCAATGTGTTAGATTCACCAGGTTATGGTTATAGTTTCAGCTGCATTTTAAGGCCCAGGACTTCTGGCTATTACACCACATCAAATGATAAAATATACATTACTTTCCATAGGAGCAGGATTAGACCTGCAACATGAAAAGGGGAGATCTTCCATAAGAAGTTGTCCTTAAAAGAATCTGCCCCTTATCTGTGAGGAGGAAGATAAAAGCAATGTCCAAATGAAATTAAATACCAAAAGCAATCAAACACCATAATATTTACAAAGTCTGTTTGTATTCCTTCTGCTTTATCAACATTTTTAGGTAAAAGTGATGCCATATTTTATGCAAAGTTTGGATTAACTGTTTCACTCTAATTAGAGTTGGAGTCTGTGGGCGCCTGCATAATTGGTATTTTTTAATTCAAATGTTTTCCAAAGTTATCAAGATGTTATGGACTAGATGCCCTATTATATCTCTAGCATCTGCAGTCCTATGAATAAGGTCCCTCCAAAGGTAGTGCAATCACCTACCCTGGAAATCTTCAAGAGGAGACTGGACAGTTACTTCACTGGAATCATCTGGCCCCTAGTTCTCTTTCCTGATTGGTGCAGAGGGCTGGACCTGATGATTTTCTAAGGTCCCTTGTGGCCATACAAGCTATGAATCTATGACTTGAAGCCAAATGAGCAAAAACTAAAGAAACTATTTTAAATGATATTTGTGAACAGATAATTTGAATTTGTCAGAATCTTATAATCAATTACTTGTACAGGTGGAATTCTAGTTTTATGAGCCAATTATTGTTTTGTGCTCTCCTTTCCTCCTTTCAGAGTCTCTTAGTGCTGTAAAATAAATCTGCGGAAACAACTAATAGCCTAAATAGATTTATAAATGGCAAAGATAGTCCTGAAGGAGAAAGAGTCCTTTGTTAGTGAAGAAAGTAAGATAGACTCACCAGATACTTAGTTTCATTATATTGTGTCAATATTTGAGATTCAGTGTCATCTTGAAACACTGAATCATCACATATTCATGCTCCATCCTGAGGGAAAATTGTAAAGCTATTCAGACATTGTACTGACTGCAATGAAACTGAAAACTGTTCTGATTATTTGTTAGACAACTGAGTCTTTCTTTTCCATTTTCACACCTAAGATGGAAAGGGAAATCATATCATAGTATCATAGTATCATAGTACCTAGGGTCAGAAGGGGCCTAGAGCAGGCCATCTAGTCTGACCCCCCGCCAATAGCAGGAACAAATCCCATGATTCCTTTTTCTATTTTCTTATGTAGCATTTTTTGTTTGTTTGTGTAACCCGGGTGGTACTCCAAATAGTATCCCCTCTCCAATTGAAGGGAACAGAGCAGGTGCACAAACGTTGTGGGAAGTATTAGGATTTTCCTCCCCCTATAGAGCAGAGCCAGACCATCACTGGGGACTTACCCATATACCTTTTAATGAGGGAACATAACAGGCATAATCAGGGGAGTATAATGGACACCACAATACCCCAAGGGACAGATTCAACAACGATTAGACACTTAAAATCATTGGCAAAAGACAGGGTTAACAAAATAAAAACACAAGCAACAGAGCAAACAATACTGGTTGGGGAAATATAAAAAGGCACAAAATACAAAATGTCAAAGGACAAAGAAATATAGGGCCTGGGGCACTGGATAGGGAGAAAGGGGGGGGGGGGTAACACAACATCTCTTGTCTACTGCAAGAGGAATTTCTTCTTTTTAGCTCATTCACCCCAAGTCACTAAAACTGAGACTTGAACTCAGCACTCCCATGTGGTAGGCAGCAACACTGCCACCACTGCTCCAAGCTATGAGGGCTCTTAACCTTCCCCAGCCTCACATCAAGCTGCCTGACCTCTGATTGGAGGAGCTGGAAACCAAGCTGGGACTCCTCAGGTCACTGCTCAGATCCTCCTGCTAACCACAGCCTCTCATAGGGGATCCTGGAGCCCAGGAGGATGCCTCTCTTGCTGGCCACACACTGTGCTGCTGAGGGTCCCATTGCTGACTGCAGGTCTTGCTCCTTCAGGGTCTTCTGGGGTAACTGTTTCTGCCCCACTGGCTCAGCTCTTGCCATCTCTTCAAAGCTCATTTCCCATAGTCCCTCGCTGGTCTCCCCTTGAGTCAGCTGTGCTGCCCCTTTTATCACCATCCAGGTGACCAAAGGGGCCAATCAGGGGATATGAGAAGTGAATCTCTGGGCCTGATTGGTGAGGAAAGGGAATCTCAAGTCCTCCAATCATCTTTTGCCCTTTCAAAACCCCTGAGCTAGGTCACTGCTAGGTAGTCTGTCACATTTGTTTTTGTTTTGTTTTTAAACCATCAAGAAAATACAATAAATACCCTAAAAATTGCCATGTCTACCTAATGCAATGACCTGACAGCTGTAAGTGGCATTCTTCTATCTGATACCCATGGCAAAAAGCAAGAAGACCTGTGGAAGCTAGAGCTAGAGCTGTACACAAAGTCCTGAAAAGTTAATCCTCAAGGTCATGAATAGATTTTTAGAATTTCTCTGAAATTCTTACCACTAAAAAAAGTCTGAGAGCTGGAGAGGAGAAGACATGCATTCCAGACCCCTGGCTGGAGAGCTACCCAAGCGACTTTTCCATTATGGAGGCGCAAGAGTGGTGCTCCTGGGTGCTGCTCCCTGAGCTACCTCTGCTCTTACAGAGTCCATTAATAGACATCTTGTCCACTGACCTGCCTGGGAAGGGGGCAGGTTGTCAGCTGGCAGTTGGCAGCTACTGGAAAGCAACAGTTGCCTCAGATAGCCCTGGCAAGATTAAAGCCCTTCCAGAATGCCCCCTCCCATCCCACCAGTCAGCTTATTGGCAGAAGAGGGAACCATTCTCCCACAGCCAGAATCTATTCCAGGAGGGCTCCAACTACAGCAGAATGAATCCCTGCCCCCTCCCCCCCCACCATCCTCCAGTTATCTGATCTGATTGGTGGTATGCAGACAAAAATTTTAAGGGACTCTATAGGGTTCCCTGACAATTCTCCCCTAGGTGGGCTTGGAAATGGAGGGAATGAAATCAGAGGACTGTGGGATATTAAGTGTCCTCCCTATCTAAAAGAAGCATATAGCCATTCAAGTTAGATCAGAAGGAGACAGAGCTTCCTGGTAGGTATCATTCTGATTTCTTATGGAAGAACTACTCCTCTTCTTAAAGAAAGCCCTTGAATAGTATGAAGACTTTTTTTTTTTCCCAGCACAATTGTAATGCCTATTCATTGCGTAAATCCACATAGTTCAGATTGTCAACAGGACTAGATAAATGAGATGGAGGGTGGGGGGAAATGAAACAAAAATATGCATGTAGTCAGGTCTTGTAATTGTTTGTATTTTAAAGCTCCATTTTATGCTCCAATGGAAGGTTTGTCTGATACACAAGGCATTGATCACATTGCACCCAGGGTGACCTCTACATTATCTTTCTTGTAGCTTTGGCCAGTGTGGAGGGCATGAGGGATTCACATGACATATGTTTCCCAGAGACCCTTCTAATGTTTTACACTGGGATCTCATTAAAAGAGATTGTCTTCCTACTACACATTTCTTTAGCATTTCTTTGCAATGTAAATTGCTAGAGAGACAAATGGAAAATAAAATGATGCCAAAAAAATTACACTAAATTGAAAAAAAGAAAATAAGGGAAAAAAAGAAAAAAAGACTGGCATCATCATCATGTGTTAACAAGTGGTAGCTGGTAGTCACATCAACCTGACACACAAGCCATCCACTGCATTAGATCCTCAAGGCCTCTTCATTGGCACATTAAAATAAATAAAAGGATTTTTTTTCCCCAGGAAATGCAGTAAATGTCAAATCATGGTTATGGCAAGGATTTTATCTAGTGACCTGGGTAGAAATATCGCTCAACATTCTCTAGTTCAAAAAAAAAATGAATCCAAAATACTAATGAAATACTCAGAGAATAGGAGTGATAACAAAAATCCACAATGTACGTTAATATATAAAATTAGTATCTATAAGAAAATAAGGAAGTACTGGGTGCATCTACATATGTGCTTTACCAGAGAGTAGACTAATATGCTTAGCAGTAATGCATCAGTTTCCATTTATGCCAGTATTAGGGTACAGTAAACTATTTAACTCCACCATAGGATAGTACTGTAAGGAACAATATTATCCTATGATGGAGTACTTTACAGCACTGAAATGCACATGTAGATGATGACCACGGGCGTACATTGCACATGGTCACCTCAGCCAGCCAGGGGCCTGCATCTTCTCAGCTCAACTTGCTGTTGTCTCAGGCACATGTGTAGATGCTGCAACTGGGAGCAACTGACTCTGGCTCAAACTGCTCCAGGGTTTATTGTGTCAAGAAGATTTGTGGAATATAGTTGCTACACACTTACCAAGAAAAAAAGGGGGTAAAGAGGGAGGTAGAGGAAAAATATTGTGGATGACGAGATAATAATATGACTTAGTTCAAAGCTGTTCATGATTTTTGTTGGGAAAACTTAAACTATTGCTTAGTTGTAAGTGACTTTTTTCCCTATAGAATATTATTGTTTCCAATAACTGTCATTTTTCAGCTTTTAATTTCAAAAGTTTAATTTTCATTTTTTTAAAATTTATTTATTGATTTTTTAATTGAAAAGTGTACACCTGATTTCAACAGTTTGCCAACTGTGGAGTAATGTGTGTTATTTCCAATAGGAAGAGAAACCAAGTTGAGATAAACCTTGATACAATCCCTTCCTCCTCCTCCACTCTTCTTTTTATAAAGAAGGTTAGAAAACATGTTTTCAGAAGACTCAAAGAACCAAAGTGTCTTTAGTTACACATTGAAACCCCTTTCAAGTAGTAATAAGCCCAAATAAGCTTACTTCATCTCTAAGTTTTCTTAGGATCACAGTGCCACCAGTTTTCCAGTCCAGTGCTACTTGACTGTCATCTCTCTCCATTTTCTGAACTTCTTAAAAATGAATAATTTCATTTACTCTCCATTTAAAATGTTATCTTTTATGATTTTTGAATGGACAAAAATAAAAAATTGAATTACATTTTAAATTTGAAGCAAAACATTTTCTTTTGGTTCAAAAATATCAAGTTAAATGTACAATACTTCCCAAAGGGGAAAAGTTTTTATGTGCTAAACAATTCTAAAAACTGTTTATGTTGTTTTAAGCTTACAGAAATAATAATATTTTTTTCTTTACCATCTCTGACAGAGAAGACTGCAAACATAAAAAGTGTGATTATTTTGCCAATTTATTTGGCACTAACATGTACTAAATAAACACTTGCATGGTGTGGATATGTATGTATGCACATATATATGTTTGTGCATGTCTATACAGACATTCATGCACAGTAGCTATAAGTTTTCTTCTATGCTGCTAAGCAATATATTTGTAAGGTGCCTTAGATAGCTAGTGTGACTATGGAGTCATCCATAAATGCCAAGAACTTTATGAATATCTATATGCTTGGTATACCCCCTTATCGTCTTTTTAGAAATGGTTAGCACATCATCAGATCAGGCCTTGGTATTCTGTTGAGTAACAGGTTAAAAAATGCATTTTACTAGATCATATGAGACTGGCTCCTAGCCAAAATTGTTAAACAGCATGCATCTTGTTTCAGCTGAGAACACATTTATTAATTCCTGCAGAGTCTTTTCTAGCTGTAAAATTGTCAGAGATTGTAAAAAACAAACTGAATTTTAGCACTGACTGATTTTTTTATATTGTCTCCATTTGTTTTAAGAGTTTTCCTGAACTTATTTAAACTATACCTAACTTTCTGTGTTTGCCTACATCTAAGACCTATTTGAAAAAGAAAAGATAGCAGTTTCTAGAGTTTATACCACATTATTACTAAAATGGGGGCTTCATGATTAGAATTTTAAGAACCATGGAAAAAATAAAGACTTAAATAGTCTGTAGCATGTCCAAGAGTTCAGGGTCTCAAATGATCAATGGTCTTAATCTGCATATTTCTATTGTCTTCTGTGGAAAGTTATTGATTTATTCTGAGTGAGATTCAGTCCACTAACTCTTGAGGAAATCAACAGTTGTTTGGAGTTACTCTATATACTTAAGAGTAGTTATGGAAAAACACATGGAAAGGCCTGGGAAATATATGAATTAAGAAATCACAGACTAGTCTAGAGTAATCTGTTTCCAATAGATTTGAAGTCTATTAAGATATTTTAAAATGCCTTGGAAAGTACTCTGAGAATCTTACAGTTACTCTTTATTCTAGAAGGGCAACTAGAGTGCATGGGATACTGCACCCACCTGGTCTTGTATAGGCACTTTCTAGTGACCTTAGAGTGCACACCTGGTTCCAGCCATGGGATGTGTCCACAGGACCTGTGTGTTGGGTCACGTTCACCCCCAACGGAGGACCCGGCACTTTTCTGCCATGACTTGATCTTCTTTTCTTCAGTGGTGGGGTCCTCTCGTGGATTCTAGCAGACCAGGTGCTGCCTTTAGTGGGCATTCTTGGGGCTCCACCTCCTCTACACCCCAGACATACACCAGCCCCCAGGACAGCCAGATGATGGGTTTCCAGCCTGCCCCTTGGATGTTCTTGCCTTCTCTCTTTTCTCCTTGTCTGTCTCTCAGCGCCCCTTTACCCTGGATGACTGCAGAGCATAGGACTATACTCATCACTGTGTCCACTTTCCCTATGAGGAAGCTTATCCTACATCTTAGCTTACTTATACTTATCTATAGGGAATAGAGAGGGAGAGAAAAGGGAAGAAATGCTTGGAGAAGGGGAAGGAATGCATTTTAAAATTAATACAAAAAAAAACAACCCGGGGGTTTTGCTACACTTCCTTTGGGTGGTTCAGCCTTGCTTCAGGTCCTGCCATGGGAGGGTACTCCAGGGCCTCCATTTGTGTCCCCCTGGGACAGATACATATTTAGATACTTGATTGCAGGACTGACCATTGACTTCCAATGTATGGTCAGTTTTGCTAGCTAGTTTTGCAATGGAAAGCAAGCCTGTATTATGTAATTGTGCAGTACTTGGTATAGCAAATATGAAAAGCCAACTGTTGTATGAAAATTGGAGTATGCATGAGAGAGAGGTTTAATGAGTTATGAACAGAAATAGTGCATTTGCTACCAAATTCTGAGATCCTACTTGAAAACCTATTTCTTCCATGGTTTCTAACATGCTTATTGTCAGAGCAAGGCACTTTAATTAGAAGGAGTGAAGTATAGAGGTCAATCAATCAGATGTTCAACAAAATAAGCAAACCTGGCATTATACCCTGAAGATCACTAGACTTAACCTCTGAACTGGCATAGAGAATAAATTCCAAAGGTGTGGCTCTGAAATATGAACAAATGCCACACTTATTCTAGCTAAGTATATAACCCTGAGATAATCACTAAGATTGTGAGAAAGTGAAGCTTCAGTTTACAGATGCCCTCACATTTTCTGTGATAATGTCAAGGTCTTCACCTAAAAATAGAAATAGACATCAAACCTATTTCTATTTCACTTATACAGAGGTAGCAATTTGGTTTAACAGAGATACAGTTTCTCAAAGGACATGCATGTGGGCTAATAACAGATAGACAAAAAAACCCAAGGTGGAATCATCTATTCAGCTTTCTCTAACCTACATAGATTGGACCATCAACAACCAGAATACACATTTAAACATCAGTTGGTCAAAACAGGTAGATGTCTACACAGGCCACAGCCAGAAGGTGTGTGGGGGGGGCAGTTGATCACAACTTTTAGCCTGTTGAGCTCTACCCCCTCGCCCTTCCCCCCATCCCCAGCCATGGGAGGGTCAGGCAAGGAACAGAAGATCTCCTTGCCATGCCTTTCCCCTAGGCACAGTGGGTCAGAAGTAAAAGCTGCAAAGCAGGGGCTTCCCCACACACCCAGGTAGCTCTGCCAGTATGCTAATACCCCAGCCTGTCAGCCCTAGGTGGGGTAAAGGGGAATGGACCCTAGCCCCTCAGCCAGGGTCTGCATAGATCTTGGGGGCTCCCTTCTTCCCTCCCCCACCTCCTTGTGCAGACTGTGGCTGGGGAACTGGAACAAGGGGTATCCATTCACCACTCCACATCCCCCACCATGGCTGATGAGCAGGAAGCTGGCAAGGAGGTAGGGCTGAGATGTTCACTGCCCATCAGATCTGTGATGTGGGGGGTAAGACCCATTGTGCAGCTCCCACATCTGAGGCTGAAGCAGGGATCTCTTCCCCTCCACCCATCCCCCCATAGCTGACAGGCAGGGGGCTGGCAAGTGTATGGGACTGGGGCATTTGCAGCCTGGTGGAGCTGCAGGGTGGAAAGCTGTAACCTAGGAGATTTTCCTCCCATCCCCTCTGCTGTGCCGACACCCTGATTTTCAGGGTTAGAGGTATGTTCCCCATCCTTTACCTCCCCTGTGTTGTTGCTAGTGAAACTGGGGAGGTTGTTTTAGCTCTGTGACAACTGAGGGTGGGGCCACCCAGCTTGGCTGGAGCAGACAAGCTGGGTCAGAAGCTAGCCACCGGATCTATAGGGGGTAGGAGGATTAGCAGGGGGGCATACCATAGGACTGAGACCTAATTTGTGTCAGGAGGGGATCTGGGACGGATGTTCAATAGAGCAGTTTAAGCTAAATCTGCTAAGTCTGATATTACATCCTTTCAGGTCCATCTTAATCATTTTTGGCCATTTTGAAACCTGTCTATGTCAACTGAATTTCTGTTCTGTTACATGTTGAAACCAGTTTCTGATCACTTTTTCTGGTTTATGTGTAATGTTTCTCCATAGTCATTTAGACTGAGAATGTATGGAAACTTACATACTTGCTATGCACATGCATGCCTAAGTGTGCATGCCATTCTGGACATGTACTGATACCCAAGGCAAAAAAATGTAGGTGCCTGGAAACCCATGACTAATAAGTGTTAGATTCCAGTGGAGGAGGAAGTCCCTCCCTTGTTTTAGCTCCATTACATTGCTCCCCATCTATTGTATATAATGAGTATATTATGCAAGGGGCAAGGACTCCTGTTCAAAAGGAGTGTAGAGGAAAGATTTCAATAATGGCTGACATGAGACATGGTGCTTAGAACACTCTGATTCAAAGGTTTGAATCCCTTAAGGCATGTGGAGAAAGTTCAGCCTCTTGACATTTGACAGCACTGAAATGATCCCTTAGGTCTGCAAAGCCTAGGACAGCCTTGACATAGGTAGGCTAAGAGTGCATTCATAAAGTTATGTGATGATATGACCTGCTCACTACAAAGTGTAACAGGGAGATGAGCTCCAACCCTGTTATGGAGGCATTTGTGATAAAGAAAAGGTGACCAAATGCCAGATTTGAGAGTAAGTTATGCTCATGGCATGGGGGAAGCAGCGGGTGCAGCCTAATAGTCGCGCGATCAGTGCATGCAGAAAAATCCCCAGCTCATGCAATCCACTCAGCGCATGAAAAAAAGTCTTAATCCTATTGGCTATTCAGACAGTATAAAAAGCAAAGCCCACAAAAAGAAGGCAGGACCCACACAACATCAGAGAGGCTTGATCACCCTCACTGCAGGTCCTGCGTCCATGGCTCCCTTTTCCCCCCGGACGCCCCCATCACGGCTAATTGCCTCACTTGGATGTGCGAAGAGCTCTTGAGTTCCCTGTGGGTTTGGTTTGGAATTGTTGTAAGGGGAACTGCTGGCACAGAAGTGTAAACAAGGCATTTATGTGCTTCCGGGTGTAACTTTACAGACGGTGCCTACACTGTGTACTTCAACGGCATGGGTCTGTGTATTTCAGCAGTGTGAGTAAAGCATTTATTTGTTACATTCCTTTTTTTTTTTTGGACTATTAATATTGGAACACGGGTCAGATCTAATAGACCCTGAGGAGTGTACCACCTTAATGCTCCAACCCGCATGGGGAGGAAGAGCATGTAGTGACACGACTCAAATACTGTGCAACAAGATTTGGCCAATTCCTCTGTGTGCTGCTATAATCCCAGCGCTGCTGACCTGAGCCCATGCCTGGCATGTGGATCTAGTCAGTGATTCATCACCCGCACAGCTTCTGTGTGCAATAGCGGGAGCCAGTTAGTTAAACTGGGACGTGGGATGTTATCCATTGGGCCTGACTCTACAACAGGCGAACAGTATCTGGCTGCATTGCTGGTGCAACAATCCCAGAAAGGTCCCTGCGTCCGCATCAGCAGTGGAGGCCTGTGTTGAAATTTACGGAGGCATGAATACACCCATGTTCCATTTATTGTTACATCCACTGACAGGGGGACTGATAGGGAACGTCTTAAGTAGCCTGGGGAAGCTTACCGCAGCACGAAAGATGGAATCTAAGCTCACCCCTCCAGTGGCAGTACAAGCGGTTGGGGCACTGAAAGCACTGCCTGATAAACCTCCAACTGATTGCTCACCGCATGGACGACCACCAGACCACAAATTTGAGGAACGTGCCATGTTCAGATTTCTGCTGAACAGAGGTGGTCTGACGAGGAGCCAGCTTCGCAGGTTAGGAGATGAGGGACAAAAGAGGCTGGAGTGAATTCTAGGCTTTAAGCCTGGAGGGCAGGAGTCAGACAATGAAAAAAATGAACAGCGGCCGTTGACATGGGCAACGATGGCTGACTTATCAATGACGAACGCCCGTATGCAACTTACAATGTGAGCATGACTGCAGATTCTACCTCTACCCCTATGCATTTCTTGTTAGACATGGGAGCCCAAGTAAACGTGTTGAGACCTGAAACACCCCATGTTAAGACATCCAGAGTCATTTTTGTACAAGGGCTGAATGCCATAACGTCCGCACCCGTAGTCAGGTTTTGGATCAACAAAAAGGCCCTGTATGGAGTCTTAGGGGGCATAAACATCTTGGGTATCCCTGCAATTAGGGTGTTGGCCTTGAAGGATGCCATATACCTAGCACTCCCATTGACTGTGACACCAGGTGAAATATAACAACCAGTGCTAGTAAACCCTACACCCTGGTGGTATCAGCCAATCCCGACGCGCGCCGACCTGCAGCCTCAGATCCGAAGTCTCTTGGCTGACTTGTGCAAGGATGTATCCAGCCTGAAAAATCCTCTACCTATCTTTTGGCTGGATGGGGCATTCCCAAACTGGGAAAATTAAATGAAGCTCATCTAGTGGTGGACTACTGGAAAGCGAATCATCATTGTAAACTGCTCCAAATGCCTGCTGCACAAACTGTCTCGGACATCTTTGATGGTATAACTGAGATGCAGAGAGGCAAAAAATGGTGTGCCACCACACTAGACCTAAAGGACATGTTTTATTCGATCCCTATATATGACCCGCATGGGATCCTTAATATGTGTGTGGGCGGACAGATGTTCTTCTGGAAGGTTTGCCCGCAAAGCTACCGCAATGCACCAGCATTGGCCGCCACGGCGATGAATGGGACAATCGACAGTTTCATTCATCTCTACCCGGGGACCACAGATGTTCGCATCTGGGCCTATGTCGACAACAATATTATTATAGGGCATGATGGCGCCACAGTCTGTGCAACCACCGCGGACCTAAAGGACCACCTGAATAATCAAGGATGGACGGTAAACCTAGCCAAATCCATGAGCGAACCATCCTCAGACATTAAATTTTTGGGGACACGATTCACAGGACAATGGCGATCGGGGACAGTGCACAATGCTACCCCTGAATTGTCCTTATCTTGGCTCACTACACAGGCAGACTTTCAAGGCTTGCTAGACTAGCTGAATTGTTTCCGTCACTTCATAGCACCATCACACTGCAATAGAAAAGTCATCCAAAGGTTGCAGCACCAAATTTGCAAGAAAACATGACATTGAGCTCCGTGGAGTGAACGTGACCAAGCCACATTGGAAAAGGTTATGGCAGAGGTTAAAGAGATGCGCTTAATCGCACCCTCCTCCGGCAACCTCCTGACAATTCTTATAGGTTACACCACAGAGCATATCTGGTTCATAGCCAGTGATGCCGAGACAGGAGATCTCGCATACACTGGTCACTGCACACTTCAAAGCCACCAAAACTGATATGGCTGTTTGGGAAAAATCATGCTTGCAGCTCAGCTAGGAGAACTTGCACTGGACTTGCAGTAAGTCCAGGTGCACTTGTTGCACCTGGTGGCACTACACTGGAGCTACATGACCCTGGCAGAATTCACCCAGAATATCAGGGCACGGTGAAAACCTATAGTGCTCTAGTCCTTCGCCATCGATATCACTGGTCGGCATGGCAAGTTGCTGACAGAGAGATAACCCCGACTATCGAAGAGGATGATCCAGCTGTACCACGATTGTACAGGACTACATCCCCGGC
>JAGPOW010001296.1:110744860-110775334 GCA_030014935.1 Caiman crocodilus
TATCTGATCTGTCTAGCAGCCAATAAAAGGGAAATCAAAGCCTAGTGTGGGAAAAAGAAATTAGTTAGAGTCTGTTCATTCTCGCCCTAGGGGCCTGTCGGAATTAAGGCTCTGGAGGTGCGACATGACCCAGCGCACTTTGATCCAGGTAAGGTGTGGCAAGTAGACCTGCTTGGGCCACTCCCAGGAGCCAAACCACTGAACAAAGGACTAGCAATCGTAGATCTGGGGACCCGTCAAATCTGAAGCAGGTGGGATCTTGTGGCAGAAGCAGTTTGGTCTGGGGCCAGGGAAGATCATGGCTCTGCCTTGGCTGCCCCCACTGCAAAATCCTAGCAGCTCCAGAGAATCCCCCTGTTCTGGCCTGTTGTGTGAGCTACAGCATGGCAGCGGCCCGTCTCCATGGCAACCCCAGTCTTGCATTATCACTGCACAGATGTGGCTGGGGTTTCCCTGGAAACTGGCCCCTGCCATACAGGTAGGGGCTGATGGAAAACAGTCTGGCTGCTGGCTAGAGCCGCCATTTTGCCCATCCTGATCTAAATGCATGTGTAAATGCTGACCCAGCCATAAATTTCAATGGGCCATCCCAGGCAGCAGGGGGACAGACTTCCTGCTGCCTAGTAACAAAGCTCTGCTCTTTGGGCATTCTCATGCCCCAGCCAACCCCTCCACCCCCTGATGCCATGACCCAGAGCCTGGACCTGACCCCATGAGCATGCTGATAGCCTGGAGCTGCTCCGTCCTGGCTCAAACTGCTGCAGTTCTGATTCACAGGAAAACACTGTGCCCAGGAGCACTTAGCTTCATCAAGAACTGCACTGGAGTTTATTTAGTTGATTTAATTGCACATGTAGATGTACCATTTGTGGAGGTCCTAGCAATAGCTACAGAGTAGTCATTTAAAAATTCAGAATGTTGTGTCAGTACATCTTGAATCATAAATCTCCACATATACTGTAAATAAAATGGGAGGCACTGGAAGGTGAACATTTGGATGTTGCTTACTATGTATGATTGCTTATGACTATATAACCTAGTGACTATGTTGTTGCTATCTTTATATAATAAAAACATCAGGTTAGAATCCTGTTGCTGTTTTATATAAACCAAACTATTTTTAAGGATATCAGCAATTGGTATTCAATTCAATTTAATCCTTGGACTGGGGAGGTGAAAGGAACCCCTGTCTTTAACTGATAGGCCTGCAATTCCCAGGGTCCTCCTTCCTCCCTTTCTTGAAGACAGGGACCACATTGCCCTTCTTCCTACATCGTACATATCTAAAGAATGTTCTTCAGGGCCTTGTCAACCAATCTCCTAAGCTTGTGAAAGTCAGCTTTCCTAAAATCAAGGATTTCTATCCTAATGACTGATTTCTCTGACTTATGGTGGATGGAGAAAGTGATCATCTCATGGACCCAGTTTCCCTTAGATCCTCAGGTTGCACATTAGACCATCCCTTTTGGCCAGAACCAAGTCTAGCAGTGCCTTGCTCCTTGTTGGCCCATAGACTTCTTGAGTCAGATAGAGCTCTTTTATGCAAATGAGAAAGCTCTGTGAGAGATAAGATCTTGCTGGATGCTCAACCCATGAGATGTCTGGGTACTTGAAGTCCCCCATGATGACCATTCTCTGAGAGTGTTCAGCCTCTGCCAGTTCTCTAGAGAATTCCTGGTTGAGCTCTTCCTCTTGGTTTAGAGGTCTGTAGTAAACTCCTACAATCAAATCCCCTTCGCAGTGCTCTCCCCATATCTTGGCCCAGAGCATCTTAAGTTGCCCTTCTTTATTGCCAAGCTCTGCTTCTATGGAGGTATAATGTTCTTTCATATAGAGAGACACTCCGCACCCTTCTTTCCAACAGTTCCCATTGTGGTGACAGTCCAGTATTTTGACAGCTGAGAATAAGAACAAACAGTAGAAATCTATTCAAAGATCAGCCCCAAAAGAAGTGGGCAACTGAACTGTACTTAGCCTTGGTGAGGTCATAGCTGGAGTACTGCATCCAGTTCTGGGCTCCACAATTCACCCACCATAACTCAGTATAGTTTTCCTAGATCAGTATAGCTCCCCAGGATAGGGAGTGACTACAGAATGCCTGAGGGTTTAATGTGGTCAGAATGAAGCCTGGATTAAATATTTCTGAGAAATAAATGTATTTGTTAGGGAATGTAGTTTCACATTAACCAAAATTATTAGCAAATCTGTGCCAAGTTCATCAAATAATTTATACCCCCAAAATAGACAAAAATAAATCTGGCAAAACATTTAATTTTGACATTTATTTTAAAGTCCAAATATATGATTTCAACCTCTTCCCTTTTGTCCAGGTGATACATCACCTGGTCATAAAAGGAAATGAGACTGGTCAGGCAAGACCTACCCACAACAAACCCATGCTGGCTATCCCTCAAAATGTTCCTTTCTGTTAGCCTGTCAAGATCTTTGATATTTTTTTCCAAGATCTTTCCAAAGATTGAAGTCAAACTAATTGGCCTGTAGTTTCCCAGATCTTCTTTCCTCCCTTTCTTAAAAATAGGCACTATATTGGCCCTCTTCCAATCTTCACTTTGCCCAACTGACACAAGTTCTCAAATATCCTTGCCAGTGGGCATGCTATGACATCTGCCAGTTCCTTTAGTACTCTTGGGTGCAGTCTATCCAGACTAGCTGATTTGTGAGTGTCCTCTCAAGGTGCTCCCTCACAAGATCTACACCAATGGTGAGCATATATTCTCTTTCACCATGATCAACCTGTATTATATCAGGCAGGGTGGCCCTTTTGGGCTGGTGAAAAAAACTCTGTGTTATACATTTTAAAATCTTCATTTCAAATGGAAACTTCTACCATGAAAACAAAATTATAGGAATTATAAACTGAATGTATTTAATATATGTTGCTTGGTTCTTGCTCATAGGTCCTAAGCTTTATACAGCATTCATTGTAGTAAAAATGATCCCTTCTCAGAAAAACAGGAATGTCACATGCTCACTCCAGAAAATATATCATGTCCTGTTTGTCTACAGGAGATGTGCTTGACTAATCTGATGGCATAATTTAGCCTTTTACTGCTTAATTTCTTTCTTGGAGTTTTCTATATTGATTTTAATTAAGATTTCCCTATGCCTGGGAGCTTTGAGAGTTTTAAACAACAGCTTGTTTAGCAGGTGGGGTTTTATCACTGCTCTAGGGATCACCTATGGACAGAAGTTATTGTATTTTTATAAAAGTCTTAGTAGCCTAAATTAAAGGGGCTAAATTAAAGGGGAAAATGTAATAATGTTAATAAAATGAGGACTGTCAATGGAAAAAAAATCAAACTGACACCCTCCCCAAACCTGATAAAATAAAAAAGAAACTAACTAATAAATACAAGTCAAGATAAACAATTAAACCACAGGAATTAGAACTTTTACAAAGTAATTTTTCATAGAAAATCAGTAGATGTTGAAATAGCACAGCTGAGGTAAAGCATGAATTGTAAAATAAGATTAAACAGAACATTTTTTAAGATGTCTAAATTCCCTTTTCTTTAGCCCCAGGCCAAATATAAAAAGGTACCTAGTTCTAGTGATACTGTACACTATCTCACATGAAATTTAATGTAAATCAAAGATGGAAGAGTCTTGCTCTTTGTTCCCCAATATACATAACCCCCCGCTCCCCCTCTTCCCCCCTGAAAACATTCATAGCAACCACAACATTAAGTAGGGGAATGCATAGGCTGGCGAACAGGAAATGTGAAAGAAGGTGGGTCTGAAATGCTGCCCTCTGTTGGACTTCCATGTCCTTTTTATTTTACCTGGTAGCTCCAAGTTTGTAATTTCTGAAATAGACAAAAATATAATTTCAGTCAGAAACCCCTTCCCAGGCTTAACTGCCTAAGGCCATTCCTTTTTTGAGATAAGAGGTAAGAGGAATAAGAGGAATTAGACACCTTTTGCTCAATAGCTTGGTTAAAACACTCACTCAGAATGCTGGTTCGTTAGTTCTAGGTTGCATTCAGCCTGAGGAGATTCAAACTGACATCTTCCATCAGGAAATTCCTTTAATGATGATCAGTTATGGCCTAAGCTAAGCCAATAGGAGTCTCCACTCTTCTTCTTCTGCTGGGCTGCTGGGCAACCAAGAGTATAAGATTCATGGGACAAAACAGATCAAGAAATGTAGAACCTAGTTTGGTTAGCCAATGAAACTCCAGGGAAGGAGGAAGGATCCTAACACTGTTATTCATTCATTCATTCATTCATTGTCCCAAGAGTCAAAATCTAGGGCACATTCCTTGAAAGGGAACTGTGGACATCACTGAGATATATAATCAGGTCCTCTCCTATTTTTTTTTTCTTCTGGTCCCTCAATTCTTGTACTCCTGGCTGCCCAGAATTTAAAACTGCTTCAGTCACAGCTTACTATGGTTAGTCACTTGAAAAGGCCTGATATCCAGCTGCTTTTCTCCTTGCTCCTCCTTCCATATTCCATGAAACTTGTTACAACAGTGAGAAATATGCTGGTAATTTGTCTCAGAGCTGTCCAAGGAGGGTGAGTTGCAAAGAAGAATTTCTAGGTGATGAACTTCTAGCCATTAAATGAAGAGAGGCTATTTAAGCCATCATCAGAGCTTTTGGTGGAAGATAGACTGGTCCCATAAAATTGAGCAGCCCACAGGCAGTTATAATTTATAACTGGGACTGCCCGATCTCTAGGGATAATATGACTTTTGCAAAACCTACTACTGAGCTCCACTAAGCTGGGTTAGGAACTGGACTATAGACAGAAAATAGTTTTTAATCATATATTTACTATCCTTGTTTTGACTTCCTTAATCTATATCATCATCATGAACAATATAGGAATACAAATATAGTCTGGGAAATTTTCCAAATGTGTTTGATAAAAAAATAGATACTTGACAACAGGTGCATATAGCGTGGATTCATTAATGCAATCATCAGCAACGTTGGAAAACTTGCAACTAAAGTGTGGTGAGGACAAAAATCATCCATGGACCTTTTTGAAGGATAACAGCACTTCTGATATCCTGTTTCCAGTTAAATACATATATTACCCAATATGACAAAGTACAATATTATGTAAAATGGAAGAAATTGTATCTAAAACAGAGCAGATTTTACAAGGAACCCTGATTTTATGTAAAGTGAAACTTTAAGGGACAAGTAAGGGCAACAAGTCATATAAGGAGAGGCTGAAGTAGCTAGGCATATTCAGCTTGCAGCAAGGGCACTTAAAGGGGGACACGATAGCCTTCAGATAGTGTAAGGGCTGCCATAAAGGATAGGGAAAGCACCTTTTCTCTCATGCTGTACAGACCAATGGCTTGAAGTTTCAGCAAAGTAAGTTTAGATTGGATATCCATAAAACACCTCTTCCCTGTTAGAAAGGTAAGGCATAGAACGCCTAGGGACTGCCTAGAATGGAGATTTTCAAGAATAGGTTGAACTGGGCAGGGATGATCTATGCATAGCTCCCCTGTTATTCTACTATGGGTATTGCCCACGCTTTTGGGCTTTGCTGCTTGGCTTTGCCCCCACCCCACTTACCCTCCCACTCACACACTTTCCCCTGAGACTGAGGACTTTGACTGGGGTATGCCAGTGATCCTGCTGGGACTTAAGTCAGAGGTTCCTGGCTAGAGGGTCTTTGCCCTCTGCTCAGGATCTGACTGATCACCATGCTTGGGTTCAGGAAGGAATTTACCCTGTGGTCCAATTGGTGCAGATTATTGGGATTTTTTTGCCTTCCTCTGTAGTGGGCCAGGGTCTGTGTATGTGTGTGTGAAGGTGAGGGGGCAGGGTAGGAGCATGGCCCTCTTTCTGGATCTCTTGACCATATACTGGCAAAAGTTCTTAGAAGCAGGACATTGGTTTCCATGGTTACCCCACTTTAACTGTGGCAAGTTAGAGTGTTAGGGCTGTGTTTAGTCAGGGTTGATGGCAGCCTTATGTTGAATTTAGACTGTGTTTTGTATGGGATGGTTTGGATAGGGATGACCCTTCAGGCAGCGGTTTGGACTAGATTTCTGAAGATCCCTTTCACTCATACTGCTCTATGATTATAAGATTAGTGCTGAGGATTCTTTTTAACAGTGAAATTATTTTAATAATTTTAAACCATTATTTTCTAAGCCTCCTAAATTGTGAAGGGTAAGCCCTTGCTGCTGTATATGTGGAATAGTATTTATGAGCATAATCCATGTTCTAAAAATAATGGGTTGCACTCTCAGCTATGTTAGAGCTTAGTACATGTTAGTCACAAGGATGAGCATATGTGGCTTTTCATGTTATTTTGGTTCCTTCAGTCTTCAGGGGATCTCTTAGTGTATCTAAAGAGAATTTCATAGATGATCTAAATATCAGTAACTGAAACATTCTCCAGATCACCAGAGAAACATGAAGTACTTGAGAATTCTACTGATATCAGGTAAACATCCAGAGTTTTGAAAGTGTTAATATGAGTATCTAGAGTCTTCTGATTATGCAGCACAGAGCAGAACTCATTGAACTCAAGGAACAGGAAAAAAATGTACAATAGGGTTGCGATGTTTTGTAACCATGATGGTCCAGGAAGTATATAAGAAGTAAGGATTTTTTATGATATCTTTTCTTGAACCAACTGGGAGAATTGTTATTGGGAGAATTGTTGGACAAGCGTTCAGGCATCCAGTCTCCTTCACAGGTCACTTTAGATTAATTATATATGAATTCAGTACATATATGAAAACTATAGTAGTTTAATTTTCATATGCACAAAGTCCAATTCTTATCTGATTTAATCTGGTGTAATTGTTATAATAATAATAATAATAATAGATGCTTTTCTTGTCAGAAGATGACTTGAATAAAATGGCAAAAGATTGATTCTTTGATAACAACGATTTAAGGAACTGCTGTAGTCGACATTAAGTGGATCATCATTTGTGGATATGAGGTACATATTCACAGAAGACTGGCTGGCACTGATTGGCTTACTGAAAGAATAAATTTTAAGAGAGTTCTGCAATGGTAAACTACTTATAGAAAGTATTCTCTAATAGCTTCTGAGAAAATAGAACAGATCTAAAAGTATATAGTGTGAATTTGTAGATTATATACAGGCATACCCCACTTAACACTCTTACTTGAAAAACTGAGCTAAGCAAAACAAACGATAAGTGAAACCAAAAGTATTTGACAACCCAAGACAGCAACCACAGGTGTTTTTAATGACCCAACATGGTGACTGCAAGAGTTATAACAAAACTCACTCAGCGCTAAATGAAATCAGATATTCATTTAAAATGAGCATTATAGTGAAATAGCACTAAGTGAAAAAGTATTAAGCGGGGATCAGCTGTACTAGGCTATGATAATTATATTCTCTTACATTCTTCTGTTGTAGAAGGAAGTCTAAGTTGATACATAGGGTTCATCCATACATGCAAACATGTGCACGTGCAGCAGCTCAAATAGAAGCAGTGCAAATTTTAGCTGGGCCTTTTTGCCTCAACGCACGTGCTTGGACATGCACTTTGTTGTGGAGAAAATTGTGCCATCCAGAGCAAAATAACCCTGCCTGGCTTCTCCCAGATCTTCAGCTAGGGGGAGCTATTGCCCAGGACCAGCACCTGTCTTGGCCCCAGAAGTATAAAAAGCCACCCTGGAAAGTAGCTCAGGGCTACTAGCTCTCAGGAGCTTCTGGGCCCAGCCAACTGGTACCTGGGGACACTACCCCTTGTGCCAGCTGGACTGCTGAAGCAGCCCTGAGCGTTCCCTGCAGGCTTTGCCTGGTGAAGCAGTCTGGCAGTGGGGGCTGCTGCCTGGCTGTGACCTTCTGTGCACCTGTCAGACCCAGATGAGGACGTCACACCCAGTAAAGGCATCTGCCTCTCTGCGCCAGCTGCCAGTGGACTGTGGTTGCAGGGTTGACTTCTGTGCAGCACTACTGCCTGGGCATGTGAGCAGTTATTAGCCAGATGTTCTGGATATGCTGGCCTGCTTTGAACTGTCAAAGCATGTCCTCCTGGCCCCATATGGCCCCATATGGCCCCATATGGCCAGGAGGTCAGCCACAGCCAGATGGGTCAAAGGTGCTAGCTCTGGGCAGGCTGGGCCCTGCCACTGGCCTCCTTACCAGGAATTCTGGTGTTCCCTATTGGAAAAATGAAAAATCCCTGATTTAAAAAAAAAAATCCCAAAAACACTCTCTAAAATACCCCCAAATCCATGTTCCTCCACAAGTAAAACAAAAGACCACTATAAAGAGAGAGAGTGTGTGAGACAGAGACAGTGATCAGTTGCACAATGTTTTAGTCCTATATCTACAGTGTTAAAGCAAGTCTCTTATAATAATAAAGTGAACTCTAAATATAGGTTTCATGAATTAATAAATACATATTTTGCTGCCCTCCCACAGGGCGATGACCCCCATACAAGGGCTATGGCCCCCTAACAGGGGGTTCAGCCCCTACACAATGGGTTTGCCTCCCAACAGAGGATTCAGCCCCCACACAAGGGCTACACTCCCCAACAGGGATTTAGCCCCCAACATGGGTTTTATCCCCCATACAAAAGGTTTGGTCCCCCAAAAGGGGGTTCAGCCCCACAAAAGATGTTCAGACCCCCAAAAGGGGGATCAGTACTCTCACAAGAGGTATAACCTCTCAGCAGGGGGTTGATCCCCCATACAAGGGATACAGCCCCCCAACAGAGGCCAAATGGCCTCTGCAGGGGCTACCACACCCCTGCAAGGCCCACATGCCCCACCTCACACCCTGATTGCTGCCTCACCTGGCCCCATTCTCCACTATCTGCTGCAGCCCTCTGAATGTCTGTCCCACCCAGCTGCACCCCCAACTTGCACCCCCAGGTCCCCAAGGATACCCCCACAACCAACCCTCACTTTAAAAAAAATAGAAAAAGAACAGAAAAAATGGAGAAAAAAGCCTCTGCTTACCTGAGAAGCAGGGGTGGGGGGCTCCAGGGACTCCTGGCAGAGCCCCCCAGGCAGCACAGGACAGCACAGGGGCAAGAGGGCTCAGACTGGGGCTGTCAGCCTGCCCTACATTGTGCAGGTGGGGCCCCAGTCAGACACACAGCAGCTTCAACTGCCAGTAAATGCCTGAGTTTTATTTTTGGGTTTTTTTTTTTAAGTATGGAGTGGGAGGGCAGGGATCGGGGGGTAAGGATGGACAGGGCAGGGGGAGGGGGCCTCAGGGGCTCTTCCAGGGGGATGGCCAATCCCAGCATGGGTTGGGGGGCTTATGGGAACTGGCAAGGGGAGGGCACATCCCCAGCAGGGCTCAGGCACCTCGGGGGCCTAGCAGGGGAGAGGCCAGGTGTGGCAGTGGAAGGGGGCTCAGGGGGGCTGGCAGGAGTAGGGGCCAGTCCCAGCATGGTTGGGGGGCTGAGGGAGGCTGGCAGGGGAGGGGCCAGTCCTGGCAGGGGTCAAGGGCTCAGGGGGGATGGCGGGGGAGAGGCCATCCCCAGCAGGGCTTAGGGGCCTCAGGGGGGGAGCTGGTGGGGGAGGTGCCACTCCTGGCAGGGCTCAAGGGGCTCAGGGAGGCTGATGGGGCAGGTGCCAGTCCTCACAGTGGTCGAGGGGCTCAGGAGGGCTGGTGGGGGAGGTGCCATCCTCAGCAGGGCTCAGGGACCTTGGGGGACTGGCAGAAGACAGACAGGTCAGTCCCGGCAGGGGTCAGGGGCTCATTGAGGCTGGTGGGGGGAGGGATCAGTCCCCACAGGGGGAGGAGGGGCTCAGGGGAACTGGCAGGGGAGAGGGGGGTGGGGGAGTGTGCAGGGTCATCAGGAGTCCCCCACACAGTCCCTTCTCCCCTACTCCAGCCCCCCCCCGGCAAACTTGCAGCACGGGAAACATTTTTTTGTTCGTGCATGTGCCTGTTGCCTCACCTCAAAGGAATTTGAGGAAGGGCAACAGGTACATGTGCCCTCATGTGGAGGTACCTTTAGAGGATAAAAAGTGGCCCAATTTTTATTTTATTTCCATCTGAATATATATTGCACCTGGTGCGTACCCACAAGATGCTAATTTCACAGTATCCCAATAACACTGTGCAATAGTGTGCCAGCAAAATCTGTGCTAATACACTACTGCACCAGAGTATTAGGCTGTTAGTGTCTATAAAAACTTGTGTTCCAGCACTACTGTGCAGTAATACAAGTTTTTGTGTGAATTCATTTAGGACTTGGTTGTCCGAGTACTAAACTTAATGCACAGTAACTATGGTGCATTAATGAATGTGCAGGCACACCCACTGTGTATAAGGAACTCTGTGAGTGTAATCACCCTATCTCATTTTACATATCTTCACTAAATTTGGCTTTATTCCCTTACTGTACTGAAAAGTGTGTTTTTTCCCTGCTTAACAAGAGACATAAAAAAATAAAAACCTTTTCCCTTTCATTTAAGGGAAATGTCATACTTAAAAATAAATAAATAAATAACTCAGTTTGCCGAAGTGAGTAAAAAGCCAAATGTCAATCCATAAACAAATGTAATTACTTCATAGTACTGTTTCATTTCCTTCCATTTATATAGGAAGCTTTCATCTTGATTATAAATAGCTGGCTGGATAAAACTTCAAACATGACATATTATGTTAATGTGCTCCCAATAAAGAAATTGTCCTAAGTCTGAACAATGAATTGCTGCCTACACCAACCACAATCCAGGAAGATAAGACCCTTACAATTTACCTCAATAAATACAACAAATGATAACACATGTATAGTTATATTTACTGTAATAGTAAGAGCTTTGCTAATAGCAAGAGTTTTGCTCTCTGATTGCATAGTAGGCCGATGAAGCAGCACATAGCCTCTTTCTCTGTGTGCGTGACTGAACCATGAACCTAGATAGTAGAATGTTGTAATACAGTAGAATGTGGTAAACACCAGGTGTGTGAGATCACAGCTCATCCCCAAATTCCTAGCTTGAGATAACCATATCCCTAGCTCGAGATAACGTTGTTTATTCCAGACTATATAGACTGTATTTTCTTAAATTATGATGGGTTCTTCACCTTGAGACAGTAACAGTGTTGGAGGGAGTGTTTCCTCTCCTGCACCTTTTCTGGTAAAGTAGAGACCATGGTGGGAAACTTGCCATCTGCCATCTCCTCCTAGCCATGCACAGCACCCTGAGCATAGATTCTCTCCACTGCACAGGGATGGAGCAGGGCAGGGCCAACTTCCTCCATGATCAGACTAACTGGGGACAATGCCAGAATGGAGCAGGTGCCCGCTTTCTGTGTCTGCTTCCTGCCTAGCCCACCTAATGTCCTAAAATGGCCTGGTATCTCCAACTGTAGGGAAAAGCTGCTCATCCAGAGACAGTGACAGTACAAGGGAAGGTGCAACTGCATTGGTGTGCCCACCCCTTAGATATACTTCAGGTTTGTTTGTTTGTTTGTTTTTCAAATTCTACCTATAGAAAGAACTGGTCTTTTTTTTTCCTGTAGTTTTTCCCTAACCCTATTAAATGTGGAAATAGTATAATATCTCAGGAATCTTCTAATTATAATTTTTGCAGTAATTTATTGAAGGTAGCACCTAATGTAATGAAGCATATAATCTATAATCCTAGTAACATCAAGTAGTTTTCATAATGATGATGATGGTAAACACAAGATAATCCATAAATGGAACTTGTTTTATATTAAAATAGGCTAAATAGCTTTGCTGAACTAACATAAAACATATAATGTTCCAGCTGACCAGATCCCCAGTGGGCTAAGGGCATTTTCCAAGGTGGTTTCCCTTGTCTGTCTCCTATCACACTCTGCCAGCTGCAAAGTTTATAGTCTTCCATCCTTCTCATCCCACAGAATGTAAACAGGTAAATCAACAATCCCCTACAGCAGACCAAAATTAACTCTATTACCACTTCATCCTGTTATTTGTAGTATGATAGCACCATACATAGCATATTCCTACATTCTCATGACAATATTAAGGCACTTCAAATGTTACAAATGCTATGTCTGCCCTTAGATGCAGTTTAGGTAACTAATGCCTAGAGAATGATCTAGAATGGCTCTGCTTCAATAGCCATAAAACTCATTAGAAAATACCTCTTAACTTAAGTGCTGCCACTCATATATATCAAGCATTTTCCATCAAGTGGAAGACTTCACTTGACAGGGTTAGAAGAGAGATAGCCACATCTAAAGGACAATTCAGATCACCCAAATACTGAGCAGAGATGTATTTAATATGAGACCGGTGAAGATGTTTGACACAAAGATGCTTCTTACTGGTACTCCAAAAATGAGATGGTGGTACCCTATTTTTGCACATTACTCTAGTGGATAGATCACGCACTTAGGTTAGAACCCATTTCTCCTATTTCCTTTCTTATTCAAAGACATCTCAAACCAGCATCTCTCACCTCCCAGGAGTGTCCTAACTTGTATACTTTGCTTTGTTGGGTGTTCTTTGTTCCTCCTGTTGAAGCTGGATGCTTGGGAATCCAAGAGTAGAAAAATGATGGTGTGACAGTGTGGACTCCCCAGGGCCGCACTCTAAGGCCCGCCCACCTGTCTTGGTGGGCCAACCACCCACCTGTTCTCGCCTGCCATGACTTGGTCTAATAGGTTCACTGATTGATGTTAATAAGTGGGAGGCTGTCCACTCTTGCCCCAATGCCAGGGGGCATTATCTGCAGCTCCTATCCATCCCCAATACTGCAGCCCAAGCCTTGCAGATGGCATGTAGGTGTTCCTCAAATCACCGGCCCCATGCTGGGCCCCAGAATCATCCATACAGGATCCTCCTATGATCCCTCTGATCCGGTGGCCTCTCCACTGTCATCCGGGCTACCTAGCCCCCCCGCCGAAGCTATCTTCCCCTCCTGGTTGTGGTCCCCCCAGGACCTCTGACACCTAGCCCTGGCCCACATCCAGGCCAGTTGAGACCCCAGGCCCCTGGCTTTTGGGCGTCCCTCGCGGTGGGCCCCGGCCCTTTTGGCTCCCTTAGCCCTGGCCCCAGCTTGGGCCACTCAAGGGTACTCCTCCCGTTTGGGCTGGGTCTCTAGCCCCTCACTCTCTCTTTCTGGGTACACCCTCTGGGCCCTCCAAACAAACCAGCGGGGTTACCCACCCAGCGGTGGGGCCAAAGGGGTTATGGCGTCCCAACTCGCCTTTCGGGTGGTAACTGGTCTGGAATTTCCTGGGGCCACCCACGCCACTGAGAGCCCCACCAGGCCACCCACTCCTGGCAAGGTGCAGTTTCAGGTCATGCCTAGGACGAGGAGCCTCCTTGCCAACCCCTACAGCTCCCCCTTACCTCCAGGTGATCTTACCAGCAGCTCTCCAGCCAGGCAATGTTGCTGCCTGGCCTCCAGCAGCCAAACTGCCTTGTTTATATTGGCAGCTCTTGCCTGAAAATGGCTGCCTTCATCAGGCACCTGGATGCTGCCAGCTCCAGGGTCTTAAAGGGGCAGGCACACCCAGTGCCCTGCCACGATCTTCACCAGCGGCAGGTATGCTCAGCACCCTGCCGTGCTCTCCACTTGCGGCAGGCAGGCTGAGCGCCCTGCTGCACTCCTCACCAGTGGTAGGCAGGCTCAGCACCCTGCCATGCCCTCGCCAGCGGCAGGCAGGCTCAGGTCACTGCCGCACTCTCCACCCATGGCAGGCAGGCTCAATGCCCTGCCGCGCTCTCCACCCACAGCAGGCAGGTTCAGCACCCGGCTGTGCTCCTCACCAGCGGCAGGCAGGCTCAAGGCCCTGCCAAGATCTTTACCAGTGGCAGGCACACTCAGTGCCCTGCTGCAATCTCCACAAGTGGCAGGCACACACAGTGCCTGACCACAAGCCTTCCCCCCTCAGGGAGTGATGGGCATGAACAGTACCCAGCCACACCGCCCCACTCTCTGGGGGTTTCTCCCATCAGCACCCGCTCTCTAGGTCTTCTCCTCACCAATGCAGCCCACCTCTGGGCCTCTCTCCAATGCATCCCCTTGTGGGCCACTCCAATGCTGCCCCTCGTGGGCCTCGGAAAGTGGCGGGCACGGCCAGTGCCCCGCCACACACCTTTCCCCCTCAGAAAATGGGGCCTCATCACTGTCCCCTCTCTCTGGGGCTCACAAGTGGTGGGCACAGTCAGTGTCCCACCACAAATGAGACAGAAAGCAAACAGGTAAGCAAGTGATTCTGTGATCTCTCAATGATAATCCTCCTTTGTATGTGGGGAGTCCTCTTTTCTGGTCCCTTACCCCAGGTGGGTTTGTACCTTTAATTTGACATGTGTGGCCTGATTTTCACACTCAGGACTGCTATTTTCTAAATAATTTTCCTTATCACCAAGCTAGGCAATGTTGATACAAAAATGCGCCCTGCTGTTTCTATTGTTATGTTTTCTATTGAAGAAGTTGATGCATTATGTCTAAAAGCTATGTATGTATATGTTATGGAACCAGAAAGAAAAGATGAACAAATATTTTTTTCAACACTATAATCGTGCTTGGAGTCCCCAAAATGATCCCCATTCTCAAAATTTCATATAACATTGTCTTTGCTATTTTTTATGTTGATTAACTGCAAAGCTCAAATATCAGGTCTAATTATTTTGCACAAAATGTTTTACTAGTAGTAGGTTAATAGTTTGTATTGTAGTGGTCAGATCACTCAGCTGGATAGGTATACTAAAGGTTGTGGTCCTTGCTCTCAGTTCAGATGTATTCCTAGGATATTTCTGATTGCTTTTGAGTACTCCAAATTACTGTTTGACAATGCCTGACTTTCTTCATTGACTCTATAAGAAGTGTAACCTCATTTATTTGGCCACTGTTCTGGGACCATTCACCTACATTTTAGGCTCTACAAACCTAAGTAAATGGTTTAGCATTGTAATACCTAAGGTGTGTCCAATTCGGAACAGGTCCTTTGTCTCCAAGATCTTTATCTACATGTTTTCAGTAGCACCTAAAATAAAAAAGGTATGATCTTGATCCTGTGGAAACCACTGTAAATATAAAAACACATGCTTGGATAGATACATGCATACATTTATAATATACTTGGTAGATTGAATGGAAGAATCAAGAAAAGGAAAAGAGCTTACACAAAGTTCAACACTACAATTGGGCTAGGAGCCCCCAAAATGATTCCCATTCTCAACATCTCATGTAACGTTTCATGTCTTTGCTATTTTTATGTTGATTGATTTCAAATCATAAATGCTAGACATAATTATTTTGCACATACTATTTTGCTAGCACTAGTTTAATACTTTCCCTACAGCCTGTTCAAACTCTTTTTGCTATAGAGGTGTAGAATTTCACTCTATCAAGCAAAGCAACTTACAAATGTAAAGTATAACATCCCATGATATATTTATCAGGAAGTATACTGGTAATAGTTGTGTATTCTCCCAAGCAATCCCTGGCTGGTCAGTACTCTGGTTAAACACTGTAAATTGACAAGGGGTGCCATAAGCTGTAGTCTTAGCTAAAGGTAGCTAGAAAATGGAAGCTCATTCCCTTGCAAATTTCACATAAATATATATATATACTTCTGACTTAGGAGGAAAAGTTAAAATTTCATTTTTTTTTCTAAGAAGGGACTCCCAGAAAAAAAAATGTTTCTGGCTTACTAAAATGTAATGTGACATTGAAAGATAACAAATAAAATTAAAAGAAACTTCTCAACTCAGCTGCCAGAAAGACAGAGTTCTCAGCTGCTTAGCCTATAGCCTATTACTTAGCTTGCCTCCAGTTGTCCATTTGTACAAAAAGTGAAATAGTCAAAACAAAAGGAAATTTCATTGTGCATTTTTTTCAGTGAAACTGTAATTTTCTCCAAGAAAATGTTGATTTTGTTAAAAGGCCGTTTTCTATTAGAAAATCATTCTGCTGGGTAGTTTTTAACTATCTATAGAACCCTCATGCAGTCAGAAATTTTATGATAAAACAAGTTCAATGGCACTTGTTTCTTTAGAACAGATATGGTCCCAATTCCAACCATTATGAGTCCCATAATTAATTAAACTGGCTTTATTAAAAAAAAGAACTTAGTGTGAGAAAACTGGTTTGGTTCTTAGCATATCTACAGGGGGAAAGGGGAAATTATTGAATACTGTCTTGACTTCACAATCAAGAGGACAGCAGAACAATTAAGCAAACTGTTATACTTTCAGAGAGGATATTTCTTCAGTCAAATCCAGAATGCCTTACCATGACTGAGAATGGATTCTTGGTGATTAGAGCATGGTAGGGTGAGGGAAGAAAAAGATGGACAGATCTGAGATTAGTCATATCGCTGTTTGTGGCTTCCCTGGTGGGTTGGTGGATTTGAAGATCTTTGGCACGTAGGCCACATCCACACAAGCATGACTGTGCGGCATGTGGTGCTGCACTCCGTCTACAGCACCACACATCGCACGTTCAGACATTTCCCACACTGCTACCTTGCATCACAGAGTTGTTTTCACCCCAAGAGATCCTGGGGTCAAAAAAAAAACATGCAGAAAGAAAGTGGAGCACAGCACATAGCAGAAACACATGCTGCCCAAAACTGGAGCCTTGCCTGCCAGAGTCATACTGTACCTCCCAGCCAGGCTCCTAGCTGCAGGGAAAAACGAAACACTGCCCTGGTAAAATGATGAAATGGAAGTTGAAATGAAATGGTGCCATTTTTCATAGCCCTACCAATTACATCGTTCTTTATAGATCCTGCCTCTGCTGATCTGGATTATCTGTGCTGAAGTCCGGAAGCAATTATTAAAAAGTGCTATATTCATCATCTCTACAAAATATTGTTTGGATTTTTGGCTAATAGTTTTTTTTTAAACTGGATTAAAAATTCCTACTTCTTTTCTGTAACAGAAGGAGAAATTTCAGAGTGTAAGTTAAGCAGTCCTACAACTGGCATTTGTAACCCATATGTATATAGCATGGTCAAGTTTATGCGAAAATGTAGTTTTGGTGACTTGTTCCATAATAATCATCACAATGAAAATATATTTCCTGTAGCATGTAAAACCTTTGGACACTCCACGCATCCTGTCAACAGTAGTTGGAGGGGAAGAAAGTATTTAACAGTATAAAACAGGTTGCCAAAATATCACCTGAAGCAGTGGGATTAAAATCTAATTATGTACTTGACAGGCTTTGGAAGCATTGACAATTCTTCACAAATATGTTGACAAGTACAAGATAAGCAAGAAAAGATGTCCTCAAATGGTTTGTACCTAGGCTGGAGATTTCTCCTGGAAGATTAAGATAGAAACTTGGGAAGTGTTCACGCCACATGTCTAAGATATTTGAGGAGAACTGAAAGTAAATGTTTGACATTGAAAGAAATGTATTTTCATAAAATACATTTGTCTTTTTTTCCCTTAAGTAATCTCCTATAAAGCCAAATTCAGCAGTTCTGGTGGAAGGATTTGTAAAATACATGTTCTTGTGACTTCTATGTACATCTTGCCTTACTTTGATCTCCAGATCTGTTGCTTCCAGGCATGGGTTTAATATATACACAAGAAATTTGTCAGGACATAGGCCCATCACCTAGTTACTACTACAACACAGCTGAAATCTGAATTTACAACATATTCCATGGTAACAGTCTGTGCGAATGCTCTTCCCTTCTAGTAAAGGCAGGTTTGCTTACACCACTTTCAGTAGGTTCAAATTCTTTGTATTTCACAATGCAGAGGAGCATACACATAGGCAATTATTGAGTAGCTGCAGCACTTTAAGTCCATATCTTTTTTTATGTATAGTAACTTGTTTATGTGCAGCTGCACTTTGAAACACTTCAAACATTATGTCTGTCTCTAGCCTAAGAAGATTTACTCTTCATAAATCAACAAATATATGGCTACAACCTCCAAATTATAACTTCTTAGGCCTCTAAATTCAGGAATCTCTAAAAGGTGAAAGTCAGGGGACAGATCAGTCTGGAAACACTTTCCCACTTCCATCTGGCACCTTGAGATACAAACCTATTTGTTATGCCAAGTATGATCGTTATAAGCCCACAAAGTAAACTGTAACCTTTCCTTAATTAGGGAAGTCACTAGAAGCATAACAACAGTGGTGCAACAAACTAAGTTGGTGCCCTAGGGAAAATCCTGTGAGAAATAAGGGTAGGGGGCACATGGTCCGAAGAGCAGAGTAGGACAGTTCTGAGAAGGGTAAAGGAGGGAGAGGGGGTAAGACATGCAGGCTCTGAGAGTGGGGGTGGGGGGCCAGGGGTTAGGAAGTTAATACAAGGACTCCAGGCTGTATTAGAGAAAAGAAGACTATGCAATTAAGAACTGCTGTTATCTGTTTCATTCAACACTTACCAAGTACAAAGTGACTATTAGGGAAACTGAGATTTTTTTAATGTCTCTAAACTTTTCAGAGGGTTTCCAGATTAACTGTCATTTTTTTTTAATGAGATAGAGAATAATTCATTTCATTTTTTTTACAAAGTTTCAGTTTTTTACAAAGTCCACTCAAACACATTGCCCCTTTAAGGTTTACCAGCCCAAACCAACAAGAAAAGTGTGGGCTGGCCTTGTCCATTTGGTGAGTGAGTTCCACAAATGTAATAGCCCTCCTCATCCCTGGGCTCTGGCTATTCCTTCTCCAGATCCCTGGATGTTGCTTGGCTACCCGGTTTGAGGCAGCCCAGCTATTCATTAGGGCTGTGCAAAGATTCAGGTGGTGATTTGATTCAGAGGAGTTTATGCCTGATTCAGTGGCTGAATCTCCAAATCTGAACTGAATCAGAGGACCAGTTAAAAGGTCTAAATTGATTTGAAGCTCTCTGAATCCTTGGAAAAGATTCAGATAGCTTTGATGATTCAGACAGTCCCCGGTGGCTGCAGCAGGGAGCTGCAGCCAGATTAGGAGCTGGTAAATAGGTGTGGGGGAGGGGGCTGGAGGATCATGGTGGGGACTCCTGCCTGGTCCCCCAGGCCCCCAAATCTTGCCCCCTCCCCCAGGCCCTCCATGGCTGCCCTGCCCATTCTGGCTCCCAGTGCTTTAAAAAAACCCTCCACTCACCAGGTGTTGCTGGGCAGGGGGACAATACCCACTTCCCCAAACTGCATGGGGATGGGGACCTCTGCACAAGCTCCCCAACCCCACTATTCCATCACTCCCCATGGCTGTTCTGCCTGCTCCAGCTCTGACCCTTTAATAAACCTCCCCCCAAACAGAAAAACCTCTTGGATTCACCAGCTTCTGAAGTGGTCTCAGTGCTTGGAGGGGCTCATGGAAGAGCCCCCATGTAGTGAGGGGTAGCAGGAGACAGCAGGGATGGCCCCCTGCCAGCAGGAATGGTGAGTCTGTTTTTTTTTTTATTTTTTAATTTTTTTCTTAAAGGGCTGGAGCTGGGACAGGTGGGGCAGCCATGGAGGGGCAGGAGTGGAACAGTGTGGAGTCTGGGGGATCATTCAGAGCCTCCTATGCAGTATGGAGCAGTGTGTGTGTGGGGACGGGGAGAGACAGCAGGGATTGGCCTCCTGCCTGGCAACATCCAGCATGCCAGGGCTTTTTTTTTTTTTTTGAAGTGCTGGGAGCTGGGGTGGGTGGGGCAGTCATTGCCGGGGCTGGGAGAGTAGACTAGGATGGGCCTGGCTGATTTGGAGATTAAGTGATTTGGCAGAATCAATTTGGGGGACAGTGATTTAATTCAGTGATTTGAATCACTGTCCCGAATCGGCCGAATCTAAATCCAATGTGAATACTAGCCACTTCTCGCAAATCTACTATTCATATCCCTCTAGCCATGCTTCTTGTCTCCTGTCCTGTAAAGGAGGAGCATTCTTGTGTAGCTCTCCTCCTTAGGAATTTCTTCAGTGCTTTCCCTACCTGTGTGCTACTTTTAGTGTACTCAACTGTGATAGGTGAAGCCCCTCTAGCCAATCAGGCAGCTCCACCTGCCCTATGCCTGTCTTGATCTGTTTGCATGCCATGTTCCCCAGCTGTTCCCTATTCCTAGGCTAACCCTGCCATCTGCCTGATCTGCAACCCAGACAGGCAGCTAGGGAGGTCTTTTCCAGGATGCTGTGCTGCCTGATAGATGTCCTGGGTCCAAGCCCTTGCTATGGTATGATAGATCATAGCTAAAGTCCTCCATGTCCATTAACCTCTCTGTGTCCAGTAGAAAGAGGTGAGAATCATAATCTAATCAGATGTGGGATTACCTGTGTTCTTCTAACAATCCCCTTTTTATATTGTGCTATAGTATTAGGCTTAATGATTTTCTAAAACAATGCAGGTGCATCTTCAAATGTGCTTCATTGCACAGTCAACTAATTTAGCAGAATAAATTTCTGTGCTTAAGCACACATGTAGTGAACACAGATTAGTTCACTCTTCTTCATTTTGCACCACTGTTTATTTAATCACATTAATTACATATGTAGATGCACCCTGCTATATAGTTATGATCAATGATTTTCTATAAGAGGGTTTTTTGGTTTTGTTTTTAAATAATCTAACAAGAAGTTATGAGTCAAAAATATTTTCTTCTTATAGTTTTTGAATGTATCACTTTTTAACTACACAGAACATCCTCTTATTTTTTGGACAGAGGGGTTTTTTGATGCCATGACCTGTACTGAATACTTTAATCCAGATGAGGGTACACTGCTGATATACATTAATGTCTTGAATTATTTCCTTTATTATTTTCTATTCCAATAGTTATTCAGTTTAACATCTTGCTTGCTTTTTAGACTTCAGTGACTGTTGGACAGAGTTGATAAGTGTGGTGATGTGGGGAAAAATATACTTTTTCACACTTCATTATTATTTAACACAGCAAAATAATTACTGATTTAATCACACATTAGTTATTTTTAAATAGTAAAAGATTGTGAACGAAAAGACACCCTATGCTCTCTTACTGTATCCCAACTCCTGCCTGTTGGAAAACAGTCAATATTTGAAGTGTTACTTTCAGAGTGAAAGCAACACTTTCATATGAAAAACAATTACATTCTACATTTAACAGAATTTCCAACATTCTTACCGTTTCCCAACTGGAAACCATAATGGTGAAACTGACATAATGCACATTTTCCAGTATGAGGGGAAATGTTTTGCTTTGGAAACATTTGACTAGTTCTGTTTGTTTGTTTAAAAAATATATTAATTACTTTATGAACTGTACAAAAATATAGACTACTTCTTTATGAACAAATTATTTCTGTAATCCTATATTTCTTACCTAAGTCATCTAGTGATTCAAACCCCCATGCATGGAGGTTGAGATGGGGGTCATTTGGATCTTGAGTTTGTTTTTTCATTATGACTTTACCTTAACTTAAAAAAAACAAACAAACCAAATCTACAGATCTAGGAAGCAAAACTAAATAGTTGAGGTTTTTTACCATCTTTTGACTACCTTCTTGTGGTGCCTCCTGTAAGGAGCTGTAAAGTGAAACTAAAAGTCACTAATTAGGTAATTGAACTTTTGGACTGCACCTTCATTTGGTGAAAATAAGCAATACTCAGGTTCTGTTGCATTATCACTATTAGACCATCATTTTTGTTCACAATTGTGAGTGAAAAACATAGCTGTTGAGTATTGATGTAAGATAGTAAACTTCATCTAAATTAGTGGTTGGCATACTCTTGTGGAAATTGGCAATTTTCTATTCTAAGTAAGGATAAGTGTTGGAACTGTAGCATTTCTGTAATTTAAATGGTCTGGCACATTCATTACCTTTTATGTTTTTATATATTAGTAGATCAATCTATAGACTACATGGATGAAAGTAAGGGTAGCTTAGTACATTATATAAAGCTTGAAAAGTGACTCAGCATTCAGATCATGCGTCACTGGTTGTTTATATTGTAGGCTGAGAAGATTAATTAGAATTGAGCCCTATGTGAGTAATGTGTGTTGATTACTGTTAGCTGACCAGTGAGATGTGAAGGACAATGTAGAAGTTGGCAACTATGATTAAAACTGATAACTGATTCCTGCAAAGAATAAAAGCAAGCTAGTTCTCTGTCTTCAATAAGAATTGCACTGAAACTGATATATAAGCATATGGTCATATGTAAAAACTAAATGGACTGTATTTCTCTGGAGAGCATTCAGATCATAAATGTGTCTCCATTTTTTTTAATTTACAGTTTATTATGCAAAAATCTTATTTAACATATAATGAGGGGAAAAAAAACCCTTAGTTTATTCTCATTCTTTGCTTAAGAATTTATTATCAAGCTAAAAGAGTGTATGCTTTCTGATACTGTAAGTCATTCTTCATAATAATCATCATTATTTTTTAAATGATCTGTATTCCTGGCCCTTTATGAAAGGAGATAAGGACAAAGAAAAAAATCTACACTTAGAATAGGTTCAGTTAAGGTTCATAGGAATTTGATGGAGAAGAGTTCCTGTATTTTGTGTTATATGGTTCAGATAAGGGGAAGCTTCTACTTCATTGTTATTTTTCTGTCCCTGCTCTTTGCTTTTTGGAATCATGGAATATAAATAGAAGTTTGGTTGGATATGGTTTGCAAAGACACCATTTAGGTAGAGGCTCTCTGATGGGAGACAGTTTTGATAAAGGAATCTGGAGGAAGGAGTGTTGTCTATATGAGGGAATGGGACGTGAAAACAGAGAAGGTTGTCCTATAAATGCAGCACCTGAAAAGTTTATAGGTTCTAGCCATGTTGGTCTAAAGGTATAGGCAGACTAGGTTCTTTGGCTAAGTCTGATATCTTTTATTAGACCGACTGAAATAGTTGGAAAAATTCTTTGCAAGCTTTTGCATACAAACACCCTTTGTCAGGCTGAGGAAGTGTCTGTAGTTCATCTGTGCACTTCCTGAATGGGATAGAAAGAATCCAGAGGCCAGTATGTGTGTGAGAGAGCCACTCAGTGAAATTGCAAATTGAGGCAGTCAATGATTAGACACTGAGGTAAGGGGCGGGGTGGAGGGATGGGAATGTAGAAATAGTAGAGAGGTTACCTGAGGTGTTGGATTTTAGGCACATTATGTGTCATCAATCCAATGTCTATATTTAAACCATGACTTTTTGTATCCCTTATGTTGATGAAGAGAAGTTTGTAGGCTCATCTGTAAAAGGTGTTTTGTAAATTCCCTTTGAGGATTAGAACTGAGAAGGTAGCGCTAAAGTCTCTTTATCTCTATGGAATTAAATAAGGAAAGAGAGTGAGCAATTTATGCCCCACTTCTCAG
The DNA here is from genome assembly GCA_030014935.1 of Caiman crocodilus. Classification (NCBI taxonomy): domain Eukaryota; kingdom Metazoa; phylum Chordata; order Crocodylia; family Alligatoridae; genus Caiman; species Caiman crocodilus. The sequence goes on from JAGPOW010001296.1 coordinate 110,768,034, forward strand.
AAGTATCTAAAGGAAAATGTGTGAGGAATGGCAAAGAATTAGAAAAAGAACAGGACATAGTTTCCTCCCTAAGGAGAAGAATGTGCAAGCATAGGTGAATGGTGACTTTGGAGAAGATATTCTGCATTCAGTGCCGTGAGGTCAGATACTTATGTGGTTTTTGGAATTCTGCAAATCTTCTATTTGCAATGCATTCAATATATGCTCTGAGATCCATTTATACCACCTGGACTTTGAAGAGAGGTGTCTATGGTCCATTAGGGTGAATCACTACTGGTGTTGTAAGAGGTGTTACTGCTTCCTAGAAAGGGTGAGCTGGTTCTACTGAACATTTTCTTTGCTAATATGATATCAATGTAGACTCTTGAGACCAGATTCTAGGGTACCTATTAGGAATGTAAGTAGGTGCCTTCCTATATACCAACCTACTTGAGTCCCTTAAAAGCTGTTAATAAGAAAGGTTGAATGGCTCCTTCTTCCAGGTTTTTTTTTTTTAAATCAGTCTTAAAGATAAGTATGTGAACAGGGTGAAACAGCCCAAGTTCAGTTAGATACCCAGTAGGTGAAATAGCTCTTGAAGTTTGTTGCTGAGTGCTTTTATTTTTCTTCTAACTCAAAGTAAAATAAACTAAAAATGAAATATGAGTATCTATATATTATAAATGCACTCCTATGAGGCATCTGAACAATCTAGAATCATTTTAACATGTTGTCAGATTTAACATTGGATTAGCCCAATGGCTAACATCAAAGACTAAACTAATTATAGCAGGTCTATAATATTTCATATCCAATACCTGTCAGTTCAATGCAGTTTTGCTTGCTTGTTTTTCATTTTGGAAACTGAACTTTAAGATGAGCAAGAGACTTCAGTCTTTATTGTGATTTATACTGAAAAAAATTTAAATACATTTAAGCTGGCACCAAAAAGTTGTTTGCTTCCAGAGTGGTAGGCTGATTCTAGGATTTATGATTCAGTAGCTATGCCAGCAGGATTCACCTCCTGCCAAGAGAAGAAAGAGAAAAGAGAATGCAACTAGACACATCGGCACTTTTTCAAAAACAGATGTTTGATTTGGATGAAGGAACTTTTATTCTGAACATATTCCAATGACTAAATAATTTGAATGTTGAAAAGATAACTTATCATAAGAATCAATATCTTATCACAATAGATACCAGTAGACCAAATGTAAAATGTTCAAGCTTATAGAGACCTGGTGGGATTCCTCACATGATTAAAGTGTAACCATGGAGGACAACATCTTGCATAGAAGGGACTGGGTAGGGAAGAAGGGTGGAGGTGTAGTTCTCTGTGTAAAGGAACAATATACCTCCTTGGAGGCTGACATTGGCTCCAAAAAAAGAGCAACCCAAACCCCTCTGGGGTAAACTGCAGGGGGGGGTGTGCAGATAAAGAGACCTAACTTTAGGTGGATACTGCAGACCACCTACTCAGGGAGAGGAACTTGATCTGAAGTTCACCCAAGAGCTGACAGAAGCCGCACATGCATGGGACATGGACATTATGGGCAACTTAAATTATCTGGACATCTCTTGGGAGGAGCGTTCAGCCAAGTCAGACTGGTTGTGTTCCTTCCTGACCTGCATTGAAGAGCTCTTTCTGCCTCAGGGGGAGGACAGACCAACCAGAGATAACACTCTTCTAGATTTGGTCCTGGCCAAAAGAGACAACCTGGTCACCAACTTAAAAATAGAGGTAGCCTGGGTGACAGTGACCATGAAACCATCATGTTTACTGTCTATCACAAGGTAGACAAATCTAATAACAGGGTTGAAGTCTTGGACTTCAAAAATGCAAATTTCAACAAGGTTAGGTCACTAGTAGGGCAAGTGCTGTAGAACCAGGTACTAAAGGCAAAAGATGTGAATGAAGAGTGGTTACTCCTTAAGAACACAATCCTTGAAGCACAAAGGAAGTCCATTCTGATGCAGAGAAAGGGCAGCAGAAGGTCTGGGAAGTCCTCCTGACTAAACAGGGAAATCATAGTCCTCCTTAGAAGAAAGGTATATGAAGAATGGAAGCTGGGGACAGGGCCCAAGGAGAATTACACAACAATGGCCCACACTTGTAGGAAACAAATTAGAAAAACCAAGGCAGTGACTGAACTTAGATTAGCAGCGGGAATCAAGGGCAACAAAAAGTCCTTCTTAAGGTACATAAAGAACAAGAGGAAAACAAATAGGAGTGTGGGGCCATTGCTCAACAACTCAGAACAGTTGGGGACATTCAGGAGAAAACTGAACTCCTGAATGACTACTTTGCCTTGGTGTTACATTGGGCCACAGGGAAAATCATGCCAGATACAGTTCAAAATGAGCAGGGCAGAAATGACTGCCTCCCTACTGTTGCCATAGAACTGGTGTGTCATCAATTAAAGAAATTAGGCATATATAAATTAGCAGGACCAGATGGCCTCCATCCAAGTGTGCTGAAGGAGCTGGCCAACATCACTGTGCAGCCCCTGGTGAAACTATCAAACTGGTGGTACTCAGAAGAGGTGCCTGAGGACTGGAAGAAGGCCAATTTTTTGCCCATCTTCAAGAAGGGGAGGAGGGAGGATCCAGGTCCAATTAACCTAACTTTTATCCCAGGGAAAATCCTGGAAAACTTCAGTAAGGAGTCTATGTGCAATAGGCTTGCAGAAGGTAGGATTCTGAATGACAGCCAGCATGGCTGGATATTGTATACCTTGAATTCCAAAAAGCTTTTCATCTGATATCCTATGATTTTGCTAGAAAATTCGAAGATAGTGGGCTTAACTGTGAGAAGGTTAGGTGGGTATGAAGCTGGCTGTGGGGTAGGACACAGAGGGTGTGTCCACACATGCAAGTACTGACTCTTGCAGCAACTCAAATAAAAACAGTTCAAATTTGAGCCAGGGCTTTTTGCTTCAGCACATGTGCTCAGACATGCACTTTGTTGCGGAGCAAATTGTGCCATCTGGGGTAAAATAAGTCTTACTGGCTTCTCCCGGATCTCCAACCAGGGGGAGCTAGAGTGCAGGGCCAGCACCTGTGCTGTCCCCAACAATATAAAAAGCCACCCTGGAAAGTAGCTCAGGACTACTATCTCTCAGGAGCTTCTGGAACCCAGTGAATTGGTACCTGGAGACACTACGTCTTGTGCCATTTGGACTGCTGAAGCAGCCCTGAGAGTTCCCTGCAGCCTTTGCCCACTGCAGGAGTCTGGCAGTGGGGGCTGCTGCCTGACTGTGACCTGCTGTACACCTGCCAGACCCAGATGAGGACTTCACACCCAGTAGAGGCATCTGCCCCTCTGGGCCAGCTGCCAGTGGGTTGTGGCTGCAGGGTTGGCCTTTGTGCAGCATGACTGCCATGTGTGCCCCTGCCCAGCCATCTGGGCAGCTATCTCCCAGAAGATGTTCCAGGTCTGGTGGCCTACTTTGAACTGTCAAAGCATGTCCTCTTGGCCCCATTTGGCCAGGAGGTCAGCCACCTTCATCTCGGTCCAAGGGGCCAGCTCTGAGTGGGCAGGGTCCTGTCACCAGCCTCCCTAGCAGGAATTCTGGTGTTCCCTATTGGAAAACTAAAGAAAGCCATGATAAAAAAATCCCTAAGTCACTCTGTAAAATACCCCGAAATCTATGTTCTTCCACAATTAAAACAAAAGATCTCTCTCTTTCTCTCTCTCACATATATATAACATCCATATAGAGAGAGAGAGCTCATCTGGGCATGTTGTATTGATATATCTACAGTGTTAAAGCAATTTGGATACATAGCAGTGTCTCTATCATCATAATAAAATGAAATCTAAATACCTATATGTTTTGCTGCCCACCAAGGATAACAGCCACCCCACCAGCCCCCCACCCCACCTGCCCCATCCCCTGCCAGCTCCTACAGTCCTCTGATGGCTGCCCCACCCAGATCCACCCCGCCACAGCTCCTCAAAACTCCACAATGGCTTCTTTGCCTGGCCCCATCTACCACTTGAACCCCCAGCCCTCTGATGGTTGCCCTCCCCCCAACTCCAGACACCAGTACTTCGAGCAAGAAAAAAAAACAAAACAAAAAAGCCTCCTACTCACTATAGAAGCAGGGGTTGTGGGGGTTCCAGGGCCTCCTAGCAGAGCCCCCCAGGCAGCACAGGGCAGCAGGGGGAAGCAGGGCCTGGCCTGGGGCTGTCACCCAACCCCACTGTGAGAGTGGGGCCCCAGTGACCCAGAGAGACAGATAAAACTGCCCATAAGTGCTGGGGTTGGTGATTAAAATTGTGGGGATGCTCAGGTGGAGGGGCAGGGATCAGGGGCTTCGGGGACTGGAGACATGGGGCAGGGTATGGATCAGAAGGGCTCACAGGTCAGGCATTGGAGGGCTGGAAGAGAGGGCAGGTCCAGAAGGGGTCCCCCTATGGTCCCTCTGCTCCCCTCTCCAGCCCCCCTGGCCCCTTACTTACTAGCACTGGAGCCCTGCTGCTGACACCCTGCTTGACCTGCACAGGCAAGCAGCCTGCTTCAACACCATGGCAAGGGCCAACTACAGAGACATTCTGGCAGCCAGAGCATCTTTGTGGAGGATCCAGCCTCTGGATGCCTCAGAGCATGGTCCAGAACCATGCCCTGCCCCCATTTTTTTTATCTGCTTTTTTTTTTTTTGACCCCTGGATATCAAGGGATCTAATTTTGCCCCTGAACTGCAAACTTTCAGTGTGGGGAACCTTTTCCCATTCCTGCATGTGCCTCTTGAAGCATCTCAAGGAGGTTTGAGATGCTGCAAGAGCCATGTGTGGGCTCATCTGCATGCATCCAGAGAATCCTAATGAATGGATCTGTGTCATCTTGGATAGAAGTGGGAAGCAGTGTGCCAAAGGGGTCATAGATTCATAAAATGTAAGGCTAGAAGGGACCTTGGAAGATCATTGGATCCAGCCCCCTGCACCAAGCAGAAAAGATAATTGGTGGTCAGGTGGCGCAGCAAGATGACTGTTTAGTCTTCTTTTCAAGATTTCCAGGGTAGGTGATTGCACCGCCTCTGGAGGAAACTTTTTCCACAGTCTGGACATCCTGACTGTGAAGAATTTTTTCCTAATGTTGAGCCTGAATTGATTTTCCTGGATTTTGTGGCCATTACTTCTGGTTTTCTCTCAGGTGCCCTGGTGAACAGTTGCTCACTGACCCCTTGATGTACTCCCTTAGTGTAGTAGTAAGCTGCTACTGAGTCCTGCTCTCAGTCTTCTTTTCCTCAGGATGAAGATTTCCAGATCCCTCAGGCTTTCCTCATATGGCTTGCCTTTTAAAACTCTGATCACATGGTGGCTCTTCTTTGGACTTTTTAAGCTTGTCCATCTCCTTGTTAAAGTGTGGTGCCCAGAAATGGATGCAGCACTCCAACTACAGTCTCAACAGTGGTGAGTAGAGTGAAAGAATCACCTCCTTGGTCTTGCTTGAGGTGTATTGAGTAATGCATGCCAGAGTTTTATTAGCCTTACTGGCTACAGCATCACACTGTTAGCTCATATTCATGCTGTGGTCTATTATTATTCCCAATGATCTCTTTCATTCATAGTGCTGATCAGGTTGGCATTGCCAAGCCTGTAGGTGTGCAGGGGATTATTTCATCCCCAGGTGGAGCACTTTACATTTTTAGATGCTGAAGTTCATCTGCTTCCAATTCGCCCAACTTGTTAGCCTGTCTAGATCCATCTGTATCTGTAGCGTATCTTCAAGCATGAGCATGCTTCCTTATAACTTGGTGTCATCCATGAACTTGGCCATTAAGCTCATCACCCTCACATAACAATAATTAATAAAGATGTTGAAAAGTACTGGACCAAGCACTGACCCACATGGGACACCCCTGCCCACTTCTCACCAGGATGACACAGATCCATTCAGTATGACTCTATCATTCACTATGACTCCATTCAGAGTCATTCTATGACTCTGTGGGTCCTATCCTGGAGCCAGTTTCTCACCTACCTGACTTACTTGGAGGTAAGCCCACGGTTTTCTAATTTTCTCAGGAGGACACTGTAAGATACTAGATCAAAGGCCTTTTAAAAGTCAAATTATACAATGTTCATGCACATTCCTATCCTGCATACAGGACCTCCACCTGATGTAGGAGGTAAATGGTCCCACTAGGGGGAATGCCTTACTGGACCTGGTATTGGCAATGGGGGATGATATGGTGGGAGACCTACAGATTGGTAGTCACCTGGGGGACAGTGATCACCAAATAATAGAATTCACCATAAGATGGTGAGTGGGCAAGGTAACTAGTAGGGTGAAAATGTTAGACTTTAGGAAAGCTGATTTCAATGAACTCGGGCAATTAGTCAAGGAAATACTACAAAAAAGGAGTTTTGAAGAGATGGGAGCCCAGGAAGGGTCACTGTGCCTTAAAGAAATGATCCTTTGGGCACAGAGGGAGATGATCCTGATGAGAGGAAAGAGAGGGAAATAGGCCAGGAGGCTTCCTTGGCTGACCAGAGAAATCCAGAGCACCCTGTGGGGTAAAAGGGGAGCATATAAAAAGTGGAAATACGGAGAGATTACCAAAGAGGAATATACCTCCTGGGCTCACACTTGTAGGGAGGCAGTTAGATGGGCCAAAGCTACCATGGAGCTGAGGATGGCATCCCGAGTAAAGGATAACTAAAAATTGTTATAGGGAATAAAAGGAAGGCCCAGGGTGAAATAGGACCCCTACTAAATTGGCAGAAGCAATTGGTGACGGACAGAGGGTACAAGGCTGTACTCCTCAACAGGTTCTTTGCCTCAGTGTTCCTAAGTGAGGGGAAGGATAAGTCTGTCACTGGGATTGTAGAGAAGCAGCAGCAAGGCACCAGACTGCCATGCGTAGACCCTGAGATGGTGCAGAGTCACTTGGACGAACTGGATGCCTTTAAATCATCAGGCCCGGATGACTTCCATCCAAGGGTACTGAAGGCACTGGCTGACATCACTGAACAGCCACTGGTGGTAATATTTGAACACTAATGGCACACGGGCCAGGTCCTGGAGAACTGGAAAAGGGCCAATGTGCTCTCCATTTTCAACAAGGGGAGGAAGGAGGACCCAGGAAACTATAGGCCAGTCAGTCTCACCTCCATCATAGGCAAAGTCTTTGAAAAAAGTATCAAGGCTCATGTGTGCGAGAGCCTGGCAGGACAAATTATGCTGAGGGGAAACCATCACGGGTTCATAGCGGACAGATCATGCCTGACTAATCTAGTCTCTTTTTATGACCAGGTTACAAAACACCTGGACACAGGAGTAGGGGTTGATGTCATATACTTAGACTTCAGGAAG
>JAGPOW010001296.1:110775434-110791288 GCA_030014935.1 Caiman crocodilus
TGGAGTCCTAGTGGACTCCAAGATGAACATGAGTCGGCAGTGTGACGAAGCCATCAGAAAAGCCAATGGCACTTTATCGTGCATCAGCAGATGCATGACCAACAGATCCAAGGAGGTGATACTTCCACTCTATCGGGCACTGGTCAGACTGCAGTTGGAATACTGCGTGCAGTTTTGGGCACCACACTTCAAGAGGGATATGGATAACTTGGAGAGGTTCCAGAGAAGGCCCACTCATATGGTTAAGGCCTTGCAGGCCAAGCCCTATGAGGAGAGACTGGGGAACCTGGACCTCTTCAGCCTTCACAAGAGAAGGTTGAGAGGAGACCTTGTGGTTGGCTGTAAGTTTATCACGGGGGCACAGAAGGGAATTGGTGAGATTTTGTTCACCAAGGTGGCCCCGGGGGTCACAAGAAATAATAGCCACAAGCTAGCAGAGAGCAGATTTAGACTAGACATTAGGAAGAACTTCTTCACAGTTACAGTGGCCAAGGTCTAGAACGAGTTCCCAAGGGAGGTGGTGCTCTTCCCTACCCTGGGGGTCTTCAAGAGGGGGTTAGATAAGCATCTAGCTGGGGTTATCTGAACCCATCACTCTTTCCTGCCTATGCAGGGGGTCAGACTCGATGATGTATTGAGGTCCCTTCTGACCTTAGCATCTATGAAAGTCAGCCTGTGCTCTCATGTCCAGGTAGTGAGTTGCCTGGTCATAGAATGAGATGAGGTTGGTAAGGCAAGACCTGCTCATGATGAAATCATGCTGACTGTCATTCAGAATCTTACTTTCTGCAAGCTTATCACAGATAGATTTCTTGATGACATTTTCTAGGATTTTCTCTAGGATGGAAGTTAAGCTTATTGGCCTATAATTATCTGGGTCCTCCCTCCTGCCTTTCTTGTGGATGAGCACAACATTGGCCCTCTTCCAGTTCCTAAGGATTTCTCCAGAGTGCCATGAATTGTGGAAGTGTTTCACCAGGGTTTCCACCATGACTTTGGCCAGCTCCTTCAGCACACTTGGATGAAGATCATCCAGTCCCACTGACTTTTATACAGCTAAGGTTTTTTTTAATTGGTCATACAACAATTCTATAGCAATAATAGAAAGGTAATTATTCCTACTGTGCTCATCCTCTGCTCTATCTGATGTGGTTTTCTCCTTGGTCCAGTGAAAGACCGAGCCAAAGTAGTTATTCAGGAGTTCAGCATACACACAATCCTTTACACCCATGAGGTCACCTGTCTGGGGAATAGAATCCCTACCTGAGTTTAAGTGTCAAAACCATTATTTAGATGACTAAAAAACTGCCATTTAGATGACCAAGGAGGAAAAGAATGGCACACCTATGTCTATGCCACTTTGACATTGCTCTGGGGAGTGCTGCTTAGTGGCATATTCTTACTCCTGATTGTGATCCCAACATATCAGTTACAAAAATGAGGCACTAAAGCTGCCCTGAGGAGGTCTTACCCCTCACCACTCCTGCCACTAGTTTCAAGAACTTTACTGAAGAGCACCATCAGGGAATCATCAATCTTATTTTTTGGATTACTGTGTTTGGAGCAAGAGTGATTGGATGAGATATTCCTCTCAGAGGTGCTTCCTGGACTGCCACAGATGCTAAATAAATAAATAAATAAATAAGGACTACCTTTAAGGATCTAGGCTTAAGTGATTTTCTTACATTGAGACCTATGGAATAGAAACACTAAAAAAGCTATTTCAAACAAAAATCATAGTTACCTACATTCCAATAAGGGAACAAATCTGCCATAGATTCATAGATGCTAGGGTTAGAAGGGACCTCAACAGATCATTGAGACAGACCCCCTGCCTAGTTAGGAAAGAGTGCTGGGTCAGATGACCCCAGCAAGATGCCTATCCAGCCTTCCCTTTAAACCTGCAAAGTAGGGAAGAGCACCACCTCCCTTGAAAGCCTATTCCAAATTTTGGCCACTCTTACTGTGAAAAAAGTTTTTCCTGATATCTAGCCTAAATCTACTTTCTGTCAGTTTGTGACCATTTTTTCTTGTTACCCTAGGAGGCACCCTGGTGAACCGAGCATCTCCAATCCTTCGCTGTGTTTCCCCTAACAAATTTGTAGGCTACCACAAGATCACCTCTCATCCTTCTCTTGCAGAGGCAGAAGAGGTCCAAGTCCTTCAGTCTTCCTCATGGGGCTTGGCCCATAAGCCCCTAGTGATATGAGTGGCTCTCCTCTGGACCCTCTCGAATCTGTCAACTTCTTCAGATATGGTACCCCAAACTGGATGCAATACTCCAACTGCAGTCTGACTAATGCCACGTAGAGGGGAAGTATTACCTCTTTGGTTCCATTTGTCATCTGCTGATGCATGGTAAAGTACAATTAGTTTTGCTGATGATTTTGTCACACTGATGACTCATGTTCATCGTGGCATCTACTATGACTCTGAGATCCCTTTCTGCTTCCGTGCTGCTGAGAGGGTCACTTCCCAGCCAGTAGGTGTGCTAGATATTTTTGAACCCTAGGTGCACTTGTCCTTGTTGTACTGTGTCCTATTGGACTTGGACTTTTCTAACTTGTCCAGGTCTGCCTGTAATCATTCCCTACCTTCCGGAGTGTGTATTTCGCCCCACAATTTAGTAATTTAGCCCACCAACTGTTGACTGCACCATGTCAGTGTCAACAGTTGGTAGGCTGGTATCCCTCAGATGCCTATCTAAGAACCTATTAGGAGACTTACCTTGATCTCTTTTTAAGAACACTGAGGCAAAAAACTCATTGAATAGCTCAGCCTTGTCCCCCCTGTCTGTCACTAATTGCTTCTTGTTTAGTAGGGGTCCTATGCTGCCCTGCACCTTCCTTTTACTCCCAGCATACCTAAAAAAAAGACTTTTTGTAGTCTTTTATTTGTGTGCCAGCCTCAGCTCTTTAGTTGCTTTGGCCTTTCTAACTGCCTCCCTGAAATGTAGGCCAAATAGATATACTCTCCCTTGGTAGCTTCCCCCTGCTTCCACTGCCTATTTGCCTTTTTTTTTGCTCTTAGGCTCCCCTGGATTCCCCTGTCTAGCCAAGGAAGTTTTTTGGCTCCTTCCCCCCTTTCCCTTCATACCTCATCTCCCTTGCTGCCCAGAGGATCACTTCCTTTAGGATCATGGAACATATTTTCCAATGAGATACTTTACAATCACTATAAAATACATTTCCTTGTGATTTAATCTTATAGTAAAATATTATGGAACAAAAAGGATGAGGACTTTTTAAAATGTTTTTAAATGTTTAACATTTTATTAAAGGTTTTAAAGTTTTAAAATGTATAAAAGTTTAAAAATGTTATTAAACTTTAAAAAAAAATGCTCATATAGATGAGGTAAACTCACCAGTAATATATATAATGCAATATTCAAATTATATTACAGGTGTTAGGAGAATGTCTGGCATTTATATATGCTTGTACCTGTACTTGTTTCTATATATAAAAATATATTGAAATATATTATTCAGTCCTTGGATGTCCCTGAATGTAGGATGTAGTGGTAAACAACAGGGGGCAAAGCTGGAATTTCACTTATTTTGTGAAGCTTGTTTGTTTGTCCATAGTTTGTATTTTTTTTTCTTTTAAAGCAAAACAAGTCACATTCAATAGAAACTGACACTACATAAATTATGGAGGGGACACAAAAAGAATCACAGTAGAATTAGAATACCTTCTGGCAAGTTCCAAGCAGCATATCCTGGCTACTTAGAAAAGGATGTAGCAAGATTTTCCATCTACATGTGGTCAGCTTTTGTGGCCTTGCCCTCCTTTAGGAAGTTAATACTTTCAAGAGCCTAGAACAGCGGTTCTCAAACTTTTCAAACTCAAGGTACTCATCATTAGACGCAGATCACCTCTTTGAATATGACAGACCCTAATTTTCACTCATTTTTGACTAAAGAAAATAATAGTGCTATTCTTCTGCTGCAAGGAACTCAGAAAGACCACAGCAGCTCTGAATGGTTTTAACACTGTTTGATATCTCTGGATTTCTCTTCTCAATCATGTTTGCCCAATTAGCAATACTAACATTGCATGACACTCCTCAGCAGCCTTGAAAGAATCTCAAGGCAGCCTAGGGTGCCATGGCATCCTGGTTTAGAATCACTGGCCTAGAAAAAGGAAGCTCTGCCATACTTTTAGTTTTCTCCTCTTTATTGAAAAGCTTCCTGTACTCTTTCCCTTGTGCCTTTGTCTGCACAAGGTTCAATCTTCATTGTGGGAAGAACCTCTTCAAGGTTAAAAACAAAGAGAGAAAGTGAATCCATCACCAAACAACACATGGGAAACACTTTGGATGCCTTTCTGTCTATTTTTCAATTTCAAATTTGCATTTTAAATCCAAATCCCTCCAAGATATTTGTTCACTAGCTCCTATGCAAAGCTGATGAGCTCTGATCATAATAAATTAAAGTCTGTAATTCTGTCATTTACTTAGTATATTAGATGTTCACAAGATACAATGGTAAATATTTCTGGAAACCAAAACAATACCTCATTATATGTAAAGTAATAGGGGATGAGTTTTACTAAAGGAATTATGTCTGATTAATGTAAGCAGCAAGCAGAGCATTTTGTAAGACTCTTAATCGCTTTTTTACATGCACATGCATGTGAGAACATAAGCCTTCCCCTCTACTACAGAAGCTATAAGTTAGTAAGAGGTACTTATTGGGCCAGATTGGAGGGAAAATTAAGCAGCTTACATCACAGAATTTCTGTACAGTTACTTTTTTCGGGGAAAAAAAAGTTATGTTTTTAATTAGCTTTGGAGTTCATTCATAGATCCCATTGATTTCCTTAGAGCAGTACACCCTGGGTATTTTGAAAGCCTTTAAAAAATGCTACTAGGGACCATGCAATTTTAAGACTGTTAGGTGTGCAAATATGATTCACGTGATAAACCTGGAGGGTGCATCCAGACAAACACAGTTGTGTGGTATATGGTGCTGCAGACATGTTTGCAGTGCCACATACCACACAGTCCATAGTTCCCCATGCTGCAAGGGCATGCTGTCTAAGTGTGCTTTGTTCCATATTTTTTCCTCTGATTTTTTTTTTTTTTTGATTCCTGAATATCTGGTGGTAAAGAAAAAGTGTGGTGAAAAAAAACCCAAAGCAACACCTGCTCAGGCAGCATGTGCTCCTAAACAGTGGAGTTGGGACACTTGGAGATGCCCAGAGATTTCAGATAGGAATCCATTGTGTTAAAAACATTCGGCCCTTTTGCAGTTTTTCTGAGTTCTTTGCAACAGAAGACTTGTACTTTTATTTTTTCTGTAGTCAATAAAAAAAATGTTAAAACATTTTTCTAGGAGTGCCTTGAGTCTAATTAGGGGTGCCTTAAGTCTAAAAAGATTAAGAACTATTATGTTAAATGTACAGGAAGCCAATTAACCTGTAAGGAAATCCTGAGTCCCTCACTAGCTTTTTCCATTCTGGCAATGAACTTACAATGAATCCATACTACCAATGAGGACTATAGTGAATACTGAACAATTAACTTATACTAAACAATCTGGAATCTCTGTTAGTGAATAAAATATGCAAGCAAGGCTCCCTCACACTTAAAAGATTCAAGTTAAACTCTATCACATTAAAATATTACAGTCATTTTTTTCATACTGTTTAAACCCCCTTTTTACATACCTTTGAATTTTACTACACCAGGCAAAGCAAAACATATATTTTAGTTTTACAAGCCCATTTATATAATAACAATAATAATAATTATCATAATAACAAACACAGTGGGTGTGTCTACACATGAATTTGGGTGTGCCTATATTTAATGGATATTAGCTTAATGCACACTATGGCAATTTAGGCTTGCGTCAACATGTCCACACATTAAGGCATATTAAAGCCATGTGTGCAGACTGATGTGGAACTAAAGTTATTCCCAAGTCAGTCCATGCCAGTGTTAATGCACCTTAACGTGTCTACATGTGTACTAATGCGCTTTAGCTATTTGCACCTAAATTTGATACTTGCTTCTGAAGATATCAAATTTAGACACAAATAGCCTAAAATCACCATTTTTAAGGTGAGTTAAGGGTACACATGTGTAGACGTGCACCCTTAATACACCTTAGACCAAAGTAAAGTGCCTTAAACTGGAACATGTAGATGAGCCAAATATTACCTTAATAACTCTGTATTTAAATTAGTTTACTGCATTTTACTAATTTAAATGAAAAATTATTCCATTCAACAAGAAATGCTAAGATACCATTCCATGCCTTGCTTATTTCTCTACTCAGTCACTATACTTCTTCCTCTCTCCTTTTAGTTTATTCAAAATGTTACCATGTCATCATCTATGCCTTTGTCTTTTACTATAATTCTCATTTCAAATCACTCATCTGGCTTCCTTTCACCTTCTGGATTCAAATTGAGCTCTTCATCTTCAAGGTTTTGCAGAATATCTCTCTTTTTCTGTATGCCATTATCTCTTCCTTTCTCCCTCTCACTATCTTTGTTCCGCATGAGCCTAAATTTTCCTTTGTATCTTTTTTTCATTTTTTGGCCTCAGGTCTTTTTTCATGATGTCTATTATATCTGATTTCAATTCCTTAGGAGCCAAATATATAAAAAATGAACAAAAGACTCCCACTCCCAATCACTTTAACAACTTGTAGTGTACAATTTTCTGCATGTTCTTTTAAATTCCTCTTAAAACAAGTTTATTCAGTGGAGACACGGAGAAGAGTCTATCACCTTTCTTTTTCTATGAACACTTCATACATTTGAAGACATTTATCAAATCTCAAGTTTGAATCATCTCAGTTCTTGCAGCCTTTCCTCATACATCATGTTTTCTAGATCTCTTGTTTGTTGTTGTTATTGTTGTTGCTTTCCACTGGACTTCGTTGACTTCGTTGACCTATCCTCAGCTTGTTCCCTTTTAACCTTCAAGTCTTTTGCTAGAGTACTGCAGCCTGGACAGTCATTCCAGAATTTGTTTTGATACATATGATTATTTTGTCCTATACATAATACTTTGCATTTGTCCTTATTACACTTCAGTTAGTTTATTTTTAAGACATTTACTCCAAAGTATTAGTCATTGAATCCCAGTCTTATTCTTCAAGTTGTCTACTCATCCACACATCTTGGTATCATTTGCAAATTCACTGAGAGTACACTCAATTCCATTTATATCATAAACAGTGGCATTACACACTGGACTCAGCAAAGCTACTGGAATCAGAATAAACTGGAAAAATTAACTTGAGTTCCCCTCCAAGGTAGAGACTTAGACAATCGTAACTACTTTTTGATCATTGTGATCCAACCAGTTACATACACTTCTGACTATAGGTTCATCTAAACTGAATGTATTGGGCATGTCTATACGTGACTACATCACCATAATAGTGTGCTATGATGATGTAGCATTTATGGGCATTGACACATGACCAGCACCTATGTTGTTGTAGCAATGTGCTCCCCTGGTATTTCACACCTCTACAACAAAGTAGCTGCTAAAAATAGCTGTGCACCAAGTGTACGGCACAGTATGGGCTGCGGGGTGGTTTACTGCATTGTGATTTAGTACTCCAAAAAGAAGTACTAGATCATGGTGCAGTAACAACATCACCATAGCAACATGTGTAATTGCACCTAATTATGTCATATTTTGCAGCAATTTATACTTTTAGAATAAATTAAGAGAACAAACAAAAAATCACAAATGAAGTCTCCATAAGAGGCAAACAGTGTATGTCTTCTCTGCAGCAGTATAAATTAATCACAAAATGTCACTTGCCTCCAGCAATACTGAACATTCATGGATTAGATTTTGCCTAACTATGCTCAACTACACTCATGGTAAAAGTTTCACTCAGCTCAGTGCAAGGGAAGTAAAATCTAGTTCTAACAGGAAGGATGCTCTCATCTTTATCTAGTCCACGGTCTGGTGTTTAGGCTACTGACTTAGAAAATGGGAGATGAATGTTAAAACCCATTCAGTGTGAAAGAGATTTTGACATCAGCATTTTTACTTTCTGGGTAAGGGCCCTACCATTTTTGCTGCCATGCTTAATTTCAGCCAAACAACACATGGTTCTTTGTTGCTCACGGATTTGTCTGAGAAAAATTCATGTAGTTTCCTAGAAAAAATAGGGATGGAAAAGCAGGTAAATAATTAGATAACTTGGCTGTAAATAATTAGATACTTTGGTTGCTTCTGAGCATGCTCACTAGGCCTAAAAGAATTAGAGGTGCTGTACAGGTGGCACATCCACATGGGATTCCTTAATGCACAGAGGATTTTTCTAAAGTGCATTAGCTTATCACAGCAACAGCTACTTTGCTACCGTGCATTAGTACAGTTACTGCACCTTTATCTGGTATTTAATATTAGAGGTATTAAACTTAATTCATTAGTAACGGTTCATTAATGAATGTATAGATGTGCCCAGGTTCAAATAGATGTTTAGTGCCTTAGGTACCTGAAAAAGCACTTAGGTATATAAATAAGACATAATTTGATGTAGAAAAGAAAATAAATTGCAATAGATGTCCTTATTTTTTAAAAATATGATTTCTGTTTCATGTGACATTTCAAATATGTTTTAGTTGGCTTGTCAAAATCATACAAAAACAAATAACATATCCTATGAAACAGAATTATGTTTTAAGCAGTTATAGTAAAAACTTTCATCTCCTATAAAGAGAGTTTGTAAAGACCATAACTTTGCAAGACCAGGCAATTGGTCCAGTGAAAGATATCATCCACAAAAATCCTTGCTTAACAGCATAAGGCAATCTGGACTTTTTGTCTTGATCAGCTAAATAGAAACATCCCTATGTATTTACAAATGTTACTTTTAGATAGACCCAACTAGGATTAGGTCAATCTAAATGTTGATCTGTGCAAATATTTGGGGAGAGTAAATTGGGTAAAAAATGATAAGTCTGATCTAAATTCCTCCCTCCCCTGCAGAGATACCACCCCTCTTCATATCCCACCAAACCCTCCCTCCAGGCCTGCCAACTCCCCCCCAACTTCTACCCCCACAATCCTGCCTTCCTCTCCCCCAGGTTACTTACACCAGGTTCCCACAACTGGAATTCTGCCAGCCCTCAGGGAGCTCACTGCAAAATCTGTGGGTTTCTCTTGTAAAATGAGAAATCTGCATTTGGCTCTGGTAGAAGATAAACTCCATGGTTTACCCCATTTTTCCATGGGAAATGGAAAACTCAGATCCCTGCTCAACACTGGGGTACAAAGCTGAGGTAATTTAAACTACCCTGATCTAAATGTTCTCTGCCCAGACCCTAATCTGTATGCACAGATGATGTACTCAGTCAGTGCTATGGCTACAGCTGCACTTTTGACCATATAACAATTGAACCTACAAATTAAAATAAAAGGAAAAAAAAGTGTAACACTAATAAAAAACGCCCTATTTTCTTCTTGAAAATGAAGAAAGTAGTGTCTAAAAACTAATAATGAAACTGAAATTATGAATAATAAGGCAGGTCATTCACTTTGACCCCAATATAGCAAAACAATTAAATGCATACTCAAATTCAAACACATGAATAGTTCAATTGACTATTCCACTGAATGGTATCACTCAAGTAATTAAAGTTAAACACTTGCTTATGAGTTTTTTTCTTTTTTTAAATTGGGTTTGTAAGTCAATTAACATACTGCTAGATAGTCTCTCCTGATTGTCAATTGACCATAAATATATGAAGTCAGATTATGCCTCCTACTGCAACTACTTATGCCATCCATAGGTTTTCAAGAGGCTATAGTGCGACTAGAATACTGATTCTGAAAAATCCTTCCTATACAGAAGCATTAGAAATAGGTGTCTGCCATGGACAAGAGAGTCAGTGTCTTAAACTGTACTGTCTCTAGTTAGTCTAACATACTCTGGGTATTATGCTTTATTCTTTCCTGTATCCTTCTTCTGTAACCCCCAAGATACATTCCCATTTCCACCTCATTTTTCTGTAGAAGAAAGGACGCACTTGGCTACTGTGTCCTTTAATTTTTGTTATTTTCAGAATATATTCAGATTTCTAAAAAGATTTTAGGATACATTGAC
Source organism: Caiman crocodilus (assembly GCA_030014935.1). Classification (NCBI taxonomy): domain Eukaryota; kingdom Metazoa; phylum Chordata; order Crocodylia; family Alligatoridae; genus Caiman; species Caiman crocodilus. The sequence continues at coordinate 110,785,523 of JAGPOW010001296.1, forward strand.
TATGAAAAGCAGAGTATATATAACCATGTTGTAGCCTATTCTACCAATGCTATTTATATGATAGTATAGCTATATGCTATCCTAACCATGCTTTAAAGTCTGTTATATTTTTGGATATACACTGATTATTTTTCTCTATGAAACTGCATGATTCAGAGCATACCAATATAGGTGAAAGTAATTAGTTGGCATTTGAAGTCACGATTATCATGCAGTATGTTTTGAAAACAAATGCATTAAAGCCCATGAAAGGATAACTTTTACAAATCACTTAATATTGTAAAACAATCAACTTCAGTGTGCAAGCAGGGGTGAAGGTGTTCATCTGTCCTATCAATCACATCCTTTTTGGAGTGAGGAAAATTAGGCCACTTTAAGTAACATAAAGGATGTCTTCCTGATCAATATTATAATGAAATTTAATATTTGATGTTGGATTATTAGCATGTAATGAATTTGTCCTTTTATTATTGATGCATAATCAGTATCTTTAATCAGGCCTATCAATGATATAATGTCAAGAATTTAGTAAAGAAGAAAATTAATTCCTGGATTAATAACAAATATAGTGTTTCCCTTGAGCTGACAAATAAGTGGAGGATATATTGAGACAGACAACACTTAAATCACTGTAGCAAGCACTAGACTTCTGAATTTTGTAGGTATATTTCTTCCCTGGATTTGGCAAATTTATCATGGGGTATGGATTTTTACCATCCCTATATGACACAATGAATAAACATCCATCTGACCTCCCTGGACACACCATTGCTGACCTGAGGGTGGATGTTCTTAAGCAGAAAACTCTTGAATGAGGACCAGTTTGAATGGGACCTTACAGAACAAGAAATAATCCACAGAATGATTTGTGTAAGGGCCTTGTTACACCATACACTGGAAGCCAAACAAATGTTTGGCTTAGTGTTGCTCAGTTTAATGGAACAGTCAAGCCTTAAGGTGAAAAACTATCTTTGACTGTCCTTCGCCTGGACAGCTGTGACTTGCCACTAGATGCCCAATGAGCAGAGGCAGGACTAGGAGCTAGGGTCAGAACTGGCTCACTGATTCTGCCAGGCAGAGTGGGTGATACAGGCCCAGAGCATTTGATGGCCATGATGCTTCCTGCTGATGCCAAGTTCAGCTTGTTGCTTGAGCTCTGAGGGACCCAATGCTTTTTCTCCAGAGCCTGCCCTCTATGCCTTCCCTTCCTGAGCTGCATCTGGGCACTGCCTGAGCTCCAAAAAAGAATATGCGGGAAAGGGGAGGGCGGGGGATTGGAATGAGACTTCCTGCCTCTACTGGCCTTGGGAGGTAACTGAGAGTAGCATAACCTCCCCACCTGCTCTGTGCAGCCCCAGCCCAGATGGACAGTTCTGAGCCACTCACTCTGTACCCAAAGCCACCTAGCTCCCATGTGAGTTTCAGGGGCTTCAGGTATTTGACAGTCGTGGATGCTGCTAGGCAAACCAGGGAGGTGGAGCTGGCAGCCAGACCCTACACAGCCTGGTGGATTGTCAGGTCAATGAGAACTGGACTTGGGCTAACTTGCTAAAGCCACTCAGCTTTGCCCTGCCCCAGCTGCCCAGTCCTGCTGAGGGATGTGTCCCGGGGAATGTGCTTCATCAGAGGGGTTACATACAGGTCAACCAGGGGTCATTAAGAGGGGTGATCACCAACCTGTCACCCTATGCAGGCATAGCAGCCCAAGTCCAGCCCAGGCATTTGGAGCAGCAATCCAGTTTGTGAGGCACAGCAGCTGCCAGGTGCTCCAGGACTGAGGCGCTGGCTCTGCCCAACAGAAACAGTGGGCAGAAGCAATATGCCAAGCTCCACTGTACTCCAATATCCCTATCCTGATTCAGGAGGGGTCACTACATCCTGGGATGTTGGACTTCAATTTGGGCAGAATAGCTGTGGAGAGTGGCCACAACCTTAATAGAACAGGAGCAAAATTAGGTGGACTAGGGATAATACTGTGATAAGTCATAGCGGGTCTATTCATTGTTCCACTAAGCACTACTATCTGCAGCCCTGGACAGATCGTGGGCTTCTGGGGTCATCAGATACCTCATATTTTTAGAAGAGGGGTGGTTGCAGGAACCTGAGGTGTATAGGAATTGAAATGTAAAGAGCAGGGCTGTTATAATGCTAATGATCCTAATCAACAGCCCTACCTATTCAACCCCTTAATAAAAGCAGGCGGTGCTCGGAGCCAAACATTAATTGTTGTGCTGATTCCTGGGTATACAATAACTGCTCAGAGAATTTAATTGCCCTGTCTGGTGAGAGGTGAGGTTATAATGAATTAGATTCCTGCTCCTGTCCCTCGTGGATGGTATGCACAGTTGGAAAGTCAGGGTCTCTTGTTATCCAGGGCAGAGAGCTTGGATAGTTGGTATGTGGTTTTGAATTTGGTGGGCAAAGCATAGGGGACAGAGTGCAAAAACCAGGACTTGGGGGGCTAAGAGAACAGAAACCCAAACAGAGACATGGTGAGCAATGTCTGGAGATGGAAGAGAAAAAGTGAATAAAACAATGACCTTCAACAGTGCAGGAATGTAAATGTAGGAACAGAGGTGTAGAGGGGTGGGGAGAGGGTCCAGGCATTAATATATCCTGTGAAATAATGCAGGGAGTGCATTATCAGATTTCCAATTAGTGCACCACGACACTCAAATATGCATGCAAAGATATCTATAAGAAAATTCACAGGATTCAGATTTGTGCACATACTATATATGCTCAGAGTGTTTTAGTGCCTCTTTTCGTAAGGGTGGTTGTTTGGGTGAAATTAAAAGGAAAGAAGTTGATTTACACAATTAAATAAAATTTACTTGATGACATAGAAATAGGAAAATAAAAAAAAATAAAAATAAAGATAGGAATAAAAAGAATGAGAATTATTAGTTCCCCCTGGGATAACAAGGAATAACGGCCACAAGTTGTTGGAGAGTAGGTTTAGATTAGACATCCATAAGAACCACTTCACAGTTCGGGCGGCTAGGATGTAGAATCAACTTCCAAGGGAAGTGGTGCTGGCTCCTACCCTGGGGGTCTTTAAGAAGCAGCTCGATGCCTACCTGACTGGGGTCATTTGAGCCCAGTTTTCTTCCTGCCCAGGCAGGGGGTCAGACTTGAAGATCTACAAGGTCCCTTCTGACCCTACTTCTATGATTCTATGACCAAGAATTAAAAAAAAATTAAAATATTGGTGTCAAAATTTGAAAAAAATATGTGTAAAATATGTGTTTAATTCATTTAAGTGATCGTAATGATACTTAATAAAATTAATTAAATTAGTTAAACATGTTATTTGGGATTTCTGTATAATGTCTATATCAATCTTATGAATTCTTTACCCGATTTAAGTGCCTATAGGTAAGGATCTACCTAAATCAGTGATCTCCAACCTTTTTAAGTAGGAATTCACTTTTTGAATTAAAAGGATCTAGTGTGCCCTCCCCCTCACCAGGATCTAGTGTGCCCTCCCCCTCACTCCCCACCCCCAACAGGTCAGGCTGTGGGAAGGGAAGGGTGAGGGGGCAGATTGAGGTAGAGGGAGAAAAATTATTTGGGGAGGAGGCTGAGTGTGGTAGATCCTGGGTTGGACATTAATTGAAAAAGATAAGTCTATCAGGGAAGAAGCAGAGGAAGGGAAAGGGCTGTAGGGAGGGGCAGATTGAGGCCCCAGTGGTGAGAGAAGGAGCTGGGAACAGGCAGGAGTAGGGGCTGGGGGTAGTTGATGCCCAGCCAGGCAGGGTGATGGGACAAGTGGAGACCTGGAGTGCACCTGCCTCCCCCCATCTGTATGCAGGGCAGATGCGGCTGCCACTGCACACTGTGCTTTGAGCCCCACCGCCCTAAGAGCTGTGTGATGCCATGTGCGTCCCACCCCCAGGCTGGCAGGGTGTGCAGGACAGCTTCAGCGGAGCTTGAGGTGCAAAGCCTAGCGTGCACCAGCAGCCGTGCACAGATCAGGGAGCCATATACACCCAGACCTCTACCAGGGTACGCACAGAGGCAGGAGCCCCCTGTGCCCCTGGATGAGCTACCTGATCTCTGATCCTCATACCACGCACCCAATATGCCAAGGTTTTTGCCTCCTAGCCAATCAGAGGCTAGTGGCAGGGCTGCCAGGGCCCCTCAGTCAATCAGTGGTGGGAGGCAAAAACCACGGTATATTTAAAACTGTAAGTTTTCTTCCCAGCCAATCAGGAGTGATCAGCCAGCAGCAGGTCTGTCAGGGTCCTTCAGCTCATCAGCAGTTGGGGGCGGGGGGGGTCGCACAGTGAAATGACCGAGATTTAATGAGCTGCTACACAGCACACTTCTGGTAGATCCCTACCTATAGGTGCAAATAGCAAGTGCCCTTGTGCCACCATAAAAATGTTTATGATGTCCTTGCCCCTTATTATGCTCCAAAGGCTAAAAATGATTCCGTTACCAAACCTAGTCAAATTCCCCTGGGAGCAGCAGAGTGTGACATTTCAGGAGAAAAGTGCTGGTGAGGTCTGTTTCTGCTGAGCAATCTGATTAGCTGTGCTGGGACATATCCTGCTACCTCTGATGCCACAACAAAAATGATGGCTGTTTGTACCCTACCAAAAAAAGCACATAATTTTACAATGTCAAAAATGATGACCACAGTCATCAGTCCATGTAGCAAAGCTGTTTTCAACATTAGGGCACCTACATTTGTGAAATCAACATTATTACTATAATTTCTTTTTATAAATGCCTCTTTATGAGACCTAGACCTATAGGAAAATTATTAATTAGTAGGCTGAAAATCTGTGAATACTGAAAGGCTGTTGTTTCACTTAGAGGGCAAAATAAGATTTATAACAGCAGAGAATAAATATATCAATCAAAATGTGTTATCGGCATATCAGGATTTTGCTAATGCTTGTGACATATTTCAATGTATTTGCTGCTCCTTTAATAAGTAGTACAGAGATTAAATGGCAGCTGAGTAGCCTGTTGAGAACAATTAACTCAAAGCAGATGGCACTACAAATATAGCTTTTAAAGGCCCTTTTCTTGTCTAGGATTTTTGCCTTCATTGTTGATTTTGCCCCCTGGGTGAATTAAGGTCTTTACTGATAGATTTAAGGTCTCTCTGACATTTGATTAAGCAAACTTCATACAGAGATTGTATTAAATTTTAATATCTGTCAGAACTGAACAGCAGTTTTTATCAGATGTTTTCTCACCATGTCTAGAGTTTAGTATCATATAAAGTGACTGATAGCTTAGCAACAAGAATTCGTGCTAATGCATCATAAGCACAAAGGCCTGGACTGATTGTAATACAGAAACTCTAGGGCCAACAGTGTCATTTCTAGTAAGGAATGATAATTTTTAAAGACATCCAGGAAAGGGGGAACTTCCCTAGGCAGCACATTAATAGTAAGAATTAAGAACTTTATAGAAAACACTGTGTCCAATGCTCACGTGGAAGCTCAGGTGTCAGTAGGGCAGGTCCTTGGCACAAGGACCCACCAATTGATTAAAATTCCTTGCAGGACTGGAATATTAGGAAGGAGTGAGAGATGCAGATTTCAGTGAAGCACTGAACTGTTCAGGATTGAGGTCTAAGAGAAAATATAGTGTGTGAAAGTGATCTATCTCCAGTCTTAAAGATCTGCATTATAGTATCCCTAAATTGTTTCCAGCATAATTTAATTCAAACTTTAATTAAAATTCATCTGGCTTTAAGTAATATAATATAATATAATATAATATAATATAATATAATATAATATA
>JAGPOW010001296.1:110791388-110805786 GCA_030014935.1 Caiman crocodilus
TAATATAATATAATATAATATAATATAATATAATATAATATAATATATATTTGCTGCCCCTTTGAGTGATTTCTTTAAATGAGTTTCACTGTCACTTTCTACTTCTATCCTCCTCTGCACATAGGGTGGCTGGAAACAGGGCAGAGAGATATTCAGAGGACTGAATCACCCACCTCTAATTGAAAATCTTAACCAGGGTCATCACAAATTCTATATTCTAGGTGACCTAAACTAATTTTCTGAGAAAGTAAGTCCTACTATATGAGGTATTTTCCTTGGAAGTTGGTTTCACATAAATTTTAAATATAGTTGATTATAATAATATTTTCTAAATGGAGGGAAGTAGAAGAAAAGATGCTAGAGAAAAACAAAAAAGAAATGCCACATCAATTTCTAATACTTCACAATCAGTTTTATTCCCTCTTCCAAGAGGGGTAGTATTTTTCTGTTTATTTTACCACATTCTGCTGTCTTTCAGAATTTGGATAAAGCATGCTTTACCTCTCTGTAGCCACTCTTCTCAGAATGACATCAGCTGCACTTATCTCCAATTAACCTTAATTAAACCAATTTCAATGTAATTGCACATAGATAGAGACTTGAGTCACAAAACAAATACTCTGCTAACTATTGCAGTTTGAATACTTTACACAATACCTGGCCAGCTGCTTAATTGGAGGGGTCAGAACCTGAATTATGATGTCTTTCATTTTCTACATGTAAAAGTATGAAAGTGATACCTTGAAAGAATTAACATATTACAAAGTTATCACCAAGCAGAATGTGAAAAAGGATGGCCTTTAAAGGCTGCTTATTTTACAGATGACATTGAGAATAACCCATTATCTCTGAAAATACAATACCATCATTTTAGGCTAGATTATACTACAAAGTCTTTGCTGGCATAACTTTTGCAAAGTTTCTTTATTCATAGAAGTCTCCTAGCAGTGATGCATTAAACACTGTCAAACACATTCTGTTGCTGGTATATTGAAAGTATATCTCAAGCATCATAAACTCAACTGGCAAAAGCTACGTGTCTATGTGAGGTGGAAGAGAGAATTGGTGTCATAGCTATGCTAGTAAAGTGTCTAATTTCAACTGTAATTGTTATGTTAGGACAACTATATAATGAAAACCTCATCTCCTGTTTTCATAACCACATGTAAATGGGAGTTCAGACTAGCAAATGACAGCAAAAATATCTAAAAGTGATAGTTGGAAAGGTGCTTCTAAAAGTGGGGGGAATTTCCTGAGGAAAGATCCAAATATCTGACAACTCTGCAGGGTTTTTGCATTTTCATAGGTTACCTTTTTTCATGCTTACTAGTATCTAGAAAATAAGTTGTTAATAACTATGATATCTTGTGTGCTTTCTACACTCTTCAGCAGTCCTTAAAGTAAATCAGAAAGCTCACACCATTCATCCAAGCATGAACCTGCTCACAAAAGGAGTGACTTCTGCTCACAAGAGGAGTGACTTCTTAATTTGTTACCCTCTCCAAATATTTCTATATGTGAATCTGCATCTGCTAAGTGGCACCAAAACATATTGTGCCAATATGAAGATAACTGTATGGCAATAATGGGATGCCAGCACAACAGTACAGCTGAGAAGAATCTGAGGGTTATAACTGATAAGAATGTAGTATGTCAATAATGGGATGCCAGCATAGCAGATGACAGTAAACCCTGTGCTGCATTAAGAGAACAATATGAGACATAGGAAACAGTGGTACTACTCTGCTCAGTGCTTGTTAGGTCTCAGTTAAAGTACTGTGTCCAATTTTGGGCGCCACACAAGAAGAATGAAGAGAAACCGGAGATGATCTCAGACAAATAACAGAGATGAGACAGAGTTCAGAATGCAGAAATAGAGAAGCTGTTGTTCTCTCTGGGACAGTGTATATACAGTGAATCTTATGTCTGTACAGCTTGTTGGACTGGATGGTGGACAGTGACCTAAATAGGGTGAGGTAACCAGGCAGCCACCCCAAGTGCCACCTTGCAGTGGGAGGAATCGGGATTAAAAAAACCTGGCTGCTGCTACAACCACACAATAGCACGGGCAGCATAGTGGCAAATGGAAGTTGCTTCTGCCTCTGGCACCTGAACATACCATTATGTCTCTAGACAATCTTCCAACTTTATGGATCTATGACTAACCCTCTCATCTTTCCCTGGGACCACAGAAGGAGGAACACGGGACAGGACTGTTTCAGTCCTTGGTCTTGTACAGAGGGGGACAGGCATTTCAGCAATGCTCTGAAGAATGCTTTCTACAAAATGGACAAGTGATACTGCAGTCTTTATAGAAGACTATTTCTATTGTTCCTTGCTATGGCCTCCAGCAGCCATTCTAATTACCCCAGCCAAATAACAGGTACCAATAACAGGTAACTGTGTAACAGTAACAATGACAAGTAACGAATTCTTGTTTCTGTGTAACTGGCACAGTTTATCCATTTTCTCATCTGTAAAATTGGGGTCACAAAGTAGGCTTTCACAAAGTTATTATGAAGAATAATTAAGGTTTGAGATCTTACAGAACATATAGGAGTACTAATTATTACTATTAAAAAATCTACATTGCTTCCAAATTCTTCCAGTGAGTATGTATTCATCTATCTATGTGAGTGTGTGTGTGCATATATATATATATGTGTGTGTGTGTGTATGAATGTGTGTGTATACACACATGTATGTACAATATATACATATATATTTGTATATACATATATGTATATGTGTGTGTATAGTACTACTTTGAGAGGTATGTCCCATCATCTCGAAAACTTTTCCTTTCCAGTAGCCACTATACTAAGTTGTAACCAGACATTTTAAAATAATTTAGTATAGTGATGGTCCAGCTTACATGTCTATCTATCTCCTATCTTCTCTATTTTAACTACTTTTCACTGCAGTTCTTCTTGTTTTGTTCTATATCTACTGCAAAGACAAAGAAAGATCTGTCAAATGATTTGTAAATAAAATAGTAAGGCTGTATGCTTCACTTTCTGCAAGTGATAAAGAATGAATTTCTTGAGCAAATAGAATTGTCAAATAATAAAAATTAGAGATGGAAATGACCTATTAAGTCATCTGGTACATTCTGTGCCAGTACAGGATATTTCTCTTCAGTGTATTTTTCAATTGATTCATCTGGTCTAGTGGGACCATCTTCAATAGTCTAAAAACAACTAATACTACAATGATAAAACTTTTTGGTTCATAGATCATTTTCCTTCCTTTGGTTTCATTCCATTGTCACTACTTGCCTTTATGAATTACCCTAAACAAGTGGATCATAATTAAGGGAAACTGGTACAAGAAGGTATAACTGAGTCAAGAGATGGAGTTAAATAAAGGAGGAGGCATGTAAATTATCAAGGAAAGGTTTCTTCAGTAAAATCTGTTCCACAGAGTAATACTTACTGAAGTAAAATTGTGGAATCCCTACCATTTGTGCACTCATTCTACGAAGGAAAATCCAACAGTGTCTTGGGGTGGACTAGTTAAGCAAACCAAAGGTCTACTGCAGCACATTGAACTGGGTTGGAGCAGCTCTGAGAGGCCTGGGTGGTCAGCCTGCCAGCCCAGAGATGATCTAACCTGGCTCAATGTGCTGTGGAGGGGCTGTGTGGAGCACAATCGTTCTTCAGTGTGCGGCTACCCAGCAGGCAGTCCCTGCACTGAAGCTCCCTTGTGCTCCAGGCAGCCTCATCAGTGTCTATATGTGCATTGTGTCACACTAAATAATGCTGCTGCAGAATAGTACTTGTGCTTACAAGTATGATCCTATAGCAGTGTTTATTAGTTTACTGTGGACTAGTGGGACTGCATGTGTAGATGTTGTGGAACTAATTAGTCAGCTATGCAGTAAACGTCTCATGCAGACACACACACATATGTATACATCTGCATCCTCTAAGCATGATTTCTAAACATTTTACAGGAAAAGGGCCAATTGCTTGTTTAGATCCTATGGAGATGGCTATAAATATTGCTATATACTTTTGTGGATCTTTTAAAATGAACATTTATCTTCAAAAAAGCATTAGAAACTAGTTGTAAAAAAAGAGTAGGACACTTTTGCAATAGGATTTTTCAATGTTTTAAAGTTTAGTGCTATTGATGGAACATGTAAATAATTAAACTCCTTTTGTTATCAGTAAAAGATAACTGAAGTAAAATTGAAAGCTTTATTAATCTTAATACAACCAGAGCTTTCATTGATTTCTACATATAATAGTAATGTATTATATGCAAACCAAGGGCTGGTACAGACTGAAATCCAGAGTTTTATTTTTTGATGTCATCACATGACTAATTTAGTTCTTTAAATGTATCAAGTGATAATGTGGTCTACAGGACAGTGTACCAGACTGGGTGTGAAGAGACCTGTATTCTAATGCTGGCTTGGTCACTCCTCTGTTATGAAAATCTTATCTCCCCGGTTAGGGACAGAAGTTATACAAAAACTGTTATAAGTAATCAGAAACTAGTTCAACTCTGTAACACAACAAAAGTTCAGTGCACATAAACTTCTTTCAAAATGGATTTTCTTCTTTCTAATGTTAGTCAATATTTTTAGAGGAACATTTGAGATTTACCAGAAAGGTCCATTTTATCAGTGATGTAAATCATCCAGTCAGTCCATTAAACACATTTGTAACTTGTTTTCATTGATATTTTCTCCTTAGAAAATTTATGAAACATCTAAGTTCTCATGAACTCTCTTATTTCAATAGTATTTAAGCTTTTCACAACAGTTAAGATAAACAGAGCTCTTGGGTCAGAGGCACTATCCTCAGAATCATTTTGTGAGTGTGTTATGCTGTCATTTGCAGATTAGGCTGTCTTCTTCCCTGAGATGTCTGATATCAAACAGGGAGGTCAAAAAGGACTCTGAGGTACCCAGGCAAATAAACTTCCGCCCTTTACTTCCCATGAGAAAATGAAGTTTCTTTTCTACCTAAGAGAACTTTTACCATCTTTGAATTCTCCTTAGCCTGAAGAAGGGTACCTGAAACCCTGCAAAGAAAGAAATGGTTTTTGCTACTATTTAGTAGGTCTAATAAAAGATATCACCTCTGACTCAAGCAATTTGTTTTTCTCTAGCTCTTAAAACAACATGGCTATAACATAGATCCCTCAAAACAATTAATGAGTTTAGACTTATATGACACCAGTCAGTTAGGAAATAATACCCCACATTACAGTTAGGCAGCGGCTACACAAGTCAGCTCATGGAACCGAAATAAGGCTATATTAAAAGTCAGTAGATGAGCTGAATTTCCTCAGTCTCAATTTCATGTTTTAAGAAGGCCAAACTTCTCTTCATTCATATTCTCCCTAAACTTTTCTCTGTCTTTCATATATTTAACAACTCGGATTATGTTAAAGGAGGAAGAACTAAGTGAAAAATGAAGTAACTTTCTGGGTAGATTCAATATCCGCTACAACCACAGAAATTGAAATTAATATTTATAGAAGACTATTAGTCCATTCAAAAGAATCCTATAGAAATGTCTAAATTCAAATGTATTATAATTAGCATAATTTTACATTAGTCAAAATGGACTTAATATTTTAAAATACTAATGTGACAGAAATCAAATAAGATTAAATGGATGTCAGTCTTATATTTGCTATTTTAATAAAAGACTTGAAGATATTCTGTACAGTACAATATCATGAGTAGTTTCTTTACATAGTCAGTCCCTGAAATGAACAGGCATAAATAATTTGCATAGGTAACAAGATCAGGTGTATACATAAATACCCCATCCTTAGTTGGATATTACCTATGCCAGATGGCTGAGGAGGTGGTTGGCCTACTCATGTGAATTACTATTACATCTGGGTATAATTGCAAGAATTGGAAAGAGTACAAATATTCTGTCAGTGTTCAAAATGACAAGCAGCATAACCTGGCTAACCATAGGCTGGCTAGGCTTGCATCAATCCCAGCAAGATAATAGAAAAACTGGTGTGGGAGTCAATTAATAAAAAAATAAAGGATTAGATGATAATGAATGGTGATTAGTGATTTTTTTTTTATGAGTGAGAAATCCTTTCAAACAAACTTGATTTTGTTCTTTGATAAGATTACAAGTTTTAGACATAAACTGTCAGCACCTAGGGAGCACATTAAAATGTAGATATTGAAGTTTAGATGTGTTTAAATATACAGGAATTGACACATTTTCAATATAAAGCATTAATAAATAAATGGCCATTTGTTTGTTTTTTAAACAAATCAAATGAGCACACCTAAGCAAGGAATCCAAATCAGCCATCCATTAATTAATACTTTGCCAATGTTTGTTAGTAATATTTATAATTTATTTTTGTATCTTTTTTGTCACCTGACCTGATTGACACATAGGTTTCTATTTAGCTCAACCTTCAGCCTGCTCAGCTGTCTTTCATCTGCTCCTCAGCTACTTGCTTGCCACAGCACTGCCCCTACAGCTTGCTGAAGGACATCTTGCTTCAAATAGCTCTCTGCAGCTTTATAGCTCTTCTCTATATCTTCTCCTGGGCTGCTTATTTTTCTACAGCTAGCCCTTACTCATCTCCCTACACCATACTGAAGCCTTCTGATGTTGCCTTCTTATTCTGTAAGTGGCCAGACTTAGGTGATGCTGCCACAGGTGGCATAGTTTTCTTTCTGGTCATCCTCATGTCCAGATTTGGTCACCTGTGGGCCATTATATTATTTATTAATCAGTTACATGGTATTCTGGGGACTAGAGGAATTCTGTTTCTGGACATATAGCCTTGAATGGATAGAGGATTACATACATGTCCAGACTGCATATGTGATGTCATCTTCACCCCAACACCTGTGCCAATATCTGAATGGATAGGGAACTCAAAGAAAAAAAGGTTGATAGAGCTAGGTTCTAGGTCTCCTCTCAGTGACAGGGAGTTTGAATGCATCACTGACTTCTCAGCATAGCAATCCAGTCTAACCAACTCATCTCAGTTCCTTCTTTTGAAACTGGTCCAGAGGTATATGGGACCAGGTGAAAGAAAGTAGGTCTGTGGGTATGTGGCTCACACTGGAATAGTTGTGGGATTGGAAAGGAGGTGGCATTGGGCTCTAGCTGAGGCTCTTTCTTCTACTGAGACAGAAGCTTCACTCTTGCCTCTCCATCCACCTTTTTCCATGGACTAATATCTCAGTTTCAAAAGAGGCACTGGTAAGAGAGTAAATAATGTCTGATCTGTGGTATGGTGGCTAGCATGCTGTCCTGGAAAGTTAGAGAAGAAGTGAGAAAGACTCTGTTTCAAAGCTTTCTGGATAAGATAAGGGGGCCTAACTCAGGATCTGTGTCTTCCCAAGTAAATTCCCTAGCTTCAGAGCTATGCAGGATGGGGGCACAAATGATCATACGCACAGAACCCAGGAGGCATCAGCTGCTGAGTAGGGGGGTGAGAACGGGGGTCCCCTGTGTACCAGAAGAGCTTCTGGTTCACTTCTGGGTCCACTGCTGAATGGACTGGGAACCCTGCCACACTCCATCCACGCCACCATCTCGACATTCACGAGCTGCCTGGTACCCTGAAGTATGTACAAAAAACCCCCAAAATTAAAGATTTGAATGTGTCCAAATCATCAAATTTCTCTGAATCGATATGGAAGATCAATTTGATTTGGAGAGATCAATGGGTCTCATGATTCGATTCGGATTTGGAGATTTGGCTGCTGAATCAGGCTGAACCAAATTAGTGACTGAAGCTTTGCACACCCCTACTGTTTTTCCAATAAGGAGAAATCAAAAAGAGATATGGGATGGACTCACAGTACCTAAAACTTCCAGAGTATATTTAAATTAAATTATTATTTAGTGACCTAATGCAGTAAATCATATATTTTTTTTTAAGTTGAGTTACATCAGAATAAGACACTTCGTTGTAACATAACAAAAAGTTTTGCATGTCATAATGAAACAGACCTATAAATATCCATCCTTTGTATAAATTTCTTGGGTTTGTTTGACTAGATTTATACTTTTTTTCCCCTTGTTAATACAAGCAATACTTTAGCTCTAAAGTTTAAAACATAATTTTTTTTGATTTCTCATTTCTTTTATAGAATGCATTTGTTTTTAAATAGAATGTCTGATTGATTTATTGACTTGTAAAAGAACCTGGATTTTATCTTCAAGCATCCAAAGATGCTATATTGTAATGCCTCTGTGAACGTATCAGTGTACAAACTTTTTAAGTACTTTCCTTTAATTGAGAATGTACTTTTCCAGTTCTTCAGTCTCTGTTATATCTGTTTAAACCAAATACACTGAAGAAGTAATTATAGACTCCCAAGAAACCCTTTCATTTGGTTGAGACACTTATGTTTTATAAATCTATTTAATTTGTTTCCTGCTCATTTCTCAGGACATAGGCACATTTCTGAGTAGCAAACCATAGCTGTTTCAGCATTTTGTCTTCATTTTTAACTAAATAATACGTTGGGCCTGAATCCTCCCCTACTTCTGCTGTCAAAAATAGAACATCCATCAAATATAAATGTTGGAGGATTAGGCCCTAGGAATGAGATATGCCGCATCTTCTGAGGCACACTAGAGAACTTGCAATCTGAGAATAGTGGAGTCCAAGAGTGTATACAAGTGTTACATTTATATTGACGCAATTGTGTTCAGTCAGTAGAAACACTAGCTATGCAAGTATTCACAGTGCTAAGTGCCAACCGGACAGGCCGGGGATGAAAGGGTTCAGGAACGTGGTCCCCTGTTTCTTATTCTTTCCCATCCCACACGAGAGACTCCGAGCCGATATAGAAAAGAAAAACTTTACTTACAAATTAAATAGACCATAGACAAGCTGTGTGAAATCACACCACAAGACACCTAAATGCCTTGCGCCGCCGTGAGGTACTTCAGCACTGCGTACCTCACTCTGTGCCAGCAGTTCCCTTAAACTTCGCAGCCAATGCCGCAACCAAAAAGACCTTAACCGTGGGAACTCGAGAGCTCTTAAACCGTTCTGCTTGTAGAATATCTGTAGGGAGCGCCCAGGGGGAAGAGGGAAACCGTGGGCACAGGACCTCGGTGAGGGTGGTCAGTACTCCTGATGCTGTGTGTGGTCCCACCTTTCCTTTCCCGGGCTTTGCCCTTTATACTGCCCCAACAGCCAATCAGATCGGGTCTTCATTTGCTTTCTGAGCAGCATGAGCTGGGGATTTTGCAGCATGCACGCTTCGCGTGGCTGTTTGTGTTGCATTCACTGCTTCCCCTTGCAGTGAGCACAGTTCACTGGCATTTGGTCACTTTTTATCATTACTTATTTACACAATACGATGTGTGTAGATGAAACTAAGGGCATGTGTGCATGACACTTTAAAGCAGGTTAAATGCTTTTGCATCACTTTAATGGTGTTGGCGCTTGCAAATGTTGGCAGTGTTATGCACATTAATTCTAGCCACTATAGCACATTTGACAGTGTAATGTGCCTTAAATGACTTTGGGGCACAGCAAATTAAAATACCTCTGAGGAGTTTTAGTTTACTGCCTTAGAACCATGGAGCAAAGCATCAGGGTCTGTGTGGCTCAGGAACTGTGCAGGCAGCTTGTGAAGGCAACCTGGCAGGAGTCAGGGAGAGCAGGCTCCACCAAAGGAAAAAAAAAATAGTGGCAATCCTGATACCCCCCCCTCCACGCCATCCCAGAGCCTGCCTGAGCTGCATAGGGACCTGGTTCTTCTTTCCACACCTGTGGTGCCTCCCTGGGACTGCCTGAGCTCAGTGCCTGTGGGTGAGTGCCACCTGGGGTACAGCCACTGCTGCTGCAGAGAAAGCACTGACACCTGCCCTTCACAGCCCAGGGACCTCTATGCCTATCAGCAGATCTCCCTCCCCTCCCCACCGCTGGAGAGGTAGGTAGTACGCAGGTGTACGCAACACAGAGTTTTACTTCACCCTAAGTTGAAGTGGTGTTGTTAAAAAAAACACCGCTTCAATTTAGGGCCTCCATTTCATCTACACATGCCCATTGGAATTAGACTGATTTAAAATATGCTTGTACAGTTCCCCTATAAATACTGTTGTCAGGATTGTGCAATACCACCCATTTCCTCTTGTACTCACCTGCCATGACTTTGATCTTATGAAGGGAGGAAGGAAATGGTATAATGTTTGTCGGTATTTGCAGAAACTTCCCTGGACATGTCAAGTCACTCCATTGATTTTTAATTCCCATTTTCTTTCACAGCTGCCCGAGTTGCAGGCAACAGCCTCAGCAACTTTCTCCCAGAACTGATTGTCTGCCCTGGAGCTGATCCCTGCCTATGAGAACCTCAAGGTAAGTAGCTGTGGATGCTCCATGTCACTAATTAACTCATTAGTGACGTGTAGTTACAGTATCTTGCCCTGTTGCTGGTGTAAATGACAGGGTGGCGCCTTTCCCCAGTTACTCTTCCAAGTTTGCTGGGGCTGGCCAATACAGCCTGTGCTCAGCCTCCTTCATTTATCAAGACTTTCCCTGATTTTTCTCCTTCTGTTACTTGGATGAATGGGAGGCTGAAGCACTTGTGTCTCCTGCACATAACTCAGACCTGTGGGCATCTGAGACCCTAGATCAAGACTCCAAGACCCCATCCCAAAGCAGCCTAAGATGTGCATGCAGACCTGAACAGATCAGATTCCCACAGGGCTACATACCCAGCATGCAGGAGCTAGTTCTGGCATTCCAGGTCTGGGCTGAGGGTAGATGGATAAAAATGAGCCAGCAGTGAATGTTTGCACCCACTCTAAGGTGGTTCCCCAAGATGCCTAAAAGCATACAAGGCAGTCTTCAGAGGATTCCTTCTCTCAGTACCTGCACTCAGGGAATCCCTCCTCCCCAATAGATTTGGAGCTTTCAGAAACCCTTTCATGCCACAACAATTCATGGCAGGTGAGTCAGAAGATAGGATGAAGACCTTTGTCTGAAGAAGATAGCAGGCAAAACTTCTGGGCCTTAGCAGGGGCCTTCCACATTTTCTTTTAAGAACAGATCACTTTATGGTCCTTTTTACCTTTGTAAAGGTACCACCTTAGAGTGGGAACAAGCTTTCAGTTCAATCAGTCTAACTTGCACAGATTAATTTGAGCAGCCTAAACCTCTTGATGAAGCACCATGCAAATATTTGGCACCCAGGGGAAGAGGTGCACAAGCAGCTTGTACTGCTGATGGCTCACAGACAGGGAGCACCTTTTGCACCCTGTATAACATCTCTGAGATCAGGGGAGAAGTCTTCCATGAGGTCTGTGTAACGAAGGCACGGTATGCTGATGCAGCGTGGTGCACCTATATTGTATTGTGAGGCTTGATTGGTGCACATGGCTCTTGAATATTGTCTGAGTAAAGCACAAAATATACAAGTCCAAATAAATTAATTTTTTATAGAAAAGTTGGTCACCAAAGGTGTCAATTACTGTGAATATGTTTCTAGTACAATGGGCAACATGATACTTTTCTAACACAAATTCAGCCTGCCTTGAATTCCTACCTCCTTCTGAAAAAAGAGGGTGAGCAATCAACTGGTATGCTCCACAGCCCTCAGGAATATCATGTGTGTGCTAATGGAATCAGAACTCATGGTAAAGGTGATCTCTTTTATTAGACCAACTAACCTTTTTTCTTTTTTTTTCATTCTTTAATTGCAAGCTTTTAGGCACAAGCACCCTTATTCGGGTATACTAAGATATACTTTATGCTACTGCTACTGATGCTAGCAATTTCTTTTTCAAGCCTTCTTTGCTCTTTCTGATGTTCTAAAATATTCTCTTTCATATGTATGCAGAGGAAGATCACAAAGATAACATGGCATTTCAATTATTCTTCCACCTGTCTATCTACATGGTATAAAAAATGGCATTACTCCTGTTTTGAAGACTCAGATAAAATATTTTTGCCAACATGTTCCAGATTTTAAGCCTTCCACTGATAGAAGAGCCTGAGGATAACTTAGAATCTAAAATTTTATACTGCTTTAATATGTTGATTTTTTTTTTTAATGTTGAAATACCACTGGACAATTTTAGATTTTATGGGCCAGATTTTCAGCTGACTTCAATCATTTTGACCAGACATACACTGATTTATCTCAGTAAAGGATCTGGCATATTTGAACAAGAGGAAAAATCACCTTAAATTATGCTGGATATTTAACTTACTGTTCTCCCAGGTCTCAGTTCATTTTGAAAATTGTCATTTCAGAAGTACTTCTGGATTCAAATAAAGAAAATTGACCTGTTCAGTAGCTATATTTTAGTACAGCAGTTCATTCACTACACAGAGATTTTTACACCTCTACCTACCAGTAATGGAAGGAGATACTTTACATATATTGTCATGAATTGTGAAGAACTTTCAAATGCCATGTAAAATGTCAGTCACATGATAAAATGGATGCTGAACAAAATAATGATTTCCCCCCTCTCTTTTAAAGTGCTGTCTGTTTTTCAGGTAACTTTTTGTGAAAGCATATAAGAAAGCTCTGACATACCACTGTATTTCTTACTCCTAGCCAGACCATGAACACAGCAGTGTTTTAAACCAGTTTGACTTTATAAACAATATATTTAGCAAGTTCAATCAAATTTGACTCATGGTTACCATTAAATCATATAAAAAGAATTAATCAGGTTAGCTGAAAAGCTTCAGTTCTGAGATCTTCAAGTCTTTTTTGCTGTTGAACACATTGAAACAGAAATCTAAGACCAACATTGTTGTTTCAGTGTTAAACCAGAACATGTATAAGGCCCAAAGTTATACACTTGTGCTTTAGATATGACATAGACACAATCAAGTTAAAGTGAAGGCATCAACAGTTTTTTCGAGCAGATGGAGAGCTGATAATAACTCAGTTTTCAAGATATTAAGAGGCAGCTTATTGGAACATATCCACTGCTGAATCTCTATCAAAACACTCTTGAAGTGCAGAAATAGGATTTGTCAAGGCATTATCAGCATAAAGTAGCAATAAATCTGTATGTTGTCTGCATAACAATGATATTTAAAGCCATTTTAGGTATTAATGTCAATCAGTGTAACCACAGACAGAGAGATAGAGATGCAGAAGTAAATTTTCAAGGCAGTATGTAGGAGGAATTCACACAAATCCTGTTAATAACAAGAAGAAGGATTTGTATGCTTATCTTCTGTACAGTACATGCCCTTCTAATTTAGCTTACAGTATATGCAGATGTAGAGAGTATTATATTTGAGCAAAACTGTGATCAAAACGAGGAGACAAGTGAGGAAAAATTCCTTTGAAGTATAGCATAAAGCCTTCAGAAAAGATGATGGAACTCCAGAATGTGAGTGCAAAGACTGAAATGAATAATGAGTTACTGTACAGAGAGACAGAGAACAATAGCAACAAAAAAAATTCATATTGGATAGATTGATGTAGCAGACAGTAAGCAGTACCTAAAATTCTCTTAAAATACTGATGAGAGGAAAAGTTATTTCTAAATAAGAACTTAAGAATTAGTATTTTTATTAAAAATCAGTTGGGGTAAATGTTGGTTTAGCTTCAGCTAAAATTGGCTTAACCTGTGCAATTAATGTAAATAGTAGGAAGGGCTAGTATATGTATACAAAAGTAAGAGTGCTATAGCATGAATAGAACTTGAGCAGAAATGGATCCCATGATATCCACATTCACCTGGCGTGCCTATAGGCTACATGTTGCAGCACCACTATCTATTTCTCTGCTTAATCCTCAGGGTTTGGGGGAAGATGAATGAACTAACAGTTATAAAATTTCTTCTCCTTTATGCAACGTAGTGTAAATGGAGGCTTTGTATCATTTTTGTAGCATATTTAGTCTGTAAAATTCATTATTGATTCCCTTGATTAGGCATCAAATACAGAAGATCTATGACTGTCCCTCAGTTCAGGTGAAGTGTTTTCCCTTATTTTCTTTATCTCTAAGCTAGGGAAAGGAATTACACATATACTAGATGGTAACTAGACACATAAACTACATACCACTCAGACGGTGGTTGGGAAGGCCAACCAAACCCTAGCATATATTCAACGATGCATTTCGAGCTGGTCCAAGGCGGTGATTCTGTTGGTCAGGCCGCAGATGGAGTACTGTGTCCAGTTCTGGGTGCCGCACTTCAAGAGGGATGTGGACGGCCTCGAGAGGGTCCAGAGGAGGGCCATTAGCTTGATATGCGGGCAGCAGAATAGTCCTTATGAGGAGCGTCTGAGGGACCTGAACCTGTTCAGCCTCAGTAAACGGAGGCTGAGAGGGGACCTGGTGGCTGCCTAAAAACTGCTGAGGGGAGATCAGCAGGAAATAGGTCAGGCTCTTTTTTCTCAGGCACCACCAGGGGTAACTAGGACCAATGGTCACAAGTTACTGGAAAGC
>JAGPOW010001296.1:110805886-110831630 GCA_030014935.1 Caiman crocodilus
AACTGCTGAGGGGAGATCAGCAGGAAATAGGTCAGGCTCTTTTTTCTCAGGCACCACCAGGGGTAACTAGGACCAATGGTCACAAGTTACTGGAAAGCAAGTTTAGGTTGGACATTAGGAAACACTACTTCACAGTTAGGCTGGCTAGGATGTGGAACTGGCTTCCTAGGGAAGTTGTTCTTGCTCCTACCTTGGACATCTTTAAGAGTAGATTAGAGAGATACTGGGCTGGGGTCCTGTGACCCTGGCACTCGTTCCTGCCATTGGCAGGGGTTCAGACTTGATGGCCTGCTCTAGGCCCCTTCTGACCCTAGATACTATACTATGATAGTATAAGTGATTGGAAACCAGTTTAAATATGTGACCCAACAGAAGTTCAATGTGCATAAAGAACTTTTAAAATGGCCCAAACCAGGTTAAGATAAACCTGGATGGATGAACTATTAGACATGACTGATTTGGGTGTCAAGTGGGATCCATTTCTATTCAAGTCCTATTTATCCTATAACACTCTTACTTTTGTCATTCATATACTAGCCCTTGCAACTATTTAAATTACTTGCACAGGTTAATCCAATTTTAGTTGAAGCTAAATCCACATTTACCACAACCAAGTTTTAATAAAAATACTAATTCTTAAGTTCTTATTTAGAAAGAACTTTTCCTCTCATCAGTATTTTATGAGAATGAGTACTAAATGGGTACTTTGTGTCGGCCTTTCACTAGTCCCATGGGATGACCCTGCCCATTACAGGACAGGGAGGCCCAGGTGAGAGAGATTCCTTCCCCTCCATCAATGCTGACCTCATGAAGGAATAGCTTGAGAGGCTGGACACCTTCAAGTCAACTGGCCCCGACAGTCTACACCCCAGGGTACTCAAAAAACTAGCTAGCATCATAGCTCAGCCCCTGGCATGGATTTTTGAGAATTCCTGGTGCTCTGGTGAAGTGGCCAAAGACTGGAAGAAGGCCAATATGGTGCTTATCTTCAAGAAAGGGAGAAAAGTGGATCCAACAAACTACAGGCCCATCAGCCTGACCTCTATCCTCGGGAAGGTCTTAGAAAAGATTATACAAAAGGCCATTCTTAATGGACTGCCTGATGGCAATATCTTGAGGGATAGCCAGCACAGGTTTGTTATGGGTAGGTGTTGCTTGACTAATCTTATTTCCTTTTAAGACCAGGTGACCTATCATCTGGACAAGGGAGAGGAGATTGATGTCGTATATCTTGACTTAAAAAAAAGCCACGATCACCTCTTGGCAAAACTGGCCAACTGTGGCCTTGGGTCCACCATGATCTATTGGCTGAGGAATTGGCTCCACGGACCCAGATGGTGGTGACTGATGGAAGTCAGTCATCATGGTGCCCTGTGATCAGTGTGGTCTCTCAAGGCTCTGTCCCTGGATCTATATTGCTCAACATCTTCATTAACAATGTGGACATTGGAGTCAGAAGCAGACTGGCCAAGTTCACCAATGACACAAAACTTTGGGGTAAAGCATCCACACCTGAGGATAGAAGGGCAATCCAGGATGACCTTGACAGGCTCAGGAAATGGGCGGACAAGAGCCTGATGGTGGTTAATACCAAAAAATGCAAGGTTCTCCACTTTGGGAAGAAAAACCTGCAGCATCCTTATAGGCTCAGCAATGCTATGCTGGATAGCACTATGCATGAAAGGGACTTGGGGGTCATGATTAACCACAAGATGAACATGAATCTTCAATGTTATTCTGCAGCTAGTAAAGCGAGTAAAACTCTGGCTTGCATCCATAGATGCTTCTCAAGCAAACCCCAGGACATCATTCTTTCATTGTACTCAGCCTTGGTGAGGCTACAGCTGGATTACTGTGTCAGGTTTTGGGCTATAGAATTCAAAAAAGGAAGTGAAGAGGCTTGGGAGAGTCCAGAAAAGAGCCACGCACATGATCAGAGGTCAAGAAAACAGATCTTATGATGACAGGCTGAGAGATATGGGACTCTTCAGCTTGGAAAAGCACAGGCTCAGGATTGATCTGATGGCCACCTACAAGTTTATCAGGGGTGTTCACCAGGATCTGAGGGAATGTTGGTTCATCAGAGCACCCCAACAGATGACAAGGTTGAATGGTTATAAATTCCTGCAAGACTGTTTCAGGCTAGGCATAAGGAAGAATTTCTTTACTGTCTGAGCCCCCAAGGTCTGGAATAGCCTGCCATCAGAGGTGGTTCAAGCACCTATTTTGAACACCTTCAAGAGAAATGTGGATGTTTATCTTGCTGGGATCCTATGATCTCAGCTGTCTTTCTGCCCCTCGGCCAGGGGGCTGGATTCTTTGATCTTCTGAGGTCCCTTCCAGCCCTAATGTCTATGAAATCTATATAGTCTATTTAAGTTAAATGGGTGTACTGAACCTCTGTCCAAATTCCCATCCAGATTCAAGTTAATTCATAGCTGCCTCAGCCTTCCAGGATGCTTTGCACCTCCACTGAAAGCCCCCCATCACAAGCTGGGTGCACTGGCCTTGGCCCAAGCTGTCTGCTCCAGTCAAGCAGGGAGGCAGGCTCTAGTACCCCCTTGCTTCTGGCTGAGGTGACTGCAGGCGTGTGGCTGCATTTCTGGCTGATTTTCCAGAAATCTATGCAGAGATTGAATTGATTCAGCCTTGGGTGTTTGACTGTCTGAATTTAGCCTAAAACATGATTTTTGTAATTGGGCTGAAACTTAACTTTTAACTAATAGAAACATATATGGATACTCCCTCCCTTTTTTGTGCTATAGAATCAAAACTTAAATCAGTTTATCTCCGGACCAATATCATCCCATTGCATATCTAATTAAAGATGTGCACAGTTTCAGAGATGGATATTACCAGTTGTGCGTATAGAGTAGTGAATTCCCTTATAGTTTTTTTCTCTTGATTCCATCTGCCTATTTAACCATCCTCTAAAAGAGTATCCGCTTAATCTCACTGGTTAGAAATCCTTGTTTCTAGCTGCTTTATTCCTTGTCATCTGGCTTTTCTCTCTTCTCTCTACTGAAAGTGCTTTGCCCAAAGTCCCTAACTGAACATAATCTATATTATATAACACAACACAGTCTTGGGTAACAATACCCTCCTGGTGAAAGGAATGGGACAACAATCTGGTAATATGTTACAGTTTGAAAACTAAATCAGTGAGATCAATTAGCTTGTCATGGCATAGTCTGCAGTTTTATGCATAAATCCTGTTAACATGCATATTTCTTGCTCTGTGCTAGACAGAGCATGCATTACTTTTTAATTTTCATTCTTTACTTTCATTTCCTTGAAAATTTCCAGGTTTTTTTTTCCCCTTGGAACTTGTTCATAATTAGTTTGGAGATTTTTCATTGTGATTTGTGTAGGAATGGTTCTGGGGACATTGGGAAGAAAACATAGGCAACAATCATAGTTAACATGTGTCCTCATTCTACCTGACAAGAACAGTGTCTTCCGGCCTCTCACCATATACATGAAAATAAGACTGAATGCTGATATTCATAACTGGGAATAAATTCCAGAGCCTTAGTGGAGGCTCCACTACTACAGGGTCCAGCATAGTACACATGATTTTCTTTTTCCAGAGTCATTTTAGATTACGCTTATTTGATCTATTTGAGTTGCAAACTCTAATTATGCGATCATAGGAAAGTAGGGCTGGAAGGACCTCAGAAGGTCATCTAGTCAAAACCCACATTGAAACTAGAATTATCCCAGTCAAGTGTTCAGCTAACCTACTTTTTATAGTTTCCAAGGGTGGAGATTCCAAAACTTCTCTAGGTAGCCCGTCATACCTATCATAATCAGAAAGTTACTCCTATGCTTCAGTCTAAATGTCCCCTGCTACACCTTGGGGTCGTTATTCCTAGTTCTGTCTCCTACAAAGAAAGAAAGAAAAGCCCATAGCCACAAAGAAAAGCCCACAGCCAGCTTCTCTATTATAATTCTTCATGTATTTGAAGACTGTTTTCAAAGCCACCCCTCACCCTTCTCTTGTCCAGACTAAATAATCCTAATCCTTTCAGCCTCTCCTTATAAATGTTGTTTTCCTGGTCCCCGATCATTTTTGCATTGTACTCTTGACAAACTGTGCACATCCTTCCTACTGTATGGGGCCCAAAACTTGGCCCAGAACTCCAGGTTAACCCTCACTACTGCTGAATAGAGTGGAAGAATCACCTCCTTGGATTTGCAAGTGGCAACCTCATTAATATTACCCAGTGCCCGTATCTACACAAGCTCATTACAACTGCACAGTAGCTCATTATTACTGTGCAGTAGTGTCACAGTACACGAACCATGATGCAACACTATTGTGCAGTAGTAACAAGCTACTGTGTACTTGTAATGAACTAGTAGTGTTGTAGGAGTAGTATACTCATGTACATACAGCCAGTATGTTGTTGGCTTTTTTGCAACGAGACCAGTTTTGGCTCATATTCAATTTATGGTCACTGTAACCTCCAAGTCCTTCTCTGTGGTACTGCAGCCTAGCCAGTCATTCCCCACTCTGTATTTGTACATTCATTTATTCTGCTGCAAGTGCAGGACTTTGCAGTTGTTCTTTTTGAATATCATCTGATTGTTTGTGGACCATTTCTCCAGTTGACCTAGGTCAGTCTGGATCTTAGCCTTGCCCTTCAGAGTGTCTGAAGTCCATTCAACTTGGTGTTATCAGGAAATTTGCTAAGAGTGCACTCAACCCCATCATCTAAATCATTAATGAACATGTTGAACAATATCAGACCCAGGACAGAACCCTTGGTAACTACACTTGATACCTCCCTACAACTAGACATACAACCAGCTAGGTATCTACCTTACAGCACTTTCATCTAATCTATATTTCTTTAGCTTGTAACAGGAAATGTTGTAGAAAGACAGTCAAAAGTCTTGCTAAAGTCAAGGTATACCACATCCACTACTGTCTCTTATTCAAAGATTCTGTCACTTTATCATAGAAGAAAATCAGATTAGTGAATACATACTGGAAGTTCCTGATCACGTTGTTATCCTCTAGGTGTTTCACAATATCTTTGTTGAAGACCTGCTTCATTATTTGTCCAGGTATAGCAGTCAGGCTGAATGGTATGTATCCTCCAGCCCTTCTTTCCTTTCTTAATGATAGGCACTATATTTGCCCTTTTCTAGTCATCCAGGACTACACCTGACATCCAGAAGATCTCAAAAAAGGAATAGCCGAGATAGCCAATGGTTCCAAAACTACCTTAATCAATTCCTTCAGTAGCCTAGGATACATCCCATTTGGCCCTAACAACTTGAAAGCATCTAGTTTCTTTAAGCAACCCATAACCTGTTACTCTAGGCTGTATGGTTCCTTTCCTATCCCTATTGCAAACTTCACTCATCATCTGGTAGCTGCTCCTATTTGCAAAAATTGAAGTAAAAATATTTCAGTATTTCAGCTGTCTTCACATCATCGGTGACTATATTGCCTTCTGCATTCTGTAGGGGACCTATGGCATCATTGGTCTTTCTCTTATTTTTGACATACCTATGAAATCCCTTTTTATTGGCTTTTATTTCCCTTGCCAACTGTATCTCAAATTGTGCCTCAGCCTTCCTAATTGTCTTCCTGCATGCTCTTCTGTAGTACTATTATCACATTTCCATTTTTTGTAAGATTCCTTTATGGGTTTTTCCTCCTTGAAGGGAATCTTGTATAGCCAGGCTCGTCTCCTCTTGCATTTCCCATTCTTCTATAAAACCATGATAGGTTGCCTTTATATCCTTAACAGACCCTCCTTAAATTACAGCCATGGCTCCTGGACTCCTTTTCCCCTCAGATGTGCCTCCCAAGGGATCATGCTCACCAGGTCACTGAGTTTGTTAAAGTTTGCTTTTCTCAAATCCATTGCCCTTATTTTGGTTTTGACTTCCCTTCCTCACCTTAGGATCTTGAACTGTATTATGTTGTGTAAGTGTCACCCAAATCAAGAAGAGCTTATCTCTTTGTTGGCTTCTTTACCATATGAATCAAAAAGTTATTCCCAACACAATACAGGAACTTCCTGAACTGCTTGTGCACTGCTGTTTCCCTCCTAAAAGATGTCACAATAATTAAATTCCCCCATGAGAATCAAGCCCTGCAATTTGGTGAAACTTCTGTCATTTGTTTAAAGAAGACCCCATCTACCTCCCCCTCTTGGTTTGGAGGCCCATAGCAGATGCCCACCATGACATCCCCCTTGCTTCTCTCTCCTCTGACCTTTCCTGAGAGGTTTTCAGCAAGATTACTTTCCACTTTTTACTGCATTTCAGAACATGTGTACATTGTCTTTATATATAGGGCAACACCTTCTCCCTTTTCCCATGCCTATCCTTCCTGGACAAACTATATGCATACATAGCATTGCCCTAATCATGTAAATTAACCTACTATGTCTCCATAATCCTAATTATATTATAACTCTTTGCTTTCACTGAAACCTCTAGTTCTTCATGTTTGTTTCCTCTTACTAATATTTTATCCAGGTCTTCAAACTCTTTAGTTACCTCTAGGATTTTTGTCCCCATCCCCTAGTGAACCTGGTTTAAAGCCCTCTTCACTAGGCTAGCAAGCCTATACACAAAGACAATCTTCCCTCTCTTCATCAGGTGGACCCTGTCTCTTCCCAGCAGTCCATCTTCCTGGAACACTGTCTCATGGTCAAAGAGGTCAAAGCCCTGCTGATGATCTCATCTGTGTATGATGATATGATGATCTGTATAATGTGAATGCCTCTCACTGTGCCTTTACCCTTAACTGGAAGGATAGATGAGAACATCACCTGGGACCTCTTCCCCTCACCTTTGCACTCAGAGCCATATAGTCATGTTTGATCTGGTTAAAAATCACTCCTTGTAGTATTGTTAGTGTCCAAATGGATAAGCAACATGAGATGGCAGTTAGAGTCTGGGCAACCTTTATGTGATATCTCAGATGCAGGTCCCTGGCAGGAAGCAGACCTCCCAAGCCAAAACTTCTGGCCAGGAGATGGTTGACTCTGTTGACTCTGTTCTGTGAAGGAGCAAGTCACCAATCACCACCACCCATCACTTGTTCTTGATAGCAGCGGTCTTGATTCTCCCTCCCTTAGGGGCACACATATTATTATTAATTCTACTGTTTTTAAGGTATTTGGAAAAACATGACTGGCAAAACAATTTCTAAATTATTATTAGTTAACAGTTTGTATTTTGGATCTGGCACTTAAACATTTTTGTCCAATTAAAACACTGCTCCATCTCTGACCTATGGACCAAATCCAATCCAGCCCTGTCCTTGAGCCCATGTGTCTCCCCAGGAGACAGCAAATACATTTTGCTGCATTGGACAGCAGTGGCAGGATTAATTTCCAGACCTTTGGGAATCCCCACAGGATGGATTACATGGCCATGGCCATTAAATTACACTGGGACACATGATTACTCTGGAGCTGGGTCCAGTGGTATATGGTTAGGCTTGAGTAGTGCTGGATGTAGCACAGGGGTTCAGGCTGTAACAGAAAGGCAGAGGCTCCTGTTATTTTAAGGGAGAGCACAACAAGCCAAGCTTGCTGTTTAAGACAGGTAGCTGGGTGAAGAGAAGCTGCTAGAAAGTAAGTAGGCCAGGGGCAGAAAGTATAAAAGCTAACTCTGAGGTATAATTACCCAGGAGCTGGCTGAACTACACTAAGCAGATAAGAGGCAGACATCCAGGAAGCTCCAAAGTAAAGGTTACAAACAGCTGGGCCCAGGTACAGCAAAGAATGGCAGGCAGGCCACCAAGCCAAAGCAGAAACCCCTATGTGGGAAGGTGGTGGTGCTTGGGGCACAGAAGACAAGTGCCCAAGAGCACGCAGGCAGTCTGATCTTGCAGGATGCAGGGAGAGGAGCTCCTGACTGAGACGGTTTCAGAAAATGAACTGACTAGTGTCCAGCCTCTCTCAGAGAGCTGAATGGACAGAGCTAAGGGGGACATATAACTTACAAGAAGGTAATGACCCATAATGGGGGGGAAATCTTAGTTGAAATAGTTTTCTTGTATTTATATTTTGATGAAGCTAGATGCTGGGAGGACTGGATATGCCTGAAAGGAGTGGAGAGGAGACCACAGGGGTGCTTAAGGGACACCTAATATAGAGATCTTCCATGGTCTAGCACCCAGTGGGCTGTGTGGAGCAGAAGCCCAAACAGTTTGGAGGATGAATATAGCATCCCTGCAGAGTCAGGGACTGAGGGGGCTGAGCCCAGTTAAATTGCCAGGGTCTGACAAAATAAAAGCAACCTTGCCTGGACTAGAGGGGCTGAGTCAGACAATAAACAGCCTTGCCCTGGGCAAGGGATGCCAGGGGGGCTAGGAGCAGTTACAAACAGCCTCACCTGGGTCAGGGACACCAGGTAGATGGGGTAAATTGTGAGCTGCCTTTCTTTGGGGACTGGAACAAAATCTGAGACAGGGCCAGAGCCCAGAGACCTGAGACCAAGACAGGGCCAAGGGCCCAGAGGCATAGAGAGGACAGGTGCCAAGATAACTGGACCCAAATAAGTGGGCCAGGGCTGGAGGCCTTCAACAAAAACAATGGTGGGCTAAAGCCAAGAGGGCTGAGGTTCCTACCAAGGCAGAGACCATTGGCAAAATAACATCTGCAAGGCATGGGCATAGCTACAAGAGAGAACAGAGGCCACAAATAGCCCATAAGGCAACTAGTGCCCTGAGGCTCTGCCAGATCACTGCCAGGAGGATTACAACTTAATGCGTGAAGGGAAGGATTGTGTTCAGTTACATACAAAAGGGACCCACTGGCCAAAGTGAACTGGAGTTTACTCTGGGACCCTGGGCCAGCCTTCCTTTAACACTAAAATAATTCCATCAAGGTTTGGCAGGACTGGGAAAAGGGGAGGGAATTCTGAGGACCTGGAGTGAGGCAGGAGTTGAATGGCCTCCAGGGGTATCACGGCCACCCCTGGGATGAGATTCTGTACAGATCACATCCACAGCCCAACCTCATGCATTGATCCCATGCTGTATCAGGCCTGCAGGCCAAACCTATGTACAGTATCAGGCTCATGGACTGTCAGGTGCTGGGGTGGCCAGGACTGGGCCTGCACCTCTCACTCAAACCAAAGGACCAGAAGGCTGGGCAAAACTATGTTTGTACTAGGCATAACGTAAATATGTTCTATCTTTAAAAGAGGAATTCCTTTAGAACTAATAAGATTCTTCGGATGTTTCAGTGAGTCAAGGTCTTGCCAAGTACAGAAATTATTTTACCAAGGTATGTGTAATCAAGGGGAGTATCTGGAATGGCAGGTAATTTCTCTGTCATTAAGATGAAGGCAGAAGTAATTTTGTCCTGTAGAAAAGTTTTAGCTTTATCAGCTTTTCAAAAAAAAAAAAAAAAAGCCAGAATAGCTGACTTTTATCAGTTTGGGATAAACATGAAGGTGCCAATACATACCTTATTTTGTTAGCAAAAAAGCTCCAATTCCAGCTAGAGAAGGGCATAAATGATCCTTCAGAATGAAAGATCTTGAATTTTGATGTAATTAAGTGAGAGGCGGGTAAAATTAAATAATTTTTTTTGGGTTTAACACAGGCTAGTGACTACAGACAGTATTTACAGGAGTCATGACAAAGTCTAAACCATAAACCTACCATGCTAGGCTTTAATTTTGACTGCTGGTCAAAAGTTTGTTTTTTTTTTAAATAAGGCTTTTCTCGCATTCTTACCTTCTATTTAAGAAGATTAATTGGTTCATTGTTTATAAATATGTATTAATCTATAGAGTGCCATATTTTTCATATTCACATATCTGTTCTCTGTATGGTCCTGGGACGCTGACCAAGAGTGATTATTTGATATAGGTGATTAGGACAGGAAGAGTGTCATGGTTGTTCTGTTCTGTGTCTTCTGGCTGGCGAATAAAATGTGTACCTAGCACTGCTACCAACCTCTACTTCGTGTGCTTTTCTGCATGGTGTCCACGAGCAAATATATTGAGGGGTCCCACTTAGAGAGTGTCTTTAGGTCATTTAAATGTAGGAAACAGAATTTTTTTAATTGCTGTTGTTGTTATAACGTCCCTACAAAATCCTTCTGACTCCATTAACTCTTACATGGCATCCCCTGACAGCTTCCTTTCTTCTCTTTGATTAATTTCCTAGCTACCTGTAATGTTAAAAAATATGCATCCATTTTTGCTGGGTGTAATTGAATTATAGATGTATATTCTCAAGATGTTATAAATACGATTGATGATAAGATAGTGGTAGCAGGAAACCCACCCCCCCACCAAGATAATTCTTTACAGTTTTCAAGAACAAATGTGTTTATACTGAAGTTGATTCAAATGAAGTGTGGTGTCAAAACCATTCATAAAATATTATACTCATAACACATATTACTTTTTTGATTTGAAGATTTGCTTGCAAAATGAAACTGGCTGTCCTCAAGGTATATTTGTTATGCCCTCCCATGGTTCATAACCTTGATGAAAGGCTTGTGCACTACCATGGTCCTTGAAAATGGTTCTGTCTGGAGTTTTACATGCCTAGTAGGGCTACCAGTGGTGGCAAGGCCAATAGTAAGGTTTCCAGCCTAACAACAATACAAAAATAAAAATAAAACCCCATAGTGGTGGAACAGGTGGATGAAGTAAGAATACTTCACAACGGCTGCACGTGTATAGACTGCAGTGGAATAGTCATGATTGCTGCTACCAAATTGCACATCTGTCACATTTGCAAGTACAAAATGACAAGCATATACCCATCACCTCAGTGTTGGTCAGTGACTAGCAGCTTTTGGTAGACATTAGCACATGCCTATTGCCTCCTAGCCAAAAACAATGTCTAGATTTTCCTTGCAATCAAATTAAGAGTTCTTTCCCATGGAGTATGGTTCTGATGTACAACAGATTCCCCACATTACAAAAACGACATGCATCCATCTTACTTCAATAGCAAGTCTTCCAGCAATGAATAAGTGGCAATGAGGGCATGTTCTAGTGAATACCAGAAACTAACCAACATTGAGGTTATGAATGTATGAGGGTCATTTTGTATTTGCAATTAAGATAGATGTGCAATTCAGCAGCAATCATAACTAAGTAAGTGTATTTAGGATCCACTCTGCTCACCTCATATGGGATAGGGGATAGAAAAGGTGTCCTAAGATAGTCGCTCTCATTTCACCTGACTGGAATATTGTGGTCAGTGGGGTCGCTCTATCAGCGATCCTAATCAAGTAGTACAATTTACAACCTAGAATGTTTGCACCTTTAGGGACAACCCAACAGTGACCAGATGGTGTGAAGAACAGCATTCATGTCTAGAGAACTTGAACAGTTTGATACTGACATTGCTGCACTTATTGAGACCAGATATTCAGGAAAGTGGCAGCTCATCAAGCATTGTGGTGACAACACATTCTTTCTGGAAAGAAAAATATGAAAAAGACAAACACATCAGCCAGATCCAGATATGCAGGAATGTAGGGTTTGTGGTAGGCCTGTGCAAAGTGGCTAATATTCGCTTTGGGTTTAGCCAGTTTGGAGGACAGCGATTTGATTCAGTGATTTGAATCTGATGCAGAGTTTGGCCACCACTGAATCTGCAGAATATCCAAATCAGACAGGCCCCATCTCCTTCCCACTTTCCCAGCCCTGTCAATGGCTGCCCCACCTGGCTCCAGCCCTGCTCTCAGGTGCAGTGGGAAGCAATTCCCACTGCCCCATGCTGCATGGGGCATTCTGCCATGAGCTCTCATCTTTCACAAGCCCCCATCTTCCATCTGCTCTCCCAGCCCTGCCCCCCCACCAACAATGGTTACCCTGCCCAGCCCCAGCTCCCAGTTCTTTAAAAAAGAAAAAAGAAAGAAAGAAAAAAGAGTCCCCAGTCACCAGCTCCTGCCAGGCAGGGGGAAATACCCACTGTCCCTTGCTCCCCACTACCCCATGCTACAGGGGGGGCTCTGCCATGAGCCATCAGAAGCCCCAATAGCTACTGCAGCAGACAGTGAGTCTGTTTGTTTTTTAAGAGCCAGGAGCTGGCTAGGCAGGGCAGCAGTCCAACTCCATGAGGTGCCAAGCAGGGACTGCCCAAATCTCCAAATCTCTCCAAATCAATTTGGGGAGCTTTGAATCAATTCAAACCTTTTTACTGGTCTCCTGATTCAATTCAGATTTGGAGATTTGGCTGCCAAATCAGGGCAAATCTCCTCTGAATCAAATTAGCACCCAAAGTTTCCACAGCCCTAGTTTGTGGTGCAATGAACCTCTTGGGGCACCACAAACTGCATACATTGCATGTTAGACCATGTGCAGCAGTACTAATTTGTAGAACTGGGGCAAAATTCACTACTATATGTAATGCTGCAAACATGTGTCCCTGTTCATGTAGATGTGGCCATCCATGACATTGTTTTTTCTATCAGGACTAAGATTGTTATTTAGATCTCAGAATATCCAGCTGACATGAATGACCCTTCATCTTAAAGTGATCACACTACACCATGATCTTTAATGCAGGTGATTAAAGAAAAGAAATAATTATATTCTAAAGTCATCCAAGTCCTGTCACCTGTCCCCAAAAAGTCAAGATAATTCTTATTGGCAGTTTCTGTGCTGGGGTGGGCATGGATTCTGAGTTATGGACAGTAACAATTGGGAAGTAAGAAGGTGGGGGAAGTCAATCCAAATAGAATTCTTCTCTTGAGCGGGTGTTCAGAACATACTCTTATCATTAACTCCTTAGCCCTCCAAAACAAGGAATGGAAGATATCATGGATACACCCCTGGTCAAAGCACTAGCAAATGATTGACTACATTATAGCATGTCAAGGACTTTTACAGAGTCCATATTACCAGAGTTATGACCAGCACAGATGACTACTGGACAGATAATAGTTTGATACAGTCCATCTTGTCCATTTGTATCATCTCAAAATTATGTAAACAAAAGAAGCAACTGAGGAGTAGGTTCAATATCAAGTCCTTGAAAGACCCTGCTAAGAGTGGTAATCCCCAGCAGTGTGTCAGTGAGAAACACTCTGACCACCCTGATGACTTTGATACCATTGATCACCAGGAGAGCCCAAAACATCCATGAGACATGTGATGAATGTCTATGCTTCTCCACAAAGAAACATCAGGACTCGTTCAATGAAAACAACAGGTAAATTCATGCTGTCATCGACAGACAAATGAGAGCCTTCAAAGCTTTGCAGAATTACATCACCTTGCCATTTATCAGCATATTAAAGCCAAGACCCAGAGGAAAATTGAAAAGTGAAAAAACAAGTGGTGGGAGAAGAAAGCAAGACAGATTCAGAATTCTGCTGACCATCACAACATGCACAGGATTTAGGGGAAAAACAAAACCCGGTGGATGCATTTACAGAAGAAGCTTTACTGCTAAGTAGTGTAGTTTACTGGAAA
Source organism: Caiman crocodilus (assembly GCA_030014935.1). NCBI lineage: Eukaryota > Metazoa > Chordata > Crocodylia > Alligatoridae > Caiman > Caiman crocodilus. The sequence continues at coordinate 110,819,315 of JAGPOW010001296.1, forward strand.
GTAAGCATGCACATCTATATGTCCACATCTTACAGAGCAGTTAAAAAAAAATCTCTACTTGCAAGTAATGATGCTACCTGCAAATGCAAGGAGCAAATTTACTCACAAGTAGTTATTGTGCAAAAAACATGTAGACTCCAACCAGGAGAAAATCTGCTCCCAAGCAACTCTACCACTAAGGGGTCAGCCTAAGGCTGTGAGGCTGGGACCCTCTCCTGTCTCAGGGCTGGGCCAGCTCTACACCTGCCCCAGCCTCAGGACCTTAAAATCATGCAGATACAGTGAGCCCTGCGACACAGCAACTATGAGTCTGAGGCCACACCACGCCACTGTGTCCCCCTGGGGCATGCTTGGGGCATAGTATTGGTCTGGTCCTGGGGCACCTACCCAGAGAAGCTCCCTATGAGGAGAGTGAGGGCATTGGCAGCTCCATGTTCCAGTCATCCAGGGACACCACAACCCTCTGAATCCAGGTGCTGTGGTCTTGGCAGCAGCATAGGAGAGTGGATAGCCTGAAGCAGGGGCAGTGGGGTCTGGAATTGTGGCAGCAGGCACTACTAGGAGCCTATCCTGGCCTGGGAATGGGGCAGGGAGTACTGGCCAGAGGCAGCCTGCCTCCAGCAGCCCCAGGGGAGCATGGATGAATGACTCAGCTGGCAGATCTCTGGGCCCATACTTGCCTGTCAAAACTCTGGGACCCCCATGATCTCCAGTCTGAGGCCAGGCAGTACATAACCCCTGATACAGGCAGAGCATCTTATCTCAGAAGTGTTGCAAACTCTCACAAACAGCTTCTTTTTCATGTCTTTCTCTGGCTCTGCAATGCACATGGAGGAGAGGCCACAGGTGACTACTGAGATACAGGCTCAGGGTTGTCACCACCTATGCATGGGGTCCCGCAGATACACAAGATCTATAGAAGGACCCAGAACCACACCCTCCTCCTGTACCAGTTTGTGATGGCATTGGAGGACCATCTGATGGATGCGTGAGCCTGGCAAGTAGAGGATGTTGCCTGAAAAGATGTGTGAGACCAGATGTACTGCAATTTCTGGGCACAGCTACTGGCCTTGGAGCATGATGAGCATGTGGAGGCCTTGTAGGAGCTGTGCTGAGTGGAGGCCATGGCCAGGGCAGTGGAGGCCATAGAAGATGAGTTCCAGGTGCTGGACACTGTCCTGGCCTTGGTGGTCACCTTTGTGCTGCCTGCTGTGCTTGTTCCACTTGTAGCCCTACCTGGCCCCTGGCAGCTGCCCACTGCTCAGCCTGGATGGAAGTTCAGTGTCACCTCCATAGGCTATGAGTCCCTACCCTGGTCCCTCACCAAGTCCCCTGTGACCCAGCTCACTATTCACCCTGCTTCCATACATTTGTGGAGCAAAAGCTGCCTGCAGTGGGCCAAGGACCACACACTGGCCCTGATAACCTTGGACATTTGCTGATAGAGGGGGATCCCCCTGCACTGGGGAGCAGCACCTGCTATTTCCCTAGTTGGCCCCCCACCTGCCAAGCGCATCATGGCATACACACCTGTGGGGGAATGGCCAAAAGCCAGGCTGCTGGCCACCTATCCTTGGGCTTCATGCCTAGGTGTTCCCACCCCATGGCTGCCCACTCCTGGTAGGGACCCACAGAAATTACCACATTGTAAAGAATTTGCACAGGGAAGAGTGTTTTATTATTGATGGGTGAGGTAAGTGATGGAGGGGTTCTGTTGTCTGGGAAGGAGCTAGGTGTTTGTTTGATTCAAGGGAAATAAAAACTGTTGTTCTGAGATGAATCTGCAGTGTTTGTGGTGCTGGGGGGAAGGGGTGGGGAGTCTGTGGGCAGCTGGCCAGGCAAGCTACAGTGGGGAGGCAGCACCTCTTACACCCAGTGCTTTGATAGGTGTGCAGCTCACCCACAGACTCAGCACGCTGCTGCAACTGATGCTTCCACTGCTGTTGGTGCCACCACAGGTGGTATAGCAAAACCCCCAGGTTTTCTTTTAAAATGCATTCCCTCCCCTTCCCCAACCATTTCTGACTGTGTCTCTCCCTCTCTATCCCCTATAGAAAAGTATAAGTTATCCAAGATGTAGGATAAGCTTTAACATTTTATTTTAGCTAGTAAGTTTTATTTCTCTCCCCTCTGCATACAAGTGTCCTGCTATTTTGATATAGATATCCACTGTTTTATAAGTGATATTTATTATGTTTGCATTGATTTTTTTTTACTGCTTTTATACTGTGTGATTACTGTTTTAGGCGTATATATGTAAGTTAGCACAAGTCATGTCAAGCCTCCAATTTATCCCCATGGCCGGTTGTGTAACCTATAACTCATACTACCCCTCCTATGTAACTTGGTTCCTGAATGAATGGGGATGAATGAGGGTACTTGAGAGACAATGGCAGTAGGTCTAAAAATAGCTCCTTCTGAATGACCAAACTCTCAACACAAATACATGGACCAATGACCTAGCTATTGGAACCACCCTCAGCATTCAAGAAGCAAAAGATGAGGCAACCCACCATTGTGCTAAGCTTTACATGCACAGTAAGAACACCTGGAACCCTCTGGAACAGGATGCCCTCTCTGTCTGGACCAGCACCATGCCACACCACCTATCCACCCAGAGGCCCTGCTGGCAACCCCCTTCTGGACAACACCTGCTGGACAAAGACCCCTTTCTAGCCTGGATTGGTAGCTATCACCTCCACCCCTCTCTTCAACCAAGGACTTGGACTCTGTTTCTCTTCTGTACCTGAACTCCAACACTTCCACTGAGTCTATTTCTTCTGCTGCCATTGTGAGTGCGTGTGCATTTGTGTGTGTGTGTGTGTGTGTGTGTGTGTACCAATGACTTCATAAGGCTATGTAGTGTGTTGTCTGTTTAATAACCCTGTTATTCTGAAACCCCAAGTTGGGTTTTTGTCTGTTTCCTGACTGTTTTCTCCTTGCCACCACTTATCTACCCCCACAATATCTCAGCTGCCTGCCTCAGTTTCCAGCCCCAAGCTCCCAGGTCTGAGTATGTGTATGCACCTAATTTATTTATGTGTTTGTATGTGTGCAACTGTGTTACACCTTCCTGTGTATATTGAGATCCTGAGAGTTGGTCTGACCCCACAGGGCAACAATGGTGCTCCCTTTGCAATGCATCTCCTACCCATCATGCCTCATAAAACAACTTCCCTCAGGTTTCACAGATGTTATACAACACACAGATTGCAATGATGACCCAGGGATGTTGCCCTCAGCATCCTTGAAGTGGGTGGTGAGGGTGCACTAATATGTCTTGATGCAGCCTAAGGCACACTTCACCAGGGCTCAGGTCTGGCTCACACACTAGTCAAAGTGGGCCTGGCAGGGGGTCAGTTAGCCCATGTAAGATTACATAAGCTATGTGGATAGGTGGGTTCCCCCCCGACCCATGAAGGGTGGGACCAACACAGCACTCAACTGGAAGTCCAATATCTCCAGCATGAAGCGTTCATTCTGAACCAGGCTGACAGGACACTGTTCCAAAATGTGGGTGCCACAGGCTCTGCCTGCCCAACCAGCACTCACATTGGTGAAGGTACTGCAGTAGTCAATGAAGGCCTAGAGTACAAAGTAAATGTCCCTCTGCAGCAAGACTGCAGTAGGGGCAGTCACCATGAAACAGGAAGGTGGTGGGGTTGTGGGACCTACCCAGGGCCCTAATGCACTGGGGGAATACCAGTGCATGGAACTCTGCCACCACCACCAGGGAATCATGCACCCAGAGCACTATATGCCCCAGCATGTTCTGGAGGGTGCCGCACACCTCCAGAACAGCCTCTCCAGCTGTGGCCTTGACCACACCCAAGTGACAGCTCACATGGCCATTCCTGACAAACTTCACTAGCTTGAGCAGGTCCTGGAACAGTCATGGCACTGGGAAGCAGAGGTAGTGACAGCTGCTGCTGGCCAGGGCAGTGGCTGGCCAGTGATCAGAGCATAGGGCTGCCTTTTCAATCTGTTCCCATATCCCTGCCTATGTAAATGCCTGCCTGGGAGCATTTACTCAAGTAAATTGATCTTGAATCAAATGCATGTGTAGATACACCCAAAGAGTATTGGAAGCATTTTCAAGAGCTCCTGAACCAAGACTCTAATGTCAAAGAAAATGCCACTAAAACCATTCCACAACATCCCACTAAGGACTACTTTGCAACTTATCTAGAGTCTTTGAAAGTCATTAGTAGATAAAGAACAAGAAAAGCCCATGGTTCTGGTGGAATACCAGCTGAATTGTATAAGCAAGGATGAGGGGGGGGGAATCTTTTATCAAGACACGGCATAATGAAAATTTGGAAATGTGAACAGAGTCCTAGTGACTTGAGCGATGTAGTTGTTACTATATGCAAGAAAGGAGATAGATCAACTTTCAAGCATGGTATTATACTCCTGTTTATAACTGGGAAGATCCTTACCTGCATCCTCCTCAGTAAATATGTTTTCCTTGCTGAGCAGATTGTACCAAAGTCCCAGTGTGGTTTCAGACCACTCAGAGGTACAATAGATATCACCTTTGTTGGTAAACAGTTGCAGGAGAAGTGCCTCAAGCAATATAAAGATCTTTACATGGTCTTTTTTGACCTAACTAAGGCCTTTGATCAATCAACAGAAAGGCCCTAGAGAACCGTCATAAGGTTGCCTAACAACCAGCTCCCCAAGCAGGTCCTTTACTCTTAATTCACTCTTCTAGAGGTAGGAAAGAGATTCAAGGGGACTTTGAAGGTCAATCTGAAAAAAATGAAATATTAATCAATACCTGGGAGACTCAAGTACTGAATGGTCCTGAAGGCAACATGACGTGTACAACATATTGATCATTTTATTTAGAGAAAGCCATCTAGAGGCAGATGGCAAGAGACACAGAGGGGAAAAAAACTCTAATCCAACATCATCAGGATCTACACCTTCCTCCCAGAACTATATGCTATATCTGCCTTCCAATACGTGGAGCTCAGATTTACCTCTTCATTCATCTTTACACTCACCAATAGCTTCTTTATCTACTGGAAGGATATCATCCCCATATTGAGGGACTGCCAATGACAACAGTTTTTTATCTGTAAGTACTTGCTAAGTATTTTGAATAAGAAACTTTAGGACTATGTGTTGTTCATGAGTTGCTTATTTCAGCTGTTCACAACAACGTGTTACTCGTTATATTTAATGTGTGGTAATTCTGCTCAGTCACAATGCAGTTCTGCTCACTTTCTCTAATGTGACTGATGTACCTTCAATAGGAAAAATCATGGCTACTAGATAATACTCTTATAATATTATTGGATGATTACTTGTGCTAAAATTTAGCAGACTTTTGGGACTAGCTACACTTTTCAAAATACTTTGTTTGCTTCAGATTTAGTTTAGTGCTTTTTGAATTTAATGTTGCTTGACAAGTGTGACATTTGTCAGAATAGAATGCATCTATCTATAAAGTAAAACTTGAAAGTTGATCTCAGCTTCTTCAAAACCAAATCTTTAGTCAATTCTAAATTAAAACTAGTCTGACCTTGGTACCTTCATTAATACACACACAAAAATTATGAACCAGGCTTTTATTTTTAGTATTCAAGTGGCTGATAACATAAGGGGAGGGGGGAAAGAAAAAAAAGAAAAAAAACACAAGGGGTTTTCATGAAGTCAGGTCTTAAATCATGAGCTGATTGAAGAGGATGTGAGTCTTTCCACTGACATCAATGGAAAGATCAGATCAGACCCTAAGACAGAAACAACTTGTTTTCTCATGATCAACAGAAACAATCCTGCCCTTTCACCCATAGTTCAGTAGAGTATAGCAGATGTAGGTGTAGGCGATTACACATTCCTTCAAAGTTCTCAACATTAGTTGTCATCACATCTATAATACTATACTATTGGTTCACTCTCTATTTAGAACAGAAACTAATTATTATCCACATGGGACTCATTAACAAAAGAAAATATTTTAGAAGGACTATCTAGGGTTAAATGAAACCAGCCTCATTAAAGTACAGCATCTCAGGGAATTTACTGCACTAAATTTTTACTACAGATCAAAGATAGTGTCCTCTGATCTATTTTGATATAACAAGACTTACATTCAGAGAAATTGTTCAATGAAAAGGAATTCTAGAGCCATTAGTAATAGCCTAAGATTAAGTGAAAGCATTTCCTACTTTCAACATTTTTCCAGTTAGTTAACTACTTCAAAAAAAAAAAAAAAATCTAAGCTAGTACATTTTGTCACCTGCAGCACCTTGTATAAGAGACTGGGTCATAAGGAGTCTTTCCTAGTGATTAGGCTACTGAGGAAAAGCAGGGGCCAGGGACCGATTCATAGTTTGGGAGTCAAGTTACCAGATCCAAGGGACAATCTAAAGGCAGAATCCAGAAGCACAGGAAAACTGGAATCAGGGACCAGGAAAGTCAACAAGCACAATAACCAGGAGGCTTGCCAAAGCATACCCAAGTCAGAACTGTTGTCTGGCCTGAAGTCTGCTGCCACAGCTAGTAGGCTGCACTCCCAGCAGCCGACAGAAAGCCAGGCAGTTAATTAGCTGCAGTAGAGCTCATCAGTTAGTGACTCAAGGCAGGTGTGGCTGCCTAGGCAATTAGCACAGGCTGAGTTGCCTCTTAGGGCCCCTGACACCCTCTGCCCCTTAATGATTCTGGTTTCACTGAATAAATTCTACAATGAAATAGCTAAAGAGGCAATTTGATAGTTGGTAGTATGGAATTATGAAATAGTTCCTTCTTTCTCCATCACATTGCTGTATTAATTTCTTTTTATAATAGTAGTAGTAGTATATTTTTTTGGACATAGAATGATTCTGGGCACTGCCTGTTGTTCAAAACGGTAATTGTTGCTTCTTTCATCCCAGAATTTGAATTGATTTCAATTGGGGTGATGGTGAAACAAACTATTTACATTTTCCTTCCTACAGATGACAGCTCCATGAAACAAAGATTTAAGCTATTAGCTACAAAGACCACTAAGAGTTAAATGATCATACCTTAAACATTGTATCTGGGGAAATGGCACTTATAATGGTATTATAATGCCAAGAAAAGGATCAGAGCTACTGATCTTCTCATGATAGCACATAACACTATTTTCTACTTTCTTTCTCTTATCAGGATGCTACATGGAATATGTCCCTTTACCCAAGTTCAAACAGCTTTATGGATTAAGTTGAGGAGTGGACAGAACTTCAATAATAAGTCATTTCCAAACAGCAATTTCTCCCTTTCATTATCAGCTGCATGCAATTGATTGACAGCATCCATCTCACAAGAAGTATGTTCCTGGGTTTTTTATACCATCCTCAGTACAATACAACCTCAAAAGACTGAGACAATATAAAGACAGGGGTCTTATTTGGTTTCTTATTTTATTGAATGTTTTTTCTGTCATAAGTGTAAGCTTTGCACCAAATCATTGAGTCTTGCCTGTCAACTATGTTCAGCTGTAAATAATACAGCTTTTGCTTACTTCAGCTTTAGTTGTTAATTCCTTCTTCCTCTTACTATGTGCTAGGCTTAGAACTCATAGCATTTGTCAGGCTGGGCTTGCTTAGTAACTAGGTAAAACTGCTATTTAAATCGCTGTTTGACAATATCTAGATTTTAATTGGTTTATGTATTTCTTAGACTTATATCCCACCCTATCCCAAACACTCAGCTTAAAAAATAAAAAAGGCAATTAACCCACAGATGGGAAACAATAAGAGATTACCCCAACAGCAACCCTAAACTTGAGAATTTCAACACCCATTCCCACAACTTTTTCTTCCATAAACCCTCATATAAGCAAGCCCTCCAGCCAACCCCAACCATCCCAGTCTCAACCACCATTTACGTCTAGATACAAGAAACCTACTCTTACTTCCTTCACTCACCTTTCTCACTCCCCTGTCTCACCCTCAGGGGATATCTCTCCCTCTTCTAATGTCCCTTTCAAGCCCATGCCCCATTTTTACACCCCATGAATATACTCAAAGTCCTCAAAAAACCACAAGACCTCACCCAAGAATTGATTTTTAGTTTCCTAAAAGGTATATAGGATTTTCCATTATGTTACCTATCCCTGACAGACACTCTTCTGTGCAGTAAAACATAGCAACAGCCAAATACTGAACAGAAACACTATAGCACCTGCTTTTCCTATTTTTGGATTTTTTTTTCCATAAATAGTCATACTTTTGAGATCTACATGAGATGCACTGTGGTCTAGGGGTCAGAGTACAGAACTAGCACTGAGTTCTCTTTCCAGTACTGCCACTAGCCTGATGAATGCACTTTATATGTAAGCACCTGAATTTCTACAACTATAATGGGAATAATTTCACTTACCTCTTTTATAAAAGCTTTGTAGTGAAATTCATTTCTACAGTCTATGTAAAGGGTATTTGCTACTACTGAATATCCAGATATCTTTCTGTTGCTCACACTTTAAAGAATGTACAACACAAAAACAGAAAACCATAAAAATCAATTGCTTAGCATAGCTAAATAAAATAAGGTATCCATTTAAACTGAAAAGCAATGCTTCACTTTTAAGCATACAAGTCCATGTGCCTTTTCACTGAAATTCTCTTTAATGATCCAAATGTCAGTCCTATGTAAAGGAGTTTATTACATTTACTTATTTAGATAAGCAAGTTGTTCCTTTAGTTCACTCCGTAGATGTCTTTAAAAAGCCAGGCATTTCATTTATTTCCTATATACTGACCCATATACATACATGAAATGCATGTAGCTATGAAACATTATAGCATTTTATAATCCCAAAGTATTTTTGTCATCTAAATTATTAAGTATTGTAGACACTGACATTTTAAAATCCCACAAAAATGTGTGTTCTTAAATTATCATTAACTGTAGTTTCCAATGGAAGTATACACACTTGGTATGCTCCTTCATTATTATTTGGGATATTCCTCCCAGAGAAGTCACATGTGCCATATACTATATATGGTAACATTGCCAACAAATTGCTAAATGAAACTTTTTTCCTCAAAAAGCCATTTTTATGAGACATCATGAATTACATTAGGTTTTTTTAAATATCTGTACTTAGTCTCCATGTATAAAGAGAGCTAGACACATCCACAGGACACAGCTTTACTAACCAACTGTTCAGATATGTTAATATTCTACATTTCCTATCCTAGTGAAACTAGAAAGAAAATGAAACTATTTTTAGCAGGTTTAGGAGCCTTACAAAATTTTGCAATGTTTCCTTAATTCAAATAATTGGCCAAGAGTCCAATAATTAATTCAAATAATAAGTCTTAATTCAAATAATTGGCCAGATTTACATCCCTTCCAAAAGTTGTCTACTTCAGCAGCATCACATCATATATGAACCATCATAAGAGTGATGAATTTTTTCTACCATGATTCAAAAGGTATTTTAGCATGTGCCTAACTGATCCAAAGTACATTTATGTATTCATGTGCATAAGGGTGAGCCATGATCAAGTAACTTACTGAATCAGAACCTTAAAGAAAAGAAAAGGGTGGGGGGTTGTAATACAATTATCATCAATATGATTTTACAGGAGCACCATTTCTTGAGCATTTCTAGGATTTTTTCTACTTGTACACCAGAACTATTTGTCATAGCACAGTACTAACAGATTAGATCCAAAGGTCCTATATCAAAGGAATACTTGTCCTAGGCAATATCGTTTGAGTGTCAGATATTGAAAAGGTGGGAGGGGTTTCTTTTATACAAGCATAGCTGTAAACAAGAGACTAGAATATGCATACTGAAAAGACTACTACATGGAGAGTATTTCTGGAAAATATCTATTTAAATGTTTACTTTAAATTTATCTCTCAACAACAACGAAATATATTTTCACCAGTCACTAAGCATGAACTCCTTACACATGGTAGCTTTCTTATACTGTGGAGAAGTGATTTTACTAATCTGTGCCTCATCTTTTTTCTTTGTGAAGAATGGCTAATGCTACCTATCTTAGTAAAAAAAAATGGGATCTACAGAAGAAAAAAATGTTTAAAAGCAGTATTATTTATTCCTCTTAATAAGAAGAAACACCTGCAATTCAAAAAAATAATATACCATCTTTTCACATTACAGATCAGCAGTATAGCCTCATCTAGGTAATAAAACAAATAGAAGGCCATTGCTTAGTTTTTGTTATGGAGAAAACCATGATTTCTTCAAAGGTTTTAAAAAATACTATTAAAAACTTTTGGATTCAGGCTTTTGCAGGTGGTTACTTGTGAATGGGACGTCCTGAGGGATGAACCATTGTCTGCACATCCTGTCTATAAATAGTTTAAACCCAAATGTCAATATTAAAAACAACCAATAAATTGTAATTCCTGGAATGGTCCAGAGGGAAATCACTCTCAGAGACTTGCAGCTCACGAGGAAATGCTAGAATGGTACGTAGATATCCCAGAGCACTGTAATGCACTTAAAACACCTCTTTCCTTTTAAGGGACTAAACACCTTTTAAGGCTACTGACATCTGTAATAGCTAAGGATCCTACTCATATAGGTGTTCACTAGGAAGATGTGTCCATGCATGTGTGGATATTTTCCATGGACTATATTCAGTATCTTCATCCAGTGACCTTCACTGCAGTCTTCAGTAGGTGTTAGCATTTTCCCTCCTTCAAGTGTAATAATAGAATATTGCCCTCCCTTGCTACTTTCTGTAACAGCCCCCCACCTTGCCCCCACCCCGTCACCAAGAGGGAAAGAGCAACTAAGCCAAAGCAAGCTATACTGGAATAAGCAACTAGGGGAAAGCCAGAATAAGTGGCTATATATTCCTGAACAATGTAGGACTATGACTAAACACACTTTTCCATGCTTTACTAAGGTGCTATTTATAAAAATTAATTTAGAATTCAAAAGATGGAAAAACAATGTTGAGGAAAAACTCGTATTGTTTAAAATATCCTCACTTAACATTTTCTAGAGTTTGTTCTTATAGCAAGGGTCATATTTAAGCAGTCAGTTAAGTATTAAGTTAGGTCAGGCCCTAAGAGGATGTTTAATGTTTTCCACTTTTCATCAAAATGACCAAAAACTTTCCCTCCTATTTCTTCATAAAAAAGTTAGGCACAAACCTTGAGGCTGGGTATTTATAACTAACTACCATATTAAAACAAATAGCAAAGAAAGAACAAATATGATGCATTCATAATAGAGGGTTCTGTGCGAGTCATTCCATAAAAATAAGCATATTGAACTCAGTTACATGGAATACTTCTTCAGATGAGCTGCACAATATAACTTCAGATTGAAAGATTATAAACATTAACACAAAATATACGCTCTTTGTACCATTTTTTTTTTTCTTCAAGAGATGCTTCTTAGCAGGACAGAATCTGATCAGAAGTACAGAATCATTTTAAGAAAAGTAGTACAATTCTATTAAAAAGCTATCTAGATATGCACTCAGAAATCCTATCTTAACCCAGAATGTGTCCTAAGAAGACAGAGAATACACGCAACTTCTACAGGAAGAATACTCAATGATCTAAATTTAGTTGTTCATGGATCCTGAAATTAACTAAAACAGTTGTATATAGCAAGTGAACTCACTTTAAAAAGATTATCACATGATTGATGTATTTAATTCCTTTTGGATATGAAAATTAGAGCTGATAAGGTCACAGGGATGCTTAAGCATAATATAATAAGGTACTTAAGTCAGGTAATTCAGATCATTATTGATTGATTAAATTTCAAGTTCAGCTTAAACTCCTCTAGCAAACACCTTCTGTTGTCTATGTTGACAACATTTCTTGCAATGACAAGAAGACTTAGCCTCTCAGGGCATGTCCACACATGCAAGCGTATGTCCTTACAGTAGCTCAAATAGAAGCGATGCAAATTTGAGCCAGGGATTTTTGCCTCAGTGCACATGCTCAGACATGAACTCTGTTGTGGAGCAAATTGTGCCACTTGGGGCAAAATAACCCTGCCTGGCTTCTTCTGGATCTGCAGCCGGGGGAGCAAGAGCCTGGGGCCAGCACCTGTGCTGTCCCCAGCAATATAAAAAGCTTCTCTGTCCTGGCCTCATCCATACAAAAAGCTGCCCTGGCAAGCAGCTCAGGGCTGCTCACTCTCTGGAGCTTCTGGGGCTCAGGCACTTGGTACCTGATAGTACCCCTCATGCCAGCTGGACTGCTGCAGCAGCATCCCAAATCCATTTTTAAAAATACCTTCAAATCCATGTTTTTCCACAATTAACACAAAAGACCACTCTACACACACACACACACACACACACACACACACACACACACACACACACACACACACACA
>JAGPOW010001296.1:110847061-110858032 GCA_030014935.1 Caiman crocodilus
CCAGCACTTGTTTCCTGCCATTGGCAGGGGGTCAGACTAGATGGCCTGCTCTAGGCCCCTTCTGACCCTAGTTACTATGAAACTATGAAACTATGAGTTCAGGATTCTGACAAAAGGAAGAAAGGAGAGCACCAGAGTATGGACCCTGGATTTCATACAAGCAGACTTTGACTCCCTTAGGGAACTGATGGGCAGGATCCCCTGGGAGACCAGTCTGAGAGGAAAAGAAGTACAGTATTGCTGGTTGTATTTTAAAGAATCCTTACTGAGGGTGCAGGAACAAACCATTCCGATGTGCAGGAAAAATAACAAATGTGTCAAGTGACTAGCATTGCTTAGAAGAGAACTCTTCATTAAATTTAAACATAAAAAGAACCTTACAAGTGGAAACATGGACTAACAACTTTGGACAAGTATAAGAATATTGGATCAGCATGCAGGGATGACGTCAGGAAGGCCAAAATGCATTTGAAGGTGCAGCAAGCAAGGGTCATGAAAGGTAACAAGCAGGGTTTCTACAAGTATGTTAGCAACAAGAGGAAGGTGAGGGAAAGTGTGGGTCCATTCCTGAATGGAGGAGGCAACTGATGACAGAGGATGCAGAAAACACTGAAGCACTCAATGACTTTTTTGCCTCGATCTTCACAGGCCAAGTCAGCTCCCAGACTACTGCGCCAGGCAGCACAGTTTGGGGAGAAGATTAGCAGTCCTCAGTGATGAAAGAACAGGTTAGGGACTATTTAGAAAAGTTGGATATGTACAAGTCCATGAGGCCAGATGCAATATGTTCAAGAGTGCTGAGGGAGTTGGCGGATGTGATTGAAGAGCCATTGGCCATTATCTTTGAAAACTCATGGTGAGTGGCAGAGAACCCAAACATTTGGAGAAAGGACAAATATAGTGCCCCTCTTTAAGAATGGGAAGGAGGATCCAGGGAACTACAGACCAGTGAGCCTCAACTCAGTCCCTGGAAAAATCTTTATGCAGGTCTTTAAAGAATCCATGTCTAAGCACTTGGAGGAGAAGAAGGTAATTAGGAACAGTCACCATGGATTCATCTTGGGCAAGTCACGCCTGACCAACCTGATTGCCGCCTTTGATAAGTTAACTGGTTCTGCGATGCAGGAAAAGCAGTGGACAAAATGTACCTTGACTTTAGCAAGACTTTTGATGCCATCTCCCACAGCATTCTTTAAGTGAGCTGAGATAATAGAGGTTGGATGAATGGACTGTAAGGTGGACAGACTGTAAGTTGGCTGGATTGTCAGGATCAGAAGGGGTGGTGATCAATGGCTCAAAGTCTAGCTGGCAGCCAGTATCAAGTAGAGTGCCCCATTGTTTGGTCCTGGGACCGGTTTTGTTCAATAAGTTCATTTACAATCTGGGAGATGGGATGTATCAAGCAAACCCTCAGCAAGTTTGTGGATGGCACCAAGCTGAGACACATAGTAGATACACTGGAGGTTAGGGCTAGGATCCAGAGTGACATAGGTGAATTGGAGGGTTGGGCCAAATGAAATTTCATGAGGTTCCAGAAGAAGAAGTGCAAAGTCCTGCACTTAGAACATAAACACCCCATGCACTGCTACAGCTTGGGGACTGACTGGATGGGCAGGATCTCTTCAGAAAAGGACCTGAGGGTTATAGTGGACAATAACATGGATATGAGTCAGCAGTGCGCCCTTGTTGCCTAGGTTAACGGTGTACTGGGCTGCATTAGTGGAAGTCCATTAGTGTCATGCTGAATTGGGCTTCCACTAATGCATTGCCAGGAGTATTGTCCTAGGAAGCATTCCCAAGAGATTGCAGCAAGAAATTATTTCTTTCTATTCTGCACTGGCGAGGCCACATCTGGAGTACTGTGTCCAGTTTTGGGCCTATCACTATAGAAAGGATGAAAACAAGCTGCAGAGAATCCAGTGGAGAGCAATAAAAATAGTTAGGGGGTTGGGGCATATGACATGAGGAGAGGCTGAGGAAATTAGACTTACATAGTCTGCTGAAGAGAAGACTGAGGGGGAATTTGATAGCTTTAACTACCTGAAATGTGTTCCCAAAGAAGATGGAGTTAGACTATTCTCAGTGGTGGCAGATGACAGAATATGAAGCAATGGCCTCAAGTTCCCATGAGGGAGGTTTAGGTTTGATATTCAGGAAAAAAAAAAAAATTCTCACTAGGAAGATGGTGAAGCACTGGAAGAAATTACTTCGAGAGGTGGTTGGCATCTCCCTCCTTGGAGGTTTTTAATGACCAGTTTGACCAAGCCCAGGGTGAAGTGATCTAGTTGGTCATAGTCCTGCTTTGAGCAGGAGGTTGAACTGGAGGACCTCCTGAGGTTACTTCCAATCCAAATTTTCTGTGAATCTATGATTCTATAATACTTTCTCATGTTTTTTTCTTTTACATTACTGTGTCATTCATAATTTGTCTAAACTTTATAGCAATAATCCATTCAGTACTTCATGCACTTACCACTACAGTCTTGCTGTATTTGGTTCCAGACGGATTTCAGCACTAGGATATTGCTATCCGCCCTTCCCCACTTAAGATGCAAATGCAGGGTTCTGTTATGTGAAATCAGTCTGATACTGTAGCCTGACTGTCTGCTCTGCATCATGTACACTCAGAAGCCCACACATGTCACAAGTGATTCAGTTCTGTGATAGCCATATGTTTCACTAATATAAGTTGTGTGGCAACATCATCCCCAGCTATATCATCCCAGCCAAGGCTTTGTCTAGCTGGGTCTTAAAAATCTCTAAGGTTGGAGGTTCCACAACGTCTTTGGGTAACCTGTTCCAGTACTTTACTATATTCCTTGTGAGAAAGTCAGAGCAATACAGGTTCAAATCATCTCTTGTGAAGGGCCTTTAGAACCTGAGGTCTTCAGCTTCCTTGGTAATTACCCTAAGTGCTCAGTTCTTGTGGCTTACACATACATCATGTTCATATAGCCACTGTAAGTACTTAACCAATAGGCAGTTGTGCTACACATGCTCAGTATTATGAAGGCTTATGCTGACTCATATGACTACATAGTTAATTCCAAAACTTCTCACATCAGCACAAATGATTTATAACATTTATTGGTATCAAAAACTATGTTTTAAAAAGGTACTCTAAGTACTGTAGCCACAAGTTCTTTCACCAGATTTCCCCCTATGTGTCATTATAACATCCTTTCATATTAGCAGTATCACAGATTTGAATATACTCCATTCCCTTTAGTAATTAATGGCTTGTTCCATTTAAGTTCCCATCTCCATGATGTTATTGTACCCTGTGGGTTGATAAGCTTCTGTTATAATGAATTCTTTCTTCTTTCTGAAAATCCTTTTGCAGTAGTAGAATTGACATGGAAATTTCCTCCACATCACTTGTGAAAATCAAGTATTAAAAAGAATCTTAATAAGTGCAATCATATTTTAATCCAAAACCATTCTCAGCAAAGTATTTTAATCAAAATTCTTTCCAATGCTTGCAAAAATAAAAGCAGATTTATGAAGTTATTCAAATTACTTGGCAGAAAAAATAGGTCAGTGGGATGCAAAACTCACATATGTATATGCAAGTTTTGTTACCAATTAACTTTGCCTTCCGCTTTTGAAATTTCATATTCATTGGACTGTTATTTAGGTATTACAAAGAACTTTTTACTTGGTAAACTATGTGTACAGTCTTTAGTTAAAGACCATCAACTTGATTACAAAATCTACTAGCTTTAAGCAGAGAAACAAAATCCCTCCTGTCCTGAATTAGATTTAAGGAGATGCTTATTCTTCACTTGGTGTAAAGATTAAAACAAAATTAAAACCTGTTTACTTAATAGCAATCCTTTTGACCCGGTTTAGATGCTAAAATCCCCCTGCAGTCATTTATCACCAGAAATGCCTCCACTTTCTTTCCCCTTCCTTTCTGACTGCCATTGCTAAACTTAGTTAATTTCTATACAGGAATAAACATGTAACCTACTTAGTTTAATAGCTTACTTAAATGGATACTTATGAAAACATCCTGAAACAGCACATATAAGACTTTGTTCTGACTCTGAGAACACAGCAAAATAAAATTTAAGAAACCAAAAGACTCTACAGATATTTAGATGCAAAAAATTCTTTCAGTCTACAGAAATAAACTGTTAGCTAGAATAGTTATTTACTTTTACACATTATATAATTTATTTTAGAGTACATAGGAAATATTTCATGACACTGATAAAAAATAAAAGTATCAACTGAATGATGAACTTTATTAGAATGAAAACATTGCTATACCCCATAAATCTCTTGTCTTAATTTCTAACTACAAAGTACTCTCCAAGCAATTACTTTGAATTGCTTGCAATACAGGGCTTGACTCTGTGTACTTCTTTGCGGTACTGAGCATCATTATGTAGCACTGAACAGGTTAACTCCCAGAGGGAGTGCTAAGCTTGCAGCACAGAATACAACTCAGTGGATGCATCTACACGTGTTACTAATGCACCTGAATAAAATCTGGAACAGTTCACACTCGGGTTAGCTGCTTCCTGGGTACAGCATTTTCATAAGTGCCCAAAACCACAACAATTCAAGCGGAGGTAGAGCAGTACTGTGCTGGCAAAAGGCCTGGGGGATCAGCCCCAGGCTCTGGGTGGTGACATCAGGTGATGGAGGGGCAGGCTGGGACACAAGGATGCTACAGTGCATGGCTAGCTGGCAGGCAGCCCTGGCACTGTAGCACCCTCTTCCCCAGCCAGCCCCATCATAATCTACACATGTTTTGAGAACATGTAATTATGCTGCTGTAGGATAGTACTTGTCTCATACAGTACGATCCTGGAGTGGAGTAAATTAATGTATTTTGCCCCACTATGGGCTCATGTGTGGACTAAGGTGCTTTATTGCAGAGCTAATTAGTCAACTCCACAGTAAAGTTCATGTGTAAATGCATCCAGTTTATCACATAAGTGCAGGAACTGGCAGGATCAAGCACATTTGAATATGCTGCTAATTTATGAGCCCAATTATTTAGCTAGTGCATACAGAAATTTCCATTGATTACTCCAGAACTAGAAATAGGCATTTGGGCAGCACATTTAATTGATCATAGAAGGAATAAATTACTTCAGGCTAATTTTTAACTAATTAGCATCTCATTGAGTTCTTACTTTATATAAAAATGATGAGTACTGAACCTGCATATAGGCTTAAAGAATTTGGTCAAGCATTCTTCAGCATATTATTCAGAGCAAAAAAAAAAAATGGACTTGTTGCCTTGAGAATGTCAGCATTTACTTACGATTACTGTGGCTCAAGCAATCAATCCATTTTCATTTTTATGTATGTAAAAGACAAAAAACTTGTGATATTGCTGTCATATTGGTGTGACTTGAGATTCCACTATGGAATGTAGATCAGAATATAACCCAGTGATATTTCTAAATAAAGTAAATATAACAAGAATACAATTTTCAAAGACTCTCTGCATGCTATCTTGAACCCTCACATACATTTTTTTCAGAAGAGATATACCATTTTTTTTCACATAAAACATTCACCTTTTCCCAAAAAAACAGATGGTAGAATTTGGGGTGAACATTTTCATATGTGAGAAATGTGGAACCCAATGCATCAGATTTGGTCAGCATGGCCAGACTCAGCATATGGACCCAGATCCAAAATGCATGATTGGACCTGGTACATAGACCCAGGCTTAACATAGCAGATGCAGCTGGTACGGAGGATCAGCACACTGGTCTCATCCAGCACGAAGAGCTGGCAACAGACTCAGGAGAAGGCCTTGATCCCTACTGTTGTTAATCAGCTATTTATTGTTACTATCAGGTAAGATCTTTTTTTTCTTTATACTCTTTCAAAAATTGGGTGTGCATTATATTTTGTGTTGTATATGAAAAACAGCAGATTCTAGAAGAGAATCCCAGTTGTTCCTGTCTCGATGCTCTTGCTCCTCTGCTCGGAATCAGAACAAGATCAAAAAGGAAGTTTACTCCATAGTCAAACTGCCATAAACTGTAAGAATTTTTTATAACCTCCGTAACAGGGGGCTTGATTCTCTACCTTACATCTCTTGTAAGTATTTTAACATATTACCTCACGTCTTTGTAATGCCAGGACGTTACCAGTGCCCTTGACTTCCTGCTTTACTTGTGTCAATTTAAGATGTTTTGGGGCATTGTATCTGGTAGTTGTGCAAGAGGCTCATTCATGTAGTTTTAGGAATAGGTTAGACAAACACATTTATGGCATGGTTTGGATAGGGACAGTCCTGCCTTGACCAGGGGGTTGAACTAGATGACCTCTTGAAATCCCTTCCAGTCCTACTTTACTATGATTCTATAAATTAATAGCTAGCTCAACATTGTGCACTGTATTATAATGAGTGCAGAGGGAAGGAGCCACTTTAATTATAACATATATATATATAAATTCTTTTTGGAGCATTGCATGCCCTAGATTCCAGCAATAGCTTGAAAAGAGTATTATATTCATTCTTTTAACAAAGTGATTTCTTAAAATTTAACAAACTTCCATTACTCTATTATTTTTCACTGGATTTCTGTCAGGATCATCATCTGCAGACACAAAAGAAAATTAATATTAAACTTATTGTATCACCTGTCATTTCTTTGTTGCCCAGATTCCTTCTGTATCAGCATGCATTGTCTGATGCAATGAGATGCTTGTATCTGGATACTTGGCGGGTGTTGCCCTACCTATGACAATAAGTATGACTGTTATATAATAATAGTGCTTTGCGATTATGAAAAATGTGTGGCAGTAGGCAAAATCTTCTGTTTAGACAGTTTAGATTAGACGTTTCCTAAGGCAGTGACCATGCGTACACTCATATACTTCCATAAACTTAGGCATAATAATTACCCCATTGAACTCATACAATGGAATCCTGACCAAACTGACAACTTCAGGGGTTTTGCTAATGCATTTAATGTAGCCAAATGTCACCTAATATGGGTCAAGTTATTCACATTTGCAGGATTTTAAATGAGTAAACAGAGACTATCCCTATTATATCTGGTGGAAAGGGCATCTCTAATTTTAGAAAACAACAATCTTCATGTAAATATTTTGATCCATTTTAAAAAATACAAGTCAGATGTAATGTGAGAAAGGAGTAAATTAAATTTCTGTAAGATTATTTAAGAAAGTTATAGAAGACATCCCTTCTCTGTTAAATTCTGTGGCGTTGTCTATAAAAACATATTGCATTTCCATGGTATCCTGTTTGTTCATCTCTACTGAATTCTGTAGAATTATTCAGTTCTATGAACACCTAAAAATCTGGTTTTGAAAACCATTTTGGGATTCTGTAGGAGCACTGAGAAAACTGGGAGCTGAATTTGATACACGGAGGCCATGTTTCCATGAGACACTGTGCACTGGTTACTGTACAGTTATTTACTGTTTGTCTAAACAAGTAGTAAATGATTGAACAGTAACCTGAGTTACTGCACAATAGCACCAACTAATGTCTGTTTCATGATGCTACTGCACAGTAGCCTAATACTACTGTCATGGTTGTTACCATGCAATTCTACTGTGCAGTATTATTGGGCCACTGCGCACTCAATGTCTCATGCTGAGGCAGCCAGAGGATGCACCTACATGTGCAATTAGTGCTATATGAGTTCACTCCCATTACTGCAGATCAAACCCAAACTCAGCAGATGTCTACACATGAGGTCATTTGAGAGCAGATTTGCTGCTTATGGGAGTAGCCTGCTCCCAGCCTTCCCTGCACTGCTGCCCTGGAGCAGCCAAGGACAGATGGAGGCTTTGACTACAGTTGCCTATGGCAAAGGACCCTCTTCAAAGCCAGCCCTGCATGCTGCTTATTGGCCACATGACTTTCTAGCTTGGTTCAGGATACAGCATCTGTGACTCTGTTGCCAGAGCCTGTGACCACTGTATGATGGCTGCTCCACCCCCAGGCCTCAGGAGTAATAACCCATACTCAGGGCTCCTGCTTGCCATCCTGATTACTGCACTGTTGTGGTCACCGCCACCTGGCCCAGGTCAGTCTCAGCCTTGCTTGCACCCCTGTGTTGTGCAACAGTGTAGCCAGGCTCATCATGGTGTCTGAGGCCCCCTGCCACTACCCTGATGCCACCTAGCCCCTGTGCTGCCTCCTAGACCTGGCAGGGATGCCAACGACATGCACATGGATGCTGCCACTGGTGCCATCCATGAGCTCCTGGGGCTTCAGCCCCACTTCTTGTGGGCCTACTGGGCCAACCAGGACTGGTGGCTGCATGTTGTGCACAGCACCTGGGACAATGAGCTGGAGTCATTTTGTATGACCCAGGCAACCTTCCAGGAGTTATTTAATCAGCTCTGCCTGTCTGCTGAGGTAGATGCCATGCTCCAAAGCAGGTAAGTATCGATATCAGGTGGTGGGCCAACCTGAATGACGGCAGGTCACGATAGCAAGGAGTGTAGACTCAGGCACAAGAGTAAAAGGTGAAATGAAAACTTTACTCATGAGATAACAATGTAACAGTACAACGATGGTTGATACCGGCGGTCAGTTATACAACGAGGTTCACACAATCGTGGCAAACACAGCAATTACAAAGATGGTTCGGTATGCTAGCAGTTATAAGAGCTCTATATAGCAACAGCATAGCGACGATGCGGTTAAGCAGCTAGGCTTCGGCCTAGGGGTTCACTCAGCTAGGTAGGTGATCAGGCTACCTGTTCATACGCACGAGGAACCTCGCTCTGAGGAGAGCTCCCCTTTTATAACTTTCCCCGCCAATCAGAAAGTGGCTAGAAGCACAAATCAGTGCTTTGTGGCTAGAAGGTTCCAGAGAACACAGTTGCTGGCCAGGCAATCATGTTCCTAGGATGGACACTGATTGGTTAGCTTCTCCCTGATCACGCGGAGATCATGCTCCCGCTGAATGTTATGCTCGATTACATACTTTAGTCTCTGCCACTGAGTGCCGAACTACATAGTTGTGTCCCTTAACTATGACACCAAGTTACTTAAGGGACTGGTGGTGTCATTTCATTTTGGACAATAATCTGAGGGGTGGTCATGCTTTTTTACTAGACACTGCCCACACCTGGATCTGCAGACCACTGCCATGCAGCTGCCCTTCTCCACAGAAACCAAGCTGGTCATAACCCTGCTTAAACTGGCCCTGCTTACCAGCCTGTGCTACTTTGGCCACCTCTTTAGCATGAGCAAGGCAACCACTGCATGTTGACACTGGATAAATGACATCTTGTTCCAGGTGGACCCAAGTTCTCAGACTAGCCATGACCTCTCCATTTGATAATAGGTGAATTTTATTGATATACAGTGATAACAAATAAGAATAATGAAAACAATTTTATATCTACCAGCCTAATGCTGAACAGACTCAAGGTACATCTGGCCAGAACACAAGCTTCACTCTAAAGCATCTTGCATGTCAGATGTCAGCAGCCTGGAGGGTGGAGGCTGAGGCCCCCCCTCCCACCCAGCGGGGTGGGTGAGATGGGCTGGCGGTGTGCCCTGTTTGTGGTGACCTTGGGTCCCCTCTTGGGGTCCCTTTACTGCTCTGAAATCGCTCCTTTTATATTCTTTCTCTCTTCTGATGAATCTTCATCTTCAGGCATTGTTGATTGGTCTCTCTGTGTGCATCATACTGTCCACGTTCTGTCCTGTCAGCATATTCCTTTGTTTCACAAACCCATCACATGCACACATCCTTATTTGGGCTTTGTCTGGTCTTCTCCTAATTTGGTTAGTTCCCCAAAACCAGAAATATGAAGGCTCTGCAATTGGGCACTGTGACCTAATGCCATCTTAACTCATGTTATGGAGTACTGTGGTACATGTCTTCAGTTTCCTCCCTGGATTGTGTCCCTGGTGAGAATGTCTCAGGGGCACCATGAGGAGCTGTTTGTGTGTACCAAGAAGTGCCCAACCCATTATGCCCAGGTGCTGCTAAGTGCCATGGTATAGCAGGTGCACCTGAGAACCTGGCATGTGACCCTGAGTTTTGACGGTTCGGAGGTTAAGCCTGCACTTTTCTGCAATGTTTGCCACCACCTGGAGGGATGCCCATGCTGATGCTACATGTCCCTGCCCACCACAGACAAGGATGACACTGCTGCTGACATCAACACCTTTCTCCACATGACAGGCCTGTGCCTGACTAGCTGAGGGGGCACAGATACTTCATAGATTTCATAGATATTAGGGGCTGGAAGGGACCTTTAAGGAAATGATCTTTCGGGCACAGAGGGAGACAATCTCGATGTGAAGAAAAAGAGGGAAAGGGACCAGAAAGCTTCCCTGGGTGACCAGAGAAATCCAGAGCAGCCTCTGGGCTAAAAGGGGAGCATATAAAATGTGGAAACAGGGAGAGATTACCAAAGAAGAGCATACCTACTCTGCTCATGCTTGTAGGGAGGCAGCTACCATGGAGCTGAGGATGGCATCCCAAGTAAAGGACAACAAGAAATTGTTTTTTCAGCTATATAGGGAGTAAAAGGAAGGCCCCGGGAGGAATAGGACCACTACTAAATGGGCAGAAGCAATTGGTGATGGACAGGGGGGACAAGGCTGAACTCCTCAATGAGTTCTTTGCTTCAGTGTTCCAAAGTGAGGGGCAAGACAAGTCCCTCACTGGGATGGTAGAGAGTCAGTAGCAGGGCACCAGACTATCATACATAGACCATGAGATGGTGCAGAATCACTTGGAGGAACTGGATGTCTTTAAGTTGGCAGGCCCAGATGAGTTCCATCTGAGGGTACTCAAGGCACTGGCTGACATCATTGCACAGCCACTGGTGGGAATATTTGAACACTCGTGGTGCATGGGCAAGGTCCTGGAGGACTGGGAAAGGTCCAATGCAGTCCCCATTTTCAAGAAGGGGAGGAAGGAGGACCCAGGCAACTATAGGCCAGTCAGTCTCACCTCCATCCTTGGCAAAGTCTTTGAAAAAATTATCAAG
>JAGPOW010001296.1:110858132-110868641 GCA_030014935.1 Caiman crocodilus
GGCAGGACAAATTATGCTGAGGGGAAACCAGCATGGGTTTGTAGCAGGTAGATCATGCCTGACTAATCTAGTCTCTTTTTATGACCAGGTTACAAAACAACTGGATGAAGGAGTAGGGGTTGACATCATATACTTAGACTTCAGGAAGGCCTTTGATATGGTATCCTACCCCATACTAGTGAACAAGTTAAGAGGCTGTGATTTGGATGACTACACAGTCCAGTGGGTGGCAAATTGGCTAGAGGGTCGCACCCAGAGAGTCATAGTGGATGGGTTGGTATCGACCTGGAAAGGTGTGGGTAGTGGAGTCCCATAGGGCTCAGTCCTACGAAGGATACTCTTCAATGTCTTCATCAGTGACTTGGGAGTGACGTGTACTCTGTCCAAGTTTGCGGATGACACAAAACTGTGGGGAGAAGTGGACACAATGGAGGGCAGGGAACAAAGGGAGGAAAAATGTCCAGCATACCTACTGCCTAGGAAATGACCTGCTTGGTGGCACAGAATCGGAAAGGGATCTTGGAGTCCTAGTGGACTCCAAGATGAACATGAGTCAGCAGTGTGACGAAGCCATCAGAAAAGCTAATGGCACTTTATCGTCATCAGCAAATGCATGACGAACAGATCCAAAGAGGTGATACTTCCCCTCTATCGGGCACTGGTCAGACCGCAGTTGGAATACTGTGTTCAATTTTGGGTGTCACACTTCAAGAGAGATGTGGATAACCTGCAGAGGATCCAGGGAAGGGCCACTGATATGGTTAAGGGTTTTCAGGCCAAGCCCTATGAGGAGAGACTGGGGCACTTGGACTTCTTCAGCCTCCACAAGAGAAGGTTGAGAAGCGACCTTGTGGCTGCCTATAAGTTCATCACGGGGGCATAGAAGGGAATTGGTGAGCTTTTATTCACCAAGGTGCCCCCGGGAGTTACAAGCTAGTAGAGAGCAGATTTAGACTAGACAGTAGGAAGAACTTCTTCACAGTTGGAGTGGCCAAGGTATGGAATGGGTTCCCAAGGGAGGTGGTGCTCTCCCCTACCCTGGGGGTCTTCAAGAGAAGGTTAGATAGGCATCTAGCTGGGGTCATCTGAACCCAGCACTCTTTCCTGACTATGCAGGGGGTTGGACTTGATGATCTATTGAGGTCCCTTCCGACCCTAGCATCTATGAATCTATGAATCACAAGATCATCAGGTCCAGCCCCCCAATCATAGGTGGGAAGTTAGCTGAGATCAAGTTACCCCAGCAAGAAATAAATCCAGGTGTTTTCTGAGGGATTCCAGGGTAGGTGCTTGCACCACCTCTGGGGTGGGGATTTTGTTTCAGACCTTGGACACACACAGCATAAAGAACTTTTTTTTTCCCTATATCCAGTCTAAATTGGCCTTCCTGGAGTTTATGGCCATTAGACCTTGTTATTCCTTGGAGAGCTCTGGTGAACAGATGTTCTCTCCGGTCCTGGTGTACCTCTCTTATGTAATTGTAGGCTGCCACAAAGTCCTGCCTGAGCCTTCTCTTCTCCAGACTGAAGAGTCCAAAGTCCCTCAGCCTCTCCTCATACAGCCTTCCCTGCAGGCCTTGGATCATATGAGTGACTCTCCTCTGGACTCTCTCAAGTTTTTCCACATCCCTCCTGAGGTGGGGGGGTCTGATACTGGATGCATTACTCCAGCTTCAGTTTCAGCAGGGCTGAGTAAAACAGGAGGATGACTTCCCTGGTTTTGCCTGAGATGCATTGGTGGATGCACATCACAGTTTGGTTAGCTTTGTCAGCCACATCATCACATTCATGGCTCATATTCATCTTGTGGTCAATCAAGACCCACAAGTCCCTTTCAGTCATGGTGCTAGTGACCATATCACTGCTGAACCTGTAAGTATGCTGAGGGTTCCTCCTACCAAGGTGCAATGCCTTGCATTTCTTTGCATTGAAGGCCATCCAGTTTTGGCTGGCCCACCTTGAGAGTGTGTCCAAGGTGGCCAGTATCTCCAGCCTGTCCTGCGTTGTGACAGCTCTCCCCCATAATTTGGTATCATCTGTGAATTTGGCCAGTTCTCATCTGACTCCTGAATCTAGATCATTGATAAAAATATTAGAGTACTGGCCTGAGTCCTGAGTCCTGAGGGATGCCACTGGTAACACAGCACCACCTTGAATTGCTCCCTTCAACTAGTACTCTTTGGTTCCAACCACAAAGCCAGTTGCCTAGCCATCAGACCATATGATGATCAAGGTTACAGTTCCCCAGCTTAAACATGAGGACATCATGGGGAACTGGGTCAAAGACCTTATTGAAGTCCAGATAAATGATGCCCATACCATCTCCCTTGTCCAGGGCATATGTTACCTGATCATAGAACTCCTGATCATAGAACTCCAACATGAGGTTGGTCAGATAAGACCTGCCAGTCACAAAGCCATGTTGGCTGGCATTCAGAAACTTTCCTTCCATTAGTCTTGCATTAATGGATCCTTTGACAATTTTCTCCAGGATTTTTCCAGGATATCAGACTGATTGGTCTATAGTTCCCCAGGTCATCCCCCCTCCCTTTCTTGTAGATAGGAACCACATTGGCTGTTTTTTACTTAGTAAAGTTTTTCACTGCCTACCACATCCTTTCGCTTTGTTAGAGGGAACACCAGGGGCCAGGGGAAGTTTAATCAGGCCAGGTGGGGATGGTTCTCCCCCCAGTGTAGGCCTTACCAGGTTGGCATGCAGGTGTGTCCAGTGGCCTTAGTCTTTCCTCACTGGTGGTGATGACTTGTGACTCCCAGAGGTGTGCTGGAGTGCAGGGCCATGGCACTTGACTGGCTTGGTAAGAGCCTCCTCCAGGGTGGAGCTGAAGCTGGTGAAGGCAGCTAGTGCCATGGCTGGACTGGCCTCCCGGGTGGGGTTGGGAACCTAGAGATGGCAGGGCAGGTGCCAACCTGGGCTGCCAGAGTTGCTGGATGATGATGGGTTTGGTGCCCTGAGGGGCAATGCCTTATTGCACCTGCCAGGCCACAGAGAAAGCTTGGGCAGGCTGCCCATGTTAGAATACATGGTGCAGCTCCAGACAGGTTCCTGGAGTGTAAGGATCTAATCTATCTGCCACATAAAGGCCAGGGACCTACAGGCATCCCTTAACCAATGGTCATGACCAGTGATTCTGAGCCACTGTGCCTTCAGGCCCTTGACCTTTATGTGGCACTGGTGTGGTGACCAGCCATGCCCATGCTTCCACATGAGGGCCAACAGTCCCTCCTTGATATGAGTGTTGAAGCACCCACTGCAGGCAAACTGGCTCAGGACCTTATACTTTCTCCACAGTCTCACAAGGTCCACTGTCTGCTCCTGGGTCCAATTCCACCCCCAGAAGGCAGTGTTTGGTGTCAGGAATGATGCCAGAATGGCTCTCTCAACAGCCCTCAGAGGCTGCAGAAGACAGTATGGGTGCTTCCAGGCCTGGGAAGGTGCCTGAAGTGCCCAGGGGCATGGCACAGGAAAGGCAGGCAGGTGGTGAATCTGTGCTGGGGGAAAACACTGGGATGTGGACAAGCTGTGGGCCCAGGGCCACTGCTGTGGGATTTGGTGGCCAGAGGCTGGCTGCAGGTGGACCAGAGCCCTAGGTCACCATAGCATTTTAAAGGGCAGGCTGGGACAGGCATAGAGATGCTCCATCCCCAGGGCTGAAGAAGCTCCAAGCCCTGTGGCCCTGGAGCTAGCCTGAGGGTGGTGGGGCTGACAAGATGTAAATTTGCTTCTGGTTGGCATCTACACATGCATTATTGCATAGTAACTATAGCATGGTTAATTTGCAAGCTGCATTTGCAGGTAGCAGGTTAACTGAGAAGTAGACTAACTTACTGTGCATTAAGGGTCTGCATTTGTAGATGGTGATGCTTTACTGTGTAGTCAATTAGTTTACAGTGTGGTAAAGCATTTCATGTAGACATGCCCAGAAAAAAAAAAAAAACTTCTCATTTAAATGTTGGGCCATGAAATGTTAAAGCTATTTTTGTGGTGGTGGTTGCTGTGGCCATTCTTACTGTAAGTTAAACAAACTGCTGGTAAGTTTTAGAATTAGAAAAAATATTGGAGGATGCTATGGTATCAAATTGTGAGCTCCCATCCTATTTTGCAAACACCATTTTATTGTAACGTTCACTCTCTATTCAAGTATCTTTCTCATGTCAAGATATCTAGGGGTTTTTTTGATAACCAGTCAAATCTTGGCATGGTTGGTGAGTTCTAGGTTGCATACAGAAACTCGCAGAGGTTAGGGGGACATTAGATTGTGTTAAAAATGTCTACCCAATCTAACTTAGTTTGCTCAGGGGCCAACATTACACCAGTTAGTTACACTAATTTAGTCACACTAAGTGCAAACTATTCAGAAGTTCAGGATGGTTAGAATAGCCAATTTGAGCTAACTCTACTTCTGAGGTACACTCAACTTAGATTGAGTTGGCAATTTTTAGACCAACTGAACTATCTTGAATTTCTATACAGTATCCAGCTTTGCTCCAGGGCTGGGAAAGATCAGCCATTAGCCTCAGCCTCAGGGCTGTACTGTTCTTACCTTCTGCTCTGGCATAGGCTATTTTTAGCTCCCTGCCCTCCATCTCCTAGGCTACCAAATCCCTTCATCCCACATGCTACTTCCAGTGCAAGTTTTAGTGGAGCTTGCCAGTGCTGAGAGCCAAGCAACTTGTGGTGGGGGGAGAGGTAGGCATGGTGGGAGCATTAGATCATGGAAGTGAGGGTTGTTCATTTGGGAGTTAAAAATAGCCCCTAGTCCCAGTGGGTGGGGAAGATCATTCCCCATTCCCCCAAGGCTCTCCATGGACCCCATGAGCCCCCCTGATCCTACCAAATCCTCCCAGACTCCAGCAACCCCTATGGTTGTCTCCTGCTCCCCTAATCCCTAATGCAGTTTATGACTGATCCCCTGATTCCCCCAACCCCTCCCATGGACCCCACCTTCCTCTTTGATTCCTCCTACAGACCCTCCCTATTTTTCTCCCTGGTGCCTGCTTGCTCCTCCATTCCCCCAACCCCTGCCCCTCAGCAATTGCCATTATCCCAGCTTAGATTGGGTGGCCATTTTTAACTTGATCTAACCTCTTCCCATACCTACCCAAATGTTCATACATAGCCATAATTGCTACATACTCATGTTTGGGTATCAGGCATCTCAAAGGGGTTATACAATGCAAAAGCTATTGAGGTCATTTGATTTTGAAAGACTGTTTCTATACTGGTATAGTGGATTTTCTGAGAGCAATAGAGGCCAGACTTTAGCCTAGACAATGGGCGCGACACTTCAAAACAGATGTGGCCAGCCTGGAGAGAGATCAGAGGAGGGCCACCCACTTGGTGAGAGGGCAGCAGGACAGGCCCTATGAGGAGAGACTGAGGGACCTGAACCTGTTCAGCCTCAGCAAGAGGAGGGATCTGGTGGCTGCCTTCATGTTCATCAGGGGAGATCAACAGCACATAGGCAGAGTCCTTTTGTCCCCAGCACCACTGGGGGTGACAAGGAACAATGGCAATAAGCTGATGGAGGTTTAGGTTAGAGTTCAGAAGGCAATATTTTACAGTTGGGGTGTCCAAAATCTGGAACCATCTTCCCAGGGAAGTGGTCCTTGCCCCTACCTTGGGCAAATTCAAGAGAAAGTTGGACGATCATGTGTCTGGGGTCTTGTGAACCTAGCATTCATTCCTGCCTGTGGCAGGGGATCAGGCTAGATGATCTGTTCAGGTTTCTATTGACCCTAGCTACTATGAAACTATGAATTCTTGTTTTAAAGGCTAAAGTCTATAGCTGACAAAAATATGTTTTTTTTAGAATTTAAGATAACTGTAGTTCCTCTTATTTTGTTTTATAGAATAGTGATTTTTGTGGTGAAACAAAACAAAAGTTAAAACTGAGTTTGCACTTGCTCAAAAGAGTCCTGTTATTCTGTTTTGTAAGAAAGGGGGTGGATTTTGGTGAGGCACAGCAACAATGTAATTTCTATTTGTAAAGGGTTGTAAAATTATAAGTGCAGACAGGGGAGATTCAAAATCATTTGGACTTCTGAGGAGGAGCAGGAGATGCAGGAAAAGCACCCCACAACTCCTGATCTCCTTAGAATGGCCTATTTGAATGAGCTATTGATAGATTAGGGTAATAATTCAGCCAACTTTGATTTTAATAGTATAGTTATCTAGTACTTATTCTGCCAATAACAGAAGAGACAGTTAACTTGGTGGGTTTAGTCAGGGGTGAACCTGCCTTGAGTGAAAAGCTGGACTAGATGACCTTGTGAAGACCCTCCTAGCCCTATCTATGTCCCCCCATTATCCTATGATCATCACTAGCAACATCAGAAGCAGAATAATACTAATAGTAAATATTTAATATACCAAAGAATTACTTTCAGAACTATCATTCCATCCTGTCTTTGCAAACTGAACATTACAACATTTTGCCAATGAAGACAGACTTTAAGTAACACTGACTAATAATTAACTAGAAACAAAATGAAAATGACCAGACTATTTTGGAGATAAAAACTGAGAGAAAGTAAGACAGTGCAAATAAGAGTAAATTAGATTTTTTGTGTTCTACGTAGATTGCCTAAGGGTATTCATAACATAGACAAGAAAAAATTCATATATATTGTGTGATTCAGCTTTCCACTACTATTGTACAGTTCAGTAAATGCATGAGTCTGGAAAGTTCAGGTCAATGCATGAGCATGAGTATGTATATAATTTAATCTCTGACTGTTTCTACTAATTTGTATTAGTATCCACAAAGTTTTGTTACAAGTTTTGCATGCTACTGGATGTAGTTAGTTCCACCATTTAAGGCAAATTATGTTCAAAGTAGCAGTCACATTAGCCCTATGAGAAAATCAACGCCGATTTAGACATCTAGGCAAAGTACAACAGTCAAAAAGTCAAGGGCTAAATCAATTCAATCTTTGCAGATTAGTCTAAACTGTGTAGATTGAACAAACAAGCAAGTGAAAAGCCATTCAATTCCAATTCTAGAAATGCAGCCACATGCCTGTAGTGTCCCAGGCAGGAAGCCAGAAGGCACTAAAGTATGCCTTCCTTCTTGGCTGGAGAGGACAACTTGGGCCCAGGATAGACTGCCCACCCTACAAGGGGAATGTTGTGAGGGAGGTGCAAAGCATTCTGAGATGCTGGGGGACTTAGAGTTAACTTGAATCTGAAGGGGATCTGGGACAGAAGTTCAGTAAACCAATTTAACCTAAATCAGTAAAGCCTGATACTACAGGTTTATTTTAAACCAGTTTGGGCCATTTTGAAAGCAATTTATGTCCACTTAACTTCTGTTGTTACAAATTTGAACCAGCCATAAACACAGCTTTAAATGTTTTTTCTACATTCCTTGAGGTATCAGGTGTGGCTCATGAACACTGCAATGCCACAGCAGATAGAAAATCCCACAGGAGTGCAGAAGAGATGACCCATGTGCTCAGTGACAAACCTGGAAGTGGTCCAGAAGTATTTCCATTCCACTTCCAAGTCCTCTAAGGGGTTTGCTGAGGGCTTCCTTGACTTGGCAATTGGCCACAGAAGGACCCCAGGTGCCCCCCCAGACCCTGGAGGCACCAGTTGCTGAGTTGGGGGGTGCAGGGACCTGGAAATAGACCAAAAATGCTTCTGGTCCACTTCTGGGTCTGTTGCTGAGCACACTGGGAGGCTCCCCTGTGCTCCTGTGGGATGCTCCATTCACCCCACCATCTCAGCATTCACAGGCTGCCTGGTACCTTGAGGTATGTAGATAAAACATTTAAAGCTGTATCTCTGCCCAAATCATGGAATCGATTCAGAGGATTCCAATTCATTTCAGAGAGATTAAAGGGGCTCCTGATTCAATTTGGATTCAGAGATTTGGCTACTGAATCAAGCCAAATCTCCACCAAATTGAACCAGGGATCAAAGCTTCACACAGCCCTACTATGCAGTAAACACCTAGGCATTTACATGTGCACAGCTATAAGACTGCAATAAATTAGTATACTCTGCACCAGGATAGCACTTATATTTAAAAATTAAAAAAAAAAACTTCAGCAGCACATGTGTAGAGAAGGGGCACACCAGGTCAAAAGAGGGGCACACTGAAGTGCTCTGGGTTAGAATACAAGGAAGTTGAGGGGGAAGGGACTTAAGGGAGGGGGGCTACTACAGACCACCCACCCAAGAGCTAGACCGGGAATTCTTAAGTCAGCTCACGGAGGTAGTTAGTTCAAAGGATGTGGTCATCATGGGTGACCTGAACTTTCCAGACATCTGCTGGGAAGAGCAGTCATCCTGGTCTGACTGCTCACATAGGTTCCTAGCAAGGAGGTTCACAGCCCCACCAAGGGAGATGCCTTTTGAACCTAGTTCTGGTCACGGGCAATGACCTGGTAAAGGGTCTGCGCATGCTCAAACTCCTGGGTGACAGGGATCATCACCTGCTGGAATTCACCATCCAGCACAAGGTGGCAAAGGCCTGCAGCAAGGCAGCAACCCTGAACTTCAGGAGGGTGGACTTCAGTGAGGTAAGGAGAAGAGTTGGGGAGGCACTGAGGTCCCGGAGGGGAGAGGAGTCAGGGGTCCAAGAAGAGTGGTTGTTCCTTAGGAGATGAACCTCCAAGCCCAAAGAGAGGTAATCCCAACATGGATCAAAGGGGACAAGAGGGTGCAAAAGCCCCCATGGCTCACCAAAAACATATGGGAACATCTGGCTAAAAGGGAGGTGTATACCCAATGGAAGGGAGGGTGGTTGCTTGGGGCTGCAAGGGGGCAGTCAGAAAGGCCAAAGTGGAGATGAAACTGGAACTAGTTGCCCGGACCAAGGACAACAAGAAGTCCTTTTTTAAATATATAGGGGGTAAAAAGAAGGTACCAGGTAACATGGGGCCTCTTCAAGACATGCTAGGAAATCTGGTTGTCACATCAGACAACAAAGCTAACCTATTTAACAATTTCTTTGCCTCCATTTTCCTGAGCAGGGACCAGGTCACTGCCCCCCCCTTCGCCTCCCACCGGGACCTCTGTAGGCCCCAAGGGAGGTGCACCCAGACCTAGTGTCAGTGAGAATCTAGTCAGGGAACTTCTGGAAGGACTGGATGTATTTAAATCAGCTGGTCCTGACGATCTTCACCCCAGAGTGCTGAGGGAATTAGCAGAGGTCATTGCAATACCCCTGGCATGGTTTTACTAGCACTCGTGGTGCTCTGGTGTGGTGTCTGAAGACTGAAAAAGGGCCAAAGTGGTTCCCATTTTCAAAAAAAGGAGGAAGGAGGGCCCAGGAAACTATAGACCAGTTAGTCTTACCTCAATGCTGGGTAAGCTTTTTGAGAGAATCATCTTGGCGCATGTCCTTGGGGGGCTAGCAGGGGAGATTATGCTTAGGGGCAACCTACATGGGTTCATTAGAGGCAGGTCCTGTCAGATCAACCTGGTGGCCTTCTATGACCAGGTCACAAAACCTTAATCGCAGGGGTAGCAGTGGACATAGTTTTTCTGGACTTTAAGAAGGCCTTCAACACTGTTTCTAAAAAAAACCTAGGGGACTGTGGCAGTGACACCTACACAGTCAAATGGGTCACTAACTGGCTGGAGGGCTGCACCCAGAGAGTGGTGGTGGATGGGTCATTTTCAACCTGGAGGGATGTGGGCTGTGGGGTTCCCCAGGGCTCGGTCCTCAGGCATGCACTGTTCAACATGCACTGTTCAACATCTTCATCGATGACTTTGTCGAGGGTGTAAAAAGTACCCTGCTCAAATTCTCAGATGACACTAAGATGTGGGGGAAGTGGGCACACTAGAAGGGAGAAATAGGCTGCAACTGGACCTAGACAGGTTACAGGGGTGAGTGGATGAGAACAGGTTGGGTTTCAACACTGACAAGTGCAAGGTACTGCAGCTGGGGAAGAAGAACCAGAGGCATACCTACAGGCTGCAGAACTCCTTTCTTGTCAGTGCAGAAGCAGAAAAGGATCTTGGAGTCATTATTGATGCCAAAATGAACATGGACTGACAGTGTGGGGACGTGGTCAGGAAGGCCAACCGCACCTTGTCATGCATCCACAGATGCATCACAAGCAGGTCCAAGGAGTTGATCCTTCCCCTCTATGCGACAGTGGTCAGGTAGCAGTTGGAGTACTGTATCCAGTTCTGGAGCCGCACTTCAGGAGAGATGTGGACAGCATGGAGAGGGTCCAGAGGAGGGCCACTATCATGATCAGGGGGCAGCAGGGCAGGCCCTATAAGGAGAGGCTAAGGGACCTGAACTTGTTCCGCCTCCACAAGAGAAGGCTGAGGGGGGATCTAGTGGCCTGTTACAAACTGGTCAAGGAGGACCAGCAGGTATTGGGGGAGTCCCTGTTCCCCCGAGCACTCCCAGGAGTGACTAGAAATAATAGTCACAAGCTGGCAGAGAGTAGATTCAGGCTAGACATCAGGAGGCGCTACTTCACTGTCAGGGCAGCTAGGATCTGGAACCAACTTCCAAGAGAA
>JAGPOW010001296.1:110868741-110884227 GCA_030014935.1 Caiman crocodilus
TCCTACCCTGGGGGTCTTTAAGAGGAGGCTAGATGAACACCTTGCTGGGGTCATTTGACCCCAGTACTCTTTCCTGCCATGGCAGGGGGTTGGACTTGAAGATCTCCTCAGGTCCTTTCCAACCCTACAAACTATGAAACTATGATGCTTAAGTGGCCTGAGGCCTGAGGCTGCTCCTGTACTAGGGCTGCCTGATGGCTAGCCTCACTCTAAAGCTCCCTCACACCACAGCCAGTCCCTCTGCAGTGTGTGAAGCTGGAAGGAACATCCCTGGCCTTGCAGGCTGACCATTAGTGCCCCCTGTTACCCAGGCCTGCTCTGACCCAGCTCTGTGTAGTGTGTATGAATAAACTCTGGAACTGATTGTGTGGAGTTAATTGCTTCCAGGTGCATGTTTAAACAGCATGCCCAGGAGCAAAAAAATGTGAAGCACTTCACTATATTCATGTGCACTAATTGCACATGTAGACACTCCCATTGAGTTGGGCCCTGCCCTGATATAGGCAGTAGGAAATATTGAAGACAAAAATATATTGTGAACTCATTAACTTAATATGAATAGAATATATATCCAACAGTAATGAATATGGATTTATTAAGAATTTGATAGTACTAGAAAGTTTCATATTTTATTCCAGGTCACCTTGTGTTCTTCATTTTTCCTTGATCTCTATTGGCTTTGCTAACTAACATCAGAATCCTGGTTTAAGCTAGCTGTTTGTATTGAGTTTGTATTTGTTATGTGATAAATTGGCACTAAGAAGGATTTTGATCTTTAATCTGGTTCAAAGGAATTTAAGAAGCTCTGAACGTAGCCATAGGCAATACATACACTAAATGAGATTGAAGGACAAATTAAAATAAATAATGTTTGAGTAAGTCACATTGTCCTGTTTAAATGCACTTAACAATTTCATTTTCCCTTGCAGAGCAGGTTTCAAAGAAATTAACGATCATTTTAATTCTTGATACAAATGTATTTTTTTCTACACTGAAAGCTAACTGCATTAATTATAGAGTTAGTCCAAAAATCTAAATCTCCCACAAAAATTCTCACCTCTCATATAACTGCATTAAGGTTGTGTATCTCTTTCATGTATTACAGTAGCATCACATTTTTGTCAGTAGAAAGCTATGAAGAAGTCAAGAGCACTGTAAAATATATTGGTATATTTATTTGCCTAAGGCAACACATGGTAAATTGGCCAAGGCTTTCTTAGCAATCATAGTTCACTTGAATAAGAATGTTTTAAGCCTTTTGACTACAGCAGTTCTTGCAACCAGACTATAACAACTTTGTATTGTTGCATTGCTTTAAGGACTAAAATCTAGTAACAAATTAGGAAAAAAACAGAGAAGAAGAAAGGTTTTTATTGATGCTGTTGTTTTGGTAATCTTATGATCATAGGGTCATAGGAAAGCAGGGTTGGAAGAGACCACACAAGGTTATCTATTCCAGTGCCCCACTAAAAGCAGGATCATCTTCCACACGTCAATCATCATATTTCTTAAAATGTTTCTTAAAAACATTAAAAAATGACCCAGTAGTATAATGACAGAAAATACTGAAAGGGCTGATGTTTGTGGCTTTTTTTTTTAATTGCCCCAGGGAGCAAAATAATAGAATAACTAGGATCTCTCAGTGTAGACTAACCAAGTGGAATGTATGATGTTTCATCTTGTAGAAAGCTGTGGGTTTTCCTCTCTTTAACCAGAATTTTGAAGAAAATATAAATAGTCCTTGATTATCTTACAGCACCTTAGGAGTTGTCATATTAAGTCTATCAATTAGTTCAATTAGACTTAAAAAAAAAAGATTAAAAGCATCTTGCTTTATCTCAGTTTATGTATATATCTGCCTATACTTTATTGCCTATAAATATGAAACACACCAAATATAAAACATAGGAATACAGCAATAATGATTGTAATGACTGTGTATAATACTTATGGCCTCATTAGTCCCTTGCAAGCACTGCCTTTGATGTCATCCAATGTGGAATTCTGAAAGAAATTTCATCTAAACTTCTGCCTACCCTCAATTCTCCTGTGTACTTCAAAGGTATAAAATCATGACCCTACTCTTGGTTCTGTCCAATCCATGGCCTGTTGTATAAATCACTTCCCTGGTTAAGGGGAATCTAGAACTTTAGGACAGAATATTATTACCCTTTGTGATCCTAAAACACAATTTTCCAGCCACAGATGTTGCGTCCTGGGCACTTACTTACAGATTTCAGTTCTGCTACCCCTGCTCTGTGAACATCTAAACGTGCATATGTAGACTGAGACTATGCAGTAGACCATATACTGTCCAGGCAGATATATGTGATTCATATTTGAAGACAGCCCTGCAAATAAGGCAGGTGATCAAAAACATGTAGTCCCAAAAACAGGGTGTTGTGGACAATCAGAAAAGAAACTGAGGGTTCTAGGCCCCCTTCACCTAAAAGGAGCATTAAACTGTATCCCTGGCTTGATTAGACAGTAGCTACTAGACCACAGCCTAGGCATTAACAAGTACCCTCTACAGCACTTCTTTTGAAGCTGAACCCCTGCACTCGCACTTGCCCGTTGGGAGCAAGGGTCCAAACAAGGATGAAAGGCGTTCCTCTTCCTCCTCCTCCAGTGTCTATTGTATTTTCCAGAAACAGACTGTCTAACACCTATTTTCACCAAATTACCAGACCTTGTTCTGGGCCCAGATGCCATCAGCACAAAACACAGCCTTACTAGATCAAACGACATGTATTATAGCATGCCAGGTTCAATTACCTTCTCTACCAATGTCCATCGCCTGCTTAGTGTTCTTCTGCTGTCTACATTGGATGGACATTGGAGACATCCCTATGTAAAAAAATGAATGATCACTGATCTGGTGTTAATTCTAGAAAAAGACACAAGCTTGCGGCTCAGCACTTTAACCTTCCTGATTATCCCATGGGTGACCTCAGATTAGCTGTTTTTAGACAACAAAATTTTAAAAACCACCTTGAAAGGAACCAAAAATAATCCACAGACTGGGTTGTGTTAAGTATGGTCTAAACTGAGACTCTGGATTCTTATTCTATTAGAATGAAGTCTGGCAGAAGGCAGGAAAGAGGTACACCTTATAGACTAACTAAATAGATGCATACTTTTTTTGTGAATCTGAGCTCTTAACTCTTAGCTCTTGTAGTTCTTAGCTCCTTCAGTAGGTTAACTGCTTTGTTTTTCTCTTTTACCCTCCTTGATCCCAGAAGTGCCCCCTTCTTTTTCATCCCTACTCTTGCATTAAAATCCCTGTTTTATATGTAGGAATTCTGCTTCCTGCAGTCCCTCTTCAGCATTTGATGTAATGAGCTGTTGGTTATGAAAGCTTATGCATCTCTTATTTAGTTAATCTATAAAGTGCAAATCTATCCTGTCTTCTGCCTATTACCTGTTACCTATGGGGTTTTGTGTAACTATATTTTTATGACTTATGCACAGTTCCTCACCCAGAATAGATGCATCTATATAGCTCAGTCAGTATGTAGCCTGCTATGAGTGCTCAGTCTACAGGTGCATACTTGCCTGCCCACAGAAAAGGGGTAATAGAATCACAGCCTGTGCATAACTGGCAAAAAGACCACTTGCATATCTGGAAATTTGCTATTTAGGCTCAGAAAGGGAAATGAAATGCTACTTTTGGTCTCCTACTTCCTAACTAGGAGGTTATTGGGCTAAAAGCTGGATAGATAGACCACCCTCCTCCTCCTCAAAGTTTCTAGTTACATTTTTTTTCTCTGACTAAAG
The DNA here is from genome assembly GCA_030014935.1 of Caiman crocodilus. Lineage (NCBI taxonomy): Eukaryota > Metazoa > Chordata > Crocodylia > Alligatoridae > Caiman > Caiman crocodilus. The sequence continues at coordinate 110,872,519 of JAGPOW010001296.1, forward strand.
TTTTAGGAACATATATGGATGTATGCAGAAAATAAACAGAATAGAAAATAAGTGGCTGCAGTGTATCCTTTCTAAATATGCTCAGAAACCTGAGCTTAATTATGTAGATGGATGTAGGATCTAACATCCACATAAGTGGCACTTACTGTCACTTACACTTTTTCCTTTGAACAGCTAAGTAGCACTCAGATGCTTAAAGGTACAGTTGGATTTGGGCCACATTTCTTAATTGAGCCAGAAGGTGATAAAATTAGTATGACTGTACTTTTTGACTGAGAAACTCATAACAGAGGGCCAATGCCTGCCTATGCCAGTGAACGTTTAATGATCTATATAACTATATTATCTATATAACATGAAACAAATTCAACAAGAGAGATTGGGGGCCAGTTAAGAAAAATCTATAGTCTTGTAGTTCGGACACGTTTGAAAAGAGTTACATTCAAACCCCTCAGACAGGAAAGGGACTTGAATTCATGGCTACGTCCCCACATGCAAGAGTGTGCACATGCAGGGGCACAGAAAGTAGTGGCACAAATTTGCTGTTCCCCACACCTCCCAGCTCCTGCCATGCTGAAAAAGCCAAGGCAGACATAGAGGAGAGGAGACACTCTGATCAGCAGCCAGAGCATTTCCCTGGAGGACCTAGCTTCCAGCTGCTCTGGTGCATGCTTCTGTGGTGTGCAGCATCCCACTTTTTTGTGGGTTGTTTTTTTTTTGTGCTACCAGCATAGCAAATGTTGCCCCCATACTGCAAATTTGCAGTGCAGTACACATGCCAGGCATACGGTTTGTGGCACCACAAAGAAGTCATTATAGATGAGTACTTTAGCCAGTGAGCTATTAATTATTAGCCCATTATTTACTTGGATGTTTTCACACATGCCCCCAAATTAAATAAAAACATTACACTTGGAGTCATGGGGAGCATTTAGCATTTATATTTGATGCTAAATTGGGGTGTGTGTGTGCATGCGTGCATGTGTGTGTGTGCGTGCGCGCGCGTGCAGATGCGTATGTGTAATCCCTGGTTCCTAGAAGCACCTATAGAAAGTAAATATACACAGGAAGTAATCTATGGACTGGCAGATGTCTTCTCTTAGTTTTACTGTTGGTGTCTTCTGAGCTTTCTATATAAGACCAAATAGATAGTAGGAAGACATTTTCCTCTCCTTTTGTAGAGTCCATGTAAATGCCATGCAAAATTCAAGTCTCTGTGCTCTGAAGAATGCCCAAAACACTTTCCTTTCCAATAGTGCATATAGCACCTCAATTTTAGGCAGAAAGGACTGGATGTTGGGACATACTTATGCCATTTCGTGAAGTTGTATCCATAGCCAAGCTGCTGACCATAGCCATGCTGCACAGCTATATATCTCATAAAAATGGTTCAGAATTCTTTTATCACTCTTGCAGAACTGAGAATTTGACTCTACTTCTCCTATGGAGATGTTGCAAGTCCATAGCGCAATGTACTATAGTTGTTTCAATGGCAAAATGTAAAGTTAAATGTATCTAATGAATCAGTCTATATTAGGCCTGGGTCTCAGCCACAAATCTCATAGCTAGACCCACATTTCAGTGCCTCTGGAGTTGGATCCTATGAGGACAATAACCATTAAGTGTGGGTTTATCAATTATTACTACTAATATTCTAATACAATAAAAGCCTTAGTCTGTCTGTATGCCTGTTCATAACACTCTGGGCCAATTGCCCATGTGCCTCCAAGAGAGCACATGCCAATTAGCTGCAAGGACCTGGAGCATTATGGACAGAGGAAGCAAGGCCGCTGCTGCACTGCCTTTCTCCAACAACAGTCAGCAGGGAGGGGGAGGGGAGTGGGAAGGGGAGGTTTCTGGTGGCAGCACCCCATCGCCACCACTGCCTCCTCTTCTACTGCCACTGCTGCTGCCCAGACCTGACAACAGCTGGCGGAGAAGGGGAGGTGGGGGGGGTGGGAGGGAGGGAGGAGAGAGGTAGAGGAAGTAGTGATGAGTGGCATGTTGTGTGCTGCTGGGTGTCAGTGGCCACTGCTGTGTGCAAGCTCCCCTCCTGCCCTTGGGTAGCAGCATGGAGTGGAGTGGAGTGGCAGGGGGTGAGGGGGGGCCCCATGGGCTGGACACAGGGGGTGGGGGGTCACATGGGGCAGAAGTGGGAGGTGGGGGGGGGGCTCATGGGGCCAGAAGCAGAACAGCGGCATGAGCAGGATGCTGTCTCTGTGCTCACCCCCATCATTCATGATGGGCAATTAGCTAGTTCATTAAAATGTTCTTTTTTTTCCTATCTTGCACAATGGTGAGGAAGCTATTAAAGACAACTTTAAGCAATCTTCTTAAATGGTGAGTCTCAGATGTTTTATATCACATACAGGGACAAGTACCAGGTATAATAAATTGCTTATATATAGGCTAAACTCTTAAAGTATATTGAATTTACGCAGCTTGTATAAGATGATAAATGATTAATCTCAATTTGTAGGGCTCAACAAAACACATCATGAACAGCTCTTAGTTAAGAATTCAGCTGCTGATAGGTCCTTATAGTTATTGGTTACTGTATAATATTGCTATGATCAGGTAATACAAAGTCTTTCAGGTATTAATGCTCAGGAGGATTGTAAGGCCAGAGTTGTTTGATTCATTATTCACAAGATTTCCCTTCCTGCAAAAAATTCTGCCTTCCCCCCACCCCAATGAATAAATAAAAGATATATATACTTCATACAACTGTTTACATAAAACAAAGCAGATTGCACATACTAAAGTGAATACTTGATGGGTCACAATGTTTGTGAATACCTTTTTGAAGTGTTCATTCATGTCTAGTTATAAAGTGTAATAGGTCCCATGGAACCTTTCATGTAATCCAGAAAGTATATAGCGCTCTACACTGGATTTTATCTGACATTTGGAAAGCATATTAGAAGATCACTTGCAGAGAAATACAACTAGTCCTTCATCTTGTTTGATATTTTGTGTCTATACTTTGTTTTATAGCTTGTGACATTTGTTACACCATGCAACAGTATTATGACAGCCACACTGAATGTAATTGTGAAAGGAAAGTTTTTGGTTAGTGTTTTCATATTGTATCTAAAGTTAATTCTACAGAAACTTATATGACCCAATATAAGTTTTTTGTTTTTTGTTTTCAAAATTCCTTTAATGCAACAGATACACAAGGAATTGATAGATGGATAATGAATCTGATCTAGTAAGGTAACTTCCTTGTGCTCCCAAAAAGTACAAGTTTGCTTTGTGAGAAACCATTTAAGTCATTGACCTGGCAGAGACATTGTATATGTGTGTGAGGCGTTCATTTTCCATTCAGAAATTTAGGCTGTCAATGGGTGGGTGGGTGGATAGGGTTGCAGAATTTTTTTTTTCACAAATTGATAGGTATTCAAATCAGGTTATTGATCAGTATTGATCTGATTCCCAGATAAACCAAAATTGGAACCAGATTAAGAGAAGACATCTCCTAAAGAAGATGGGAAATTAAATTGGGTCACCTAATGGCTGGTACAGCAAAGATATAAGACCCTTTCCCCACATTTGTATGAGGGGAGAGCAATGGGGTCCAAGATATAAGACTAGGTGAAGGGATAAGGTCGGGGGATAAGAGCTGATGGCAGTTCTCCAGCTGGCCAAAGTAAGAATCAGAATTAGATGAGTTATTACTGCACTATTCAGAAACAGTAGTTGCTAAATTTACAGCCTAGCTAAACTTTACTCCAGAAGTAATATATTTTTCCTGAAATGTCTGGGACAAATGACTGGAGTTTTCTTCTGTCCATATCTTTATATCCTAATTTATTATACATTGCAAATATAACACATGTAATCTTCTTGCAATCAGATGCAATCAGATGTAATTTAACAAAGATAAATGTAAAGTACTCCACCTAGGAAGGAGGAATACCCAGCACACCTATAGGTTCAGGGATGACCACCTCAGCAGCTCAAAGTATACTGGAATTTTTTACAATAAGGGTGGCCAGAGTCTGGAATGGGCTTCTAAGAGAGGTGGTACTATCACCTAACTTGGAGGTCTTCAAGAGGAGGATTAACAATCACCTGGCTCGGCTCATCTGACCTTGGTCCACTTTCCTGCCAGGGACAGGGGGTCAGACATGATGATCCATTGGGTCCCTTCTGACTCTATAATCCATGAATCTATGAAACACTAGAATTGGAAGATTTGAAATACTCTGACATGTCTAATCCTGATTTTGGATACAGGGCTTTTTGAAACTACAAACCTGCTCCACATGTAGACCTTCTATTGAAGTCAAATGGTGTTTGGAACATGGAACAGCAATAGAGTATAACCTCTACAATAGGGTACATTTTTATTTTATTCATGCTACTAAAGCCAGTAGGTTAAAACCAGTATAAAAACAATACAAGTGGGAGATGAACTGTGCCAAAATCAAGACACAACACAAGATGCTTAGGCATTGATATTTTCACATTAGCTTGGTTTTTCCCAGCTTTCTTATTTAGTATTTATAATCAGAGAACCACGCAGTCATTTAAAAGCTTACTATTAAAATGGAGTCAGTACCTTTTTATAATTAGAGAAACAAAAAGTTGTGTCTGATGACCTTTTGAATTATTATCTTAACAGCATTATAGTATTTCATGTACTAATTCAAGTGTTAAAATTCTCCCTTGGCCACAAAAAAGCAGCACTGATAAAAAGAAGCCTTTGCATATATAACATGGTCCTTAATCCATTGGGTAAAGTACATTCTTTAATAAGGTTTTTTTTTTTTTTGCTATATCCATTGTGGTTCAGTTTGGGGTTTTTTACACTATAATCCATAAATCCAGGTATCCCTAAAATACACTTGGTTCAAGAAGTGCTGCTATCTATGCCTATTTTTCATTTACTTGAAAAAATTAACATTGACTAGGTGAAATTTGTAAATTGTTAGAAGACAGAAAAACGTTACAATGAGTACATTAGATTATGCAGTTGTGATACACCGAGAACATTAAATATAGACGAGTTACAGCACTGAGTAGTCTAGGGACCCTAAAAAATTAATAAGCTGTAGCTGCAGGCAAAAATCTAACAGCTGTGGAAATGGTGGAGGAAGAAGGTACAATCTACTGGTAGCATGCACTTTTATGGTGAAAGCAGTGTATCATCATAGCCATTCTTTCAGTTGTCATCTAGTAGTAACTGCATATATCTATGTAGTTATCTACTACTGCTTTTACAATTTTCTTTCAAAAATACCAGAACAAAAAAGAACTAAATATGCCATAATCCAATAATCTGCATTTCAATGATTTGCTATTATCAGTGCTCTATCATTATTATCATATATTATAAGTGTATTATGTCACCTGCAGAATAACCCTCCTATCTGGAACATTTATTAATAAATGAATGTTGGGTCAGGAAGGAGGAAGGCTTGCTATATGTAACAAACCACTGGAAACAATGTGCTGAAATAATGTAATTGCCAGTTCAGTGTTATGATGATGGTGTTTTACAGATAGTAGATCAGTGAAAGTGCAATCACAGATACAAGATTTGATTTTTTAATAATTTGTTCTGCCCTATTGTATTGCTTCACTGTCACAGTCCACTGAAGAAGTGACACTCACAGTGATATATGGAGCTGGGGAGAATAGTGTAATTATAGCATAAGAGCTACCAGTAGTTTTTATTTATTTATTTATGTCTCTTGCTGTAAAAAAGTGCCCTCTGCTTCACTAAGTTTCCAGGGCCCTAGCCCATAATGTATGACATGCTTTGTGCATTCCAGCTAACCATCCCTCCTGCCTAATGGGTAGTGACAGATCCATCTGAAGCACAAACATCACCCAGTTCCCTCAGTTGTTTAATCCACTGCTATTCAACCTTGAAGAGCCAAAGTGCCTTTTTGTTACTAAATGGAGTTATGGAGAGCTGCAAAATTATTGTGGTTAGTCTTCGTCTCAATTCATTGTGACACTATGCTCTCAGATTTCCAAATCATGTTCTATTGGCCAAATATGCAGCCAAAGGGGTGTGGGAGGGGAAGAATCTGTTTTAGGATATCATAACTATTATATAATTATCTATAAAACCACTTGAGATAGGGTTTACAAAATACTAAATGGTGAAGAGAAAGTAGATAAGGATTTATTATTTAGTAGTTCTCACATACGAGAACTAGGGATCATAAAATGAAACTAGTAGGTAGTAAATTTAAAACTAACAAAAGACAGCGGGGGTTTTTTCACACAACATATAATTAAAGTATGGAACTCATTGCCACAAGATGCTGACAGTTCAGCCAGATTCAAAAGGAACTGGACACATTCTTGGAGGAAAGATACATCTATAGCTATTGAGCATAGGACAGCATGTACAGTGATTACACTTAGTTTGGCCTGAGTGAACGCAGGTCAATATACATCTGTAACCATACAGAAGCTCAGTGCACATAGACCAGTATAAAAATAGACCTTATCCAACATGCATTCAAATGAGATAAATTTAGGTTAGACCAATGTATCAAACTTATGTACTGTTCCCCTATTTAATCAAGTTACATTGCTGTCTTCTGGCATCTAAGCCTGTTTTGTGGCCCCTCCATAGCTATCTATCACTTGGCCTGTGTTTTGCTGCTTTGGCAAAGGACTGAGCAGACTCCGTCCCAGGGATCATCTACAGGTGACTGAGGTGGCAGGGGGATTCTTCCATGGCCAAATACTGTGCCCAGAAGTGCTAGTGGCACTTCTCTGTGGGGCACCAGCACTCCCCCTGCCCATTACCTAAACAAAGAGTGCTTGTTGGGGGGGGCACCAGCACTCTCAGGGGGTGCATGTGTACACCCCAATGCACCCCTTGTGCATTGCCTATGTCTGCACCTATGTGCACCAACTGTTCCTTCAATCCACCCATCCATCCATCCACCAATCCATCTCCTTGCAGCTGGACTTCCACCCACCTAGAGACACCAAGACCTGCTGGGTACCACTGTGGATGGAGGGACTATACTTGTTTGTCACTGGGACAGCCCAGGGATGGGGTCTGTTGGGTGCTTGGTCAACACAGCCAAATGAGGGCCAAGTGATAGTGTGCTTCCCTGTACCCAGTACCCAACCCCAGTCACATGACAGGGGGCACAGGGAGATGAGGGAACTTACTTCAGTCTAGGGTGAGCAGAAGACCCAGCATTAGCTCCACAAAGGGCACCACAACAGAGATGTGTTTAAGTGGCTTGCTAGACAGATGCAAGTGCAGCGCCATGACAATAGGTAGGTGCATAGTTGGGCCAAGATGAAATGGATAAAAATCCAATACATGTGCATGCATGATGCAAATAAAATCTCCAGGAGCAGGAGGCATATCAGACCCTTCTTGAGGAGCTGACCCACTTCCTCACTACTAACAGGGTCATCATCATCTCTCACACATATGGCACCACTGGTGGGGAGGAGTTGCTAGCAACTACTGCAGCACCTATACCCAGCCCTCCCCCAGTTCTGTGGAGACTCTGGCACTGGGTGACCACATCCTGCTGCCTGGGCAGGTATGGCTCTACCCCACTCCATGCAGCCATGATGGGGGGGACAAGAACAGGGGGAAATGCAAAGCTCCTGGGGGAGAGTTGGGAGGGAAGCGGCCATGCCCACAGCCAGCAAAGTGTGGAGGAAGCAGCACAGTGATGCCCTGGCCAGCCCAAATCCTCCTGTGCAAGCCTGTCTCCAGAAGGCAGTCACCAGATCCAACCCACCCACCTTCCCCATATCCATCAGACCCTAGGGGACAAGAGCTGCTACACTCCAACCCTGAGGTCACAGCCCTATCCCAGGTCATTGTGGCAGAGAACCCCAGAAGGGGAATGTACACCCAGTGCATGGATGAAACTCTGTGGAGGGTCAATGAATTGCCCCTCTGACTGCTCAAAAAGTGTGGGTCCCAGGCCACTTAATTGCTCAAGATGTTTCTGTCAGCACTGGGCTGTCCAATCACAACCTCTCCTTCCTTGCTTCCGGGAGCACAGCTGAGGAGCCAAGGCTGCCCCTAGGCTTGGGCCATTAATAACCCATTTCCCACCCTGTGGAAACTAAAATTGGATTCATTTACATGGCTGGCCCTTCCCTCTTTATTTCTCAGGCCAAGCTCAGCTACAGAGGGAAAGTGAGCACTTCTCTCAGGTGCCCAGAGAACAAGAACTGAAACTGCACGCCCTCCCGCCACACCACACACACTCCTCCTTGTGCTAAAATAATTTATTGAACTCTGAAGGCAAAGTATAAAAAATAGATACAAGTGCACATGTTCTGCATAGTGCCCCAGTTGACAGCACTATGGGGCTGTGTGGCAGAGAGAATACCAGTCACGAACATGAGAAACCATGAAGCTACCTTGAAAACCACTGGAGTTGCAGTACAGCAGGAATGAGAAAAAAATTGCTCATTGTCAAACAACCCCTTGACCTCCCTGCCTCCAGCCCTCCCTCCCTCCCTTCTAGTCCAAGAAAGACACTGATGAGATGGCAATATTCTCATGTGTATACCATTATCTCAGCTAATAATGTCATAGTGCCAGGGTGACTGCTGGGGCACACATCCAGAGAGGCTTTCATGAGACACTCCAGCACTCTCATCTCTTCCCCCTGCCTCTGATCCAACCCCTTTTCTCCTCCCCTCCCCTTCCACAACTGTGGCCATGGTTCTAGACAGCACATCAGCCCCTACCCCAACTCCTGAAAGCAAAGCAACCCCCACACCCATCCCACCAGATGCCAAGGCATCTTGGTACAGAAGAAGCCAAGGGCAGTGTACAGCAGGATTCCTTTTAAGCAGCTAGGGTGGAGGGAACCTCTCTTAGTCAGGTCACAATGGGTTTAGCATTGTATTAATAATTGTGGTAATTATGAACTCATCTCCAGGTGCCAATTTATCATAGCGGAGCAAAGGTAGCACACAAGCCAGACTCTTCTGTTGAATGGCAACCTGGAGTTCCCCTGCCTGCCTTCAAAGGAGATGACCCCCCCTGCAGGATCAGATAAAATTCTTATTAAACTCAGTGAGGATGTGCCTGAGTATATGTGGATTAGGCTCCACATGTGGAAAATATTTCACGCATTGCTGAAGTGAAATGCAGAACAGGACCCAACCAAGAGGCAGAGGAAGAAGCAGTGTCACATATTTTTTTTTTAAGTGTCTTCCTAAGATTGATCAAATCATGACTAGGGTCTCATAGGAACCTCTAACTAAGATTTTGCATTGCAACTAGTAACTGCCTCTATAATTTTTGAGTGCTCAAAGTAACATCTGGAAAGGGCCAGACTTTTTAAAAATCATTTTGAAATCAAATATTTTAAAGCTGCAATAAAGTAAGTATCCACAAAGAAAACATCCATAATCACTTATAAGTGTGTGATTAGTTTTGATTATAATATCTATACTGCTTGTCCTATATAATACCACAATATACTCATAATTCATTTAGAATGTATAATTGTGCAATTTGTTGTAGACCCTGTAATCTGGGAGATGCATCAAAATTGCCTTGCAAATAGTGATCCATGTTACTATGATGACAATTATAAAATGACTTAATTCATTTAACAAAATACTTATATCCTTAATGATCTAAGAACCATTCTAAATACTGCTTATAATGAACCTACAAGAGTTTAAATACAAAGTACAAGTAGGGATCCATAATATATAAAGAGGTCTGTCAGTATATATAGTCAATGCATTTCCTAGAGCAAGAACCCTCTTAAAGCAAAATCACTGAGATTTTCAAAATAAAAGACAACTTTTACCCTATTGTCAGGCTCATTCTCCGAAGGAACAGGAAAAAAATCAGAAATAATAGCTTTAAACACAGCTGGTGCAAGGAAAAACATAGTCAGTGTGATGTTGACCTCGATGAAGTATTAGATGAAATGTTGTACTTGAGTATCAATCTGACCACAGGATCACACACACAGACAAACATCTTTCAAGTCAACAGTCCCCTGATGATTGTATTTATTTCTCTATACATTCCTACTGATATCCATCACCAAACATTAGAGTACCATATATCAATGAAAACCATCATCAATCAGCAAATACTCTAATGGAACTCTCCATCTCTGAAGAAGCAGCCCAATTCTTATTATAAAGATCAGTCAAAAGCTAGGCCTAGCAAATGGGTTTTAAATTACACATTGGAGCTCACCAAACCTGGAATTAGATGGGTTGCTAGTCCTGTATATCCTAGAGATATGATTTTCTCTGGTGTGCACATCTTTTAGCTGACTGTGAAAGTTAAAATGTTTTACAGATAGATAAAGTAATCCAACAGATTTAGATTTAAATTTGGACTCAGGTGGTGCTATATAAATGGGAAAAAGTGATCTTTCAAGTAACTGGATCTTAAATTCCTTCACACTTGATGGACTATAGCAAATAATTGGGCATCCAATGTAACTAGCTTTTATGTGATGAAAACAAAATTATGATCTTGCATAGTCAATAATACTCCAATCTCAAAAGTAAAATGGAGCATGAGCTGAATCTGAAATCATCTGGAGTTGTGGCAATGAACGTAATGCAGTCCTGAACAAAGAAATGACTTGGAAAAATAAATCTTGATAAAAATACTAGAAATTGGTTTGGAATTGAGAGGAACAACATGCTTTTCCCCTGCATGTTACATGTGTCGTGTAAGGTTTCTCATGCCATGAATTCATTGCTAAGAGCATATAACTTCCATATCATGCCAAATACCATATTCTCCTTAAATCCTTTAATCCTTGAAGAATAATTGTTCATATTGCTTAGTGTGTGTATATGGTTGTACATTGCTTAGTTCATTTCTTCTGATTCATTTGTTTCTATCCTACCCACAAATACTGTTGGTAATCTGAATGTGTCACTGCCTAACTTATTAATTGTCTAAATGACTGCCCTTAGATCCAATATGAAACTGGAGATAAGCCTGTTGAAAGTCTCTGGGTTAAGGTTAGAGGGGAGAGCAACAAGAATGATGTTGTGGTGGGTGTGTCCATAGACCACCAGACCAGGAAATGCATCTTTCTTCAGACAGCTAGCAGAAGTTTCCAGATCACCGGCCTTAGTTCTCCTGGGGGACTTCAATCACCCTGATATCTGCTGGGAGGGTAATAAAGCAGTGCACAGGAAATCCAGAACATTTTTGGAGAGTGCTGGGGACAACTTCCATGTGCAAGTGTTGGAGAGATCAAGTAGGGGCCACGTTCTTCTTGACCTACTGCTCACAAACAGGTAAGAATTGGTGGGTGATGTAGAAATGGATGGCAATTTGGGAAGCAGTGACCACAAGATGATTGAGTTCAGGATCCTGACAACAAGAAGAAAGGAGAGGATCAGTGCATGAATCCTGGACTTTAGAAAAGCAGGCTTTAACTGTCTTAGGCAACTGATGGGTAGGATCCCTTGGGAGGCCACTCTGAGCACGAAAGGAATCCAGGAGAACTGCTTGTAGTTTAAAGAAACCTTACTGATGATACAGGAACTGTCGCACCTCTGAAGCCTTAATTCTGACAGGCCCCTAGGGCGAGAACGAACGGACTCTAGCTTATTTCTTTTTCCCGCGCTAGGCTTTGATTTCTCCTTTTTTTGGCTGCTAGACAGATCAGATATCGCGAGATTGCCGAGATAAGGGTGTACTCACACGTTCGTTGTTAGAAGTAGCAGGTTTTATTGGTCCGTTTTACA
>JAGPOW010001296.1:110884327-110897332 GCA_030014935.1 Caiman crocodilus
GGCCTCAGGCGTTACTACAAGGGGTTTGATTTCACTACGGGGGTTTGGCTTCTTAGGTGGTGTCATGAGTCACCGCCTACAATGCAGTCTGCACAGGAACAAAACGTCCCTATGTGCAGGAAGAATAGCAAATGTGGCAGGCAACCAGCTTGACTTAACAGAGAACTCTTCAGTGAGCTTTAACACAAAAAGGAAGCTTACACAAAGTGGAACCTTGGACAAACAACTAGGGAGGAGTATAAAAAATATTGCTTGGGCATGCAGGGATGAAATCAAGGAAGCTAAAGTGAAAATGGAGTTGCAGGTAGCAAAGGATATGAAGAATAACAAGAAGGGTTTTTTACAGATTAGAAACAAGAGGAAGGTCAGGGAAAGGGTGGGTCCCTTACTGAATGGGTGAGGCAATCTAGTGATAGATTAGGAAAAGGCTGAAGTACTCAGTACCTTTTTTACCTTGATCTTGACAGGCAAGGTCAGCTGCCAGACTACTGCACCAGGCATCACAGTTTAGGGAGAAGATGAGCAGCCAGGAGTGGCAAAGAAACAGGCTAGGGACTATTTAGAAAAACTGGATATGTATGACTAGATGGAAGCACCAACGGATGCAGGGGGATTTGGCTGATGTGTCTGTAAAGCCACTGGCCATTACCTTGAATTTTTTTGGTGATTAGGGGAGGTCCAAGATGATATAGTATCCATCTTTAAGAAAGGGAAAAAGGAGGATTTGTGGAATTACAGGTCAGTTGGCCACACCACAGTCCCCAGAAAAAAATCATGTAGCTGATCGTCAGGAAATTGATTTCTAAGCATTTGGAGAAGAAAGTGATCAGAAACAGTCAGCCTGGATTAATCAAGGGCAATTCATTCCTGATCAACCAGATTCCTTTTGTATGATGAGATGTGGGTACAGGGAAAGCACTGGATGTGATATACCTTGACTCTAGCACGGCTTTTCATAAGATCTCCCACAACATTCTTGCAAGAAAGCTAAGAAAGCATGGTTTAGATGAATGAACTGTAAGGTGGACAGAAAGGTGGTTGGAACATTGGGCTCAAAGGGTAGTGATCAATGGCTTGAGGTCTAGTTGGCATCCAGTATCAAGTGTAGTGCCCCAAGGGTTGGTCCTGGGGCTGGGTTTGTTCAATATCTTCATTAACAACCTGGAAGATGGGATGGATGGCACCCTCAGCAAGTTCCCAGATGACAACAAGCTGTGGGGAATAGTAGATAGGCTTCAGTGTAGGGCTACGATTCAGAGTGATCTAGGTAAATTGAAGGACTGAGCCAAAAGAAATCTAATGAGGTTCAACAAGGAGATGTGCAAAGTCCTGTACTTAGGATGGAAGTATCCCTTGCACCACTACGGACCTGGGGTCAACTGGCTAAGCAACAGTTCTTCAGAAAAGGGCCTGGGGGCTACAGTGGACAATAAAATGGATAAGTCAGCAGTGTAATCAGTAATACACTGGCAGAACATGGCAGAACAAGGAACATTGGTCTCAAATTTCAGAAAGGGAAGTTTAGATTTCATTTTAAGAAAACTTCCTCACCAGGAGTCTGGTGAAGCTGTAGAATAGGTTACCTAGAGAGGTGATGGAATCTCTTTCCAAGGAGGTTTTTAAAGTCAGGCTTGACAAAACCCTGGATTGAATTATCTAGTTGGGGATTGCTGTTTTGAGCATGGGGTTAGGCTAAATGACCTCCTGAGGTCCCTTTCAACCCTAATTTTCACTGATTCTATGAATCTATGATACTAAATAATGTTTCCTTTGACTGTTTTCCCACTTAATTACTATAGATTGTATTTACATTATTCATGCCAATTCATATCCTATGTTTCAGGCATGTTGTGACAATCCAGGAAACACTAAAAGAAATGACTGGAACTATTCTGATAGAATGAATTCCAGGGAGAAAATGAAGTTGGTTTGATGAGACTGAAAAGTTCCTCAGCACTACCATAATTTTCCACATACAACATGCAACTTCCCCCTACCCCCCCATCAGCCTCCCAAATTGAGGTATATGTATTAAACATGAAAGCTTATAAGGAAAATAAGTATGCCTGGACATTATGAATGCCATGTAGCTGCCACAATGCAAATGACTGTGTGAGGCTCAGCAACCTTAAAGGGTAGGGTCTTGTTTTAAACTTCTTACGTCCATAGCTATTGGTGAACTTTGTAGCTTGATCCTGAAGCAGCAAGTGAGTTGATGACAGCATTTTGGATAAGTTCTGTGATGTGGAAACAATGCTTTTCTGGATAAAATTATGCAAAGAAGTACTTACAGGAAAAAAAAAAAACAACCAACAGTCTTGTTACAGAGAAAAGCAGCAGAAAGTACTGGATTTACCTGAATCCAAAATGGCCTCTAAATATTTAGACTCTATACCTGTAAAATAAAAGATTTGTTATAATTATTTATGTATAACATCTAATTATTGGAAGGTCACCTTAAATTTGTTCTCTCAGAGCATTTTTTGGGGGTAAGGGGACTGACCTTTGCCCTTTCCCCCCCACCCCTTGCTTCCCTGCCTGCTACTCCTCATGCTTGTCTTTTCCCCCTTTCTGGCTGCTCCCACCACTTGTCCCCCACCTCGACACCTGGCTTCCCTGCCACTTTCCATCTGACCAACCTGCCCCATGCTTCTCCCTGCCACTGCTTGTCATAATTGTCTCCCCACCTGTCACCTGCTCCCCCACCCATTTCCCCCATGCCTGTGCCTTTCTTCCTGCCACCTGCCCTCTCTACCCTATATCTCCTGCACTCCCTGCACCACCCTACCTTCTGGATGGCAGCTCTAACTGCCATCAGTATGAGCAGCATCCTCAGGCATGGCCATGGCCCTGCCCTCAGCCTGACCCAGCCAGAGAGAAGCAACAGTGGTAAGTCCAGGTCTGGCTAGGTTGGTGGCAGAAGACCTGTAGCTGGAGGTAAGCAGGGGAAGGCCAGCAGTAGCTGGCAGAGGCAGGTCATTGGTGACACATAGCGGTTGTGTGTGGGTGCATGTGCACCCTCTGATATTGACTGTGCACCCCCTGGAAGCCCAACTGCATAACTGGAAGTGCCAGCAGAAGTGCACTTCCAGTGCCTCTGGCTCGGTGATCGACTGCTCAGGAGTGCCCTCTCCACCCCGCTCTGCTCCCATCAACAATCAGTGGCGGGAACACTGCCCCCCATTGGTGATCTGGTGCCCCACCAGATTCGGAAGGCACCAGTTGCCCATGGGGCAGGTAGTGGGGGAGACGGGTTATGTCGTCTTCCCCTTGTTTCTCCCACCACACAGCTCTCCAGCTGGGGGTAAACAGCAACTCAGCTCCAGTTTTGGCCCTGGGTACAAGGCCAAAGCCAGAGCTGAATTGCCATTTGCCCTGGGCTGGTACTCAAATCTAAGAACCAAGCATTTTTTCCCATGGTATTTGGGAAAATAACCTCATCTTTGATTCACATAAAGTAAATATTTTTGTTGAAGTTTACTGATAACATGACAGAGCTAGAAACACAGAAAGTACCTAGAACAAAGCTATAAGAATTAATCTATAGTATCCACCCAGATGGACAAGTGATGGGAAATAATGCTTGTGCTGATAGTGTAAATATATACTTGATTAAGTCTATTCAAATATTAAAAAAACCCAAAAACTATTCCAGTGTAAAAGTGTTTGGACCAAACTGAAGAGAGGTTTGGGAGCTCAATATAATCTCTAGAGTAACAGTATACCACCAACCATAGCTTTATGGACCTCTAGTAATGTGTGGAACAGAGTTTGAGGATAACTGTTCTATTTTATAACTACAGAAAGACATTGTAAAGATTGCACAACAACAACATAACAATATTTATTATCCCTCCATGGGGATTCAAGTTGGAGTAACTACTGAAAGCTTTCTGTTAATGCCAGTTAAATGACTATTTGCCTAGGATACTGAAATGTAGACTTTTCTAAAGGCATTTTTTTCTCAATGGGAGTTTTAATAGGACTGTTAGAATTTACCAACTTTTTCATAGGCACCTCCTCCCTAACTTGTCATATATCTCAGTACAAAATCTAGAAAAAGTAAGGTGACCAGAAGTCTGAGAAAAGAAGAAAAGATGACCTACACATACAGAGAACCAAAAAAATTAACTGTATATATTGATGTGTAAATTATAGTTTATCATTATTGTTGGCTTAGAATCATGACATAATATATATCTACCAACTATGAATTTTAAAAGGTCATCTCAAGCCTCATCAGTTCATTTTCACTACACAGCAGTCCAGTGTAATTGAAATGTAACAACAAGAAAGGTGTACATTCAAAGAAATGGAAGTTCTACCCAGTGAACCACAGGGTAGAGATTAAAGGACATTTTAGCTCAAACTCCAGCAAGTTCTTGATTTATGTATAAATACTTTTCTGGGTTTCTTTCAACTTCATTCTGCTCACAGTTTATATGGACAATTTGTTTTGTTTTGTTCTTTATGGCTTCAATGCTTCCTTCTGTTTCTCTGTGCTACACTATGCTCCGTTGAAGAATCAATTATTTAAGAAATATTTCTATATAGTAGCAGCAGATCCTAGGAATCAAACAGTTAAAGAAGGGTGAAGTAATATGATTTTGTGATAAATGGCAGATAGACCATATAATAGAGACTCTGAAAATAAATAAACTATTCATTTGGCATAAAATAAGGGAATGAATGAAAAATATCAGCATTAACATGATAAAGTATCCATTTGTACACAGGACTTTATTAAATGAAATCCAGGTATTCAGACAAGAGTGGGCAAAAAACTGACATGATAAGAAGGAAGAAAAATGTGTACAGATGTTTTTTTTTCAGTGTTGATAATGTGGCAAAAGCTGAGTAAAATAAAAGTTAAGTAATACATTAACCAGACCTTTCTCTCTTGGGTATAAAAAGTAATTTCCAAATGAACGTTAGATGTTTGTGTGAAAAGCCTGGCTTATGAAACAGAAAGATGATGATAGGGGGCACAACTACACATTAAATTAATTTGAAGTAATAAACTCTGGCATTTATTGTGCTGGAACTTATTGTTCTCAGGAATATCATTTGAATGTGCACCCAGGACCACAGTACATTGAGCCAGATCAGAGCAGCCCTAGCTGCCAGGGCCCTAGAAGATCAGTTAGCCAGCCTGGGGCTGCTACAACCTGGGTCAACAAACTGTGGAGGGGCCAGCTGGGGCACAAGAGCTCTCCATTGTGGAGCTAGCCAGCTGGCAGCCCCCTCACTGAAGCACCCTCATGTCCCACCCAGCTGCATCAACATGTGATGCTGTGGAGTAAAAAACTCTGCAGCAGGATAGTACTTATATTTACAAATAGCATCCTGCTATGGAGTTAATTAGTTTCCTGTGGCCTAATAAGGCTGCATATGTAGATGCGAGATATTTACTGTGGAGTTAATTAGGCTACTCCACAGTAAACATCTCATGTAGATGCTCCTAGGAAGATGGAGATAAACTACTTCCTCTGGATCTACAGGACAGCACAAGTAGCAATGGTGTTAAACTGAAGCAGGAGAAACTTAGGTTGGATATTATAAAGAACTTTCTTGCTTCAAGATGGTCCATCATTGGAAACGTTTGTCCAGAAACATTGTAGATCTATTGTTAGCTATTCTTTAAGAATAAACTGAACAGTTTAATCAAGCATGATTTTGCCTTGAACAGGGGCTTAAACTAGATTGAGTGGCCAAACTATGGCATGAGTGCCACAAGTGACATGGGCAACCTTTGTGCCTAGCTTGTTACAGATCAGGGATAGGACAGGCAGAACAGTAGGGAAGGAAGCAGAAGGCAGAACAGGACTTTGGGCAGAGGAAAGGGATTGGTATGTCACTTGAGGAGAGTGCAGGGCTAATATGTAGCACACCTACCAAAACAGTTTGACCTAGATGACCTCCTCATCCCTTCCATCCCAACTGTTCTATGATTGTATGAATAGCAAACACCCTATGACTCATTTGAAAGATGTCACAGTCCTGGTAATAATAATAATAATAAAAAAAAATAGTTGTCCACCTTTCTCCAGGAAGTAGATATAGAAAGAAAAGTACAAGTCAATTTACAGTCCCTTCAATATGTTTATTTGATAACATTCCTATGTGCAAGTTTTAATTTGCAAGAATGCACAAGGAAAGTAAAGTTACTGCACCAGATTTTTAAGTGCGTAAGTCCACTTTTTTTCCTAATACATGGAATAGAATCTGGTCCATTGTGAAGAGCAGGAAAATATGTATTTATAAGCAAGTTAAAAATTAGCATAAATGTACAGTTATTTTGGAAAATGTATATTTATCCATTTATTTATTTTGCAAAATAAAGTAAAATATTTAGGAATATGAAAAGAATTTGTCTCGGAACCTACAGAAGGATAAGGAATTTTAGATCTAATCCTGAGTAACATATAGGACCTTGTCTAAGAAGTATGTGATGGTGAACCACTCTCTAATACCACACATAAAATGACTACATTTAGCATTCTAGCAGGAAGGAGTAAGACAAAAAAATCTACCACTCTAATATACAACTTCAAGAAGGGAAATTAACTAAAAAAAGGAAGTTAACTGGAAAGATATCAACTGGACAAGTAATACCCCTGCATGGTTTAAAAGCAGAGTTAAGGAGGCCATCAAAGACAAAAAGGCATCCTTCAAAAAATGAAAGGTGTGTCCGAACAAGGAAAAAAGGAAAGCTAACAAGCTCTGCCAGGTATCAGGTAAAAGTGTAATAATGCAAGCCAAAAGAGAATTTGAGCAGTATCTAACAAAAGATTCTTGTAGCAGGTTCCCCTAGCACCTATTGTAACTATAACCCCACTGTGGTGGGCTGGAGATCACATGACTGGAAGGGGTGGTGCTTCTGGGCAATATAAGACAGCCCCTGGGCCAGAACTAGCTGTTGCAGGGTGAAGATCTCCTGATAAGTAAGACTTCTAGAGGTAGACCCACAGGCACAAGGTACCCTAAGGAGCTAAGGAAAAACAGCTCAGGGGGTAGTGTGGGACAGTGACTCAGGGTGGAGTTTCATTTAGATTGAAGCAGTTTGCTTGGGATTGTGGTTATGGGTTGAACCAGAGGTTCAGATTGTGTTTTTTGGGAGTGGTCAGGAGACCACACAGCAGGATGCCTGGAGAACTCTGCATTTTGAAACCTACCTTGAGCAAAGCCTTGACTGGGTCAAGGCTGGGGAAAGCTGAAACTTCAATACAAAAAGTTTGAGGCTGGGATAACTTGAGTCAGGACAGAGGGATAAAAGCCCAGAGAGTCTGAGGCTGAAGTTGGGTCATGAGATTGAGGGGCTGAGGCTGAGAAGGCCAAGACCAAAACTGTGAGTGGCTGAGGCCAAGAAGGGCCTAAGCCGTAAAGTTTGAAGCCTAAATAAAAGGGACTAGGGCCCAAGGGGTTGAATTGCCTTAATAACAAAGATTGGATGACACCTGTGAGGCACATGCATGGCTTTTGGGGAAGTGGAGGCCATAATTAATGTTCTTAAGGCAAGCAGGGTTGGGAGGCCAAGAGGGCTCAGAGCATGATACTGTGTCTGAGGGTGAATGAGCCCAAGCAGATTTGCTGGATTGGAGCTGAATATCCTAGACTACATACCAATCCTACAAAGGCAGTATTCTGGAATGTATAACAAAATAAAGATAAGGCAGATGAATAGAACTTGGTACACTGAAGAAAGTGGTGCATGGTAAGTCTGGCTACAATACAAAAGTTAATAATATATATATTTTTTAAATACATCAGAAACCAGAAGCCATCTAGAGACCATTAAATGACTAAGGTATAAGAGTTTCAGTCAGGGATGATGAGGTTATATCAGAGAAGCTAAATAAAGGACTTATTTGCATCCATGTTTACCACAGAAGATACTGGGGAAATTCACATGCCAGGTCAATTCCCTCTAGTAGATGTGTCTGAAGAGTTGGACCACACTGAAGTCACAAAAGATAAAGTTTTAGAAAAAATTATAAACTAAATACTAGTAAGTCGCCAGGACTGGATAGTATTCACCTGAGAGTTGTAAGGAACTCAAAAGTGAAATTGCAGGACTGCAAGAAAGAGTATGCAACCTTTTGTTATATACAGCCTCTGTGCCAGAGGACTGGTGTGTTGCTAACATAACACCGATCTTCAAAAGGAGCTCCTGAGGTGATTTGGGGAACTATAGAACAGAGAGCCTCACTTCTACTGCTGACAAGTTGGTAAACTCTACAATAAAGAATGCAATCAGCAGTCACATGGACAAATACAATCTGCTGGGGAAGAGTGAATGTGGTTTCAGTGAAAGGAATTTCTGCCTCACAAATCTGCTGAAGTTCTTTGAAGGTGTTAAAAAATTCATGGACAAGGGGGATGGAGTTAACATAATACATTTTAGCTTTCAAAAACCTTTTAAGAAGGTCCCTCACTGAAGGCTTTTTTAAAAATTGCATTGAGAGTTGGTTAAAAAATAGAAAACAAAGGGTAGGGTCAAATAGTCACTTTTCAGGATGGAGGGAGGACAAAAGTTGGGACCCACAGGGATCTATGTTGGGCCCAATTCTGTCAACATTGTCATCAATGACCTAGAAATGCTTGTGGACAGTGAAATCTCCAAATTTACAGATGATACCAAATTATTTCAGGTAGTCTAGTCGCAAGTAAATGGTGAGGAGCTGCAGAAAGATTTTACCATGCTAAGAGAGTGGAAAAAATGCCAGATGGGTTTCAGTCTCTACAAGTGCAAGGTAATGCACTGAGGGGGGAAATAGTCCACTACATGTACACAATGGTGAATTCTGAACTTGATCTTGTGACTCAGAAAAAAGACCTTGGAGACTTCACAGATAGTTGTCTAAAAATGTGCCAATGTGCCATGGAGACCAAAAAAACAATAAAATGTTTGGTGTCATTATGAAGGGAATAAAAAACAAAATAAAGAACTTCATCATGCCATTATACAAATTCATGGTGCACCCACATCTTGAATATTGTATGTGTTTCTGGTATCCACATCTTAAAATGGATGAAGTAGAATTTTAAAAAGGTACAAAGTAGGACAACCAAAATTATCAGGGGCCAGGAGCAGTTGCCATATCAGGACAGAATAAAAAAGCTAAATCTCTTCAGTATGGAAAGGAGAAGGCTGACAGAGGGGGGGAGGGATATGATAGTGGTCTATCCTGCCAATGATGAAGCCATGCTGACTATCATTCAGAATCCTACCTTCTACAAGTCTATTGCATGTAGACTCCTTAATGATTTTTTCCAGGATTTTTCCTGGAATAGAAGTTAGGCTAATTGGTCAATAGTTACCTGGGTCTTCTTTCTCTCCTTATTGAAAATGGGCACAGCATTGGCCCTCTTCCAGTCTTTGGGTTCCTCTAGCCAGGACTGCCACAAGTCTTGGAAGAGATGCACCAGGGGTTTCACAGATTTCACAGACATTAGGGCTGGAAGGGAACTTGGAAGATCATCAAGTCCAGGCCCCTCCCCCAGGGGCAGGAAGTCAGCTGGGGTCACAGGATCCCAGCAAGATAAACATCCTTTTTTTTTTTTATTGAAGGCATTCAGGGTATGGGCTTGACCCACCTCCAATGGCAAGTTATTCTAGACCTTGAGGGCTTGACAGTAAAAAAAAATCTTCCTTATGTCTAGCCTGAAACGGTTTTGCAGGTGTTTATAACCATTTGACCATGTTATCCATTGGGGAGACTCTGTTGAACAATCATTCTCCCAGATCCCAGTGAACACCCCTGATAAACTTATAGCTGGCCATCAGATGGCCCCTGAGCCTGTGCTTTTCCAGGCTGAAGAGTCGCATAGCTCTCAGCCTGTCAGCATAAGGTCTGTTTTCCTGACCTCTGACAATGCATGTGGCTCTTCTCTGGACTCTCTCAAGTTTCTCCATATCCTTTTTGAATTGTGGAGCCCAAAACTGGATGCAATACTCCAGCTGCAGCCTCACCGAGGCCAAGTACAACAGGAAAATGACATCCCTGGATTTGCTTGAGAAGCGTCTATGGGTGCAAGCCAGCATTTTGCTTACTTTACTAGCCACAGCATCATATTGAAGACTCATGTTCATCTTGTGGTTAATCATGATCCCCAAGTCCTTTTCATCCATAGTGCTAGCCAGTGTAACACTGCTGAGCCTATAAGAATGCTGCAGGTTTTTCTTCCCAAGGTGGAGAACCTTGTATTTTTTGGTCTTAAACACCATCAAGTTCTTGTCCACCCATTTACTGAGCCTGTCAAAGTCAGCCTGGATCATCCTCCTTTTCTCAGGTGTGGATGCTTTACCCCAGTATTTGGTGTCATTGGCGAACTTGGCCAGTCTGCTTCTGACTCCAATGTCCACATCATTAATGATGTTAAACAATAAAGGTCCAAGGACAGAGCCTTGGGGGACTGCACTGGTCACAGGGCACCACAATGATTGACTTCCATCAACCACCACCCTCTCGGTCCTATCACAGAGCCAATTTCCCAGCCAATGGATTGTGGTGGAGCCAAGGCTGCAGTTGGCCAGTTTTGCCAAGAGATGATCATGGGATACCAGATCAAAGGATTTTCTGAAGTCAAGATATACAGCATCAATCTCCTCTCCCTTGTCCAGGTGATAGGTCACCTGGTCATAATAGGAAATGAGATTGGTCAAACAAGATTGCCCCGCAACAAGCCCATGCTGGCTATCCCTCAGGATGTTGCCATCAGCCAGTCCATTGAGGATGGCCTCCCTGATTATTTTTTCTAAGACCTTCCCTAGGATAGAGGTCAGGCTGATAGGTCTGTAGTTTGCTCGATCCACTTTTCTCCCTTTTTTGAAGATAGGCACCACAATGGCCTTCTTCCAATCTTTGGGCACTTCACCAGAGTGCTAGGAACTCTGGAAGATGCATGCCGGGGGTTGAACTATGATGCTAGCCAGCTCCTTGAGTACCCTGGGGTGTAAACCATCAGGGATGGCGGACTTGAAGGTGTCCAGCCTCTCAAGGTGTTCCTTCATGAGTTCAGCATTAATGGAGAGCAAGAGATATCCCCCACATAGGCCTCACTGTCTTTTAATGGGCAGAGGCAACCCATGGGACTGATGAAATACCAACAGAAAGTACCCATTTAGTAGGTTGGCTTTTTCCTGGGCATTGGTTGTCAGTTGTCCTTTCTGGTTTAGCAGGGGTCCAACATTGCCCTTGCTTTTCCTCTGGTTCCCCAGGTATCTAAAAAAGGACTTTATTATCCTTGATAGTTGTAGCTAGTTGGAGTTCAGTCACAGCCCTGGCTTTCCTTGCTCTTTCACCTGTCTTGGAATAAGTTAATCTGGTCCTGCTGATTTAATTACATTCAGTTTCTTTAATTAATTGCACACCAGTTATATGGAAATACTAGGAAGGTGGTTATTTGAACCCTGCTCATTCTGTACCATAGCTGGTGTGATTTGCCCCTTGACCAGGTGAATGACCAAAGCAAAGTAGTCATTCAGGAGTTCAATTTTCTGCTGAGTGCCTGTGACTAGCTATCCTGACTTGTTCTGTCTACTTCTGCTACTGTCAGAGACAGGATATTGAGAGAGACAGACCTTTGGTCTGACCCAATATGACACTTTTTATGTTCTTATATATGAATATTTTATTAACATACTACTAGGCACATCTATATGAGATGCTTAGTGTGCTGGAGCTTGTTCCTGGACCTAAAGGGTCATAACCCAGAGGGGAGGGGAGTTCAGGATGAGTGGTTGCTCCTCAAGGGATCTACCCTAGATGTGCCAGTAAAGTCTGTCTCATCTCAGAGGACAGGCAGAAAAAGGGGACAGCTGCCACCTTAGCTCTCCAGGGAACTAATGGAGCTTCTTCATTTTAAAAGGAAGACCTACAAAGGATGGAGGACTGGAACTACCACCATGGAGGAATACTCTGATCTAGTACCTGCAGAGAGCAAACCAGGAAAGCCAAGGCTGTGACAGAACTCCAGCTACAAATATCGAGGACAATAATAAGTCATTTTTTAGATATGTGGGAGACTAGAGGAAAAGCAAGGGCAACATTAGACCACTGCTAAATCAGATGGGACAACTAATAATCAATGCCCAGGAAAAAAGCACACTTGCTAAATGGGTACTTTGTATCAGTTTTTCACCAGTCCCATGGGAAGCCCCTGCCCACTGTGGGACAGGGAGGCCCAGGTGAGGGAGATTCCTTACCCTTCATCAATGCTGACCTCATGAAGGAACACCTTGACAGGCTGGATACCTTCAAGTCAGCCGGCCCCATGGTATACACCCAAAGGTACTCAAGAAGCTGGCAAGCATCATAGCTCAGCCCCTGGCACAGATCTTTGAGAACTCATGATGCTCTGGTGAAGTGCCCAAAGATTGGAAGAAGGCCAGTGTGGTGCCTATCTTCAAGAAAGGGAGGAAAATAGATATGGCAAACTACAGGCCCATCAGTCTGACCTCTATCTTGGGGAAAGTCTTGGAAAAGATTATTCAAGAGAGGCTATCCTTAACAGACGAGCTCCATGATCTGCTGGCTGGGAAACTGACTCTGCGGTAGGACCCAGAGGGTAGTGCACTGTGACCAGTGGGATCCCTCAAGGCTCTGTCCTAGGGCCTATACTTTTTAACATCTTCATCAATGATTTGGACATTGGTGTCAGACGCAGACTGGCCAAGTTTGCCGATGACACCAAACTCTGGGGTGAAGCACCCACATCTGACGACAGGAGGGCGATCTAGGCAGATCTTGACAGGCACATGAAATGGGTGGATGGGAACCTGATGGTGTTTAACATCAAAAAATGCAAAGTTCTGCACCTTGGGAGGAAAAACCTGCAACATGCTTAGAAGCTCAGCAGTGTTATGCTGGTTAGCATTACAGATTAAAGGGACTTGGTGATCATTATTGACCACAAGATGAACATGAGCCTGCAATGTGATGCCGCAGCTATTAAAGTGAGTAAAATGCTGGCTTGCATCCATTGATGCTTCTCAAACAAATC
>JAGPOW010001296.1:110897432-110907548 GCA_030014935.1 Caiman crocodilus
CAGGATGTCAGTCTTCCATTGTACTCAGCCTTGGTAAGGCTGCAGCTGGAGTACTGCATCCAATTTTGGGCTTCACAATTCAAAAAGGGTGTGGAGAAGCTTGAGAGAGATTTGTAGATTCATAGATGTTAGGGTTGGAAGGGAACACAATAGATCATTGAGTCCAACCCCCTCTGGAAAGAGTGCTGGGTCTAGATGACCCCAGCTAGATGCCTGTCTAACCTCCTTTTGAAGACCCCAGAGTAGGGAGAGTACCACCTCCCTTGGGAACCCGTCCCAGACCTTGGCCACTCTAACTGTGAAGAAGTTCTTCCTAATGTCCAATCTAAATCTGCTCTCTTCTAGCTTGTGGCCATTATTTCTTGTAACCCCCAGGGGCGCCTTGGTGAATAAAAGCTCACCAATTCCCTTCTGTGCCCCGGTGGTAAACTTATAGGTAGCCACAAGGTTGAGAGATGTCTCAATCTTCTCTTGCGGAGGCTGAAAAGGTCCAGTTTCTCTAGTCTCTCCTTGTAGGGCTCGGTCTGCAGGCCCTTAACCATACCAGTGGCCCTTCTCTGGACCCTCTTCAGGTTATCCGCATCCCTTTGAAGTGTGGTGCCCAGAATTGCATGCAGTACTCCAACTGTGGTCTGACCAGCGCCCAATAGAAGGGAAGTATCACCCCCTCAGATCTATTCATCATGCATCTACTGATGCACAATAAAGTGCCATTGGCTGTTCTGATGGCTTCGTCACACTGCCAACTCATGTTCATCTTGGAGGCCACTGGGACTCCAAGATCCCTTTCCACTTCTGTGCCACCCAGCAGGTCATTCCTTAGGCTGTAGATGTGCTGGACATTTTTCCTCCCTAGGTGCAGCACTTTGTATTTCTCCTTGTTGAACTGCATTCTGTTGTTTTCTGCCCACTTGTCCAACCTATCCGGGTCTGCAGAGTGCAGAGGAGAGCCACAAACACAAACATGATCAGAGGTCAGGAAAGCAGACCTTATGATGTGAGGCTGAGAGCCATAGGACTCTTCAGCCTGGAAAAGTGCAGGCTCAGGGGAAATCTGATGGCCACCTATAAGTGTATCAAGGGAGTTCACCAGGATCTGGGGAAATGTCTGTTTACCAGAGTGCCCCAAGGGATGACAAAATCAAATGGTCACAAACTCCTCCACAACTGACTCAGGCTGGACATAAGGAAGAACTTCTTTACTGTCTGAACCCCCAAGATTTGGAATAGACTGACACTGGAGGTGGTTCAAGAACCCACTTTGAATTCCTTCAAGACATATTTGGATGTTTATCTTGCTGGGATCCTATGATCTTTGCTGACTTCCAGCCCCTGGGGCAGGGGGCTCGACTTGATGATCCTTCGGGGTCCCTTCCAACCCAAATGTCTGTGTAATCTATGAACTACTGCATAGTAGCATCATGAAGCATGAACCGTGATGCAATGGTACTTCACAGTAGTAACAAGCTACTGTGCAGTAAGCATCACTAGGCAACCATGCCGGGATGCTATTGGGCAGAGATGTCAGTTACTGTGCAGTCATTTAGTACTTGGGTATGCAAGTACTAAATAACTGCACAGTAGGTGGCTCATATAGATGTGCCCATTATCACATAAAAAGAGAATCAAAACAAAACCATGTTATTTAACATGACCTATCATGTGGCACCAGCAATAAATGATGAGTAAAAATCACTTAATAATCATCATAAATCAAAATTTCTTCACTTAAACAAGTCATCAAAAAAGCTATCCAATTACATTATACTTACAATATATTACCTCACAAACAGATAAAGTTATAGTTATCAGTTTGGGGGGCAGGGATTGCAATCTGTAATATGGCCTGCTCTAATATCTCCTAAATATGTATAGAAAGATAAAGGAATGTCCTGAAATAATTTAAATGGATTTTGCCAGCTCTTGTATCAAGAGCGAGGAATGGTAGAAGAGTAGTTAAGGTCTCTGGCCAGAGGTGTGAGTGAAAGTCTGCACCAGAGACCATCTCTACTTCCTGTGCTGTTGGTTAATAAAATTTGCATACCTCAACTCCACTAGATTCATCATTTATTAAATAAGCAATTAACTAAAATGCATGAAAGTCTCATACGCAATGTTACTTTAATATTACAAAGGTCTAGCATCTTTTTATATCATAAAATAAAAGTGCATCAAATCTATTAGTCAGGCAAGTTTCTTTGGGTAGATGTGACATCTTTTATTATCCCAGCCAAACAGTTGGAAAAAGAGTTCTTTGCAAGCTTTTGGGCACAATCAACCTTCTTCAGGCACTGAGAAACTCTACGGTTGTACTGAGTTCTCCAAGGTAGAAAAGAAGCTAAAAGTATGACAAGAAGTCTATGAAAATGTAAAGGAGTGGAATCCAATGCCTATATTAAGTCCAAATTTATAAACTTTATACAAACTCAAACGAAACTGTTGTAGAAAAAAAGTAATATAGATTCTTTTTTTCTTTTTTTTTTTTTTGCTGAAGGTTTTAGAGATTTTTCCTTAAAAAACTCTATACCAACTAAGTGCATTCCCTCCATATATGTACACAGTTTATTGTAATAAATGCATGGTTATTTTGGAACACACTTAAATCCATCTTTCCTTTCAGCAACTGCTTCTATTCCTATAAATCCTTTAAAGTGTTAGCAAATTCAGCTTTACTTAAAATCATTTCCCCCTTGTTATTAAGCATTTTTTATTATGTTAAATGCATTATTTATTGGATTCCAAACAAGTTTTGAACATGATAAATCATATTCATTGCTAATCTCTCTTCCTCAAATGACAGCCCCAAAGTAAATGTATTTAAGATTAGTTTTTTTCCCTCTATTTCTTTTTTTTCAGGTTTTCACAAACTTCCTAATTTGAATCCAATTTTATTCAATGGAAATCTGCTCTATGTTCAACCTTGGATTGAAATAGGTCAAAGTGTTTGACATGCCTCTTAACTAAAAATATCCTCCAGTTTATCTGTGGGCAGTACAGTACTCAATTATATTTATTTCTCTGTGGAAAATGAATTTTAAAAATTCTTCCCTGCCAAATCAATGACAGTTATCACAATTATTGGTTACACTTTATATGCTATGCCATCTTCAGTTAGATACTATAGACAAAAATATTAACACTAAAGTCAAGAATGAGGTCCATTTCTCGACTTACATTTCTAACTGAACAAACAATTTTTCTTTCTTGGCTTGTCATTATATTTGTGGACAAATGTCTTGCTTTGTTGGTCAACTATTATATTTGTACAATGTCCATGATGTGACACTAGTCTTCCAATAAAAAGCAAAACAAAACAAAACAATTCAAATAATCTGAGAAAGAGTGAGATTTGAAGTTTATGGGCATATTAGCTCTGCATTACATAATAAGCTTTAAGAAGATTGTAAAAGCACACCATTCTTCGACAGTCTACATCCTGCCTGCCACAAAACAACTTTAAGCTAAAAAGACTGTTTCGACTTTTATCTTAGCCTAATTTGCACAGAATGAATGATTCCAACCAGAAGATTTTACAACACCTTCAGCTTCCCTGTGAAATATGAATTTTCATTTTCACCTAGAAGAAATTTTACAATCTTGGCTTTCTCCTTTGGGTACGTGGGCCGGAGAGCTTGTAAATAAAGACTTTTTTTTTGCAAATATCTAGTTGGTCTAATAGATATCACCTCTGCTACGAGTTCTGATTCCTTTTGCCTGTAGACCAATATGGGTACAATCTGTACACAGTTCTTCTGCAATTTGATTTATCCTTGTGGCTGAATTTCATCCTGCTGTTCACTGAAATTAAAAATAAAAACCTGACATGAAATTATCCTAATTAGATTGTATCCACTAAGGAGATAACCATCTCCCACTGCAATCGATAAAAGATTCCCTCTGCCTTCAGTGGAAACTTGGTAGTATTTAAAATAAAGCAGACAATGTTCCCAAAATGATTTTCTTCCATATAGATATTGAAGTCACAGCACAAAGGTCTGGTGGAGAAGTTCTCTGCTCCCATCTGTTGGCAAACACAGGGCATGTCTACACATGCATTTGATCTGAGACAACTTCACTTATGAATAAACTACTCCTAGCAGCAAACTGGTCCCACTTCCTGTGGCCCTGCAACAGGCACCTGCAGCCATTGGGGAGGGGGCCTCAAGGCTCTGGCCAGCAGTGAACAGCCTTCTTGAAAAGTCAGCACCACTCTGTGCTCCCCAGTCAAGCACTTCCCTGGGCAGGAGCAGAATTCACAGCACAGGGCCAGTATGCAGCAGCTCTCACTGCTCATACCTCACTGCCTCTACCTTCCCATGTCATGGCTGCTCTAGTCCCTGCCACTGGCAGTGACACCCAGCACCCTGGACTCCTGCTAGCCACTATGCTAGCCCTGCTGATCCACTGTACTGACCGCCAAGTGGCCCCTGGTTGTCTGGGCCCTACTTGCTCCCCCACATGTGGTGACCACCTGCTCAGCTGCACCATACTGACCCACAGCTGCTGCCATTGCATAGCTTCATCTTGCTGGCTGGGCCCCAACAGGCATGCCACTGCTGGGGCCACTCTCACCCTCTTGAGTCCTGCAGCCTCTGGGACCTCTGGGCCAGCCAGGACTGGTGGCTGCACATCATCCAGCACACCTAGGGCAGAAAGCAGCACCTGGAGGTATTCTCGGTGACCCAGGCCACCTTCAGAAACTTGGAACATTTCCACCTACACCTGTAATGGCAGAGCACTGCTATGTGGCTGACTTTCCTTGTGGCTATCCAATTGGCCATTTCCCTGCTCAAAATGGCCACACCTGCCAGCCTCAACTATGTGGTCCTTCCTTTTGGGTTGAGCAAAGCCACTGCCAGAGAGGCTATTCTGGGGTTATGTGGTGCTCTCCAGGATGTGCTGGGGCACGCAGTGCTCTGGATGAATGATCCCCTGGAGGAGGTGGCAGGGTTATGTGCCCTTCAATTACCTCATACATTATGACCCTGGATGAGACCCACATTACCGTCCCCTGCCCACCCTATGGTGATTACCCATACTACAGCTAGAGCTTTCACTCCATTGTGCTCCGGGCCATTGTTGACCACCACAGCACCTTCACAAACATGATTTCCATCTGGGAAGGCAGTGAGTGCCCACAATGCTGGCACATTTTGCAGCTCTTCCCTGCCAGGGCCAGTGCAGACCAGCTGCTTCATGCCAGGAGTGCCAGATCTGCAGCTGGGTGCAATAGTGATCCTGCCTTCCTCACTGGGGACCCTGCCTGCCTGCTTCTGCCCTAACTCACGAAGCTCTACACAGGTCATCTGGACCCCCAGCCGGTGAACTTTAACCAGTGCCTGGGCTAGACCCATGCCCTGGTAGAGTGTTCCTTCAGCTGCCTCAAGGAATGCTGGCACACCCTTACTGCCCACCTCAAATTCACTGAGGACAACAACTATGAAGCCCACATGCTTCATAACACCAGTGAGGCCTGAGGACAGCTGTTTTGTGAGGCCTTGGTGAAAGAGGCATAGTGAGCAAAGGCTACTTGGCAACAGGAGCACCACCTGTGGCAGCAGTAACAATGGCATCCCCCTGCAACACCAGAGCCCCAGGCGAGTTGCACCTGCTAGCATGTCCAGGGCACTAGATGTGAGAGGTGCTGACTACCTTCTTCCATACTCCCTGCTGTAAGCCACCTGAACATCTGCCCACAGGCCCCCTTCCACCTCCTGTCCACCCTCAGAACTATGCTCACATAAGAAACACACCTCAGAAGACCACATTTTTATTCCCTTCACTTCACACACACCCTCTCACCTCCCTCCTCAACAGCAAAGCCCCTCCACCACTCCACCCACCAAAAATAAAACACCCCCTTGCCTGTGCAAACTATTTACAAGGTAGTGTGTGTGCTACCCTGGGGTGGGGGGGCATTGAGTAACAGTACCTAGGGGCCAGATCCAAGGGATAGGCAGCCATCAACCCAATCCCCCATGGGTGCACATAAATCAGCGAGCCCAGCAGGCAGGGGGCTTACCCAGGGGTGACAGTGGCTGTTGGTCCTCGGGTGTGGTGGCTCCCACTCTGGCAGCCAGTGCCCAGGGTCATCAAGGCCAGTGTGTGGTCCTGGACCTGCTGCAGGCAGCTTTGATCCCCTGGAGGTGGATCCCAGCAGGTTTGATCCCCTGCAGGCAGCTTTGATCCCAGCAGGTGGCTTCCAGGGGGCAGGCAGAGATAGGGTTTGGGACTGGGCAGCAGACAGCATTCAGGTGACTGCCAGGTCCAGGACCATGTCCAGCACCCAGTGGTCATCCTCCATGGCTTTCACTGCCCCGCCCAAGACCATGCTCTGCTCCCACAAGGCCTCTGCCAGCTTGCACTCAAGGGCCAGCAGCAGTGCCTGGAACTCCCAGTCTACCTGGACCCACACCTCCTCATGTTCCATCTCCTCTGCCCACCTCCTGTCCTGGCAAGCCAGATCCTCCACCTGCCAAGCCTGTGTCTGCCAGACTGTCCTCCAATGCCATCACCAACTGGTCCATAAGGAAGGTGCTGTTCTGGGTTTTCCTCTGGGGAACCAGTACATTTTAGAGCCCCACTCAGGCTCACCACTGTGAGCAGTGGTGACCCTGAGCCTGCATTCCAGCTGCCAACTGTGGCCTGTCTCTCATGTGCATCTGTAGGGCCTGCAGACCCATGAGAAAGAAGCTGTGAGAGTTTGCTACATTTCTGAGGTAAGATGTTTTGTACCAGTGGCTATGTGCTGCTCAGCCTCAGAGCGGGGGTTTGGCATGCACAGCTGCCCAGGAACCATGGTAAATCAGCCAGGAAGACCTAGGCCCAGGTGACTGCTGGTCAAGGCCCCTTTCCCCACCTGCTCCATAGGGGCAGGTGGGCTGCTGAGTGTTGGCCACCAGCAGCCTGCCTCTCTCACCTCATTCCCAGGAAAGGACAAGCCAGGCTCCTGGCAGCACCTGCTGCTGCAGCTCCAGACCCTGTTACCCCACCCCTCTCCTCCTGCAGGCCAGATGCTCTCCTGTACTGCCACCAAGACCATGGCACCTGGACTCAGGGAGTGCAGAGCTCCCAGATGATTGGGATGAGGAGCTTCTCAGGCCCCACCCTCCCCACAGGAGGCCTCTCTGGGGAGGCATCACAGGGCCAGTCCCCCTCCCCTCCCCAACACACACACACCAGCACTTCTCCCTGAGTTTGCCCCTGCTGCATGTCCCATGTGCTGCACAAGAAGCTGTTTGTGCAACCCAAGGAGTGCCCAACACTCTAGGTCCAGCTGATGATGATTTCCATGGTACCCTGGGGTGAACCTGTACATCTGGCATGGGACCCTGATCTTCAACACTGGGGGGAGCAAGCCTGGGCTTCCCCTCAATCTCTGCCACTGTCTAGTAGGTCCCAGCTGGGAGTGATGGTATTCAGCTCCTGGTAGACTTTTTGAACAGCAGGGCATACTGTGGATGCCCGGGCAGTGCCCCCTCCCCCCTTGCAAGTTGAGCTGGTTCTACTGCTAGCTGGCAGTGACATAGCCAGATGTGCCTTGTGGCTGGGGCTGAGGCTGAGGCCATAGAGCTGCTAAGGCAGGTGCTGGCCTGGTCTCCCCAAGGTGCTGTTGGATGTTTCAGCTGGGGAGATCAGGAGAACAGTCTGCTGGCACCCTGACGGGTCCTCCCCCAGTGACACATTACTGTGGGAGCCAGGCTTGGGTGGGGGCTTAAGTAGACTGCCCATGATGCTATACACAGCACAGCTGCAGCCTGAGCACCAGGACATGAGAATCTCTGTCAGCAGCTACATAAAGAATGTGGTCTTGTGGGCGCTTCTTGACCAACCAATGTGGTCAGAAATGGAAATGCATTGTGCTTTGACCTTTATGTGGCACTGCCATGTTGACAGGTCAAACCTTGCTCCCACATCCAGCCTAACAGCTGGCTCTCCAGGTTTCCGCAACTGTCTCTGTGCTGCTGGGCCTGGGAAACTGCCTGCAGTGCCCAGCACAGGGGCACATCATGGGACTGGTAGCCACGTAGCAAGACAATGCTCCATAGCACCTGCAGGCTCCCAGCAGGATGATGGGGTTGGTCTGCAGGCAGCTGAAGCAGGCCCCAGTGGCCAGGAGTGTCCTCAGGCTGCCTGCATATGCTCCAAGGTTCAAAATACCTACAGGTTTTTAAGGGCCTGAGGCTGAGGCAGGCATGGAGCAAGCCCAACTCCAGTGCAGAGAGCCTCTCAGTTCAGGAGCCCTGGTACTAGCTTCAGGCTTGTCCCCTAGTGCCAGGGCTGACTGGGAGAAAATTTGCTCCCAATTGGTGTTTACACGTGTGTTACTGTGCAGTAACTACTCATGCATAAATTTGCTACCTGCATTTGCAGGTAGCAAATTTACTCATAAGTAGCTTCATTTATTGAACAGTAAGCATGTGCACATGTAGAAGCATGTGCTTCCTGCACAGTAAACTATACTACTGAGCAGTAATTTTTTCCCCAGGAAATAGCAGCAGAAGAGGAAGAAAGAGTTAGCAGGAGATTAAACAGGATGGTCCCTGTTTAACAGGATGGTCCCTGGGACACTGAAGTCCCAAAGTCACTGACAGGTGTTTCTACCTGTGCAGTGACCACACACAAGTCTACCTGTGCAGTGACCTGACCACCAAGGTTTCCACCCAGTTTCTGGCCTGGCTTTTCAGGGACTGTGGTCTTCATGTCCCTGCTAAAGACAGCCAGGTGGGGGAATATTGGTGATGTGAGAAGTACCTCCTGATGAATTCTCTCAGGAGTCAGGTGACAGGACTGCAGGGGGAACTGAATAGGATCAGAAGCATCCACAAACATGAAGCTTTTATCAACTCAATGCACAAATAGACCTCCAACATCATGGAGGAGGGACAACCAGAGAAGGCATTGGAAGGCACAGATACTCTGTAAGATGAATGATGAAAGTTTGTCACCTTTGGTAAGAGACAATGTCTAGTTTGGGAGAAAGTATCAAGTGGGGTCCCCAGGGATCTGTCTTTGGTTTGGTATTGTTTAATTACTGTTTTTTATTGTTAATTACTGGTATTGTTTGATTATTGTTAATCTTGATTATACACTTTGCAAATTTGTGGGAGTTGAGTTGTATACACTCTAGTGAGTAGGGCTAGGATCCAGAATGACCTGGATAGACTGGAAAAAATGGTTAGAAAGTAATCAGATGAGATTCATCAGGTATAAGTGCAAAATCCTGCACTTGGGAAAGAATAATTAAATACACGGATTGAGGAATGACTAGGTAGGCTGCAGAACTGCAGAGAAGAACCTGGGGGTTGCAGTGGACCAACACTTTGCTTATGTTGCAAACAAACAAACAAACAAATCTCTCCCACCCCCCCTCAAGATTCCAGGTTATATTAACAGAAGTGTCACTAGCAAATCAAGGGAAGTAACTTTGCTTTACTCAGCATTGGTGAATCTTCACTCAGAATGTTATGGTCACTTTTTGACCCAACATTTGAAGAAGGATGTGGATAGTTTGGAAAGAGTCCAACACAGAGTTAAAAAAAATAATAATTAGGGGCCTGGGAGGCAAGACTTATGAGAAAAGTCTGAAAGAATGAGGATTATTTGATCTGATAAGGGTGAATTTATTAACAATCTTCATATGCCTGAAGGGTTATTACAGAGAGAAGGCAAGTAGGTTTTTCTCTGTGGCTATCAGGGTCAGGACTAAGAGAAACAATCTAAAGATGCAGGAAGGAAAATTTAAATTGGAGATTACGAGAAACTTTCTGTCTATGAGGGTGGTCAGGCATTGGGCCAGGCTACTTAGAGAAGTTAGGGAGTGTCCATCTTTGGAAATTTTCAAAAGCAGGTTGGACACACTTGGCTGGGACGGTTTAGTCAGGGATGATCCTGTCTTGAGCATGAAGCTGAACTAAATTATCTTGTGAAGTCCCTTTCAGCTCTACACTCTTATGATCCTAGATTCTATTTGCACAAATGTACTGTTGCTGTGTTTTCCTGGGGGGGGGGGGGTTCCTGCTCTACTTAAAATGTTTGTTATTATTTCAAAAATAAATTAAATGTTTGTAAAAAGAAAAGCAGTTCTTATAAGTGGCACTTAGGGAAGCTGTTTAA
>JAGPOW010001296.1:110907648-110962383 GCA_030014935.1 Caiman crocodilus
GACCTCGCGACCTCCCCCACACCACCACACCCCACCCACCCCCGCCACCAAGTGCCCAAAGGTACGGTGGCCGGGTTATCCCGGGGGGGGGGGCGGTCCTGCTCTACTTAATATGTTTGTTATTATTTCAAAAATAAATTAAATGTTTGTAAACAGAAAAGCAGTTCTTATAAGTGGCACTTAGGGAAGCTGTTTAAGTAAGGCTTATTGGAAAACAATCCGATTTAGGAAACATTTTGAGGTTTCAAAATTTGCTTTTGCTACAACACAAAACAAAAACGAGACTTTTGAAAGAATGAGACTCACCCCAGACTACCTAAGATAAGTAGTTAGGATGTTCACCTGCTAGCTTAATTAGAAATAGGCATTTGTACCTTGGTTCTAAAACATTAGATGGATTTCCTAACCAACAGATTACTGACTGATTTAGGATCTGTCTCCAGGCAGATATGCCATTCTGAGTCTAAAAATCTCTCCTGATGAATTTCCTATTAAAAATAATATATTTTCACAAAGCATCTCAATGAAACATAGATTTTCAAAGAAAAAAAAAGAAAAAGAAAATGTTTTTGTGACAATTGTTTAACAAGCCTGAATATTTAATGATTTCCAAATCCTTGGGTGGGAGCTTAAGAAGTTGCAGGGTGTAATTGCATGATCCAAAGAGCAAAATCCTATTTTTCTGTTTTGAGGTTAAAGTGGAGATTCTATAGCTATATAATTTTGGGGCAGCTATTTACTTCCACAATCTATTTCCAGCCGTGTCAGAACAGGATTACCCCAGCAGGCATGTAACTGCCCAAAAGAAGGTGGCAGAGTCACAGAAGGGTGCCTTGTCGGTCTAATCTAAAGAGTGGGATGCCTTGGATCCAGTCCCATTCCAGTCCCATACAAGCCTAGAGAGCTTGTCCTGCCATTTGCTCAAAAATCACAAGGAGTAACTGGAGGAACTCAGATTCACTCTTTTAACCTGTTCTTGGGGAGAAGAGGAAGCTATTGAGGATGTCCTTATGTTACTGATCTAATATAGCAATATCTGAGATAATTTTAGTGCCTGAAATAGTCTAGATAATGCAGTAACTAGTGACAGCTATTTCGCCCGGTCAAGAATAAAGCTAATGGCTAGATTGCTTCAGGTATCTAAGTCTGCTCAGGTGCCTCTACACTACTATGCAATCTACAGTGTAGACATACCCTGGGGATATTTGCCTATTACAGATCCTAATGTTATTGTAGTTTGTCACTTGCCCCTGCTGTTGTCACCATTAGCTCCTCCTTTTGTCAATTTTCCTGTTAAACCTAGAGGACTTATTTGGGCTCCTCTGTTATTGTGAGTAGAAAGGATTCACCAGAAGATGTGCCCTTCAGACCACCAGATGTTTTAGAGAGATACTTCTTGTCTTTTCCTTCGCATCTGCTTTTCACCTGCCTCTTACTTTTCTTTTGTTGTCAGACTCATTGCCACTCAAGAACAAGCAGCAGGAAGATTATGATCATATGATATTTGCTATTTCTGTTAAGGACAAAAACCCTCCCTTTTAAGTCACCCTGTAGATATTTATCTTCTAAAAAGATCGGTGGGAAAGCTGCTGTTTAATAGCTACTGCAAGGGTTCCATTATGGATAAGAAAGGAGAACTGAACCCTTTATGTTTTTCAGAAATACATATTTACTTGCATATTTTTATTTCTATTTAATAATCTTTACTTCAGATTTATTTGGTTAATGAAAATGTAGATCACAATAAAAAGGACCAAACATCTCTCTCTGTTGTTCTTCCTTTCAGTACTTATTTCTGAATTAATATACTCGAGGGAATTAATTTAAGAACAAAATCTGTAAACAAGATTTACTTATATAGAGGTTTACATAAATAAGACAATACAGTACTTTGAATCGATCTTACAACCAGTATTTTTCCCTAAGTTTACCATTTAATATCCTGTTCAAAACAGGATTGTAATTTTTTGTTTACATGCATTGTTAGCCCAATTTTTTAAAACTAACTGTGTGGATCTCATTCACATGAATGAAAAACATAGCAGCGGCAGATTTATTGCTTTCCCTCTGTGGCTTCACTTGCTTCTGGTATCAAAAACATGTGGATTAAAAATGAATCATTACAAAATGCTGGAACTCTCACTTTGAATGGAATTAGATGAACTGCTATGATCTAAGTCTATCCTGCTGTGCTTTAGTATGTATATTTAAACTAAATAAAATATAACTTATTTTCATTCTGCACCAGAATACATGTACTAGAATTATTAATACTAAACCACCATAATAGAGTACTATTTACTATTACTAGTACTACTAGTAGACTACTATTTACTAGT
Source organism: Caiman crocodilus (assembly GCA_030014935.1). NCBI lineage: Eukaryota > Metazoa > Chordata > Crocodylia > Alligatoridae > Caiman > Caiman crocodilus. The sequence goes on from JAGPOW010001296.1 coordinate 110,909,988, forward strand.
AGTCTATTATGGTTACTATAAGTAAAAAATACTAGATAAAGTCAAACAAAAAGCTCTTTGGTATCAGAGTAAGTGTTCTTATAGTTAATTAGTTCATCACAAAGGAACTGGAGTTCAAGTTTATGTATTTGTTAAATAACACTTTGATATCTTTTAAGTATGGATCTTTTATATAAAAGATTTTTAACAGTCTACATCAATGTGTAAAAGGGATTATTAATATTAAATATATAAAATGTAAGTTACCAAATATCATTCTGAATTCTTTGCAATAGAGAGAATAATAATGTTGCATTTTTGTAACCCAGTGTCTTTGGCAGAATGTCTACTGGATAAATGAGAACACAATTTTGGTTTTTTTTTTTACATTTTTATCACTGGGTGAATAATTTATAATGTATGCTTCATTTTTCAAATTTCACCTTTTTTACCATATGGATAGATTACTGTAAACAGATGCAAGTAGCACTGTGCTGACTGCAAGAATAAGGAATGTGAACATTTTTTAATAAATATCAAGGTAAGCATGCATGTAAAACATACTTGTAGAGAAGATCTGTGCAATAAGTAATTTCTGGATAGCTCAACACTTTAAATATTCATTGAGTGTATATACGTCTATGCTTTTTTCCCTTCACATTTTTCCCAGTTGTTCCAATGGAGTTATCTTAAACAGCCCCTTGACTAATGGCATACAGTGTTAATTGGGGTGCATACCTTAAAGAATCTTGTCTACCTTAAATAAGTTAATTTAATAAATTGATAACTATCCTAGCCTAACATATACCTATAATTCTTTAATAATTAGGTGATTAATTTACATGATTCTGTTTTCACTTTACTGTTTCAATTAAGCCAGTAACACTGTATCAGAAACTAAGAAAAATTGTTCAAAGGCAAGGAAGAAGGTAACTGGAAGTATTGTGTCAGATTTATTTGCCTCCTTATCAAAAGATAAATTTAAAAGATACCATAAGAATCTGGCTTGAAAAAATCTAATTTGGTTTGTTGCTACAGTGCAAATTATTCTATTATATAAAGGCATTTACTGATCTAGGAGTTTAAAAAGGAGGTTTAAAAGCTAAGTTACTTGATCACAGGTTGAAGGGGGTTATTAATTCTAATATGTACCATAAGATATTTATTTTAAACAACATGCACAATTTTCTAAATTGTTATTTCTTTTGACTAATAGGATTATGCTCATTTTATTTATTCTGGTTAGGTTATATATTAAAATGGTTTGCATGAATTATTTAAGATATAGCATCATAACTAAACAACTTAATATTTTGCATAATGTATATGAATACATTAATTGTAATTGATTAATTAACTTCACTGGAGAAATGACTGCTGACCAAGATTTCCAGATAACAGGGCCTAAAATTTGGGCCTTGAAATTCATATTTAGGAACATGACTGTTTTCAAAACGTATTAAATATCCTTGATTTAAATGGGAGCTGATAGGATATCTTGAAAGAGAGTATATATTTCAGCAGTGTACTTCAAACTACCTTGAGGCTGCATTTTGGGCTTAATTTTTTCTTGTTTTTGCTTGTTCAGGATTTAAATAAAGTATGTCAAGAGTAATAAAATATGCCTCAAAGACCTGAACCCCTGGAGAAACTAAAGATGCATGTATTAAAAATTAAAATAAATCAAATGTATTGCTTGTTGTTGACTTTAAACCTTACATGACTTTCAGGGTAAAAGCAGATGTGGGTTTACCCCAGGTTTGACTGTCCTGGGCTTTGACTTGCATCAAAAAAAGAGGCATGGGACACTGTTAACACACACACAGCTTGAATGGTAGTTAACTCAACTCACCCCCAATTGTTCCTGGAAACAGTGTTATGTCTGATACGCCACAGGTATTTAAAGTAGGACAATGAATTTCTATGCCAGAATAAAAGGCTTTGTCCTAAGAGAAATCCAAGATCTGTTTTTACAGACTCATTGACTTAAATGGGCTTTGAGATCTGGTTCTTAGAGACTGCATCTACATGAGACACTTTATTACACAGTGGCCTAGTTTACTGTGCAGTGAGCATGTGCATCTGCATGTATGGATGCTTACTTCACCATGCACCTTACTAATCACAAGTGAATTTGCTACCTGCAAATGCAAGTAGCAAATTTACTTGCAATTACTAACTACGCTTGTGTAGAAACCTGAATGGGAGCAAATCCTGACTGGGGAGGGAGATTGGTTCTATCTGCTGGGAGCTGTTGACTACCTGGGAGAGCTTTGCCATCAGAGCCTAGGCAGGGACAATGTTCCCCTGCCCTGGCAGCAGGAACCTCCACACCCCCTGCTCTGAGACCATGATCAGGGAGTGAGGAGCAAAGAGCTCCCAGCACCAGCTCCATGACCACAGAGTCAGTGCTGGGAGATCTTTATCTTCCAGTGCTGGCCCCACAACTGCAAAGCTGGGTCTGGAAGATAAGGATCTCCAGCACTGGCCCCCTGGTCCTGAAGCTGGAAGCTTCCTGCCCCCCACTACCTGATCATGATCTCAAAGTGGGGGCCTTGAAGCTTCCTGCTGCCAGGACAGAGTGACATTGTTCTTACCTCAACAACAGGTATCCCCCGAGGGCAGTATGCAATATCCCAGCCCTGGCCAGGAGACAGCTGCCTCCTGGCCCAGTGCTCCCAGCCAGCCCCTGGGCTAGCACCCAGGGGGAGCCCAAAACTCCCCCTGGTTATGACAGTAGCCTATTGAAGGGCCCCAGGAAGCAGGAGTAGTTTGCTGCCGTTAGTACCAAATCTGTTCCCACTTCCTTGAATGTGTGGACACCTGCACGGGAGAGTTTACTCCCAAATAAACTGCTCCTGGATTTAATGCACATGCAGACACACCCACAGGGTAGCTCAAAGATATAAATCAGACATGCAAAATACAACAAAGATATTAGTAAAATGAAGTCTTTCAATACAAGTTCTTTGCAAACATATGAGTATGTATGTGTGTGTGTGTGTGTGCATACGTGCATGCATATACACTTGAACATTTGTACACGTGCATTTTAAAAGCATGGCAAAAAAAAATGTGCCTAAAATTGAAAAAGACTAAGAGGTGGGGGTTCTTCTCCTCCATTAAAGTCAGTAATTATGATCTTTCTCCAACCAGGAATTTAGTATGTTGTTACACATTACCCTTAGGCTATGCTAAGAACTCTTAAGACTGAATTGTCTACACGCTAACGTATGAAAAGTCATACTAAGTGCACTCTAAGCATCTTAAAGTTATGCCACTTCAGCTGAGGCTTATCTTAGTCTGTCTTATCCAGTCCATGCTACAATAATGTATGTGTGACTAATCTGTGGAGATAAAACAACCAAAATTCAGCCCTCCAGGATGTATTGTCCTTTTCTCCTACCTCCTGCTCTTTGTGAGAAAACTTTCTACCCGCCCCCTTGAACTCTACAGCCTATGGGGTGGTAGTGGCACCATGCCAACTTTGCCTCTAGTTCCCAAGAGGTGCACCCTCATGCAAGCCAGCTATTACATACTTACTTTTGGCAACCACAGGCAACTAGAGGCAGTGAATGAGCCAAAGGTTCCCCCTGCCTGACCCTGTCAGGTAGGTATCAAACTAGCATCATGATAAAGTGCTGGACCTCACTGCAATCTAAGGCATGGAGAGAACCCTCCCCACTATCATGTATTGCAAATGCCAACAGGGAGAACCAGATGATCTGTGAGTAGATTGCAGCTGATATGGTGGCTCTGGGACACTGTTGGGACTGGCTGCAGATCGAGACCAAAATTAAGTCCCTAAAATCACAGTATTTAGTGGACAGAGGCAACAACACGCTTATCAGATTGCCCAGTTGTGCCTTCTAGTTACACCCCTGCTTGCCAACACACTAATGGCAAGTTATAATTGTGCGGGTCACAGGTGGCATTAAGCCTAATGTGTGACTGTTTAAAGCTCTTTCTAACATTAACACCTCCACAACACTTAGTATAGCCTAAAGATAATGTGTGACAACAGATTTCTGTTTCATCCAGACGCCTACTGGGTATGTGCAGTAGGGGAGCACAAAACAATCATTGTTATACAAGTGCAAATAGAATCTAAACTGAGTCTAAGTGCTAAAAATTGCACTTAAATGGTTACATGTGTACTGCTTATACATGGAAAGGTGAAATAGGATTTGGCTTGTGGACTCCATAACTGGTAAAACAACATAAATTATCTTCTCAGTTGTTCTCCTGTACACCCTTTTCCACGTGAATAGACATATCATACCCTTCCCTTTGTTCTAAAACCCTGCAGCTTGCACAGTCTAAGAAGTTACTGTAGGATTTTACAATGTTTTATAGTTTTCATGTTCACCACAATGTGTGAATCCTATAAAAATATGTTCTGTCTGATGTAATAACTAGGGGAGATATGAGACTTCACTTACATTTCCTAAATAACCTTCCTCCCTGTGTAGTATCTATTATTCTTGAAGTCAAAACTCGAGGGAAGGTTGTACTGCACATAGAATGCTAATTGTTTCACCAAATCAAGTTATTAAAACCTAATTGAATTTCAACCTTTTATTACTAAAGGCTCTTCAAAACTATCATCCCAACTAATGTATTTTCTTTATGTACAGTTCAAGGTCATGCAAATAAATTATACTGCGATTTTTCTAAAGATTTATAAAATGAATCTTTAAATATAGGAATAGTTAATAAACTCTTAACAATCTTTATTTCTAATTCTTAAAACTTTTTAAAGACAGTTTCCATGTATAATAGGAACAGACCTTTACCAAGTCCACAAAGCCCTAGTTCTGAACCCATTTTCAATGGTGTAAATGAAGTAACTTAGATAATGATGAAGTTGCAGTAGTGTACAATCTGTCTAAGCAAGATGAAATTTGGATCCAGAATGTTTAAATATAAATACAGAGAAATTAAACAAGCTATATTGTACAGTTAGTTTGTTTTTACTAATACTTTTATTATTTATCCAACATTTACATTTTCTATTGTTTTTAACGAGGGCAGTTCCTACTTATTTCCTGAGTGCTAAATAACACATAAATTGGTACATTGTTAATCTATCTTGTTAGGAGATGGAAAGGCAGACCACTCTTCCATCTGTTAATGAAAGCTTCAAAATATATGAACAATAAATCTGATATCAGTCCTTGACAACAGCAATTAAGATATGGCCATTATATTTGCATAGTCTGTTAAGAAAAAAAATTCAAGAATAGCTCCAAGGCACCAAATCTGCATAATATATGTACCACACACACCAACAGTAATTGGATATATTGCTAGTAAACAGTATGCTAAACCCCTTGTACATTCCTTGTAAACTTTGATTGATTGTCTCTGTTTAACTCATGCCCTTGTGTATATCTTTTGAGAACTATGTTAAACCTAAGTAGAATTAAATACTCCTGATTCACAATAGCCTTCTAATGTATTACTATATCTGTGGAAAACAGTCCTCATTTTTAATAAACATGTCTTATTCTTATAATCTTACTTTTTAAAATGGAGATTAGATGGTAGAAAATCTGGTTAGCAATCAAAAAAAAATAAAGATACTGGTCACAAAAGATGACATTTTAAATCCCATTGTTTCCCCAGGCTTTCTTGCACCTCTTTATTTACAAGACTTCACACTAAAATGATTTAGCATATTGTTATTCCAAAAGTAAAAGTTTATAATGGAAGCAATTTAAGAGACATATTTAAATGGTATTTCTAAAGAAGAAGGACATAGAAGGACATAGAAGGACACTTTTAAGTGGCATTTTAAGGGGGGAAATGAAAACTATACTTATAATCAAAACATACTCAAAGGAATCATGCATCTGCTTTTTTTAATCCCTAAAATCCTAAGCAATCCAGGTTTTAGTACTTTATATAATATAGAACATTTTAAGAAATGTCACCTTTTCTATATTACAAACACCTGCAGTAAAAACAAGAACAAAAGGTCTAACTAATGGAGCCTCCTTAATAGATAAGTCCGAGAAACTGGATTTTTTTTTCATGCTATCAAGAGATCACACTGATATGAGCCTAGCTCCTGGTGGCTGTGCACAGCTTGAGTAAATGGATGAGTAGAGGAGATGCTTTTGGGAATCAGGATATATGGAGTCTTTTCTGCCATCCTTTCATCAGCTATTATTGCACTTGTTGTACTATATTAGATATAGGTCCTTAAAATATTTTTATACAAGCTTAATTTTTCACATTTTAAACAGCTACATGGGCTATTCATTTATTGGTTTGGATAGACTGTTTTGGCCAGTGGACCATCCTAAGCAGAAAAAAACCAAAACAAAATAAAACATTGTCCATACCCTTCCCCTGATCATAAGACATCCCCTTTCTATTGTGAAACTTTTTCAGGACAACATGAAACACTTATTTTGGAAATTACCTCTTCAGCAGCCAAGACAGTGAGATATGTGGAATTAAAAGAAGGAAAAGCAAATTATAGGATGTACAGTTTAGTAAGCTGGATGCTGGCCTGGATGTGAGCAGATATTTATGTTGTAGCCTGTGTTCCTGCATCTAGTGAGACAAACTTCCTCAGTGCACTGTTCTATATCCAGTTAATATTGAATGCAAGAGGCAATGGCTTAGCTTCAAAAAAATTCTGAAGTGTCTGCGTGTCGGCTAATCTATTGGATGTTGACTACAGCATTGTCCTGGGAAGTAAGAAAGATGCAGCTTCACATACCCAGTGCGCAAGTTGGGGGCTAGAAGCTATGTTTCTGGTTTCCTCAACAATTGCTCTAACCACTCAGCTAGTAGGACTAACATATGGGGTTGCCTCCTCTGCCCTGCTTTTACTGGCACTTACTCTCTGAGCTCTGTGTATATAGCCACACAGCTGCCCAGTCAGTTCATAGCCTAGTGCACATGCTCAGTGTATATGCACATGCAGATAGACTAAGCACATATCATTTCAACCTGTGCATAACAAAAATTCCACTTATGCATCTAGAACACTTCAATTTAGATGCTCAAGGGGAAATAGAATTCTATCCTAAGCTGCATTTTGTTTGTCCAATAGGTGACAGGATTTTGCCCTTTGTTTCTCCCAGCTGACAAGTACTGAATGGGTACTACTGTAATACAACCCCACCATCTTCCTCCTTAAGAAAAATAAACACATTTAAAAACTTATTTGTTACATATGACACGTTCTGTGATACGTTCACGACTATGAAAAATGACAGGGTTCTGGAATCTGAATGAATTTTTGGTAAGGTCTATAAATATAGACATGAAGTACTGACTGACCATATACCCTTGTTTACTTGACTATCTGACAGCAGGAAAGGAAATAAGCCATTATTTAAGCACCATGTTCAAGCAGAACTGTTGTAATTAAAGTGATATCTCCATGTTAGTAGATATACAGTGAAATAATAGAAGCTGGACTCACAGTAGTTGACAATCTCCAATAAGAGCAAAACATTGGTGATAAAGCAAAAGAGAACACTGTACATAGTTTTTAACCATCTAACAAAAGTTTTTGATGTCATCAGCCATCCCAGTTTTGAAGTCTAAAATCAAAAATAGATATCCAGGTAAGATGGCAACATGGAATGTTCTTTGGTAGCATGATTGGACAAAACCATGGAGAAAAAAAAAAGTTTTATTCTTAATCCTTTGAAACTAGACCTCAATATCCTTCCTCAAATTGAATTACACATCACCTTGCAACTAGTCCAGTGAAAGAAAATGGGAACTACTTAAAGAGTTAGATCCTAGGGCTGTGCAAAGCTTCAGTCTCTGATTCTATTTGGCGGAGATTTGGCCTGCTTCATCAGCCAAATCTCCAAATCTGAATCAAATCAGGAAACCCTTTAATCTCTCCGAATCAAATTTGAATCCTCCAAATTGATTCAGAGAGCTTCAGAGAGATTCAAAGATTCGGATATAGATATAGCTTTAAATATTTTTTTTACATATCTCAAGGTATCAGGTGGCTCTTGCATGAGATTAAGGAGCAGATGGAGTCTCCAGATGAAGCTGGAGGGTCCCCAGGGTGTTTGGCAATGGACCCGGAAGTGGACCAGAAGCACTTTCTGTCCATTTCTGGGTCCAGGGAGTGCATGGAGGTCCCCACCCCCCAGCTCAGTGACTGGTGCCTCCTGGGTCTGGGGGGTGCACCAAAAGTACTTGTGGTCCATTTCTGGGTCCACAACTGAGAACGCGGGGTCCTCCCCAACCCTGTGTTCCTGTGGGATGCTCCATCCACCCCACTATCACGGCGTTCATGAGCCACACCTGGTACCTCAAGGTATGTAGAAAAAAAACATTTAAAGCTATGTCTATGGCTGAATCACAGATTCTCCAAATCAGCTTCAAATCTTTAGATTTGAATTCAGCCGAATTAGATTGGGACAGGGATCCAAATCAACGAATCAAATCACTGTCCCCAATTCAGGCCAAATCCAAATCCGAATCTGAATGGCCTGTTTCGCACATCCCTATTAGATACTGTCTGTTGCATGTGAGGGAAGCAGAACCTTTGGCATACCTTCAACCTTTGGATGAAATTAAGCAGAGATAGATCATAATATGATTAGTATTTGGAATTTTCTTTTTTTCAACATGTCAGGTGTTTTATAGCTGCTAGATGAAGTATTTGAGAGCTAAACCTGAATAATAAAAATGTAGATTGCTCTTTTTAATTTTATTTTATTAAATTTTAATTTTGGATTTCATTTGTGTACATCAAGCACCAACATTTAGTAGAGAATTAGCCCTTGCAAATCATTCTGTACTTGTTTTTCCTAACTAGTTACATACAAATAACGGTTCATTTTTGGAAAAAGAGAGAATTCAATCTGAAATTCTGCATTGCAGATATAGTCCGGCTGCATACTTCTCAGGTTTGCTATAGAGGAAAGGAATGGTACAATACCTGATTTGCTGATGGACATGTCTTACACTTACACTTTGCTTTGAGGATAGAGAGAGTAATTATTGGGGACAGAGTTTGCAACCTGACCAGAAGTGCGATTGGATTAAGCTCCATGCCCAGCAGCTGTAATGCATTGGGTAATGCTAGCTACCAAAATGTCAATGACTATCTTCTAAAACACTCGACAGAAGGGTGACTGAGGCTGTTGCCCCAGTTATACACCTCTCAGTTACACTACTGAATCTGACTACAGGCTTTAATTTACTTCATACTAAAGGGGAGTAGAGAAAGGCAGCAGGAGAGATGCAAATGCACACAGTGCTGTTCAGGACCTAACTTTAGAATTCTAAGATGGATAGCCAACAACACTGAAGGATAGTTTATATGCCTTTGTACAAATATGACTATTTCTGTATAAAGCAAAAACTTGAATCTTGAACAAATGTACGCGCCTCAGTCATATTAACACGAAGAAAAAGAATACACGTGACTCAAGACTCTATTCATTTACTAACCTTGAACAGTATACTACTGGTGTTTATGGATTAGAAACCTACCTTGGATTCAATACATATATGTTGATCTTCTCTATATACTCCATGTTGCTCATAGTAATTCAAAGTAATATACAACATTTTCACTTTGTTTTTCAATATTCAACGTTTCTCAAAAGTAATTTCTGGTTTGTATGGCCAATGTCTGGCCAAAATTAGGCAACTCTCTAAAAGAATCAGAAAATACTGGGTTTTGTTTTTTTGTTGTCACTTTTTTTCCATAATGAGAGATTCATCGCAACAATACAAGAGAAGACATTGCTAATTTTTCCTGTTCCTGTTTAAATTACTGGAGATAAGAAAAGTAGTGCCCTTAACTAAAGCTAGAATCTGTAGAACATAATACCCAATATTCCACTATAGAAAACATCCAATAAACAGATTTTCATACTTTCATATTCACCTTCACATGAACATCTGTATTGTGCAGTAAATACGGTGACTTACTCTGTCTTGAGTGTAAATTTGGTACCTGTATCATGAAGGTGTCAATTTCATGCCTGATTAATTACTATGAGGTAACGCATATGTAGATGTATTACTGCACGGTAACCATGAGGGCCTCCCTGCTGGATCTGCAGAGCCAGTAGAAAGCTGGCCTGAACCCAGCCCCAGGGCTCCTGATTGGCTGGCTTTCCTGGCTTCAACTTGGGACTTGAAGTTAGTTCCAATGGTGATCCAGGCCGGAAAATGGGAGGACAAAAACCTGATGGCCTTCAACTCTGAAAAATGCAAGGTACTCCACGTTGGGAAGAAAAATCTGCAGCATACTTATAGACTCAGAAGTGCTACACTTGCTAGCACCATGGCTGAAAGGGACTTGGGGATCATGACTGTCCACAAGATGAGCCACCAATGTGATGTTGCAGTTGGCAACGTAAGCAAAACTCTGGCTTGCATTCATAGATGCTTCTCTAGCAAATCTCAGGATGTCATCCTCCCACTGTACTCAGCCTTGGTGAGGCCACAGCTAGAGTACTGCATCCAGTTTGGGGCTCCACAATTCAAAAAGGATGTTTGAGAGAGTCCAGAAGGAGAGCCATGCGCATGGTCAGAGGGCAGGAAAACAGGCCTTATGATGAGGGGCTGAGGGGTATGGGACTACTCTGGATTCCTTTAAGAGTCAATTGGACATTTATCTTGCTGTGGTCCTGTGACCCCAGCTGACTTCCTGCACCTGGGGCAGGAAACTGAACTCGATGATCTTCTGAGATACCTTCCAGCCCTAATGTCTATGAAAATTATTTAGCATCAATAGATTAATTTTCATATTTTTTTCTGTCTGTTGTGTATTGCAGATATGCTTTTAGAACTCAGTCTCATTGGCTGCTGAGCAATCATGAGGAAGGTGTGAAACCAGTGTTATAAAATATTACTTAGTTTTAACAATGACAAAGACCTACCATGTCATTAGACACCATGCCATGTAATCAGACACGATTATACTAGCTAGGAGTGAACTCAGCCTCTGGCAGAATTCAGAGCAGATTCTTGTCACTTCTCCAGGTTGGCTTTGATCCTTTTCACTTAAAATGTTGTCACCAGTCTCCAGTGACTTTATCCTTGATTTGTACTTCATCCACAGACTTGTTGATTTCTGTTGTTTTTTTACACTTTTGATCAAATACTCCTCTTTGAAGTCTAGCTGTTTCTTTGCTTTCATGATTCTGTCCTCTCTTGTTTCTCCTTCTAGCTTAGACTCTTCAAATCTACTCTGATGCCCAGATGACACTGACCTACAGAAGATGGGGAGGAATGTATTCATAAAATTTATATTTTTTGTTTTCTTTTTAAATAAAGAAAGCAAAGAAATATTTGGTTAATTCAGATGCATTGGGTTCATCTACATGAGACAATAACTGCACAGTAACCTAATTGTACTGTGCTGTAGCCTTCAGGGCAAAAAACTATTTTAATATGCTACTGTGCAGTAGTATTAGTCTTCTGTGCAGTTAGCATCACTAAAATGCCATGCACTAGCAGTACTGTGCAGTAGTTCAAGTTACTGTTTACTGATGTAGTACTTGGTTATACAAGGTCTAAACTTAATGTGTAGTAACCATGGGGCATTAATTAACATGTAGATGCAGCCATTGTCACATACATTCCAACCCCATATTACTGCCTTCCTTCTCACATGTTCTAAAGCTGCATGTTATACTCAGTAATTGAATCATCCTAGGTTGCAAGCTATGCTTGAGTTTATGTACATTGTAATGGCCTTTAATCAAACCACCATAATAAATAACAGCCCTCTAAATTAGGTAAATCTAACATCTATGCCCTGAGATTTGTTTTTTTTTATCCTGTGATGGGCTAGCTGGCAGTGACTTAGCCCAGGGGTTTTGAAAGGGCAAAAGATGATTAGAGGACTTGGGATTCCCTTTCCTCACCAATCTGGTAATGATTTCACCCAGGGGTTTTCAAGGAGCAAAAGATGATTGGAGGACTTGGGATTCCCTTTACTCACCAATCAGGCCCCAGAGACTCACCTTCCATGTCCCCTGATTGGCCCCTTGCATCACCTGGAGGGGGATAAAAGTGGCAGAATGGCTGACTCAAGAGAGACCAGTGGGGGACCACAAGGAAGGAGTTTCAAAGAGCTGGCAAGAGCTGAGCCAGCGGGGCAGGAGCAGTTGTCCCAGAAGCACCTGAAGGAGCAGGACCTGCAGGCAGCAGTTGGACCTTCAGCAGCGTGGCATGCAGCCAGCAGGAAAAGCTCCCCGCTGGGCTTCAGGATCCCCTATGAGAGACTCTGGCCAGCAGGAGAGGCACTGCCACTCCAGCAAGGATCTGAGCAGTGACCTGAGAGGTTCCCAGCTTGGCTTCCAGCTCCTCCAATAAGAGGCCAGGCAGCCTGATGTGAGGCAGGGGTGAGTGAGTGACTTGGAGTGACTGAAGTAACAGGGAGAAATTCTTGTTGCAGTGCAAAGGGGTCATCGTGTTTTCCCTCTTTCCCCACTCCAGATACCTAGGCCCTATATTTCTTGTTATTTGACATTTTGTATTTTGTGCCTTCTATATTTCACCAATATTGTTTTGTGCTTTTTATATTTCACCAGTATTGTTTGTTCTCCTGTTTGTGTTGTATATTTTGTTAACCCTGTCTTTTGTCAATGATTGTAGGTGTCTAACCTTTGCTGAATCCTGCCCCCTCGGGGCATTGTAGTGTCTCCTATACCCCCTGGTTTCCTGTTATGTTCCCAGTACTGTTCTCACATTAAAAGGTATACGGTTAAGGCCCCATTGGTGGTCTGGCTCTGCTCTATAGGGGGAGGAGAGTCCCTATACCTCCCACAGCACTTGTGCACCTGCTTTGATCCCTTCAACTGGAGAGGGGGTATCTCCTGGAGTACCACCTGGGTTACAATCCTGTACCTGGAGGGGAACCTTTGTGACTGCAACGTTGCCAGAATGGCAATGTGTACATGCATATCAGTTCTGAGAGATGATTGATTCTGGCTACATATATCCTTGGGATCCTAAAAATTTAGTTCTATAACCTTCACTCAGGCAAAGTTCCTAATAATAGAGGACTGAACCTGCCACTATGAGCATCCGCAATACAGAAGAAAGCTGCCAAATTATATTTTTAATGGAAAGTTCTCTGGTTTAAGGACCTAGTCTGGGAAGCAGGAGGTTCAAATTCTGTTCTTTAACAGATTTGTTGTGTGCCCTGGGGCAATTTTATTATCTTGTGATGGGTCAGTTTTATATTTGTAAAATGAGGCTGATAGCTCTTCCCTACTTCAGTGTACTGTGTACAGTGTAATGTGAGGATAAATGCATTAAAGATTCAAATATTACCAAGACAGGCACTACAAATTACCTTCTATAAAAATAATTTTGGAAAAACATGTAGCCTTTGGAGATTTTCTTTCAAAACTTGTAACTTACATAGTCACACAGTATTCATCTCCTATACAACCTTTCAGCACTTTAATTATAGGGACCACATACCAATTACTTTCCTCTAAAGTAAGGATATCAAACTGCAGGCCTGGATCAATATGTAAGCAAGATCAGGTCATACCTAACCCAACACACAGGGCTGTTCTGATAGTGCATCTCAGATAGCACATTTCCTATGCCAGCCCTACATGCAACCTGCAAAATGAACAGGATCAGTGTGTGCTGCATGTGGCACATGAGACTGAACTGGCTTTATGTACTGCACATGGCACAAGGGGGGGTGCATGTCATGCAGTGCCCCACCAGACTGGTTCTGTAAGCTGGTTCCAGTATACCTAGACAACCGCAAACTCTGGTTCAGCCCCAGAGTCATCTCACAGGGCCAGTCTGGCTCAAGAACTACATAGACTCATAGAAAATTAGGGTTCAAAAGGACCTTAGGAGGTCATCTAGTCCAATCCCTTGTTCAAAGAAGGACCATCACCAACTAGATCATCCCAGCCAATGTTTTGTCTAGCCAGGTTTTATAAACCTCTAAGGATAGAGCTTCTACCTTCTCTCTGGGTAACCTGTTCCAGTGTTTTACCACCCTCCTAGTGAAAAAAATTCTTCCTAATATCTAACTTAAACTTCCCGTGCTGCAACTTGAGACAATTGCTGCACATGTCCTGGACTGACCTTCTGTGCTGTGTTCATTGTCCACAGCACCAGGTCCAGCCTGCATACGAGTCTGTATCCTTACAACATAGGTGGTGCATGGGGTCAGTCTAAGACCCACCAGCCAGATCATAGGGTTACACAAACCAGATGCAGGCAATGGCCTGTATGTTTGACACTCTTACTTTGAAGTTCATGAATCTGGGCAGAAAAAGAAGAGAAATGAGTGAAGCCTTGACTCCAATATGGTATTGGGTAGCTCCATGGAGCTAACGTAGGTCAGTAGTAATCTGCTAAACTTCTGGGACACTAGATTGCTTCCCTATTGAGTGGTAGAGTTAAGTTCCATCTTATAGTTAAGGCACAATTTAAATAAATGATGTAAGTTATTTGGGGCCAATTTCTTAACTTCCTCTGAAGGCAGTAAGTTTTATTAGTGTTTGTAATAAATCCTTAACAATGGCACTGTCTGGATTTATATAAACCTTTCACAAATTTTCCTAACTTCTGATGACTCTGGAATCCAATATCAAGTCAATAATCAGGTAAAAAGTTAACTTGACCTTCAATTATACTTGCTGGCATGCTGCTCTTAGTATACTTTAAAATAGTTCTTATAGAGATACTATAATATTCTATTTTCCCTTTCACGGGGACACTATCATATACCCAGAACCACAACTCTTTTTTTTTTAAATAAATGTTACAACAGTTCTTCTGCATATTTTTTTCCTTCTCCTTCTCCAGGGTAACCATAGGATTAATAGAATTTTCATGACTCATGGTGTGCTCCACTGAATATCCATTTCCTGCATTCAAAATACCACAGGGTTACTAATTAAAATAAGATATTATTTGCAGCCCACTAAAGATGATCAAAGTGATGTCTATTTAAGCAATGAATAGTTCTCTTTTTGTGGCAAGGCAGAACTTCGTCAGATTTTACGGATTTTTTTTCTTTTTTCTTCTTTTTTTTTCCTGGTCTTTCCTTGTGGAAATTTGTAATAACCTAGCAGTTAAAATTCATGATCTACACTTTTGTGTCATTATTATTGCATTAGCATGAAATTATGGTTCTAGTTAGTCATAATTATACTCATAATTATACAATTTATCACTATAGGTCCTCCTGGAAATTTTATTGGAGGAGTTATTAACATTAATAAATTGTTTTTCTTCATATCCATATTATTAATTCACCTCATGTGTGATATGAACTATCAGCCATAAAATTATTACAAACCCTCTACTCTGTATAACCGATTTAATGATATTGAGTCTGATCACCTTTCATCAGTTTTTTGCACAGAGATTTTGCATTGAACACCAATGGTAAACACTGCAGTATTCAGAAAAATGTTATGACTCTAACATCCCCACGGGTCTTGGTGGAGTTGTCTTGACAGATTTTTCCAGAACTGCGCTACTTTCCTCAAAGTCTGAGATACTTTGAGAAAGGTGAAACGTAGAACCAGTTGGAAATATCTGATTGAAATGCATTTTCATTAGAAAACACTGATTGGCCCAAACAAAACCCTTCTGTAGATTAAAGAGAGTAGCTAATAATGTAATAGGTACAGCCTGAGCATATGAAGACTAAAGTTAAAATCCTTGCACTGCCTGGGTACGTCCACATGAGCGCATGTGTGGTGTATGCAGCACCACAGACCCATCTGTGGCATCACACACTGCACACACCACACATGCAGGCATTCTCTGCACTGCTAATTTTCAGCATGGGCAGCAAGAGGCGGGTTATACAAAGAGATCCCAGTGTCAAAAAAAATGTGCACTAGAATAAAAGCGGGGTGACACACACGGTGGCAGTGTGTGCTGCCTGAATCCAGGGCTTAAATCTATCTTGCCTACATTCTAGGTAATGTAGGTCAGTGCTGTGACCACCAGTCTGTTTTGCAGTAGGTTTCTTTCACACTCCACATGCATGTAAACTTAACTAATCATGTATGCATGTACTGGAACTTGCCTTCCTGTGTCTCAGTTTAGTGATCTAAGCCCACAGACTCAGTCAGTTTCTTTGGCTGTTTTTTAAACCCTCAAATCATCTTGGTTTCAGAAGATCCATGTCCTGTTCAGCTCCAGTGAAATACTTTTTGTAAGAATGACAGGAATTTTTAAAACTTTCAGAGGATGAGAAAACCACTTCCCATCCAGCAATAGCATAACATTTTTGTGAGAAGTGGCAAAGGGTGAAGACTTATATTTCTGTGGTTCTTTTCTGAAATAATTTAATTATAATTTTTAAAGAAGTATTAGTTTCTTAGAGCAGGCATCAACAGCCTTTGGCCCACAGGTCGGATTTGGCTTGTGAAGAGATTGGATCCCACCCATGGCAGGCTGGGGAATTGGCAGCACGCTCTGGCCATGACAGTGGAGGAGGTATTCCCAGGGTCCCACTACTTACCTTTTCGCTTTCTTACCTACACAGCCTCTTCTCAGTGCTGTGGAGTATGAGGATTTGTGACCTGAAGTGACAGATGGGTCATAAGCAGGGGCCCACAGTGATGCCAGCCACTGCCCTAGACCTTCTCTATATAAGATTCCTGGTGGTAAAAGAGAACAAATATTATGCTTCAACTGTGTGCACTGATTATTTTCTTTCAAGATCTTTAATAAGCACAGTGCTTTACAGAGTCTTGGAACTGGGAATGAAAAGGAAATTATTAGCATAATTAAAGCTTCAAAAGGCAAATCAGTTTACCTCTAAAAGTTCCCAGAAGGTAGGACATTAGGTTCCAAGAGACCCTTGTGTATTTGCTATGGTCAATAGTCTAAGAAAGAAAGATGGCCATTAGAAACTATGATACACAAATAATTGGATTTCTACATGCTGTATTTATTTACAAAATTTTAGAACTGAAGGAAGGAATATATATATAGGTATGTATTTGCACATATGTGTATGAACACATGCACACGCAACATTAGTTATTTATTTCCAGAAGTCCCAAATTTTGCTTGTTGCTATTCAAACAAAAAGTATGATAGTATTTGTCCCCACTGAGGAACTCTTACTAGCACATAATAAATGGAAAGCTTTGATTAATTCAGCATTGCTCAAATACTTCAGAAAATGTGGCTGTATTTGGTTAATTTATTTCAATGCATACTGGTTTTTTAAAACCCAGTCTGAACTGGCTGAGCCATGCAGCTTTTGGGTAGATAAAGAAGAGCAAATTAAAGATGCATTTGCAATTGATATTGCTGACAAGGAAGTGTCACTGAAGTTGCAGATGGATTCAGAGCTGACACTCAAGAAAGCTATTCAAATAGATCATCACCAAGTGCTCATTAAGAAGCAAAATACAGAGTAGGTAACATTAAAGGACCTAAGGAATTTGCTCATCGGTCAGTTTCATCCTAAGCAAGATAGAAACAAAGAATATGTTTCAGAAAAGTCAGAAAAGTAATAGATTTCAGACAGGCAGTTTAGCAACTGCAAGTGTGATCAAGGAAAAAAAAACACACCTACCCAGCCCAATGCATATAATGTAGGACATGCAAATCTGGGTCCTTTGGGGTGCCCCGGCCTGCTAAAATGCTGAAGGATGTAGAAAATCAGCAAGTTTTTGGGAGCAGACTATCAGTGGAGAGGACACTAGTTTAACTATGGTATTTGAAATTACAGAAAAATCATGTATTTTATAAAGTAATTGAAACAAAAGTTGTGTGGCAAAGACACTGAATTTTATGATAAACACAGGTGCAGGCTATTGATAGTGCAGAAAGTAGACCCGAAGTTTGCACAACAAATAAACCTAAAGCCTATAACAGTTAATGATACAATTCAGGAGGGAAAAGTTTATTTAGTCAAAAAGTATATTGGGGAAATATTATTAATTTAATATTTTCATTATGTTAGGTACACAAGTAAACAACCTGCTAGGGCAGGCCGAGCCAAAATATGTAATGAATGCATTTATGGAGGAAATTATTCTAGGTGGTTATTTTGGAGAAACCATGAATAATATACATTTCTCAGAAAAGGTCCACATGAAAATCTACTCTGGCTACTCCCACTCATTCTTAATACCTTATAACAAGCTGATGAAATATAAAGAAACATACTGATATTTTCTGTACAAAACAGAACATCCCTTTGGCAATTACTTGAGCTGGTACTTGGTGATTAAAAGTCAGATGTTAGCCTCAAAAAAGGTGTATTGTCTGTTGACACTGATAAAGGATCAAAAAAGATCACTTCTAATACAGAAAGATGAACTTTATTACAGTGAGGAAAACTGCATTGTCCTTGATGGAACTCTTGGTTTTTCTCTTTGCTTCCCTAAAAAGTTTCTGCCTAGAATATTCACTTGCTTCCCTTCCTTTTAAGGGAAGAACATACACATCCAAAAGAATGCAATTTTAGGATCCTTTTAATATCAGAACTTTTATAAACCTGTGGAAGCTATGTACAGTTTATTTCACCAGTAAGGTAGAACAGCCTACATAAGGTGAAATAAAATAAAGTGTCCTCTCCTCAACTCAAATTATTATATCATAAGTCTCAGGGGTGTGACTGGCATGGAGCTATTGCACTATAGGAAAGCTAGGGTGTTTAACCTAAAAAAATAAGATTTTTTTCTTCATGTCACACTCCAGATTATTAAAATGGGCTTCCCAGCTGATCTGCAATGCCTGTGGAGTTCTTAAGGTAGCACTGACAAAGATGGTATCTAGGTAGGAAAAATAGCCTTTTCCTCACTTGATTCCTGATACATGCTTTGCCTTCTTGAGCCTCAGCGTAAGCAAAATGAGCAGAATGAAAAAAAAATGCCTGAGGCACTGCTGGTTTGGGCTGTTTGTTGTTTTTCAGAAGCTTTTCAAACAGGCTGTAATTGGCAGCTTTTAAACGCCCTTCCTATTCCCAGTGTTTGTCATGTTTTAAGATACATTTACATGCAGTTTCTGGAGGCTAGAATTTTCATTTCCATTTTTGTTCCTTCTTCTTCCTTGTTTTCCTTCCTTTATTGATGATTTTTGTTCTAGCTGGACCTGATGCTTTTATCATACGTTGTTGTAGTCTTTCCATGGCTTTGTCCCCAATTTAGCATCCCTCATGATATGAGACAAGACCATGTACAGTCAATGAGATTACTCTATATTAAAATAACTGGACACAGAGGCAGCATCCAGATGAGCACAGGTGCTTGGTTCCTCAAGGACAACTAGCAGCAGGACACCTTGTGCCACTGCTAGTTTTCCCCAGGGAATGCCCATACCATGCACCGTCTTTCCCATAGCAGATTATCTTGGGTTGGATAGGGGATGCAGGGGCAAGAAACTGTGTTGACCCCAGCAGCCTTATCTGGGGCTCTGGGGGGATGGGGAAGCTGCAGTCACACTGTTCTTCCAGCTTGGAACCTAGCTGGCAGCTGGAGTATGGCCCCGGCTTGGCAGGCTCTGTTTTGAGTGGCATACACTGACTGCACACGTGCTGCCCCACTTTTTTTCTGCTCAGGTTTTTTTGACCCCTGGATCTCCAGAGGTCAAAAAACACCCCCAAAAACAAACCACTGCATTGCAAGGTAGCAGCAGCACAGGAAACTCCTGAACGTGTGGTGCATGGCACCACATACTGCACAGCTGAGCTCGTCTGAACTTGGCCAGATAGTTCTGAAATTCACTCCAAGTTTGTTTCAGTAGGTAGTCATGCCCACACTGCTTAATGTCTGCACACAGGTCTCCCTAAAATCTTGGCTGGATGAAGGTCCTATAGAGTGCCTTGTGGAGTACGTTGTGTTCCTAGGGGCAAGACTATTGGTTGTCACATTTAAGTATAAACCCAGAAAAGGGAGCAGGAATGTTACTCAAATGTCAGTTCCCCAGGGTATTATACTTAGAGGGACTGTATTTCTTTGAGGGGGTTATCAGTACCACGCACCTGTAAATATACCCATCCATCAGTCTCCCTGTACAACTCTGCAATGGGAAGATAGCCCTGGCTCACTCAGAAAACAGTAATTTCTGAAGCTGGCAGTATTAGTGGCAGTTCTTATACCTCTGTGTTCTCCCTTGCATATTGTAAATAAATTATAGGATGAGAGGGGATAAAAAGCACCTTTTCCTCCTTTTAGCAAAAGCATAGGGCCCAGAATATATAGAAAGTCAATGACTGTGGTATGTTTTTGTGGATTTAATTCCAATTATCCTTCCCTTTTTCCAGCTCAGATAAAGTTCATGCACAGTGAGATCTGCAAAATGGATGCTTGAATTATTATTTTTACTGTTAACTGTTGCTTAGGAAAGTGAACTCTGTTGCTGTTCATATTGGCTGCTTTAGTCAGTCCCTGCCTGATAACTGTTCTTAGAATGAGGCTGTGGAAATGAGGTGTCCTACAAGATGGATGATCTCCTTTTCTTGCTTACACTAGCAGCTGTTGCTTTGTAGGCTGGCTTCCCTTTGTGTCTCCCCGGGATGCATTGTCAACCCAGCTACAGGGCCTGGTGCAGTACAGATTCTCAGTGTTTGTCCTGGAGCTTGCTCACTCTTTGATAAAGCAGAACAAAAATGTAACTAATATTCAGTGACAAACATGATAAATAGGGGGGAAAAGATACCAGAAATTCATTAGAAATAACAAGAAATATGCTGTGCTTCCTTGCATAATAAAATTCCAACCAAAATAAATACAAAATCCATTTTAACAAAAAGGCTTATTTTAAATCTTTCCACTACTTTTCCACTATTTCATTCCAAAAAGCTCTCATCAAAATTTAGGTGCTTAAAAAAAAATGTAATAAATAAGCTTTTTACAACAAGAGCTAGATCTCTGAAAAGAAATAAGCTGGAGGGAAGAACAATTTAAGTTTCATGCTTAACAATGTGATCTTAAATATCTGGGGCTTTTTTATTAGAAATTAAATCTCAGTGATTAAAGATGATTTCTCCACTTCAAAAGCTGGTTCTAAGACCCCAATAAAATGAATCTGTTTTATATCCTTATTATATTGCACATTCATAATTTTGCTGCTTGTTTTTGCCAGTTGTACCTAATATACAACACGAAACAGACAATTGTAAAATTTTTATTTCATCTGAACTATGAAGCCTCACACAGTTCAAAGGATAAGTTCAGACTTATTATTTTTCTCTGTTTAATCTCTTCTATGCTTCTAACTTCATTAAGAGCAAAATACAAAAAAAAGACAACAAACACTTTCAGACAGAACCTGACAGCCTTCCATCTTTTATACAGTCATTTTCAATTACGGCCCAATCCCATAATTCCTATGGAGAAGCTACTATTGAATTCTATGAAAGTTTTGTTTTTACAAAGATTCCAGGATTGGTGTCTCTCATATGTAAACTCTATACAGATGATTTTGAAGGAGAAGAAAACCCACAATAATCTAACAATCTTTGCAGACTGATGCAAAACAAATTAAATCCAAGAGAAGGTTTCTCATTGATATAAGCTTTGAATTAGACAACAATATACTATATATGTTACATCTGTTTCTAGCATTTAATGTACATAGAAGCATAAGCTTTTATATCACCGTAACAATTGAGTGCCTTATGTAAAAGCTTTATAGTAATAGTGGATTTTTCTGGCATAAGGTTACTGCTTGGGGCAGACTTTGTGTTCTTATTTTTTAACATCTTAATCATTAACCTTTGGCCATTTGTTTGTGTGACTTACAAAGGTTTGCTTCACGTTTTGCTCGGTTCTGTAGTAATAATTTTAGAAGTCAAATAAAGTTAAAATCTGAATTATATTTTAAAATGTTAAAAAAAATGCACATGCCTTCTCAACATTTTTGTCATCAAACTCCCAATAAAACTTTGTAATTAATACTATTCATCACACTGCAGATTAAAAAGATTCCTTGTTATACATAAAAAACATGGTTACTTTAACACAAATCTTATTCAGATTAAATTATTCAGATTTTTATATCAAGAGTATTTCTAAATACTTTTAATACATGGTCCCATTAGCAGAAATCAGAACAAAATTAGAAACAATAATTTTATAGTCAATGCAAATGTAGTTTGGATGGTTGATCTAGCTTTAAAATTCTGGAACTGAACTTAAAATGGTTGCAGTTTGAAAGTACAATAATACATAAAACTACATCTTTTTGAGCATATTTAGGTCACAGCTGCCTGAAAAGTAGCTGTGAAATAATGCAGCTTGCTGAGGAATTGTTTTGGTATCCATTTGTTTAGTCTTACACTTTTACAACAGAAAAATATACATTTAAATGAAATAAAAATGCAAAGTTTAAGACAGGCATTTTTTATAAGGCATATATGCTAGGAATTAAATAAAGGACTATTTCATTTCAAACAGAGTAGATCTCTATTTCCAGTATTATCCAAGTCACAAAATGAATTAATTTTATACACTCTTCTTTTCTCGTTAAGATCCTCAACATGAATATAGTCAGCTGTCCTTTTTCAAATGAGCAGACTCTTTCAGCTATCTGATTCATTCTGCTTCTGCTGAAACTACACAGTAACTCCCAACAAGTTGAGGCCAAATTAGGGTGCTCTTTGAATAGAATATACAATGAATCTGTCATTCTAAAGGTCTGCCAGGAAAAGGTTTTTTTTTCCTTTATATTCTCCTTCTCATGTTCCACTCCATTTCTGAAAAGATGCTAAGTGCCATTAAATGCCATTTTAATTTGTTGACTAATGAATAAAGACGTGGCTCCTGTGATAACCACATTCTTGTGTTCATATCTCATTTTCTTCCTATGTAATTGTCAGTGCATGTTTCTGCAATTAGATAAATCTCCAAAGATCTTAATAGTCGCATAAAATGGATAAACTGAATAAAATACCTGTTTACTTTACTTTCAGTCACTTGGGAGTGGCTTTTTTTAATGGGACCTAGAGACCTACCTTTGTATTATCACAAACTTTTAGCCACTGCCTTGCATAACTAGATTCTCTGTCTAGAGGGAGCTATTCTGGTGCTTCTGAATATCTGTGTGTTGTGTTCTGGAACTCAGCTGTACACTATAAACCTAGGCAGACAAGGTTCCTTGGGTGAATTTGATATCTTTTATTGGACCAACCCAAATAGTTGGAGACTAGTTATTAAGCAAGCTTTCGAGTTCATAAACCCTTTGGTTTAACCCTGTGGGGACTTTTACAAATTTATCCAGCTTAAACCTCTTACCATATTTTCTCCTAGAGAAAACTGAAAAATATGAGGATCCCCTTTCTAAAAGTTTCCCCATAGAATTTTCACAAGGGGGCGGGGGGGTTTTGGGGTCCCCCCACCATTTCATAAGAGTGCATTCCCAATTTTCTCAATTTCGCCTAGGAAAGGGGTAACCAAATTTACGTTTTGATAGTAGGGTTTCTAGTGTCTAGAAGGTTTGGTGCCATTCTACAAAAGAAGTTGTGTGAACCCCAGATGTTTAACTTTAACTTCCTACTATCTTAACAAAGTATGTGTATGACGTTGTGATGCATTTTTTGCATTACTAGAATCACATAACTGCTGAAACAGTTTCTTCCGTTTCTTCCTTAACTTGTTTGTTAGTCTCCCAAATCTGGTGAAGAACTTCTGCTACCATTACACTTCCTTGCTTCCTCACTGGGTGCACCTACACGTGCAAATATCATGCAGCAATAAACTCGAGCAATAAACTCAATTCATGCTGAAGTCAGCTTCCCCCAGGTGCAGTGTCTTCATGTATGCACAAGACCAGAGCTATTTGAGCAAGGGAGGAACAGGCCTGGGCTGGCAGGGAGCCTGGGGGGTCAGCCCCAGGCTCTGGGTGGTAGTGTCAGGCTATGGAGAGTTGCTGTCACTGTCTACGTGTGCACCAAATGACTCCTCCATAGGATATTACTTGTTCTGGACAGTACCATCTTATAGCGGAGTTAGTTAATTTACTGCACCCTAATATGGGCACATGTATAGATGATGACACTTATATTGAGGAGATAATTAGCCAATTCTACAGTAAAGTGCACATATAGATGCATGCACTGAGTAGCCCTGAGGCCATTTTGGGAAACACTGCAATACTGTAGAGAAATTCTTGGGGGTTATAGTACATAGCTACTGGAAAATATGACTGCTAGCTTCAAAACTGATGCACTCCATTGATAACATCAGAATCACATTTTCTGCACCACTTTTCTACATCATAGAATCATAGAAAATTAGGGCTGCAAGGGACCTCAGGAAGTCATCTAGTCCAACCACCTGCTCAAAGCATCAATACATAATTAGATCATCCAGGCAGGGTTCTGATGAGCTGGGCCTTAAAAACCTCCAAAAATGGAGAGTCCACCACCTTTCTAGATAACACATTCCACTGCTTCACCATTCCCTCCCAGTAAGAAAGTTTTTCTAATATCCAACCTAAACTTTCCTTTTTGTAACTTGAGACCATTCCTCCTTGTTCTGTCATCTACCACAACTGAGAACTCTACCCTTTTTGGAACTACCCTTCAAGTAGTTAAAGACTTCTAATTAAATCCTTCTCCACCCCCACCCCACCAATATTGTCTTCTGCAGACTAAATAAGCACCGTTCTTCAACCTCTTCTCAGAAGTCATGCCCCAGCCCTCCAATCATTTTCATTGCCCTCCAGTGGAGTCACTCCAACTTGTCCACATCTTTTCTATACGGGATTGGGGTTGGGGGGAGGAGCAAAACTGGACACAGGACTCCAGATGTGGCCTCACCGGTGCAGAACAGAGTGGAATAATCACTTCCCTTCATCTGCTGGCAATGTTCCTACTAACGCAGCCCGGTATGCCATTAGCCTTCTTGGCAGCAAGGGCACACTGCTGACTCATATCCACCTTATCCATCTATCCTTCTTTCACTTCACCCAATATACATTTCCATTTAGCTTCCATTTAGCCCCTTCAAAATATCAAGCACCTATATAATCATGACCTAACCTTAGGATCTCCTTTTTCAATGTATCTATGAGCATGTTTATGCAGTCTTCCATGTAGTATTCAGGACTACTGCTGATAATCTTAGTCTTGCTTACTGCAGAAATATGGCAGTATGGTCAATTTAGAGGGGCTCCTAACTGTGTGCACCAGGAAGCTGTGCAAACAAAAAAAAATTGAGAGTTGTGTTGAAGGACATTCTCAAGAGTGCTCTGAGCTAGTTACCCTGGGATTTGACATGAACTGTGCATGAGTGAATGGAAAGAGCATATGTCTTGATAGTGGTCTCACACATGACACAGAGGTGGGGTAGGTAACTGTTATTCAATCAGCTGATACTGTACACAATATATGTTAGTTTTCCCCATACCATATATAATAGGTTATTTTTAAATTCCAAATGATCCTGCTGTGAAAAAATATGTTTTTCCTATTGTTAGAATTGGTTCTGCATCTTCAACTGTCTATACAGGTTCAGTGGT
Organism: Caiman crocodilus; assembly: GCA_030014935.1. Classification (NCBI taxonomy): domain Eukaryota; kingdom Metazoa; phylum Chordata; order Crocodylia; family Alligatoridae; genus Caiman; species Caiman crocodilus. Next base: position 110,935,404 of record JAGPOW010001296.1, read on the forward strand.
TGCTGAGGGATTTCCATTTTATAATCGTGACATGCATTCTGTCTTCAGAATCTTTGGGTGGTGGGGTGCATGCATTCCTGGTGGCAGCATTGTACAATAGTACTACAATAATGTTGTTTCTTTCCATGCTACCATCACACCTTACCTTTAAAATATGATCTGTAACAAAAAGTTTACTGAACTGAGAAGAAAGATCTAAACAGTGTCATCTTTTCTTGATTTCATCTACGTGACAATGATTTATGCTTAATTCCTTCATTTCTTAATTTTGAAGTCAAAAGACTAAAATTCACAGGGTGGGCTGGATCTGCTCTCTGGCATGTGCTAAATAACTGTAATCAAACTGCTGAGAGTACAATTGAGCTCTATTTATATTGTATACAAATTTGTACTAAGTGGTGCTATAATTAATCTTTGGTAACCATTGGCTTTTTTACATTTACATTACATTTTAGTACTATCAGTTCATTGCTATATAAATAGGAAACCCATTATAAGCTCTTAAAAGAATTATTTTAATACCTTTAAAGCATTGACTTGTGAGGCTAAGGATTTGAGAAGCAGTATCATAGGGAGTAATTTTAATGAAAGGCCAGAAACATTTGAACATGGTTCAGAGATCAGTGCTTCCATACACTTAAGTTGCTTGTCTCATTCTGATTATTTATGAAAGAAATAGTTGTTTTTCTAAACTATTCCCAATTGCATGAATAGAAACAATTCTTTCTGATTTTTTTTTATATAGTCAAAGCATGCTATTTAAGATGATGAATTAAAATGGCATTCCTGTGGAAATATACAAACTATGACATCCATATGACTACCAAATTATTTCTATTCTGTTTATTATTACAATGAATGCTAATAGGCATTTACTGTAGTAACAGTAATCATAATGAAATTCAATTTAAAATGAATTAACAACAGGACACAAATGTTACACATGGAACTGACAGCTTAAAAAAGTCAAATACAGAATCCAACAGTAATTGTCCAAAAAATCAAATCCATCTATTTTTTTAGGAATTTTTAGCTGCGAGCCTATATGACTATATTATTGTTACTTAAGTAAATACGGTGTTACAAATAAAATCATGTTTTGACCCAGGAAGAGAAAAGTATTAAGTCACCAGATACCTTAGTTTATTTTGTCTGGATCACCATGCAAATGATCAAAAGCTATAATTCTGTAAAGCATATAATGAGATCCATAAATAGCACATTGTCTAAAGCACACTAACCACAGAATGTGTAAAATTATTTCCATTAAACTGGAGCCTATGTCTGTGATTTGTAATAATAATATAATAATAAAAGGACAGTAACTGTTATTTCAATATTATGTTTCAAATAAAAAGCGTTCTTAAGATGAAATATTTTGCAAATTACCTTAACCAAAATAATCAATTGTCTTGAAAAGTGATTTTGGTGATCTCTTAGTATTGAATGCTTCTTTCTTAGGAAAATAAATTGTTTCATAACATAGAATACTAATCAATGTTTACTTTGATAATTTTGTTCTTTAAATGAAGACCTCTTTTCTTAGAAAAAAATGTTTGCACTAGGGTCAAAATCAAGACCTCAGCATGATGGGACAAAAATCTATTGTACATAATAATGCAAGTGCTGTGTTTTGATATACTCATTTAATTTTCCCTGTCCTATAAATCTACATGCCTAAAAATGCTCTCATTTTACAGTCTAATGTTTGTCTGTTCAGGCCTATGTCCAACAGTTTTAGCAAAATTCCTGTTATTTTAAGAGTTTGTGTGTGATGCAGCAAGTAAAGAAGGTACTAATTTGCTGCAATACTTTGCAACACACTACATCACCAGGGAGCTTCCCAGTGGTCTACAGTGTACATGCATGTCTCAGTTTGAGATATGACACAAATTTCTATGGTTAGCTGTAGTTCTTCTGAGACATGGATAATTGTTTTCTATCATCTTGTTACAGTAAGGTATATCTATTGCCATATTCATAACTATAATACTTCAAGTAAGATCAAATGGAATCCTGTACTGATACCTATTTTTTTGTTTGCAAATTTAATCTACTAGCATAATTTTAATCCACTGAATATGAACTAACCACTGACAGTTGATCAATGGATATCTGCTCAATATCTCAATTAAATTAACCACATGTATTAATCCAGAAAAAGAAGGCCATTTATATGTAATCATACAAGAAAGCTTATTTTTAAGGGACTCCTCTGGGAAATTTATTCAAAGCAGAAATCACTTATCTTTGCCAAAGTTCCCAAAAGTTTTTGTGCCGTGACCCGGCAAACCGTGGCCCAGCAGTCATAGCTGACCGTGGCTTGAATTTCCAGCCAGAAGACATATAAGAATACCCCCACCCCCCAGGCAGGGGAGTGGGCCAAACCCTGCACTGCTGTGCACTCTGTAGAGGGAGCCGCAGCCTCTTTTCCTGGCTCTGTGGGCTGCAGTTTGCTAGTCTGTGGCCACTTTCGGCCAAGCAGCCCACCATGCTGTGGACTGGCAACCTATCCACTCCGGTCTGGCACTGGGCTGCAGCCTGGGGATTGAGAACCCCTCATGTAGTCAATCAAGTGCCAATTATTAGATTCCAGGTGTTACAAGTATGTCTTGAACCTATTTTCCTGGAACGACAGGACGTTGGTGATGGTGAGTCCATGCTCCATGCATTTGGTCAAGAGGAGGATGCCACTGGAATTCACCTTTCCCATTTCATCCTTGCTGGTGGTTGTGTTTCAGAGGTTCAAGTCTCTTCTAACTCTGGCATTGAAATTGCCAAGCACAATAAGTCTCCCTCCCTCCAGGACATCAGAAAAGTCAAGGTTAGCATTGACTTTCTCGGTTTCATCTGCAGCATCAAGTCAGGGCACATAGATTGATGACAATGGCATATCGGTTCCCTGCAACTGAATTGTTTTATGAAATCATTCTTAATGCAATACGTTCATCTTTTTGCTTCATGGAAGATGGACTTAACCAGACTAAATTACTGTTAATATATCAGAGAGAGGGAGGCAACGGAGCTGCAGTTTTAACCATCATACCACATTAAACTTAGCCATCTCCTAAAGTGAACTTCCTCTAAGGATGAGAATATAATTCAGTTGGTTTCATAGCAGAGTTCACCAGGTACAGTGTTAATTATTGCTTTCTATACAAGTGCTTAATGCCATGAGGACATTCAGAATATAGAATCACAGAAAATTAGGGTTGGAAAGGACCCAGGAGGTCATCTAGTCCAACCCCCTGCTCAAAACAGGACCATCCCCAACTAGATCATCCTAGCCAAGGCTTTGTCTAGCTGGGTTTAAAAAAAGGATGGCAATTCCACAACATCTCTGGGTAATCTGTTCTCATGGGGGACTTTAATTATCTGGATATCTACTAAAAGATAACACAGCAATGCACAAACAGTCATAGTCCAGTAAATTCCTGGTGTGTGTGGGGGATAACTTTCTGATACAGATGGTAAAGGCTAACAAGGAGGAAAGCTCTTCTCAACTTATTGCTAACAAATAGGAAGGAATTGGTTGAGAATGTGAAGTGATAGGTAGGTTGGATAACAGTGACCATGAAATGAAAGAGTTCATGATCTTAATGGTGGGTAGGAAGAAAAGCATCACAATAAAGACATCGGACTTCAGAAAAACAGTTTTTAACCAACTCAAGAAACTGGTGTATGGGATCTCCTGTGAGACAATTCTAAGATCAAAAGGAGTCCAAGAGCGCTGGCTGTACTTAAAAGAAGCTCTTTTAAGGGTAGGGGAGCAAGCTATCCTGATGTGACAGAAGAAAGGGAAGTGCAAAAGAAGACAAGCCTGGCTACACAACAATCTTTTCATGACTTGAAACAAAAAAAAGGAATCCTATAAAAAGTGGAAACTTGGTTGTCGTACTAGGGAAGAATCTAAGAATATCACATAGTCAGGCAGGGAGAAAATTAGGAAGGTGAAGGCATTATTTGAGACGCAACTGGCAAGGGACATAAGAGGCAAAAAAAAAAAGGATTGTATACGTATGTCAAAAGTAAGAGGAAGACCGGAGAAACTGTAGATCTCTTACAGAATACAGAAGGCCATCTAGTTTTTGAAGCTAATTTGAAGCATGGGGATGCTGAATACATGAGATGTGGAGGATGCTGGAGTGCTCTAATTAGCATGCTCCAGCAGACTTGATTAGTTGAGTCTACGCTGATATACTTTAATTACAGCCTGTCAGAGCAGCATTCCTGCATTTCTGCAGGCACCCATAGAGAAGGAGGAAACAGCCTAGAGTAATGGCAGAACAGAACAGAGATTACTTGGAGAAGCTAGATGCTTTGAAGTTAGCAGGGCTGACTTGTATGCACAATAGGATAATTGAAAGAATTGGCTGAGAAAGTTTTGGAGCCATTGCACATCTTGGGGATCACATCCTTGGAACTTTTCAAGTGCAGGTTAAACAGACAGTTGGCTGGGATGATTTAGTCAGGGATGATCCTGTGTTGAGCATGGAGATGAACTAGATGACTTTATGAAGTCCCTTCCAGCCCTGCTTTCCTATGATCCTGTAATCCCAGCTAAACATCTATATATGCACTCAAAGCAAAAGCAGCAATAAAAAACCCCACCAGAAGTCATTTTCAGAGCAAAAATGATGTTTCAAATCACTGTGCTGTCTTCAGTTTATTAGACTCCAAGTACCTGACTGGATTCAAGTGCATTTAGAGGGCTGCAGTGAGCTTCTTCACTACCAAAACCGAGATGGAAGTGGTATGCTAACCACTGGAGAAAGGGGGTGGTGATGAGACGTCTTGATTGCTACTGCTCTCCAAATGACAAAGGCAACTGCTATCGCTGCCTCTGTTGTTATAACAGTATTGTCTCAAGAAGAAGCAGTTCTGTCTCCCCAGAAACTTCATAAGGTGCCATGCTTAATCCTACCTCCTGCATATGCTATTGGGCATAGGACTGGGCCCGCTGTGACAAAGACTTCCTGGTGTGGGGGAGCATCATTCTACTCTCACCCCCTCCCTGAGGTACATTGCTGGGTATGGGATTGCACCTGGCTGCTTCTAAACCAGTACCGTTCGGGGCTGCCCCTGTCATGGCAAAGACCCCTCAGGCAGAGGTGGAGGTGAGGAGGGAAGCATTCTGCTCTGCTTGCCTGCCCCCTTAATTATGCTATGATATATGCACAGCTTTTAGGGACAGATCCAAAACAACCTAGGTGACCACAGTGCAGCTTAGAACTTGGTGCCTAAATCCAAATGATCAATCCACAAAAACTTAGCTTACTAGTTAGGTCACAGACACCTAAGAAGTTTTTTACCACACAAGCTATTTAGAGATGTGCAATAAGTTTCTATCTCCATTTGTGCCTCTAATTTTCAGGTTTTTAGCCCTATACGTCATATTTTCACCACTTGCACAGTGCATGTAGACTGGGCAGTACACTAGGCTACTCAGTGGCTAAACTACTAGGCTACTCAGTAAATGTATGAAGGTCATGAAAATGTAGCCAGAAGAGCCCTCATAACTGTGCTGCATTGTCATGATGCCTCTTTTGCTTTTGTGTTCTGGCCCTATTCGTCTTTTCTACATCACAGCTCAGCTTCAACTGAAATGGTGAAGACTGCCCTCCTCACAGCCTGGCCTATAGACTCATAGTTTGGCCAGTCCCCTGAAAGCTTAGAGATGTAGTTTGAACCTCAAGCTGAGGTAAACATTTTGAGGATTTGACCCTGAGACTGTATTTTTTCACCACACACATTGTATTTTACATAAGAGAGAGAAAGTCAGAGTAGTTTTAGAAGTAATATTGTTATCTTTATTCTAATATTTTAATGACAATATATAGTTATTTATTCAATAGTAGGAGAAAAATGTATTTCTAAACATTATTTACATTATGCAGCACATTAAGATCACTGCCATATTATCCATGGATTGGCACACATTTTAATGTGGTTGAGATAAATGTCCTATAAATAGAAGAAAATAACTGATTTTATTATCACACAAGATATCTGTATATCTTTCCATGACTGTAAAGGTCACTGAGCAGCTAAAAGCCATTTAAAAGGTATTAGAGGCACAGACCATCAGAATTGAATCTATGTTATCAGCACATGATCACATATTTGATTGAACAAAAGCAAGAACCTTTATACAAAGTAAAAGGAGTGTTACACTGAAGAGATATTAGATCATGAATAGTCAATATTGACAGATCCATACTAAAGATGAAACATGAAAAACTAGTTCAGTCTCTTCAATTACACAAGATTAGAACTCTTAGTACTTGTGATGGAAAGTGACATTTAAAGCCAGTTCTTTAGAAGTACAAGTCTAATGCATGAACCTAGTGGATGACCCAAGTTTCATACTATAAATTTTTAAAATATCTGGTCTAAACCTTATATTCATGAGAAAATTAAAACTGATCTTGCTGCAGTTCTCATTCAATCTATGTTACAATAATGTTAAGGGACAGATTTATATCTCTAGTAGCTACAGACACTACCATTGCTTAATAGCTGCTGGAGCTTTGCCATGAGGCATTACGACAGAGGAAGCCTTAGAGCATACTGACAGACAGAAAGTTCAGATTTAGTAATGAAACACTTAACCCGGTTCATAACATCTATATTTTATGCACAATCTGACCTTAATCTCAAGTGTCTCATGGCAAAGCTCCAGCAGCTATTGAACAATGGTCAACCTTCCTGCAACAAGAACAGAAGTGCCAGGGACAACTGGGTAACTGAAGGATGGGTTTCATGTTAATCTATAAACTGTCTATTTTTTGTGGGTTAAAACAGGTTCTTAACATCATTGTAATGGAAATGTTGCATGTGAATTTACATTTAAGTCTAGCAGAGCAAATAATTATGTTTATATATGTTGTGCTTGCTAAAACTGATAAAAAACCATTTACCTGAAAGTAAGTAGTTCTGCATTCAGTACAACAACCACCACCCTGTTCACATTTCTATCATTCTATTCTCTGGAGTGCCTCCTGTATCATCTTTTTCTTTGTGAGGACTGAATCTTTCTCTTTCCCTTAAAAGGAGACTTTTGTAGCTCTCTAAATCATGTTTCTTTGGTTAATCTCTTTTTCCAGAATTAAATGGAGAATATTGTGTTTTGTTACAAGGGTAAGTCATATAATCTTTAATCAGTCTTAAAATGCACAGGTTTACATGGTAATATGGTAAAATGTTTTATGATAATACCAGGAGACTAATTTTCATCTGAAAAACCTAGTTAAAATATGGAAGCAACTTGCAGGGTAAGGAAGATACATGAGTACACTAGAAAATAAATCTTCAAAATCACTAATGAATATGAATGAGTGATCAGGATTTAAGTCCAACTGAAACTAAGATGACTGAAAAGACAAAAAAGTAAATACAACCTATCCTTTAACTTCCCATTGTCACACAAACTTTCCTAAATCACTATCAAAACCCCAAGGAAAATATGACCTGAAACATCTGGCTACTTCAGAACTAGTGCTCTGTATGTGGATTAAAATTAGAAAAAAATAACCATGAGCACCTATACACATGCAGCGAAGCTTCTCCAACGCAGTATAATTACAGTGCGTCAGAGCAAACTTGCTTAATGGAGTCTGCTGGAGCATGGTAATTACTGTAGTTCAGCAGATTCCAGCATCTCATGTATCAGTGTCCCTGTATTGAAAAATGGTACTGGGGACACTTTAACTAAAGCTCATTTGATAAGCTTTAGTTAAAGTGCCCCTGCTGCTATTTTTCAGCATGGGGATGCTGATACAAAAGATGCTCGAGGCTCTGAGGCTCCAAGAATTGTTCTAATTAAAGCTCCCACCACTACAAATTCCCAGAGCATGTGTATAAACACCCCATATGTATAAGTTTAGTGATAATCGTGTACATTACTGAATCTTTGTATTATGATACCATAAACATTTCTGTGCAATACAAAGTGAAAGAAAATAAAGAGAATCTCGCAACTAAAATGCAGAGCATTAAACACTGATGATAATTTGACTTATGTGGAATGGTTTAGACATATTCATTTTCAATACCTTCTATTAAAAGATTTTCCGAATTTTAATAAACCACATGCATCACATTTCTCCAGACTTTGTTACTCATTTAAATCAATGCCTGGCTCAATCTTGAATAATACCTGTTACAAACGATGCTTGAGTTTAACTATGCATAACCCAGATGCAAAACAGTGCAATACATTTTACTGTATGAAAATCAGAATACTTAGCTTGTATCTTAACTTTTACTTAATCTCATTAAAACCATCAAGGCATATCTTATCACTTAACATTGAAATGTCTGTTTGATTAAAGAAGCATATTATCAGTAATAATATCAAAAGAATCAAACCCCCAAACTGAAAACATAATACATGTAGTCTAAATTATCAATCACTTCTATAGCGATCAGCTTTAGGATTTAAAGTACATTACCAGAAATCTATTGTATATTGTATTTCATTATGATGCAAATACTATAAAGGCCTACATTTCTAAAAGCTTGTGTTAGCTACCTTTATGCCATGATTGTTCTCATAGCCTATTTTCTTAATAGTTCTTAAAATATCATGTTCATGAAACAATAGCCTACTGGCACAGGCTAGAAACAGATAAAAAACAATTGCCCCTATTCTGTGTGATATCATTGAAATCAAATGGGGAAATACATATGTAACCCTGCTTGTGAGGGGGTGCAGGTGTGTGGCAGTGGTGACTCAGTTTCCCCAAGAGTATTTCAGTTTAACAGGAGGGTATAAACAAGTTTGGTTTATTTACACACAAAAGCATCCATACAGAAAGCTGTAACTCAACAGAGAACCTGATCAAAAAGGCCAGTTGTTGATGTGCTTACCATTTTCTAAAAATTCACATCACACAATTCATATGACACAGTTCAAATCAAATTTTAATTTGGATTAAGGGATAATAGACCTTTAATCATTGACCATGTTGGTGGGGGGAGAACAGAAAGTGGGATGGCAGGATGTGGTGCTACACTTGGTGGTGGACACCGACAACAGCCAGCCCTAGGTACCAGCTGTATATACATCTTAAGTAATATGGTTTAAGTTGCCTAGGTTTGACTGCTCTAGTCTGCACTAACTTTAATCCTCATTCAATGAGAATTAGTTAATTCACACTGGAGCTAATTTTAATTTGGACTACAGATATCCAAGTATATATAGTGATGGCTGTAGTCTGGATTAATAAACCTAGAAAAATCGTAACATCTATAAAGAGCCAAAATTACCCCTTTCAACCGTAAAACCTAAAATATCAATTCCAACAGTTTCACAAGGACTCTTTTGGGTGGGACTCTTCACCTTGTGCACAGACCCAAATGCTGCTATTAGCATAAGGATTTTCAGTGTTCCACAATTAAACTGACTGCATTAATTTCTGTAGCCTTTTAAGTGAAACTAACTTGAGAATCTGACTACCACAATTCCCTCTCTGCTCAGGTCTCTTCAATGGGGAAGTCAATCCTTCTCCCAGCTACACTCAAACCAGCGTCCTCCAAAATCTTCCTGGGGCCTCTTTTGATAGGCATGGAGAATATCATACTTAGAGTCTTCCACATGGCTCTTGGTAAAATGACCCCCAAATTGTAGCTCTTCTTTCCAGCTTCCTCTCCTGCTAGTTCACAAAACATTGTGCGGTCTGTAGTTCAGCCAAGCTCTTTGGGTCTGTTTTTTCTGGGCTTGGAGTGGCCCCATCTGTCTCTGCTTAATGCAGATGTGGGGATATACATATAATAGTCTCAGCCTGTCTCAGCTAGAAGGTATTTCCTCAAAATAGGGCTTTATACTGACACATAAATTCCTTAAGTGACTAAATCAACTGACCAAAACATATACCACAATTCACCTCAACTTATAGCTAATATTTTTTCCTGGAGTCACTGTATTATAGATCTAAGTTTCTCTTCATAGCCAAATATCTACTGGGAATAAATATGAGGACATTCTTTTTTGTTTTGGTTGTTTTCAGGTTGCTGGGAGTGAAAAAAAGAGAAAGGAATAATCCTAAATTATGGGGTTTCAAGGTAAAAAATGGGCGTTAAACTGATTGCAGGCACCATGACCTTTTCACATTGCCAAATGAAATCAGTGAAGACCTAGCTAGATAAAAGTATAATTACAAAGTGACCCTGTTATGGAAAACGGTACCAAACAGAAAAGGTTGAGAACTATTGCACTAGATTACTGTCTCACTTAATCAACAACATTTTTAGCATTTTCAAATGTCAGTTGGCTTTTTAATGGAGAGCACATTAATTAACAAACACCCTATAGTTACAACAAGTATTTCCTATACTGTACATAATAGAGAAAACTGATATTGCACATATCATTGCAAAGGGATCTGGGGTAGCAGTTGCTAACTGATTAATAGTGGGCATGTCTACTAATGCTACTAATTCTCATTAATCTTACTGCATAGAAAAATACTATGTTGTAAGCCTTCCCTCTACATGCTCTAAGTCTACATGTGTTTCCTGCTGATGCCAGTTTTGCTCCCAATGGGAGCAGCTCAGTACAGGGCTGCTGCTTCTGCCCTTCTCTGACCGCTTGCAGCTGTCAGGGGAAGCTCCAGGCTCTCCCAGGTACTAACCTGGGGACTGGTAAGGGACACAGGACCAGTCCCAATGCACAAAGCCAGGAGAGCTCTGCTGGCTGCAGCAGTCTCCTGGCCCTGGGCACATTGGAGGAGTCCCTGATGTGCATGAGGATGGGGGACAGCTGCCTCTGTAGCAGGCAGAGTTATTCTAACCCCTTGCCCATCAGGACACACAGCTTCCAGTGAGCCCCCTGCTGGGTGAGGCTTCCATGCCCAGTAGGGGGTTCACTGGGAGCTGCCCCTAGTATTCCAGGAGCTCAGAAGCACCAGGATTGCAGACAGAGAGCTCTCTGTTCCTTATGGCCCCCTGCTGCCTAGGTTGACCAAGAACAAATTTGACCTGGTCAGTGTCTACCTGAGTGCTACTGCACAGTAACTATTGTGCAATTAATCTAGCACCTGTATATACAGGCTTTAGCTAACTGTGCTGTAGCCTAATTTACTGAACAGTAAGTGCCCTGCATGTGTAGATGGTGACACTTTAATGAGTGTGTCTCCACAAGACGCTTATTGCACATTAGCCCAATAACACTGTGCAGTATCACGGTGGTTAAAAACTGTCCTAATAGCTTACTATACAGTGTTATTAGGCTAATGCACAGTAAGCATCCCAAAAAACCCATGAACCACCACTGCTGCTCAGTAACTCTAGTTACTGCTCATTTAGTTAGTACTTCATTAAACAAGTATTAAACTAAATGCACAGTAATTAGGGCACATTAATGAACATGTAGGTGTGCTCACTGTGTAGTAGGTAAGTCTACTGTGCAGTAAAGTATCTTGTGTAGATGCACCCAATGATTACCATATTATGTTCTAGAGAAATAATAGTATTATTTCTCTAATGGAATGAAATATCCTGTTTCAGGGGAGATGAACACTCTGTGTAGGCCTCATCTATTTTCTTTGGTTGATGTGAAAAGTTAGTCACAAGAAGCTGACCTACAACCAGTGACTTGTCACTTCACAGAGATCGCTGAACAACAATTTTTTGTTGTTGTCATTGCTAAAACCCAAGAAGATAAAAGAGGGTAAACATGTCATGGATCTGTGTTCCAGTGATATCTTCCCTTTCCAAGTACATCAGTCAGAATTTTATCTCTATTCCATGAAGCATAGGCACCTTCACACTGAAGCTGGGTTGACTGCAAGGAGAGTATGGTGGCTTCCCCAAGGAAGCACTTTGTTGGGCCCCCAACATTGTATAGTTTCTTTGAATATCCCCCTTTAGCCAGCCAGGCACAGCTTTTAGAATATCTAAAATCTGTTCTTTTGGTCCCTGACCTCTCTGACCTTCCCTCAAAGAGCTACTTTATAGTTCAGTCCTTGGAAAAGGACATTACCTTTTAATGATATTACCAGCACAATGTTGACAGTTTGAAATGATGCACCGTTAAGTATGCAGAACTTTCCTGGCTTTTTTCTTTCCTTGCAATATGCTTTGGCACCAGTTATATATCATGTTAACTTTGAAAATCTTTCCTGTTTTTGCTCCTTATAAATTAATGGCAGTTTTGTTACTAATACCAATGGGCGTAGCAGTTCCTATAATGTGGTTGTTATTTTAGGACCAATCTTAATATTAAACAGACAGTTTCCTATGGTTATAATATTATCTAATGAATCTACAATAAGCAATACCAGTAAAAGTTAAATTTCCATTTACAGGTAATCACATATTTTTCTGTAACAGTTTCAGATTACTCTAATTGTGTCCTATTAGCTATTTTCCCTGATAGGAAATGTAAATCCTCATACGTAGTTAAAGGATGGTTTATTGTTTAAATGTTCCTTACCATAACAGTATGAAGGTTAAAGATCACTGGGCTAAATAAATAAAGCTTCATTGTAAGTATAAGTTAGTTTGTTTGCTTCACTACTGATAGCTCCTAACTGTAGTCATATTTAATCAAAATAATTTTGCATACTGACATAGGGCAGAATTCAAAACAGTTCAGTAGGTTCATTGTAATGCCTAAGAATTAGGCTCCCTACTCTAAAATGTGCAAGAACTGAGATGCCTAGGTCTCCTAATCAGACTTTGGAGGCAATTAAGAACAATTAAGGTTTAGAAACCTAGACACGTTATAGAATTCAGATGCAGAAATCTCAGGAGGAAAATAGAGGTAGCTAATAGGAAATGTTAAGCATAGAGGTTTCTTTTAATTCCTGGTCCTTTAAAGGGCTTGGATACCTGCCTCCAGCTGAACCCTGGATGAGCATAGTGTATTACTTGGTTGTTAGCACAGTTGCTGATAGAATAGTAGGTGAAACCACAACTCCCTGTTTTCTAGATAAGCAGTCTAATGACTAGGCTGTTGCTCAACGCAGGCAACCCTACCACTATTGTCTGTGAGCTGAAGTCTATGCTGTTGAGAACATTACTATTTTTTTGTCCTAACTATAAATGAATTTAGGTGCTTCCCATCAGAAATTTGAATTACACTGAAGCTTAGGCAAGAATTAGGTACTGTGGTATACCTAAATGCTGACTTAAATAGCTTCTGTGCTCAAAAGCTCTACTTTCAAAACCCCTGGGATCTCGCAGTCCAGAATGAAGGTTTCTGGTGAATCCAGACATGTAATATATTGTAGCAGGTTTGGCTTTTGAAACTTGGGTTGAATCCCAGGCTTGAAATCTTGCTATTTTGATTGGTGCTGCCAAATCAGAAGGCAGCAAGAGAAATTAAGTCACGCCCCTTCCCTGAGGGAAGGAGGAGAGGAGCTCCCTGCTCCCGGACCTGATTGGAGACTGCAACACTCAGGTCCGGAAGTCTTCAGAGGCAGAGCTCTGGAGAGTATAGAAGGAGCTGCCTGCCGAGCATGAAAGGAACACATCCAGGACAGAGAAAAGAAAAGAGCAGGGCTTAGAAAAACTGAGGAGAGCTGCTCAGCAGGGCAAAGCAGTAGCTCAGAAGTGCCCCTGAAGACTTCCATCAGTGGGGAACGGTGGATGGCTCCAGCAGCTAGGCTCTCAGTGTGCAGCGTGAAGTCTAGACCCTGGGAGCTGCATGAGGCAGCTCAGGTTTGTAACCTCTGGCATGAGGCCAGATACATGGTGCAGCACAGGCCAGTGTGCAGAGTAGACCTTTGAAGTGCTTAGGTAGCTCAGGTCCTCAGCCCTTGGAATTAGGCTGGTAGCTTGGTGCAGGAGACACCGTATGGGGAAGCCTAGACCTCTGACCCATAGCAAAAGGTTGAGTCCAGGGAGCCAGGCAGGGCTTGGGCTACTGAGTCAACAGACAGGGCCAAGCCAGAGGCCCCAGAATCCCTGCATAGAGAAGCCCTGTTTCAGGGGACAGTGCCCTCCCATGAAGCCCACTGCAGGCAAGAGAGGAGTTTGGCTCAGAGGATGAAGGTCACCCTCCAGGCCTGGGAGCTGTGAGTTGCAGGGAAAAGAGGATTCCCATAGGGGAGGGGGAGGCCCCCTTGGTTAGTTAAGGGCTCCTAAAAGTGGAGGTCCCACTGGGAGGCCCTGCTAAAGTTACCAGCTTCCTTGTAGGGCTTGGGAAAAGCCCAAGGGTATTGGGATTTCCCTTTGGGATTAAATTTATCTTTGGGGTTCTTGCACAAGTGGTATGATTGTCATGCCTCATATTTTGTGAACTCTCATATTTGTAAATTAGTAGATGAGTAGAGTCCTCTGCTGGGACCCCCTGTTGCTATTATTTCACCTGTTGTTTATTTGTATTTATTTGTGGCTTATTTATTGTTCACCCATACATATCTATAGTTTATCCATCGGCTATCTATGTTTATTTAGGGGTTTATCTGTTTCAGATCAGATACTTACCTGTATCTGGAGCAATGGTGTAAGTTTTTATAGCATTTACCCAGAGGGTATTGTTTATGTTATTTATTTAGATTATATATATATATATAGATATCTATATCTGTATATATATATTAACTTATCACAAGGAAAAGAAACATGAATATAAACATATGTACAATACATATGTATATACAATATATACAATGTATATATACATATTGTACATATGTTTATATTCATGTTTCTTTTTCTTGTGATAACTATACACCAATTCATTTATAGTAACTTAAGTCCCTTGACTTTCCTGGTCCGGCTCTATAGGAACAGAGGGAAACTGAGCAGTCTGCAGGTCCCCCACAGCACACCTGCCAGCTAACAGTTTCCTTTAATTGGAGAAGGTGATTATATACCCGAGTTACCTGGACTACAGTATCTACTGGTGCAGAGCCAATTTGAGTCATCTTTGGAAATTAGGCAACTTGGCTAGAGACAGAAATTATACTTGAACCACCAAAAGTTATCACAAACCAATTCAAATCTATAATACAATAGAAGTTCAGTGCATATAAACCACTTTCAAAATGACTAAAGCCAGTTTAAGATAAACCTGGATGATATAGTATCAGAATTAACTGATATCAATGATCTTCCAAGGTCCCTTCCAAGGTCCCTTCCTAATGTCTATGTCTATGAAATCTATGTTATAGGTTAAATCAGTTTATTGAACTTGTGTCCCATATTTCCTCCAATTTCAAGATAACTCACAGTCTTGAAGCAGCATTTCACTTCCCCTACAAACCTCCACTCACAGGGTGGGCAGGCTAGCTTTGGCCCAACCTGTCTGCTCCAAACAAGCAAGGAGGTATGCTCTAAAGCCCCCTGGCTTCTAGCTTGGCATGTTGCTCCATTTTCAGAATCAAAATTGAACTTGCTTAACAGTTCATTCTACACAATTTAAACTAATCTGTGTAGATTGAATCAATTCAGCCTTGGTTTTTTTTCATTGTCTGTGCTTAGCCCTAAACTCTGCTCTAAGGCCCATTTAGTCCCCTATGGAAATACTAAAAACCCTTCCCCAAAGCACCTAAATTGAACATACAGAACAGTAACTAATAGGCTTTCTTCCTGCAATATCACTTTTTTTACTGCTTCAAGTCATATGCAGAAATGGTATGTAATCATAGAAAGGCAGAAACAAAACTATACCCAAACTTTGCTTCATAGGATGGATTTGCTTTCATTATACTGAAACTAAAAGACTATAAAAGACTATAATATCAATTGTATCCTACTCATATAGCACCTGAATTCCAGAACTATTTTAAAATTATTAGCTAACTACTATACCTATGGGAAGTAGCTAGTATTCACTTCAATTTGGATTCAGCCAATTCAGGGGACAGTGATTCAATTCAGTGACGCGAATCACTGTCCTGAATTGATTCAGCTGAATCTGAAGCAGAGATTTGGCCACCGCTGAATTAGTCAAATCTCCAAAATGAACAGACCGCATCCCCAACCACTCTCCTAGCCCCCCTTCCCCATGGCTGCTCCACCCAGTCCCAGCATCCTGGCACTAAAAAAAAAAAAGAGCCCTGCACTTAACAGGTCCTGCCAGGTGGTGGGGGCGATCCTCGCTGCCCCACACTGCCGCACACTGCATACGGAGGCTCTGCCACAAGCCCCCAGAGGGCCCAGTGGCTGCTGCAGCAGCTGATGAGTGTAGGGCTTTTTTTTTTTTAAATGGCAGGACGCTGAGGCCAGGCAGGGCAGCCATTGACGGGGCTGGAAGAGTGGGAGGACAGAGTTTGGAGCATACGCAGGAGGAGCTGAGGGTCCTGGCAGGGGATGGGGCCTGGTGGGGGTCCCCCCATGATCCCCTCCCCCTACCCCCTATTTACCAGCACAGAGTCCAAGTCCAGCTCCCTGCATAGGTGGGTGTAGACTGCCTGAATTGCCAAATCTCTGAATCTTCTCTAAAACTTTTCCAAATCAATTTTGAGGTATTGAATGGATCTTTTTAGACCTTTTTATTTGGTCTCTGGATTCAATTCAGATTTGGAGATTCGGCCGCCGAATTGGGTTAAATCTCTTCAAATTGGACCAGCAGCTGACGCTTCACACAGCCCTATTAACTACTGAAGTCTTTGCATGCTCTTTATTCAGACGAGATATCATGAAAGTCAGTGAGAATTAGACACACTAAAAACCTTAGTAAGAATATAGCCTACTATACACAAAATTTGTTTGATTCCCCACTGAAAAGTAGCCACCTTAATGTCTAAATTCTACAGTGGTGTTTGCCCCTGGTGGCTGGCCATGCTGATGCTGCTGTTCCAGCAACTGAGGCTGTGAGGGTTGCTTGGCTGTCATTTTAACAGCATGACTGCTGGTACTTACACAGCAGCACCACAGCTGAAGCCAAAAGCCCTGTGCCCTGGATCCAGCCCACAAGGAGCCTCATAGTTCTGGTCCAGTCTACAAAATCAAATAAGTTTGACAATGCTACAAAGATAGGGACAAGAGAATAGTGAAAATTACTTCCTACTCAGAAATAAAAAATGTTCTTGTAAATCTATTACCATAAATAAACTCACTTAGTGTAATGCTGTTTTCCAAATCAATGCAGTTTGGGAAATTATACAGAAACTCCTCCATTTCACTAATTTCCACTGATAAAAAAAATTAAATGATAGTAATGCATATTTATAGGCCAAGGAATAGTTGAATGAACCAGCAATCAGTAGTTTAACTCTCTGTTACTAATGAAATCCCGGGAGTTGCCATTCAGTCACTGGGTGAAGCAGATGAATATTTCTAAAATAAGCTCAACTATTAATAGCATATAAAGTTCATGAAATATTACAATAGCAGATCTAAATGTAAGGGACCAATATTATACCAAGTGCTGCCATATTGGATTTATTTTGTCTGTGACAAAAATCCCCGTAGTCTCTTTCAAAGCTTTTAACATTGCATTTTCACTTACTAGAGAATATCCGAACATTGCTAAAGGGAATAACTGCCACAGAAACACATTCTTCAAAAGGAGTGATTCAGAAAGCATTGCTGCAATCTGGAATGGTCAGCCGATATGGTGTGAGGTTTTTTTTGGTTCCTGGAATGGGGTATTTAAGTCATATGCCCTGCTTGTTTTTGGTGGTATGGTAGCCCTTACACATTGCTAGGTTTGGATAAGGTACATTGCATTAAAGGCAGAGATATGTGGATGAGGCACTGATATAAAGGCAGACTGCAGAAAAGTAATTTCCCCCTTGTTATATATTTAACAGTAATGAACCTATATTGTCATTTTGTGGGGACCACCTGAAATAATCATGACACATATCATTTGTAAAGAACTATTTAAGCAAATATGTAGGGATTTGAGATATTTAAGGTAGTATTTTATACTCATGAAAGACACTGCTGTTACTGAATGCAATAGAAATAATGGTCTGAATGAATTTTCAGTTCATTACATGTTCTAAATCAAAACATGCACTAAGTTAACGAATCATGTTTCTTTTAGTTTGAGGAAGAATTGCTAAATTGTATTATTCCAGTTCAGTACAGTATAATCAATTTACCAAGTTACCATTGCATATATCACTTGAGTCACTACTGAAAATGACAGTTACATTTCTGTGTTCTAGTTGACTCTTTTTTTTTTTTTTACCCCCAGAGCCACTGAAATTGCTATAGCACTTACTGATCAGTGAGTAAATATTCTTTAAGCATAAACTCCCTAAAATAATGCCTAATGGGGGAGTGAATGAACAATGTCAGATGAAACTGATGCTAAGGAATGAATGTTCATGGTAGCTTGATCAGCCTTGCTTGTTAATTCTCATCCTGACTAGATCATTTATTTCTGGAAGTATTAGTAATAGCAGATAGTAATTATTCTACAGTGAAGGAGAGTTCAAAGGGTCAGTTTCTCATTAAAAAAGGAAAATTAAACATATTAGATTTTAAACTTTTTTCACTTTTTATTTAACATTATTTTGGAAAATTAATTCCAATTAAGCTAGCTGCTTTATGCAGAAGAATTATTTTTCCTCTTCAAAAATATACCTAAAGAATGTCTTCATCTAAAGAATAATCTATATGATAGCAGTAGGTAATGGAATTCCTTTATGAGGACAGTCTGCCAAAGAAATTAACCTTGCTTTATGGTCCTTGGATTTTTTATAACCAACTCCCCTTCTCTCTTAGTTGGTATTTGGTCACGGGACAGGTTCCACAGACTGAATCCATGCCCACAAAAATACAGGACCAATATCCTACTAATGAGCATAAATTTGTCCCACTAAGTTCATGAGTCATCATAGGAAAATGCATATCTAGTGTAGGTCAAAAAGGAGAAAAGAACAGCAGGGAGTTTTACTGGAATTCTTAATTTCTTGTACCTGAAAAAGAGAAGAATTTCCATCCCAAGTCACAATTCTGTTTGGAAATTTCTAAGAACAAAGACACAAACTTCAATTGTAGTCACAGGAGTGAGATACCTAGCCTTTACATATTTGGCACCAAATCCTGTTGCCATTGCAATTAATGGGTCATTTGGCTATGCATCTGTATAACCTATATAGTAAACTACAATCACAATCCCATTTGCACAGTAACAAGTGCATTACACACTCACAAAGATCTACCCACACAAAAGTAGTTACAGGGTAGGTATCTACATAGGCACTCAAATCTAGGAACTGAAACCTGTACATAGGCACTCAAATCATAAATAAAGACCCCTAATCTTGAACTCTCCTTAAAAATCTGCAAAATGGTGATACATTTTTTTCACTTGTGTTTTCCAAATATTTGTTTCCAAGTGGACAATTTAAAATTTGAAAAACTAAAAAAAACCCCCAAAAAACACCCCTCGCACACCAAACACACCCAACTGCAAAACAAAAAAAACAAAACAAAATGCTTTATTTTAGCAGTATTACCATTCCAAAAACCACTGTGGTGTTTATCAAAGGAATTTTTTGATGAATGTATGTAGAATATATTTGAAGTTGTTAATGTGAAAATTAAACCACTCATTTTGGTTTGCTGGAATGATACTGAATTACATCTCTTTTTTTTCCCCTAGTGGGAAAAATGGAAACGTCCACTTCTTCAAATCCCTAAATGTCCATTACTAATATTTACAAAAATATAGACATATGGGTAGTATTGTTCTATATTTATCAGAGCTAGATGTTAAATGCTTTCTGGTAATTAAAATGCAGACAAACTCTCAGTTGGATACAAGACCATGAATAACTGTGACACTTACCCAATTGTACCTTGCCAGTTCACCATTTAGTTTCGGCTGTGAATACCATTTTGTGAATTGATTGCTGTTCTCCTAGCTACAAATAAATGCATAATGAGCTTTATTATAGATGTTTACTACTTTAAATTTCAGCATGGGGATGGTGTTTTGTCTTTTGAAGTTCAATGACACACAACTTAAAATCATATTAAACAATGCAGCAACGGCATAAAACAGAATATTGTTCCCTTTACTGGATATATAAAATGATATATAGCTGGTTTTGTTTATGGATTTCTCTCCTTCATATCAAGCCAATACTTTAGTCTTTGATCAGTCCTTGTACAAATGTTGTTGACTTCAGTCAGTAATTTTTCCTATGCAGAGACCCATATAAGAATCATGTTTGTTCCAAATAAATTATTGAGAAAAGTCATGACTATGACTAAGCAATATGCTTTTTCTGTTCTTTCCTTCCTACTTTTTCATGATCATATAAGAAGGCAAAAGTGAAATATTGAAATATATTGTGCGTGATACCCTAGACCAATAAAAATGAGAGTATCATGCATGTTCTTTTATTATTATTTTGATTTTCATCCTTGTCTTTCCATTTTCTCTTATTTCAGTGGAGAGTCAGAGGTCCATTTCACTAGAGAACTAGGAGCCTTTGCCTCATTGGCAATGTGTAGGAGGTGCACGTGCACCACTTGAGAATGCTGGTGCACCCCTTGTAAGGCAGTGCTTCCCACTTAGACAACAGGTGGGGGGGCAAGTGGAAGCACTGGTTTCCCCCCTGCAAGCGCTGGCTGGGGAGTGGGGCACCAGGTAAAGCACCACTGGCACTTCCAGAAGCACCATCTGTGCTTTCTGGTCAGTGAGATTGGCCATGGGGTGGATTGCCTCCCCCCAGTCTCCGAATGGCTGCTAGGAGGGCATGTGTACCCCCCCCCTAAATCAGGTGGCACCAGTTGCTTATGCTTTGCCTGGTCTGATCAAGAAAACACGCCTATTTTCATTGCTTATTTTAACATGCCTACTTCAGGATCAGTGTTAACATGACACTGTTTTTGTACCAGAAATTTAAAAATTACTTCTGATTTACACTTCTCTGGGCACATTGACATGAGACATTTACTGTGGAGGTGCCTGATTAGCTCCATAAGAGCAAGTGCATGTGTGTCCCAATTCACAGGAAACTAATAAACTACAGAGTAAATACAAGTATTATCCTACTGCATAGTTTTTTCATGCTCAGCCATGCATGTGCATGTGCATATGCTGAGCTGGCTGGCTGAGGCACAAAGATGCTTCAACATGGGGTCTGCCTGCCACCTAGCCTTGCACCGGAGCACCCTCATGCCCCAGCCAGCCCCTCACAGCATGTTTAGCCTATGGGAGCAGCCCTGGGCTGGCAGGCTGACCCCCTGAGCCCTGGGCCTTGTGCTAGCTGGAGCTGCTCTGACCCTGCTCAATGTGCTGTAGTCCCAGATATACTTGTAGAGCAATAAACTCAGGAGCAATAAATTTTGGAGTTTGTTCACGTGTATTAATATGTACAGATGCATCATCTGGGCAGCACAGGGAGAAACTTAGACCCCTGATATCCAGGCTGCAGCAGCTGGTGGGGGATGGGACCAGGTGGGGCAGCAGTCAGAGGGCTGGGGTAGGGCAGGGTCTTGCAGGGTGGTGATAGCCCCTGCTGGGGCCATTTGGCCTCCGTTCGGGGGCTGTACCCCTTGTGTGGGGCCTGAACCTCCTGTTGGGGGGCTGAATCCCCTGTTGAGGGGGCATAGCCCTTGTGTGAGGGCTGAACCCTCTGTTGTGGAGCCAAACCCCTTGTGTGGGGGCCAAACCCCTTGTGTAGGGGCTGAATCCTCTGTTGGGGGGCTGTAGCCCTTGTGTGAGGGATAAACCCCTTGTATGAGGGCCTTGTATGTGAGAGGGCAGCAAAATATGTATTTATGAAACCTGTATTTAGCATTCACTTTGTTATTATGATAACACTCTTGCTTTAACACTGTAGATATATCAATAAAACATTGTCCAACTGATCACTGTCTCTGTCTCTTTGTCTCTCTCTCTTTACAGTTGTCTTTTGTTTTACTTCTGGAGAAACATGGATTTGGGAGTATTTTAGAGAGTGATTTTTGGATTTTTTTTTATCAGTGATTTTCCAGTTTTCCAATAGGGAACACCAGAATTCCTGGTAGGAAGGACCCTGCCTGTTCAGAGCTGGCACCTTGGACCCGTCTGTCTGTGGCTGACCTCCTGGCCAAATGGGGCCAGAAGGACATGCTTTGACAATTCAAAGCAGGCCACCACACCCGAAACCTTCTGGGTGATAGCTGCCCAGATGGCCGGGCAAGAGGCACATGACAGTAGTGCCACACAAAGGCCAACCCTGCAACCACAGTCCACTGGCAGGTCACAGCCAGGCAAAAGCCCCAACTACCAGACTGCTGTAGTGGGTAGAGGGTACAGGGAACTCTCAGGGCTGCTTCAGCAGTCCAGCTGGCACAAGGGATAGTGTCCCAGGTACCTACTGGCTGGGTCCCAGAAGATCCTGAGAGCTAGTAGCCCTGATCTACATGCCAGGGCAGTTTTTATACTGCTAGAGACAGCACAGGTGCTGGCCCCGGGCTCTAACTCTCCCTGGCTGAAAATCCAGGATGAGCAAGGCATAGTTACTTTGCCCCAAGTGGCATAATTTGCTACACAATAAAGTGCATGTGCGAGCACATGCACTGAAACAAAAAGCCCTGGCTCAAAATTGTACCACTTCTATTTGAGCTGCTGCAAGCACACATGCTTTGCATGTGTGAATGTGCCCAGTGAGAGCCCTGATACTTTCCACACAAACCGTAAAACTCTACTTGAAGTAAATAGTTATGCTTAGTTCAGAGAAAAGGGATACCTGATGTGTAGGCTGTAATTACAGTTCATTCGAGCAAACTCCATTAATTGAGTCTGTTGGAGCATACTAATTAGCAAGCTTCAGCAGCTTCTCTTCCCCATGTATGCAGCATCCCCACACTCATCAAGTGAGTTTTAGTTAAAGCACTCATGCCGGCATTTTGAAGCAAGAAATGCTGAAGACATGAAGTTATGTGGTGGGCACTTTAATTAGAATGGCTCTCGGAGTCGCTCTAATTCAAGCACCAGCCACCACCACAACTACTCCTGGAGCATGTGTAAAGATGCTCAAAGAGATTAAGAGGGAGGTATTGAAAATGATATATTTGTAATGTTGTCTTAAAGAAGATGAAGAAAAATTGTTTTACTTTACCAAAGAAAACCAGACAATGGGGTTAAACAACAGCAGATTTAGATCAAATTAAAAGAGAACCATCCTAACTGTAAGAACTATAGGACAATGGAACAAGTTGTTTCTGGAGTCTGGGGACTCTCATCCACTTACAGTTTTCAAGAAGAGGCATTTTTCTGTATGGTTACTAACATCAAGTCCTGAATCTGTGCAAGTGTTTGAACAAAATTAACCTTAAGGTCCCATCTGTCTTTACCTATCCAAAGTGAATAGGTTCACACATTTAAAACATATCCAAATACAAATTGTCAAAACATATACCTAGGTCAATGGAGAAGCTTTGATCAGCATGCCTAACTGCCTAATCCTCTCTCTCTCTGTCTCTCTCTCATCTTCTTCCCACTATGTGTTCATTCATGTCCTTAAGAACATAATCTTAAAGCCACTGAATTTAATTAAGTGGCTCAAGCAAACCACCCTCTGAAGCATCTTTCATACCGGATAGTATTCTAAACTAATACTTATATTTTTTTTATTTAAAAGTTTGTATTAATATTCATCAGACTAACCTACTTTAGAGTTTTCAACCTTCATTCCCTATCATGGTTCAACCTTCATTCCCTATCATGGACCCGAGAATTACTGAGAGTTGGACTCTGACATATAAACACAGAGACCCCAGAGAGGTGAATTGGTGGAATGACAACCCTGCCGTGTTGTGTGTAGCAGGTATTGAGGACACACATCATATCCCTAGAGGTGATCAGCACTTTGAAAAGATTGGCCATAGCATTCATAAAACATTAAAGTTTACTAATAATTTAGTTACTGCATTTGAAAATATTTTTGCATGTTTGTTGGTTGTATTTTAGCATGGGAGAAGAAATAGCTCATAAAATTATGGTGAAGTTTTCTAATGATGAGTAATAAGTATATAAAGGTGAATTCTATTGGAAGCTTTTGAAGCTTACCAAAGCACTGGGCTGCATTCTGTTGGGTTTTTTCTCTGATCATTTTCCATAACATATAACCATAATTACTTTCCTAGAAAACAATTACAATGAAACATAACAATCCCAAACAAAAATAAAACAACATAAAATGTTATAAAGCTGATTTAATGTGTCTAATCCTGCCAGACACTGAATACTCTTAATTCTCATTGATATCAAAAGGAACTCACTATCCTGTGGCAGGAGCAGGTCTATAGGCCTTAACAGAAGTCTCATCAGAATACAGAAGTCAAAGATAAAGAGATGAAAAAAAAGACTAAATAAAATTGTTCATAACAATGACCCTGTGTTCTAAAAAAGAAATTAATTCAAGGAAATACACAAGAGATATGTATATTGCTGCAAACCAGCACACACGCCATCTCATTTTCCTATTCACTGGTTGTTCAGGAGTAGTAAAAATCTCGATGCTAATATGCATTTTACAACTGGGTACACTGTTTTTGCTAATAAGTAAATTTGCCAGACAGACATAGAAAAGTGGATAATTGGATCTTGGATGAAGCCCTTTGGCTTGAGCTGTGTACCAAAACTGATAGAATCCATCTGTATTTATATATTGGTCTACATACATACATGCACACACAAACATACACACACATGCACACATATGTCCTTATAGATGCACACACATAGATACACATCCTGGCTGATGACTCCTCAATCATTTTCCACTTAGTCTCCAACCTTCATTCTTGTGTATCCATAAATCTAGTGGTTAAAGGTAGGTGGTAAGTACTTGGGCTTTAATGTTGACCCTGATTCCACTAAATTCAATGTTGGTTTCCCTAGGAGCATAATGAAGCAGACTTACTTTAAGAATCCCAAACTAACTAGTTGTGGTATATTTAACATCTGATCTTCAGCCTACTAATATCTGTGTACAAGACATTAGCCTTGAAAATTAGAAGTAGATAGTAAATCATAGCAAGGGGTACATAATAATATAATCAAAGTGTAGAAGGGGAAGCTTGGAATGAGAGGTTAATTTCTTTAATGTGTATAATGTGCTTCATAATGTGCTTTATGATTCAAATTTTTCAATGTCACTAATTTATTAACAGTGTGTTGCCATGAAATAGACATCTGAGTCTTTTTTCTAAAAGAAGAGCAGTTGGACACATTTCAGTAAAATAACTCCCCATCTTTGTCTCATGTCTATTTTTTGCCATGTACATGGCAAATGATATACACATGTTGAACATATGTGTAAGTTAGAACTTGAAATAACAAGAGAGAAGACGTATAGTTCAAATCCTACCAGCTCTCATAACACAACGATAATGAAAGGGGGATTCTCACAAAAATAGGAATGCCTTGTAAATTCCACCCTCCTAAAGGTTCAGAAAGTTTTCTCAGTTAGATCGCAATAAGATAGACATACTGCTACTTCTTGTCTACTCCTTCCCTTTTAAACTGACTCACTGCACCTTGTATTGGAAAAAATGAATAGTCCTGGGAAACAGCCCAAGTTTGGAAAATCTAGGATGCCCTTCTTTCCAGGGGAAGATCTATTTCACTGAACACATACCCTATGGCATGGACTTCTCTGGCCACATAGTATTTCTTTTCTTGGCTGCCCGGAGGACCAAATTCAAGAGAAGGACTGGAGAGGGGTATGGACTGTGCCTGACCCCTAGCCTAGGGGTTAGAGTGTTTTGCTTGGAAATAGGAGACGCAGGGCCAAACCCCATCTTGATGAGGGAAACCTAGAACTTCTCCTTGAGTAAGTGCTATAACCATTGTGTTTACCCAGCTAAAGGTGAGAAGCCCCTGTTCCTTCCCTGCTGGGTATACACACAGGGCAATTATATTCTGTTAGAGGAAGGAAACAGAATCCTAAACTGTACATAAGTGCCAAAATCCACAGTTAGTTAGGTATGTATGTGTCATTTAAGCACATACCGCAGAATAGGAAATAGCTTTAATTCCAAAACAGTGTTGTCTGGATTTGTCCCTGAGTGTTTACACTAATGTTAAAACTAGAATGTTTCCAAACTGAATTTTCCCTTGCCAACTACTTTAATTTTACTATTTACCCTTCAGGCTATAGGATGTTCCAATGATATCTTGACCTTAGTGACACAGGAAACTTAGTGATTACATTAGCAAAGTAGGACTTGTGAATATTTATATGTTAATGGATCAAAGGTTTTATTGTAGCATTAGCAAAATTGTTATCTTCCCTATATTAACCTCCTTTTATATTCTTTGTCTCTTAGGTAAAAACTCTGAGAACCTCCTTAACTCTGCTGAGGACTACTGTAGAACATTTCATGTAGTTGCCCAAATGCCCTGGAAACCTCCATTAATCTTTTAATATCATCAAGGAGATAAGCATATAATTCGAAGGTTTTAGAAACTTTCTTTGTTCATCTGCTTTTCTTATGCATGCACTTCCAACAGATGTCTGCTTCTCTTATCACATTACATAGATCAATCCATGTCACTCTTTCCCATCTTAATTTGGAAGAGGCATATCTGGGACACACACTTGTAAGAAGTGTGACTAAAAAAAGGTCTGTCTCTATATATGTTGAAAGTACAAGATGTGCTGGATATAATGGAAATACAGTCTACACTATTTAGATCGGTCTTAATATTTTCATGATAACACAATATCTGCATGACTACCTTCATATATTCTATCATTGATTATAATCTTTGAAGAAATTCTCCCATTGAACATATTTTACAGAAGGGAGACAAAATATTATGTAAGTACACTTTCACTAATTCCTCAGCCATTTCCTTTTCCTTCAGAGGGCAATTGTAATTGCTGAACACTACAAAAAATATTGACTGCATGTCTCTTTGTTCTGCTTAGCTTCAGTAAAATGCCAGAATGACCAAGTCTGCTTTCACCCTTTCTGATACAATATGTACAGTGGATTTGTCCATAAGTTCTATAGCTGTCCCTGTAAAAGGATTATGTTATTAGAACAATAAGGAAAAAATGGCTGTTTCAGCTCTTAGTGGAAAGTATGTCAAGAGCTAACAGAAAACTATATCAAAACA
>JAGPOW010001296.1:110962483-110976510 GCA_030014935.1 Caiman crocodilus
TTTGAATGCAGTCTATAGCATAAACTGGCATTGTCTTTACCTGTATAATATAAGTTTAAGAAATGGGACATTCTGAAGGGGGAAACCTGCTAGAAAAAAGCTGAGAAAAAGTGAGTCCAACACCTTACAGTGGAGTTTATTATCATCAATATAATGCCAATCCCTAGCCCATCTGGCCTGCACAGAGCCAACAAATAGATCTCCATCCTGGAGGGTGCATTTGGGTGTATCTCAGGCATGCTGCTATGTTGACAGTTTTCAACTAAGAGCTTTCTTCAGCCAGCTGATTTGTTTAAACATTTTTTTTTCTGAAGCAGGATAGCATTCTGCACAGAGGGATTCTTCACACCAGCCTAAAGAAGCTTATGTACAAAGAGACATAGAGGCAAATTAGTGTTTAGAAATGTCCAAATTACATAAATGGTACTTAAGCAATGTTGTTGTTTGGATGGTCCAGAAATTGTGACACAAGCAAGGGTTTCTTAGATTTATATCTTTTATTGAACCAACTATTTTCCTGGGATCTTCCTTTGGTCTTACTTTATCCCAGCTATATAGTTCACTAACTTTATCACAACTACATAGTCAGTCCAGTAAAAGATATCACCCTAAGAAATCCAAGTTACATAAACACAGTAACTCTACTAGCATATAAGAATTGTGTGGGGTATTGTGGTTACTATTCCTATTAGTGTGAGGAGAAAACTACAAAGTGTCTGTTGTGTGCTGTGTTTAGATACAGAAGGAATGATTGGCGTTGGAATGTTATTTTCCTTAATTTTATATATACTTAGCATTTATCCAATTACACACACACACACACAGTGTTGTAGTTGGATAAATACTAACTAACTTGGTATAGCTGTTTTTACTGGCATTTACACTAGTAAAGGCCTTTGGAAATATACACCTAAAGTATGTTTTGCCATATCTGAGGTTTCAGAGATAAATCTTCATCAAGCACTAATGTTTGATTATCATTAGCTCTCTTATCAGCTGGAGAATTCCAGATTATACTCTTCACTAAACTTTCAAAAAAGGACTATTTGTGCATACAGCTAATCTTTAATGTGACTGGATCTGTCTGAAGTGAAGCATAATGTATGCATGTACATTCAATCCACAATAAATTGGGTTTCGAGGGTGTTAATCACCTGTATTTCCCATCAACACATGAGCAGATTGTATTGAATACTGTGGCTTTTGTTCAGAGAAGATAGCAATGGAAGCAGCAACTGTCAGAAAGTGATAATGATTCAAATTGTGGTATCGTGAAATGAAAGTGGTCTAGCAAAAACTAACGTAAGCATGGATAGAGAAGGGTCTTAACACAGGTGGAACTGCAAAGATTTAAACATCTCAACAGAAAAGCTACGGCTGGTGCTTATTATAAGTTAGAAATATATTTCAGTGACAAAAATTTTGAATATCTGTTACTCTACCAGCATTCTTATCTTGACAGAAGGGGAATAGCTGAGCTATATAGACAGTGACACCTTTGGGAATATACATCTACTCTCCCCACTGGATGCCACTGTTTGATCAAATTTTAGCCAACCAAAGACTTGCTAGGTTTTGGAAAATTTGTAGCTGAGAGGAGTTATTAATTCAAATTAAAACAGAGACCTCCTTAGGAAACATATGAAGCATGTTTTATTAAAATACCTGAAGCACAACGGCAGTAGGCTCAATATGAGTTACACAAAATTACAGATTGTCAGAGAAGGTTCAAAACGAGCTTAATTTTGACTCTGCCAGATGGATCTAGAAAAAATAAGGGTAGGAAAGCATAACAGTGGACACATTCATGTGCTGACGTACTCAAACAGAACATCTGATGAATTCCACAGAAAATGGTTCACAGAACTCATAAGAATCAAACATGCATTTGCAGATTGAGGTTAACTAATTAAGGAACTTGCCACTTGTTATTCATATAATTTAAATGTAAAGTCTTTATAACAGTATCAAAAGTTTTACTCTTTGATATTAAATGTTTAGCTTGGCCTAAAAAATGTGGACAATAAATTAAAGAAAACAAATAATGTTATTTACTGTGAGATTTTCAAAATGAATTGACAGTGCCTTAACACTATTCCCACTGAAGCAAATGGGAATTGTAAACACTGACTTTGATGAAAGCAGAATTAGGCCACTATGTGTTGCTTTGATAATACTGTACTTAGACTTGTCTGAATTCCATCAGCCAAATGATAGCAGTTACCCCATCAAACAATTATAGCAGTCAGCTACAACATGGATAAAAACCTTCTAAATTCTAAGTTCTTGATGAACAATAATACTGTATAATAGGATAGTAGCAACATAAGATCTGGACAGTTACATAAACACAGTACAATGAATGAATTTCAGTACAATTCATAAAAGCAAAGGTACTACTTAACCTGGGCAAATAGAGTTCACAAACTCTCAAAGGATGATGATATTTGAGAAGACCAAATGTTGAAAATCATAGAGACACTGTGGAAAATGATATATATCTCCAAGTCTTGTTAATTTATATAGGCTTTCATAAAATAATCATCACCATGGTATCTTTGTTACCACCTGTTTTTCAAAAATGATATTTTTGATTAGGGTATGTACAAGTATTATATTTATATTGACCTAACCAAGGTTAAGTCAATCTAAACGGCTGGGCATGCTAGAGTTCACAGGTCTTAAATGAACTGAAAAATGGCATGCCTGATACAAAGCTACTTCACTTGATCTCAAGTGGGTTAACCTGATCTAGTGAATGCCTGTATGTGTTAACAGCAAAGCCCTGGTGCTGGGAAAAACCAACCCTTCATTCCAGCCCTGGGGCTGTGCTGTTTGAACCCCCAGCTCTGACCAGGCTACTTTTACTCACAACCTGACTAACCACCCCCTTTCCTCCACCCCCAGACTATAACTTACCACTCCTTCCATGGAGCTACCAACCTCCAGTTCTACCAGCCCCCACCTCATAACCCAGAATTACTTCCATGACTGCCCATGATGCTCCCAGCAGCAATGAATGCCTGCATGCACTGCTGTCAGTTTAGATTCAGGCAGCTTAAGGTAAGACTAAGGTGACTTCTAACCCTAAACTGACTCCTGTGAAGGCTTATTCACACGGTGTATGCAACGCATACATCAGTGGTTAATATTTAAAATGCTGTTTGACTGAAACAATTCTGAAATGCTATGAATATACCGTTACTTTTTCCTAAATGTGGTTCTAAAACCAGTCTTTCTCTATAAGAAGTTCCCTTTGAATAGCCAAGAGTCACAAATAGCCTGAAGGTGAAAACAACAAAACTCTGGCTAAGCCAAATATGTATGAATACCAAGTTTAAGCTTTATGAAGCACTGATATTTAATGGTTCAAGACTTGGTTTCTTAGGCCTGTTTTAAAACTTGAGCTTCACGCTATGTCTTGCAATGATTGCTTTTGGCTTGAATGGTGTTTAACGACTTCACAGTACTTCCTGACACCATGTCCCAGATGCCTTAAGCAGAAAAATCTGTGTCTTGCTTCCATGCAGTCACAGTGCTTGGTCTTGATAGTTGCAAGTACAGGAAATGTTGGCACAGAGCAGTCTAGGCATAGAAGGGAGAAAGGTATAGAGAAGGAAATGAGAATAAAGATAGGAGACACTAGATACAGACTCAAAGAAAGAGGAAGATAAATGAATGATTTGGAGGGGTGTGTAAAACAAAACAGAAATGGGAAAGTAGAGGAGACAAGAAAAAAATGTATTCAAGCCAGAAACCAAAGTGGCAGTGATGGATTTCTAATGATGAGCCTTACATCCATTAATCTCTTTAATTTTGTTTTCCATGTGAAGTTTTTATGCCTTAATACAAATTGATACAGAGAACAATTGAAAAGATCACACACTGACTTGGATATTATATCTTAAGAAAAAAGACCAAACCATACAATTCTTACTCGTATGCATAATTTTGACTCCTTCAGAGGAAGTAGGTCTAGTTTGGCCTGATCCAAAACCCTTTCTAGCTAACAGGAGCCTTTCTATTGAATGTAACGAGTTTCATGATAAATCTGTAATAAACAGTTAAACAGGAATTTGCAGACCTACTATTGCTTATATAAATGCACATATCTGAAATTGAGTTGAATTATTTTTCTCCTTTGTTCCCAGTAGCTTGCTAGTATGTATGTAATGGCTGCTGTCACTACAGCAGTAGCCATGTGACTGAGACTTTCCCTTACCCATGATTCCACCCTTCCTCACCATGGTCAGCATACTGTCACCACCCCCCCCAACTCTGACTTCAGCACTAAATGAACTTGGCTTGCCACACCTCTGACACTTAGACACCCACATTGCTAAGGAAATACTATCACTACCTGAATGTAAGTGGCACTTCTAGAATTTACATGGCTAAAACATGGAGTATGTCCCTAGATAGTAAAGTCCCCATTCAAGTAACTATACTATTTTTCATCATGGGCGCCTCTCTCAGTAAACTCACCCTTCAGCAGGTGAGGTTTTCTCAGTATCTCCTTTGGAGCTGTTCCATTAACTAAATATTAATTGGGTTGGAAAATGGATGAGAATTGCCTGTGTAGAGTCTGGGCACTTATCTTTGTTGTGAAAAACCTGGATTCATATCCTTTGCCTGAATGAGATAAAGCAAGGTCTCAAACCAGTGTAACTAGGCGAGCATGACAATGCTTTTGGCAGTTAAAAAGTAGAATTTTAACCCACTCAGAGAAATGCAAAACTACCCAAAAGCAAACATACTGAATGCATCAAAACCACCCTTGTGAAAATTCTGGTTCTACAATCATGAGCTAAGAAACAATTCCATCAGCATTCTATTTCTAGGAAATGTATTATCTCTGTGTTTTACTGGGATGTATCTTAGATTAGGCAAAGATTTTTGATCGTTCCTTGCTGCATGAGAAAACCTGGCCATGCCCCTCCATTCTTGAAAGACTCTCTCTTCCCTCCCCTTTGGCAGTGGCTGGCAACCATGCTGTAGTGCCCCCCAGCTTCTGGCTTGAGCCACTGCAGTCATGTGCTTGATTTCCTGATTTAACAGAGGATGCCTGTCCAGTTAACCAGTTTAAGCTGTGCAATGTAGACTAACCTGCAAAGAGTGAATCAATTAAGGCTGAGGCTTTTTGAATGTTTGTCCCTAACCTAAAAGTTTTATGGGATTGGGCCCATGAATAGGTACTCACATCTAATACCTCAGCTGACTATGTTTAGTAAGCTTATCATCCATGCAATGGGTGACAAATATTTTCTTACATGTTTGAGATATTTCAAGAAATCCCATTCACTTTAGCCTATTTTAATTTTTCTTTAAAAAGGGTTAACGTAAAATAAAATCAACCATGAAATAAAAGCTGCAGAATTTAGCTCTGTTCATTCCGTTTATACCTAATATAATAATTTTTTTCCTCTGACTACTTGAGGTTAAAATGTTCTTTCTAAATTTTTGTTACCAGAATTACTTCAAGCAAAGTCCCCAGTTACCCAGCCTGTCAAGGGAAAATATTCCAGATTGACAATTGCTCATTCTATCTTCACTTAGGTGAAGCACATTATTTCATTTTGTTATCTCTCACTTCAAAGATTCACTGGGGAATAGCCCTTGTAAGTAAAGAAACTGCAAACAATGAGCTTTCTCAATATGATAAATGAAGTACAACCTTTCACATTTGTTTGTGCTTTAGTCTTCAAAAAGTAAGATGGAGTTTGCTTTACATGCAATATAAAGGGAGAGAGAAAAATAAATGCATGGCCTTTTACAAAGGTTACCTGGTGCAAAGGTAGACTTTCCTGGTTTTAGTGGCTCAATTAGAAAGAATGCCTTTTGTGATACTTCTATGAGCATTTGTTGATAAATGTTATTTTATAATGCCTGATAAAAGCAATGCATGAGATTAGACCATAATTTTCTTGGAGGTGATAAGCATGTAAAAGTTATTCTTGTTAACTTAATAGTATTAAAAAAATCTATTCATCATTCCAAATAAGTGTGCAACTTTTTTGCTATAAGATTCCAAAAAAATGCTGACTTTACATTCTGTTTGGAAATTGTTTTCATTTAAGGATTTTCAAATGCTATCAAATTGTGGCAGTTCTATGGATTTCAGCAGAGCTCTCCTGATATCCAGATAAGGGCCTGGCCCTAAGTATTTTTTTTTACAGTCCATAGTGTTTTTATTGGACACTTTATACTATCAGTTTTTTTTTCCATTAAGCAAATATTACAAATAAGCCCTATTTGCTATTTATTTAAACATATGAAAAATCATAATGAAGAACAAAGCCTAGATCCAAATAAGGTGCAATGAAAAACAAAGTTTAGGTCCCAATGAGGGTTATTCAATTAGATTTATTAAAAAAAACAAAACCCTTAATTACTTTTTAAAGTCTTTGAAACAAATCCCTTCATATCCACTTGCTAGTAAGAAATAAAATATAATAAAATAAAGCCAGCTGCAAATCTTTAGTACTGGACAACGAATTTCTGTGCAAAAATATAGGGTGAAAATATCTTAAGGACTTTAAAACAGCGCTATAATTTCTCTAATTCCTAAACTAGAAAAGGATTTTATGATTTTTTTCTAACTACAGGCCAATTTCTTATGTACAGAGCAGAGTGGAGAACAAGTGGCTGCTGTGACTGACTCTAGCCCTGAGCTCAGGTTGGTACTAGAGTCAGACCCACAGCACCTCCTGGCCCACTCCCACCCCCACACACACTTCCCCTGTGCAACTTCTGTTCCCCCTTCCCCCCCCTTACTGTCAGGCACAGCTCAGATCAGACTTGGACTGGGGTTTCTCCCAGTCATGGAGCCCATAGACGCTCCTTCCCCTGCCCAACTAATCAGTAACACCCACACTGCTGCATTTCCTGCCACACCTACTGAGCTTCTACATGCTGGTCTGGGATGGAGCACCCAGAGCAGCATTTGACAGTAAAGTGGGTGGGAGAAGCAGAGGCTGAGAAGAGAAGAGGGTGAAAGAGGCAGAGACTCATGGAGAGCAGGAGCAAAGGGAGCGCCGGTGGGGGGGGGGGGTAAGGTAAGAAAGCTGTAGGAGGATTCAACAAGGTTGCTTACTGTTCCCTCACTTCTCTCTGATTTAGCACTGGAACCATTGGTTACACCTATGAGGAATGAGGATGATATAAGAGTTGTTAAGGTAGAAGATAGGGAAGGCAAGATCATTTTGTATGCATGTGATGCATTACTATTTCTGTCACAGCCTAAGACATCAGTTCCTATCCTTTTACATTAATCAACAGTTTTAGAAATCTCTCTCATTATAATATTAATTGGAATAAATCTGAGTTATTAGAACTAAATAAATATACTAAAAACATAAGTTCAGTAAATGGCAGTTTCAATGGCAATCAAAACACACAACTTATTTTCATATTAAAATA
The DNA here is from genome assembly GCA_030014935.1 of Caiman crocodilus. Classification (NCBI taxonomy): domain Eukaryota; kingdom Metazoa; phylum Chordata; order Crocodylia; family Alligatoridae; genus Caiman; species Caiman crocodilus. The sequence goes on from JAGPOW010001296.1 coordinate 110,969,903, forward strand.
TCCAAGATTATTAATGTTTTTGTCTGTCAAAACTTTCAAACGTTTCTCAATTTTATATTATATGATCTAAACAAATTAAGCAGTTTGACAGTATCCTTTTGGAGCTTTGTTAATGTTTTTTGCTTTCTTTTAAGACTGTCCTGCCTTGCCCAATTACTTATTAAGTAGCCTACACACAGTAATCCTCCAACCCTATTTTGTTCAAATCAATTGAATGTTCAATAGGTTTCTGTGAGGAGAGAATAAAAGGGCTTGACTTTCATCAAAAAAATGCCAATTGAAATGGGTGGCTTAAATCTTCCAGCCCTTCCATGTTTTAACAATATCTTAGTGTGTCAGGTTCTGTACTGCACGAGTGATACGTGGCCGATATTGGTTGTATCCTGTATGGGTGGAAATTGAACAGGCACTTGTGTTTCCCCTTCCATTATCAATCATTATAGGCTTTACTTGTCACCATCTTTCTAGCCTTCTAATTCATACTATTTTTGCAACCTGTAGGGAAAAAATTGGCAAAATTACTGATGTTTCATTCTTTGGTATATTGAAAAGCTTGTATTTGGGTTAATCTTTTTTTGAATTATGGGTCCCACAAACTGCTGTGGAAAAATAGATGGATAAGAGTACTGGGCATGTAGAACAGCCTGTACTAGGAATTTAAATTAAATTATTTTCTGAGTTATATGATGAACATGACCTTTTGAAAACAATTGAATGGCAATATGCAATTTTAACAAGCATTACAAAAACCAGTTTGGACCTGATGCTTTAGGTATAGCAAATACTCCAGATATATACACATTTGCCTTGATACCTGCTTATCTTCCCTATCCTGTGCCTCTGTGAATATATAATCTCATGTAATAAACCCGATACAGAATATTTATTACTGAAGTGGAATGACCTAGGTTTCCAGATAACTTAATCTGAGTGGAAATCAACAATTCAAAATATTCACACATCAATGACTGATCTTAGACTTCATTTTATGCAACACAAGATCATGTTCATCTGCACTAAAATTAATCTGCTTTTCTGAAATTCAGTATCCTTATTCTGAAGCTGTTCTTCCTTCCTCCTTTTAGGATCTTTAACTGTATTATGTTATGGTCACTGTCACTGAAGTTACCTCCCACCTTCACATTCTCAACCAATTCTTCCCTTGTTGTGAACTGTAAATCAAGAAGAACTTTCCCTCTTATTGACCTCTACTATCTGAATCAAAGTTATCCCCCACGAACTTGTTGGACTGCATCTGCACTACTGTTCCCTTTAGCAGATATCCTGATAATTAAAGTCCCTCATGAGAACAAAATCCTTTGATTGTGAGCTCCCATCACTTGTTTAAAGAAGGCCTCATCCACCTCCATCTCTTGGTTTGGAGGTCTCTGGCAGATGCCCACTATTACATCACCCTAGCTGTTCTGCCACCTCACCTTTACTCCAAGGCTTTCAACAGGCTCACCTTCTACTTTGTACCTCCAAACACATATATTTAGAGTAATGCCTCCTTTTTTCCCTGCTTATCTTTCCTGAACAAGCTATACCCATCTATAACCATACTCCCGTCATGTAAACTATCCCACTATGTCTCTATAACCCAATTACATCATCATTCTTTGCTTGGACTAGAGCCTCCAATTCCTCCTGTTTGTTCCTCATAGTTTTCGCTTTAGTGTATAAACTTTTCAAGTATCTAACTGTCTGTTCAGTTCTCCTGCTGAGAACACAGCTAATATTTCCATTATTGGTTCCCTTTGATATATTTTATCAAGGTCTCTAGGCTCCTTACTTAACTCTGGGCTTTTTTCTCCACTCCCTGGCAAAACCAGTATAAAGCTTTTCTCACTAGACTTGCAAGTCTGTATGTGAAGATACTCTGTCTTTTCTTTATCAGGTGACCCCCATCTCTTTCCAGCAATGCACCTCCCTGGAACACTACCCCAACTATAAAATCTAATATGCTATATAACATGTAGGAAGTTATAGCAACAGCCAATTGGAATCAGTTGCCTAGTTGAGCAAAAACTCCACATAATTTAGTTTTTCAACACTAAACAAACTAGACCAATCAAATTTCTCCATTCTGAGGCTATACTTACAGCAATGATTGTCAGCCTTTTTAGACTTGAAGTACCCCTTGTTATATACAAGGCACACTCCAAATAATCAAGGCATCCCTCAAAAAATGCCTGCTCTTAGTTTTCACTCTTTTTTTTCCTACAGAAAACTAAGGCAATTCTTCTGTTTGTTGCAAAGGATTAAAAAAGATCACAACAAATCACAATGTTTTCAGCATGATAGATTCCTGTGTGAAATCTTTGAGTTTTAGTGCCAGCCATGGCCATTTTCAAGGTGTCTAAGCCAAACTGCAGAAGCATGGATAAACAGAATGTCCCAAAGTCTGCTGCCCAGAGTCAGATACCAGGTTATCAGGTCTAAGGGAACATCCAGGGGTAGGGTCCAAGTAACCAGCTGAGTTGAAGTTTAGGAGTCAGTAATCAAATTATCAACTCCGGAGTGAAATTCAGAGCAAGTAAGGTCAGGGAACCAGGAAGCCATGATACTGGAGACCACAGATATAGTCAGCCTTACCAAAGCAGACCTTCAAGGGAATTGTTCACCGTCCTAAAATCTGTTAGCATATCTAGAAGTAAATTGATGGGCCTGAGTCAAGTCACGTTGAGTCCCACTGGGTCCCTTCTCCTGCACAGACCTGCACAGACCGCAGGTCCAGCAGTGCTGCACTGGGCATGGCCAGCCTGGCTGCTAATACCAAGTGTGCAGGGGGGGGCTTGAGTGGGGGCCACCACATGCTGGCCCCCCACACCCAACCCCCATGACACCAGTGACAGCAGCCAAGGGGGCTGTGGCCCAGGTGCCAGCACAGCCTGAGGGGATATAGCACTGCCTGAGGTGGGCTCTGTATATGCTGAATGGACTTGGCCTGGCTGCCCCACTAGCATGCAACTTTTCTGGTCCTGTCCAAAGCTGGGCCAGGTCCATTCAGCATGTACAGAGCCCATGTTTGTGCCTGCAGCTGGGTCATGGCCCAGCTGACTGCTGCTGCTGGTAGTGTTCAGGGGCAGGTTGGGGGGTAGGCATGTGGCAGCCCCCAGTCAAGTCCCCCCCACACACACCCATGAACCCAACATCCCCCACAACCCCTTTTAGTCCACACATCCCCTCCACACTCTTCACACCCCCCACACCCACCCACACCCATAAGTCCCTCCATCCCATGTCCCTAACTTTCCTGAGACAGCGCCCAGTCTCACTCACACCACTTTGCCCTCCTCTTCTACTACCCAAGCATGCTAAGAGTGTGTGCCCCACATGCTGGAACAAAAGAAGCAACGTAGAAATGCTCTGGCCTGAAAGCAGAGTGTCTCTCTGGAGGACCAGTTTCTGGGTTACCTCAGGGCACAGTCTGGGACTGAGCCTGCTCCACATTTTCTCCATGTTTTTTTTTGTTTGCTTGTTTGTTTGTTTATATCTGGATTTTAAGGTATCAAATTTTGAGCCTGTGCTGCAAATGATTTCTTACACAGCATGCCTCTTGCAGCATCTCAAACTGGTTTGAGATTTCACCTTGAAATCCTGGTGTCAACTCTCCCCCACACTGATTAAAGTGGTGTGGTACATGTGGCAGCAGTGTGCGCCACCAGAAAGGGTGCCTGGCCAGCCAAAGCCACACTCTGGATTCTGGGCAGGCTCTGAGCAAACAGCTCAGTGCTGCTACTGCTCTGAGATGCCACCAGGACTCCAGGTGAGGCTGTGGTGGCCCCAGCCTCCCCTACCCAGGTCTCTTTGGCATGTGCTGGAGCACATATGCAGAGGCACGCCCAGGGACAAATAGCAGCAGCACAAATATGTCTCTGGGGAATATCCCTTGGGAAATGCACTCCCCTGCATGTGTGTGCTCATTGGGACGTTTAAAGAGTAACCTCAGGAAGATACCCTGGAGTTGCTTTACTTAGTGTATAGTAAATGAGCAGGAGCAGAAAGAGAGGGCATGCTTGAGGCCATTCCAACAGAGGCACAGACCTCAAAAGATTTCTTAACAAAGAAAAACTGTTCAAGCTCTACCTAATTGAAACTCTCTGAACTTTTGGAGAACAATAGGAGGTTGTTTAGAGACTGTTTCACTCTTTATCTGCAAGTTATGGCTGCCAGGTACAAAGCAAAAAAAAAAAAAGTCTTATTTCAGACAATAGTTGGTTTTGAAGCACTTGATGTTTTTAATAGTTTTTCATCAACTCAGAAGCAGCTAACTGTGGAACCATATACCAGAAATTTGAGAAGTACCACTTACATAATATTGAATGATAGGCTTTCAAACAGAGCATACAAAAAGAAAGTGAAAACACAGAATATTTTTGTGGACAACGAAAATTTTTGTGCTCAAGATCTTGCTGTTCTGGGGTGCTGAGCGCCTAGTAAGTAATTAGATCATAATTGAAATATGAAACAAAACCCATAGGAACAGAGTACAAGGAGTCTCAGAAATAACTCTTAATAAAGCAGACAGAATCTGCCATGCAAAGAATGCCAGTCACTCAGATTGAGACTTAAGGAGGCTAAACAGTGTCCTGTTACTGTCAACATTATAGAGAATCTGAAATATAAGAAAAGAAACCTGAGGCCTCTGAAGCTCAAAATCAGAGTCCACAAGCATTTTGTACATGGTATGGCAAACAACATAAGGGTATGGAAACAGAAAGGTTTGAAGTCATTTCAGAAGGGGTGGAAAGACTCTTGCCCTGAACTGTTTGACAGCTCTCATGTTCTAATAGTTGCATATGGACAAGCAAAGAATGATACAAATGTAACAAAACAGCTCTAAATTTGGCCTCATACAGACATTCAGTTTCTCCTGGGAAAGTTACTGCACTCCTAGGAGAAACCACAAGTCTACATCTGTACATGCAGTCATTTTCTCCCACAGTAAAAATGGCCACAGTAGGAGAAACTCAACCTGGGAACAACCAGGGTTAAAACACCCCAGGAGAGTTTCTCCTGGGTGTGAATGTCTGTACATGCAATAACTTGTTTCAGAAAAGAACATTGTCTTCCAGCATTTCCCCTCCCTCCCAGGGAGAGAGTAGGCACATCTATACGAGATGCTATATGTGCAGTAGATTAATTCTGCTGAGCATTAGCACATCATGGCTAAAGTGGTGCTAATGTAGACTTATGACTTAACTGATCTTTCTATGACTCTGCAGCCTTTACTGAGGTGCTGTGTTGTAAATCTAGGGTGCCATGTGCACAATAGCAGGCTGTGTGCAGCAACACTGCTGGGGGTCATGCAAAACAAAATGTGTCATGTGCAGTCTTGATATAAAAGGCTCCTGAGTCTCTGGAATATGTCATGTCTGTCTAGCTGTTTGTGTGCTTAGTGTTTGAAGGAGCCGAGGGAAGAGAGCTTGAGGTGTGCTGGTTTATTTGTATGGGTGCTCGAACTTATTGTATGCCTGAAAAGTAGTTTGCAGTGTGACAGAAGGTACCTGACACTGATAGGAGTTCGCCTGGCACTATTGCATCCTAGGACCACATCATTGACGCTGTGACAGGAAATTATTCTATCATAGTCCTGGTTTGTTCAATATTGCTCCCAGTAGCAATAGCTCGTAGTCTCCTGAGATAACTATCACCCATCCTTCCCTTTTGTTGTTATGTCTGTAAGTCTTGTGTGTACCCGTGTATATAATAGTGTAAATAACAGGAATTTGTGTATATCTAGAATAGTAAGCTGTTTTTAAAGACAGTGTAATAAGTCTTGCAGTTTTCTGGTTGTCATTGTCGTGCTTAATAAACCATTATAGTTCATTTCAGTTTTAATTTATGTCTGAGAGGTTATTCACTAATTTTGATTTAGTGTCCTCACAAAGCAATCCAGGTATTGAGATGAGAAATGTTGGAGGCTCAGATTGTGCTCTTTAGCTTTCGCTCCCACCTCTTAATTGGTTGGTGAGGCATATGTGCTCAAATTGTCATTGTCCTTCAGTACCTATTGTTTCCAGCCAACACTAATTTCACAGTAGAAATAGTTGCACATGTAGACATGCATTCATTTTTACTGAATTCAGCATGCGTTTGGAGTGTGTGAATGTGTGTTATTCTGCAACTCAATGTGGGAATTATGAAGGCTGTGTGCTCTGCTCTTTGCTGGAGCAGCACAGTCTAGCAAGGACATACTGGGCACGTCTACATGTGCATTTTGGCGTCATTGCTGACGCCAAGATGAACATGAGCTGCCAGTGTCAGACGGTGGTTGGGAAGGCCAACCAAACCTATCATGCATCCAATGATGCATTTCGAGCTGGCCCAACGTGGTGATTCTCCCCCTTTATGCGGCGTCAGTCAGGCCGCAGATGGAGTACTGTGCCCAGTTCTCTTGAAGGGCGCTGCACTTCAAGAGGGATGTGGACGGCCTCGAGAGGGTCTAGAAGAGGGCCACTAGATTGATATGTGGGCAGCAGGATAGGCCTTATGAGGAGCGTCGCAGGGACCTGAACCTGTTCAGCCTCAGTAAATGGAGGCTGAGGGGGGACCTGGTGGCAGCCTATAAACTGCTGAGGGGAGATCAGCAGGAAATAGGGCAG
>JAGPOW010001296.1:110985547-110999392 GCA_030014935.1 Caiman crocodilus
GTGAATACTATAGCTGAATGCCTCATGAAAAGGTATGGGTTCAAATCCTGTGGAGGGTTTGTTTTCATTAAAAATTCCTATTATTAATATCAACCTCTTTCTTATTGGGGTAAGGATGAATTAATTCTTAGTGCTTGAAATTATTTTTCTCATTTTTCTAATTGGTATGTCTGGAAGCCTGGGAACATGAAAACAGCAGGGAAGGAATTAGAATAACAATTGAGACCTCTAGACTAACTTATCCTTTCTTCTATAGAGCAGTGTCTCATTATTTTGAATGCATTATTTTTAAAATTATGGTTCAATAATCCAAGAAACATTCAGGTTCAGATATATGCTTTGAGCTAAGAAAGACTTGTATTCTGGCATAAATAAATATACATCCCTAGGTAGTCAGTATGAAGGAAAATAGCATTAGCTACATAAGAATAATCTGTTCTTATTGTAAGCTTCACCTTTCACCAAATAAATCAGAGATCAAAAGCCCTTGAATATGCAGTGCAGATTTGTGAAAATAGTCCACCATATAAACAAATGTGATGCGATACTCAATGGCCTCAGTTGATCATTTGGGGTAGACTTGTCTTGACCATTCCAATCTTTTTTGTGAACTTTTCATTGTGTTTTGCTAGAGCTGCAGAGATTTGAGTCTTTACCTGCAGCAGGTAAATGAGTCTTTAAAAATCTGTTTCTTTGAAATGGTTTGCCGATTCTTCCCCAAAAAATCATATTGGAGTTGCAACCACTCCTACAAAGTTGTTATGAATATTGCTTTTTTCAGTGCCAGCAGATGTAGGAAGTCACTTAATCAATGAGCCTCCAAGGAGGTAAGCAGATGCCCATGTCCACTGGGAAAAATGAAAGTTTCTTTTAAATTATTCCACTTTTAAATGGAAGGAGTTTTTGTAGTACAAATTGAAAGTTTGGTTTAATGTGTCCCTAATCTCAAGTATATTTCCAGAAGCTGGTCTCCCAGATTAATTCAAAGTTAGTGGTTAACTTGTATAAAGTCTTTCTTCTAGTGGAACAATTTCTTTTCAACAAGGGTCTGTCACAGATTCTATACTTGAAGTGCAGTTTGTGTTAATGGAGCAATAAAATGTAACACACCACAGGCACAGAGGTCAGCAACCCTTAGCATGCATGCACGACCATGGCACATAAGACCATTTTGCTCAGCATGCCACAGATGGCCCTGGACTCTGGGTAGCTGCTGCAGAACCTGGACTGCTCGTGACAGGCAGTGGGGAGGCTGCAGCTGCCCAGAGCCCAGGCTGGATGTGGCAGGCAGCTGGGAGGTCTCTCTGATCCCACCTCTACCTCCCCCATTTAGCAGAGATGGGGATCTGCCACACCAGCACCCCTTGCTGGCAGTGCCCAGGGGTTGGGGTGTGGGTATGGCAGGGAGTGGCCTGGGACCAGGCCAGGCTGGGCTGTGGACTCCCCCAACTACAGAGGCCACAGGGCTGGCTCCTTCCAAACCTGCCACCCACCAGGGTCAGGTTCTGAACCACAGACCTTCCTGCACCCTGACCTGGGCCAGAAAGTGAAAGCAAATAGGACAGATGGCCAGGAGTCCTATGGCAAGAGCCTGGCACTGCTGAACAAGGCTGGAGGCCAGCACTCACAGTGGGGATCATCCTTAGAGGCACCCACTGAACTCCACCAACTGCAGCTGCGGAGCAGTGCAGAAGGGGGCCATGGGCTAGCAGCAGCCACCAGCATGAGTGGAAAGCCACGTGCTGTGCTCCCTCCACCTACCCCAGAGGACCATGTCCCATTGCAAGTGCTCACCCCCACCCTGTACATGCAAAACTCAGGCCAAATGGTGCCATGCTCCCTGCTGTCTGCTCAGCTCCACCTGCCATGCTCCTTGCCCAGCTGCTGTATCCCCACTGCACTACCACATCTGCACCATCCAACTCCTTTTTATCCTGGCTTCCCAGCCTGGAGCTCTCCCAGCAGCCTCAGAGTGAAAGCAGAAGTTGCTGAGAAAGCGGGATGTGGCCAGGGGGAGGGAGGCAGGCACCAGCTGCCCACCATCATGCCCAATCCATCGTGGGTGCCTGGCAGGGGCCAGCCCCCTGCCCAGGAGCACTATGACTTAGGAAACTCTGGAGGTAGCAGACATCCAGGGACTTGCACCCTGTGATGAGGAGGTGCTGAGGGAGGTGCTGCATTACCCAACCAAGCTGGAAACCCCCCAGAGAAGGTGCCTTCAGCTGCCCAAGCTGTACCAACAGCTGCTAAGATGCTGCCATGGGCTCCATAAGTTCCCTCCCAGCCCTTTTAAATTGGTGGCATGGCAGGGAGTGAGCACCTCTTTCTCTCCTCTCCCTTAGGACTGCTTGCAGCAGTCAGCCATAAGGCTGCAAGTGGCTACACAAGGGTCCAGAGCTTTGACTTGGCTCATTGCTCACAGTGGGTACATGCACACCTCAGGGAGGTGGGGAAAGGGCCAGGGATGCACTGCCACAGTAAGGACAAGGCCCCTCATTGCTCCCCTGCCATCCACCCCTGGCATGCCAACATCTTCCAAGTTCAGGTTGAGGGTTTTTTTGGCACTCAGATCAAAAGTGTTGCTGGCACCTGCACTAGCACCTTTTCCCTGTGAGAAGTAGAGGGTAAAAAGATACTCAATAGGACATGCTTTACTTATGCACAATATTCATCTAAGAGAGGAGGTGGGGAGTTTTTTTGGAAACCTGTTGGTGGGGACAAGGAAGGGAGAGAAGAAAAATGTCTCATAAGATGTTCCAAGAGAGTTTGAGCCCTGCTGCTTCTGCCCTTCCTCCTGCCCGTCCCATGAGTCTCTCCTTCTCAAGGGAGGATGCGCTTGCATGCAGGGGGAATTGAGAACTCACTTCCCACTAGCGGAAGAAGTGAAGGGGTGGGTAGGGGAGAGGTCATTGACAGCCCCTGCCAGAAGCTCTGCAACTCGCCTTTCTAGTGAGTGCTGGCGAGCAAGTTTGCGGGACACTTCCCCCCACCTCTGGATAGCTTGCCCTGTAAATGTGAAGCCAGTCACATCATGGGCGATTGGTGCCTCCTGAGTCTGGGGGGGTCACCTGCAGATGCTGCCAGCAGTGGAGGTGGAGCTGGTGAACATCCACAGATGCTGCTGGCAGCATCAGCAGTGGGAACTGCCCTGTCATAGAGGACACATGCCCCTTCCTGTGGTCCCCCTATCAGTCCCCTGAGTCCCATGACATTGACTCAGAGGTTCCATCAAGCAACATTAACTCTTTATATTAATTCACTCTGACTTCTATCTGCATCTGCCTCATCCATGGAGCCCTTTAGAAATCTGTCCTTTCTTTATGGAGGAATGAAACTGGTAAGATCTCACTTTTCATTCCCTGAACTTGTCTGTTATTTCAGAGTTGACTCTTCTTCTTGGATCCATTAGTTCACTGCAAAGTTCTCAGTTTTAAAAGATGAATTTTGAAATGATACATGTGACTATATCTGCCCTTATAGGTCTTGGATCTTGGCCATTCTATATTGTAACAGCAAGTCTTAGATCAATTATAACTCACATAATTAATCTTTGAATACTGAAATTACTATCAGGTCAAAAATTGGATATGAACTAAAAGAATATAAATATTTTTCATTGTCTCACATTATTCATAAACATATAAGACCAGTGGTTATTCACCTTCAGGCCCTTTGAACCTTTTTTTTTATAATGCCACAGGCTTTATTTCCTTCAGTAATGCAAACTGTCTTTTTAATATCTCATTGAAGGACTTGCCTCCTCATTTTTTGGATGTCAGCTGTGCCTGTAATTTTTGTCATTATGCTACAGAATTGAGGCAACTTTCTGCAATATTTGCAGTTGTTTTATTTCATATGAGATAATCCACTTTTTGTTATTGGGAGAAACAAATTATTCTGTCAGATGTATATTGTACAATAACAAGTCCCCTACATTTCTATGATGAATCTGACAGCCTCTTAACTTGAGATAGTGACTAATTTATGTAACCCATTTATTTTATATTACTAACCTATATCAAAACTGTTATTAATGTGTCATCTTTAATGACTGCGTCATCATTTTGTCCTAACCTTTTCTAATGCCATCATACACATATGCATGTGTATATACATATATTTTACCTCTTTGTTTTATAAAATTATCAGTCCAATTAACTGGTAATGGCTAAATACCATGGTATCCAAGGTTTGTATTTGGTTCAACTATATTATCAAATATTCAGGTATTTTCTGAACAGTATTCAAACTTTTTTATGACCCAGGGTCACTAAATATGTGGTCGTCCCATACTATTATAAATTGTATCATTATTGCTATCTTTTACTGATGTCAAACTGTGAGTCTACACATTACTTCTATCCAGAAAAACCTACTACTTTGAACAGGTACCTATTACCTCTTTTCTGCTTGCAAATCTTTGCTATACTGCTGCACAGAAACTCAATCTGGTGAAACCAGCCACGGGAGGATTACACCATTACAGAAAGATCCTCAAGCAGTATCTTTTCTTTTAGCCATTAGCAGAGATGTTAAATCAGAGTATCCTTTTGTTGCAGAATCTCTTCGTTGTCTTGGATAGGGGAAAAGGAGAAGGGTAGTCATTGGCATCCAATTTATGTTATATTAGTATGAAGATTACTTTGATCTTAAAGAATGACTCAGTGCCTGGATAACTCAAGTTTTCATAGAGGTGTGGTTGTGAAACAGGGCATGTCTCATTTTCTTGGCCTCAAGTCATTTTAAGGAGCACCTGCCTGTGAGCAGTAATTAGGCATCTCCAGAACATACTCAACCTTCAGAGTTAATTGTATGTTGTTCTAGTTTTCTGTTTTCACAAATCTCTTTCCAGCACACTAATTTTTTTTAAGATTTTAACAACTCTGTTTGTTTTGAGAGTACAAAAATGTGATTTGATACATGACTGTCTGCTTCAATCAGCATCAATACAATTATGAAACTGTTTTTCCTTTTCTATGTGATGTGTATATATAGGCCAAACATAAAAAAAATCCAGGAAACTTCCTCCCCACCCCCCTTGCTCTCACAAGTCAGCAGCAGTGCCTGCATGCCCACCTACAAAGCACTCCACACATCTCAAAATCCTGGTCAAACTGTGCTCCATGCCTCTGCATTTCCAGGATACCAATTATAATTTTCAACACCAGCCTCTAAAATCCAGGACACTATCAGTGAAACTGGGACATATGGTCACCCTAGGTATATAGAGAAGTAGGGTACAGGTCAAGTGGCTTTATCCAAAATTTAAGAGTATTAAATTGTTAAAAAACTTGGCCTCCACTATGTTGTACTCCCCCTCCCACACACATTTAAATAGCTTTTTTTTTTTAACTAACCAACTCACTGTAAAAAGTATGTGTGGGAGTGGGGGCGGGGAGGGGGGAATATGAAAAGGATCAATCTCTTACTTGCAGTAAACTAGATATTCACACAATATATCCCCTTTGTGGTGTAGTTGACTTTGGATTCTATAACTTCTGTATTTATTATAAAATTTTATCACTTACTTGGAAAACTTTCCAAAGTCAGGATTTGATTAATACTATTTCTCAGAGAGACTTCCTGCCCCTTCTTTTATTCTTTCAAATTGCATCAGGACTTTCTACCCAATCTACCTCAGTTATGGAAGTAGATATGTAAAACTCTGCAGAGCAAGATATTTAATAATCTCAGAATGTCTGAGGGTGCTAAGCCTAGAGTGAAGGAAGACTTTTTTTTTAAAGCTTTCCTTTTTTTGGTTGTTTTACATTTTCTGCATAGCCCCCTAGGACCTTCTCTCAAGGGTTATATATAAGTATATGAATTGAATTAGACTGGATTTTCAATCATTCATTTATTCATTCACTCACTCATAACTGGCTGCATCGGGGTTTTTTAGGCCAATTTGTTTACAGTTAGCTTATGGATAAGTAGCACTCCAGTAATCACTTTATTTGTGTATGTTGTTCTATTGTAAAACTGCCAAGATAGAATCTAAAGCTATAACTCATTTCTCATGATCATACTTATAGGCTTTCAGTCCTCCTCAATGTTTGTAAAAATGTGGGGAAAATGTTATCCAAACTGATGAGTTATATTAGCAGCAAAATACATTCAGTAGAGCTCTGAGTCATAAATGCTATGCAGAGCTGTAGATCCTGATGCAGACTCTACCCAAAGCAAAAATCAACATAAAGTTCCCTGGTGGACATCTCTAGAGAGCTCTCTGGGAATTTGTAAAAGAAAATCTCATGTAAATGAGCTCCTTCCTTTCTTCTGTTTTAGTTGTCTGAAATTCTCTCCTGTGCCTAGAAAGTGTGAGCTATGGAATGGCCAATATTTTGGAGCTTATAGCTGGGTGAGAAACAATTTTTCCCATTCTGTCCTTTTTATTTATGTATATTTATTTCAAAATATTTCTACTGCATTGGGATAAGGCACATTATTCAAAGCTTTTCTGTAAAGCAGGAAAATTCCTTTTACCACCCCCTGTCCAAATATTTCTAGTCCAAATAATATTTAATTATTTAATAAAAAATGGAACAATTCCAATAGCAGAAATTGTAAAAGCCCCACCCCAGAAAAGGTAATAGCACTGTATATAAAACACTCACCTAGTATTTGGGAGTCTGATATGTGTGTGCATGTGCATGCTTTCTCTCTCGTTTTGACCAGAAGGTCTATCCTGGACATGAAAAAATCCTTTTCCCAACAAAAGTTCCTTCCAAAATGTATGTCCCATGAAGAGTTTTGGTGCTGGTTCAGATGAAAATGCCTGACCAGTTTACTGGATTTCCATTTTAATATTTTGGTCACTGCTAAGGTCAGTAGAACCTGTTTGTTTCTGTAATACTGCTTTATACATCAAAAATACCTATAAAACGCCTCAGAAGGAATAGCTAGTGCCAAATTGACTAGCTTTAATACAGGGATGAGAACTTGGAGAACAGAAAGCTGTTCCTACAGCTGATAAGTCTAGGAAACCTGAAAAGCTTTTACAAGCAATCAGCTACACTGATAAATTTTGTTCATATCAGGATTACATTCCTTAAAGAAGTGGATAGGATTTCCAGATTTATGTTGTAGGCTTTTCTGCATAGGGCAGTTAGGAAGCACTTAGTTAAATCATAAATTTAGTATGCTACACACCCTTCACTCTCTTTCTGCAAGTTTTATCACATAAGGTCCATCTTAGTGGAGCTGATTATCTAATAGCGTCTATTGCAGGGAGTTAATGCAGAGTAGCTAATGTACTGTAAATTCACACTATGGCTTACGCAGTAATGACTTCCCTGTGCAGACGAGCCCTGTATGTTAAGATCTAAGTATTGGAACAGGTTACCCAAAGAGTTTTATAAGACCTGGCTAGACAAAACCTTAGCTGGTTTGACATAGTTGAGGATGGTCCTACTTTAAGCAGAGGCTTGAACCAGATGACCTCCTGAGGTCCCTTCCAACCCTCATTTTCTATGATTCTATGGTAAATAATTTCCAGATGCTAGACCTTATGCCTTTTTTATTTGGTTTATTATATATTTTCTTTATGGGAGGTTACATATGGCCATAAAGTTTTCCTGCACATAAGCTTTTGAGCAAATAATCAGGCCCCATATTTTTGTCATTCATGTGAATAGTTCACTTGGCTCAGATTTCTTTTTGTGAAAAAAGTATTTTGAAATGTTCCATAACTCAGTGTTTAGAAATGTTTTATATCAATCATGAATAATAAATCAGGGAGCATGTCACAATATGGGTATTGGTTTGTGGTGTGCTTGAGTCTAAATAAAACATCTTAGAACCCGACAATATTTCAAATTCAAATTGTGTGCTGGATTTTTGCAGCACTCTGTGCATCTTTTAGACATTTCATTTTCAGTGATTAGTAATACTATCTACTGTCATTGAAAGTAAACTGTGAAATAATTCACAGGTACTTGTACATTTTGGAACTACTTGAGAATGTCAGTGCTTTATTAACTGAATGATATTATGGGAAGGAAATGTATAAAAAGGAAAAGAATAAAATGAGCACTCAAAAATGCCATCCTGTTAATAGCAAAACCCATCTTGTTGCAGCTGCAGAACAGCATTTTGGACAGGGTCCACTCATCTCCTTTTGAAAGTGACTGAGAGAATGCAGCTGCTGTCCAGCATGTTTTCTAGCAGGACCATTTGTATGCCAGGCCAGTTAGGAAAAATTCAAATAAATAACAACTTAAAGCAGCGAGTCAAAATCACTCATGGTGTAACAACACAGATTTTGGGGGAGTTTCATCAAAGGTGAATATGGTATGGCATTGCTCATTCTGTTTGTCATTATTCAACTCAGTAAAATAGAACTATAAAATAATACTAACAAGACAACATCATTACTGAAATCTGATGATTATTTCTTCCTGGACAAGTCTGACAATTGTTGTTAGTTTAGTCATCTTCAATGAAGCCTTCTGTTTGTAGCCTTTCAACAATATTCATATCTCAGATACAGGAAAAAATCAGCTGACAATATTTTAAACTCTTTCTTTTTTCCCAAAACTGCCAGGATGCAAAGTAAAAAATAGGGAAAAATATCTGCTAGTGGTTGGCATGAACAGCTCTTCTAAATTAATGAAATGAGTATACCTTTTTTTTCCTATATATATCAAAGTTTGTATAATTTAAATGAACACTTGATGTCATGATTTTTTTTTCTAGTCACAGTAGAATGCTTACTCTTAAAGGTTAGGATGCAAGTGCAAGCAACCTATACAGGCTTTACAACCAGTTCCATAATAGATTTGAAAGGAAATTTCAAGCTGAATTGAGAAAGCTATAGTTTTGTTTTAATCCTGTTCCACTAGCTTTGAACATTTTTCCTCCAGTTTTTGAAAGCTGGGGAAAAGGGAAAGTCCTTTGAATAAACATCTTTCATGAACTTACTCTCACCATGTCCTTCTTGCACTCAGAGGACTAAATTCTTCTCATAGTTACACTTGTATGAAATCAATAGAATTTCTCAAGGATTTAATGTAGATATGTATAATTTGCACAAAAAGAGAAAGCAAATATCCAAATTCTAATTTCACTTCTCAGTTTCTGCATAGTCCTGGACATAGCATTGCTTTCAAACATTGACACCTAACTTTACCGTTTCTCCTAAACAGAAATCATTGTATGATTTTCTTCACTCTTCCCACATGTATGTGGGAATTAGAGCCATGTTCTACACCAGAGGTGTGTCTACATGAGATGCTAACTTCACAGCCTGATTCTGCTGTGCAGTAGTGTTGTGTGGCAAAAACTGTGTCAAGATACTACTGCACGATTGTATTAGGCTACTGTGCAGTAGCATCACTTAAAAGGCCTTCACTAGGCCTACTGCACAGTAACTCAAGTTACTGCACTTTTATTTAGAATTTGCTTATACAAGTACTAAATAAATGTGCACTAACTAATGCACAGTAGCATCTCATGTAGATATGTCCAGAGAACCCTAATCCATGCAAAATCAGGCCATACTTGTATTGCTTCCCTGCTGATCCTGAAACTGTTACTAAGGGCCTTGTTACATTTAACACATGTTTTATTTAGATATTAGTAAGCATTGCCACCAGTTAGATAGTTTTCTGAGCAGTCAAATAACAATGTTTACCTGGATCTAAATAAAACATGGGAGCTGTTGAAGACTCTAGGGGGCTGTGGGGTGGTAGGGGGGTTGGGACTGAGAAACAGCTTTTTCTCTTGCTTAACTTTTGAAACCAGAAGTGTAAGGGTAGAAATCATATCAAATGGTTTGAACTGTTGCATGGTTTTTTATCTCTCTCTTGGAAACATTTCTATATCCTCTTAAATTGGAGATACTCCCCTATAGATTCAAGGCCCTCTTTACACTTGCAGGTAAAGGAGCAATTGGATTAGTTAGAAAAGTTAGACATTTATAAGTCAGCAGGACCGGATGTACTTCAGTCAAGAGTGCTGAAGGAGCTAGCTGAGGTCATTGTGAGGCCTTTGGCAAAACTCTTCTAAAACTCATAAAGCTCAGGAGAGGTCCCTGAGGACTGGAAGAGGGCCAGTGTTATGCCCATCTTCAAGATGTGGAGGAGAGGGGACCTGGGTAACTATAAGCCAATTAGCCTAACTTCAATCCCAGGGAAAATCCTGGAAAAATTAATCAAGGAGTCTGTGTGTGATATGCTTGCAGAAGATATGATTCTGAAAGACAGCCAGCATGGCTTCGTCGTGGACAGATTTTGTCTTACCAATCTCATCTCCTTCTACAACCAGGTATCTTGCCACCTGGATAAGAGAGAGAAGGTCAACATTATATACCTAGATTTCCAAAAGACCTTTAGTCTGGTATGCCATGATGTTCTCATGGGAAAATTGGAGGATTGTGGGTTCAACTGCTCAACAGTTAGGTGAGTAAGAAACTGGCTGCAAGGTATGGGAGTTCTTATGAATGGAACAGTGTTGTCCTGGTGAGAGGTGGCTAGTGGTGTCCTTCAGGGGTCTGTGCTTGGTTCAGTGCTTTTCAACATCTTTATCAAGTATTTGAATAAGGGGGTGAAAAGCTCACTGGTCAAGTTTGTGGACAACAGCAAGTTATGGGGGAGTGTAGTTACTCTTAATGATAGTCTGCAGATACAGGTGGCCCTGGACAGGCTGGAGAGTTGGATGGATCGGAACCAGATCAGGTTCAACATTGAGAAAAAGTGCTTCATCTGGGGACAAACAATCCCCAACATTCTTACAGGCTCAGTGACACCAATTTGACTGGCACCATGACTGAACAGGAAGGACCTAGGGGTAATAATAAACTGTAGCATGAACATAAGCTAGCAGTGTGATTCTGTAGCCAGCAGGGCAAACAATACTTTGGCATGCATTAACCAATGCATCTCATGTAAAACCAAGGAAGTGATTTTTCCACTTTACCTAACATTGATGAAACTGCAACTGGAATATTGTATCCAGTTCTGGCCATCACACTTCAATAAGGACATGGTAAAATTTGAGAAAGTCCAGAGAAGGGCCACCCTTATGATCAGAGTCTTGCAAGGTAAGCCATACGAGCAAAGGCTGAGGGACTTTGGCCTCTTCAGCCCAAAAAGGAGGCTAAGAAGGGCCTTGGTAGCAACTTATCACTACGTTAGGGGAATACATCAAGGGCTTGGTAAACAACTGTTCACCAGGGCACCTTTGCAGAAAACGGGGAGTAATGGCCGCAAACTGCTAGAACACCTATTCAGGCTCAACTCTAGGAAAAACTTCTTCACGGTCAAGGTGTCCAGACTTCGGATAAACTCCCTCCAGAGGTGGTGCAATCACCTTCCCTGAAAATCTTCAAGAGGAGACTGGATGGTCACCTCACTAGGGTCACCTGACCCCAGTTGTCTTTCCTGCCTAATGCGGGGAGCTGGACCTGGTGATCTTGTGAGGTCCCTTCCAGCCCTTAACAATCAGTGAATCTGTGATCTAATGTGTGATCCATACCGTTTTGCCTCATGCCATCCCACACATGGATGGCAAGAGGTGAGATTGTGGGATCATGCATTAGATCCAATTGCACTTTCTTGCCAGTAATCCATTTGCACCTTTGCAAGGAGCAGATTTCTATGGCTAGGAGCTCCCTTTGCTGAAGGGGTTCCCAGCTACAGGAGCCATGCACAGTCAGGACCAAGAGCCCAAAGCCACATGTACAGCTGGGCTTGAATGTCCTGCACCTGATGAGGCCCTCGGTCCTCATTCATGTGTGGTGCAACCAGGACCACGTACTCCATCAAGCACAGGAGATGCTCGTAATGTGTGCCCACTTGTGACTATGACCCTAATTCAGTAAAGTACGGAAGCACATATTTAACTTTTAAGCTGAAAGATTTCAGTCTTGCTGAAGTTTTCTTTAAGTTTAAAGTGAAGAGATTTGTTGAGTCAGATGCATATGTGATCTTTTCAGGGAGCAAACCAACTATAGGATCATAGGAAAATAGGGCTGAAAGTAACCTCACAAGGTCATCTAGTATATTCCCCTGCTCATCTATTTCACACTGCAATATTTTTTTAGGTAAGAAAACAATTAAATGATATAATCTAGCACTGTACTATTGTCAGTATGCTCTTAAAACCTCTTTTGAATAGTACCCTACTTACTGAAGAAATAGTCTAGTGCAATCTTGTCAGTGATAAGTCTTTTTTTTAACAAACCCGCTGGCCAAATTATCCTTATACCCTTTGAAACTGTCTGAAGTACATAATTCTCTCTGACACTAGAGATAGAGTACTTAGCATTAAGTAGATTTGATCATCTGCTGACACCCCTCAAAATATCCCCTCATGAAATCAAGCAGATGTTTCTGCTGTGTAATCTAAAGAGAACTTCATAAATACTTTTTTCTCTCTTACCCGAAAGCAAATTCTAGCATAGTTGAGATCCATATACTCACTGCTGGATTCCAAGAACAAAAGTTGACCTTACTAGTGTGGCTTTGAAATGAAATCCTCCAGGCTAATATGTCCAACAGATTTTTTCCCTCTGTCATAACATTTCTGCTTTTCAGTACTCTCTCAATCTAATACCAGAAAAGCAGGAGAAACACTGTGTTTATATCCAGTTCACTTCAGAGAGTAGTCAATCTTTATTTAAATAGCAAATAAAAATTGCTGTTAGGTATAAAACCTTGTTTTCCATATTGCAGTCAAGTAGAAAAATAAAGCAACTAAAACCATTGGGTACCTGTACACATTCCGGACACCTGCTCTGACACATACTAATTAGCACATGGAGCAGACTCGAATAATCAAGTCTTTAGTTAAAGCGGCTCTGCTGCTATTTTGAAGCGTCTGACCCTGAATACATGAGATGCTGCAGGTGCTTTAATAAGAGTGGCACGTAAGAGCTGCTCTAATTAAAGCACCCCTTCCCCCCACTCTAGAGCATATGCAAAGATGCTGATCATTACTAGTAACAATTATACATTTAAGAGAAAGAATTGAAGATGAACTGAAGTAAAATTTAAGTATAGAAACTAATCCCAGCTGTTGGCACATTCCCTATGGAAGAAGAAGAAAGGAATGAGGGAAAAAAATGTAAATTGAGTAGACTATGAAAAACATCCCCATAGATTACAGGTTTTAAAAGGACAGAGATATTCATCAAAATGAACGAACAGAACTAGATGCACACAGCAACAATAAATGTCATAGAGCCTTGCGGAATTAATAATGGAATTTTCCCCATAGCCGTTACAATACTATTCTATTATAAAAACCTAGATAATTCATTCTCCAGGGTTCAGAACCCATTTCATTTAAAGGGCAATGCTTCTCCAGTCAGTTGTAGCCCATCAGCGTTTCAAGCAGCTTATCAGAGAAGCTGCTCACTTTGAAATAAAAGCCCCAGGAATCTGCTGGACCATATCAGCAGTCACAGAAATGGGCTGCAAATATATGTACCCTGGGCTGTCCACAAACCCTCATCTTTGCAGGGGGAAAAGGAACCTTATTTTCTGGATCCCAGGCTGGGGAGGATAAGACTAAAAGTCAGCTACTATAATGCCTAACCTTTAGGTACTTGAATTCTTTTTGGTATGGCTCTTACTAAAATTGTTTAAACTATTCTACTTTTTTACAATTAGAAAGGCTATAGTATCATTACATTTGAAATGTTTTATATTTCCCCTTGAAAACATGTTATGTTTCCCCTTGAAAAATGTCATATGGGTTCTAAAATACTTTTTAACTTGAATATATCAGAAACAAATATACATATATATAAACATTTTGGTTCAGATTTGGGGTAAAGATTAATATAAGAATTTCCTCTGGGACAAATACTCTTATTTAGGAATGATTGTGTCTTTTTTTTTTTTT
>JAGPOW010001296.1:111026332-111036717 GCA_030014935.1 Caiman crocodilus
CAACCGCTCATGTTCTTGTTCAGTTAAGAAGTAATTTAGTATTTTTTCCTTGCAGCGGCTAAGGAAAGCAGGTTGCAGTGGTTAAGGAAAGCAGGTTTAAAATCAATACTGTTAATACTGATTAACTATTTAGACTTCCTTTTGCTGGCCTTAACAACAGTAAAAGAACATTTAAATACACTTAGAGTCACCTACTTATTTATGAGTACTGTTAATTATAGAAAAAAAATCATAGTGCTCATATATATATATAAGTTAAACCACTGTAACTTACAGATAAACTGAGAGGGACTGAGGATTTTATCTTTCTTTGGAGATAAAATGTAATCATTTTAAATGAAAGAGATCTATTTTTAAAAGCAAGATAAGTATAACAGTTAATTGATTAACTCTCCAGGAGTGTATACTGAAGGCACAAGTTCTGTTCACATGGATTACATTGAAATACATCCACTAAAAATGTAGCACATATAGCACAGTAGAACAGACACTGAATAAGTGCTGTTCAGAGCTCCTGTACTTGAGCTCTTTATGAATTGGGTCAGGTGTCATGGTTGCATTTGCACGTTCTTTGCATAGCTACAGGCTAGAATAAGACGGGATGCTCTGTTACCATGACCTGACATTGAACATCCTTTACTGTATTATCAAACAAGGAGAAAGAAACTTTCCTTTTGTACAGTTGGAGAAATCAATGAAAGTTGTATCACATTTTTATCAGAAAAAAATCAAAATTCACTGAAGATAATTACTTTTTATTCCTATGCAAGGCAGCCATAGTAATTATGTGCTCACAGATGCTTTTAATTTCATTGGGTGTGTCCACACATGCAGGCATGTGCACTTGCAGCAGCTCAAATAGAAGCGGTACAAATCTGAGCCAGGGCTTTTTGCCTCAGCACATGTGCCTGGACATGCACTTTGGTGTGGAACAAATTGTGCCACTTGGGGCAAAATTACCCTGCCTGGCTCCGCTTGGATCTGCAGTCAGTGGGAGCTAGAGCCTAGAACCAGCACCTGTGCTGGCCCCAGCAGCTTAAAAAGCTGCCCTGTCCTGGATCCAGCAGTATAAAAAGCTGCCCTGGCAAGTAGCTCAGGGCTAATCATTCTCAGGAGCTTCTGAGGTCCAGCCAGTTGGTACCTGGGGACATTACCTTTTGTGCCAGGCGGACTGCTGAAGCAGCCCTAACAGTTCCCTGCACCCTCTACCCACTGCAGCAGTCTGGCAGTTGGGCCTGCTGCCTGTCTGTGACCTGCTGCCACCTGCAACAGCACGTGGCCCAGCATTCCCTCTAAATGTGTGTGGCCAGGCAGGCACACCTGGCAGCTCAATATAAGCGCACCTGTGCAGCCATGCACACCACACAGCTTAGAGGGAATGCTGATGTAACCCCGAGGCTGCATGCCTGCCAGACTCAGGTGGGGACAGCATGGTCAATAGAGGCATCTGCACCTCTGAGCCAGCTACCAGTGGGCTGTGGCTGTGCCATGTGCTGCCTCTCAGCCATGTGGGTAGCTAAGATGTTCTCATGTGGTGGCCTGCTTTGAACTGTCAAAGCATGTCCTCCTTGTCCAAAGTGGCCAGGAGATCAGCCATCTCCAGCTGGGTCCTGGGTGCCAACTCTGAGAAGGATCCTCTGCCTGGGTCCTGCCACTTGCCTCCCTAGTAGGAATTCTGATGTTCCATATTTAAAAACTGCAAAATCCTTAATAAAAATATCCCAAAGACACTCTTTAGAATACTCCAAAATCCATGATCTTCCATAAATAAACCAAAGGACCATTCTATCTATCTGTCTGTCTATATATCTATCTAATCAACTGGGCAATGTTTTATTGATATATTTACAATTTTAAAGCACTTGGAAGCCTACCAGTGCCTCCATCATCATAATAAAATAAATTATAAGTATTTTTCCAGTTTTACACTGACTTTTTTGTCATAGAAAAATCAGAGCTTCCCCTATACCCTTCATTCATCAGGATGTGCAGCGCTAAGCAGCACTGATAAGCCAGAGCCTGCCCCTTTACCCCAGTCCCCTCACTCGTGACCCACAGGGCCAGGTATGTGAGTGAGGGGTTTGTGGGGGGAGTGGGAGTATAGGGTTTATGGGTGGATTGTGGGGGGACTGTGGGGGTGGGTTCTGGAGGGGTGAGTCCTATGCCCCCTGCACGGTGCAACCCCCCTGCACAACTCATAGACTAGCCCCCAAACAGGCATCCACAGACCCCCAAAAGGGATTCGCAGCCCCTCAACAGAGGCCACATGTCCCACTCAGGGGCTACTGCCCCCATGCAAGTCTCACATGCTCCTTGCTTGGCCCCATCCACCACTTGCTCCCCCAGACCACCCCCCCCCATTGCTGCCCTGCCCAGTCCCAGCATCCTGGCACAGAAAGAAACAAACAAACCTCACACTCACCAGAGGTTTCAGTGGCTATCAGGGGGCCACTGGGGTCTCATGGCAGAGCCCTCCTGCATGGCAGGGGGCAGTGGGGATCAGCACCAGCTGTCTGGTATCTGCTGCGGCTGTTAGATCACACAGGTGCAGCACTGCTCTGCAGGGCACTACACTGCACTATGTGCTGTCTGAGAGCTCAGGGCCACTGGGGCTGAGTGATGCCAGGCTCTGGGTGATAGCTAGAGCCACCACAAGCTGCCAGACAGCATACAGTGCTGCTCAAGGCCCTGCTGAGCCACACAGCACCCGTGTAAACAGACAGCAGCATCACAGATGCAAAGCAGCCGGGACCACTCCCCACTGCACCCAGATACACTGTGCTATGCAGGGGGGCTCTGCCATGAGGCCCAGAGGCCCCAGTGGTCACTGCTATAGCTGGTGAATGCAGGGTTTTTTGGGTATTTTTTTTTGAGTGGCGGGATGCTGGGGCCAGGTGTGGCAGTGATGGGGGGACATCTCTATGGTGCCCTGGTGCTGAATGTAGGAGAATGGGTTGATGGAAGGCTCTCCTGAAATGAAAACTTCATAATTTTACAAGATGGAAGCAAGATTCAACACCTTGCAACTTGAAATATGACACCTCTGCTCCAGCCTTTTGTTTTGAGCCAAATTTGCATGTTCACAGAGTACAGAGCTCCCTCAACACAAGAGAAATACCTTGCCTAGGAGAGCCTTACAAAACCCATCCTACTGTGAAATATGAAACATCATAACCAGAAGAAAGCATAAGTCAACATTCTGCTTGCCATCTGACAACTTGGAGGTAAATAGACTTCTCTAATTTCTGTCTGAGCCTAATCTGCACAAAATTAACTTTTTCAACCAGGATTTTTTACACCTTTTAGCTCTCCTGAGATATATGAATTTATATTTCTACCTAGAAGAAATTTTGCAATCTTCGGACTCTCCTATTCTTGAAGAAGGGCGCATATACCCAAAAACTTGCAAATATATATTTTTTTCAAATAGCTGGTTAGTCTAATAGAAGCTATCACCTCTACCAAGAGTTCTGATTCCTGTGGCTTAGTGAGGTAGCTCTGCAAGAGAATTGGCAGTGGGTGCTAGTCTTAACCCTTGTTTCTACCATTGCTTACCATCCATTTTATCCAGTAAATAAATAAGTCCAAGGTGCCGTAATTCAGCTTCAGAGACAGCCTGTAGAGAAGAATATGGTAATGCCTGACCTGGGGTGGAGTAGTCTGAGCACTGTATTGAAAAATCAGAAATATATATATTCAAGATTTCTTTTAGTAAGGGTAGAGAAGACCCAAGCCCCCCAAGATCCTCAGTGAGTGTTCTAATTAGTATGCTATTAAGCTAAAACATTTTCCACCTCCCTCTCCTCCCCTCCCTCCACCCCTCTTTCTTTAGTTTTGCCAGGCTATCATTTCAGGATTTACACGTAGATGTCCATGTATGGAGCTACCTACCAGCACAGTCTGAGTGCAGCTTACTGCGTATATTCAGTAGCAGTGTAGATGCTTGTCCTGCATGTGGATCACAAACTGTGTATAACTGCCAAAAAATGCAGTTATGCATCTGGATAAGTGCCATCTGAATATGTAAAATGAAGTAGGATTCTGCCCTATTTCTCATAATCCTGTCAAGGAGATTAACTCAGCAGTGTAGGCATTGAGTGTTTCACTTTCATTTTTTACTGTCTGTGGCTTTTGTTTCAGTGTTAATGTCACAGTTCTGGTACAAATTTGGATAGTGAATCTCTGTCCGACTTGAAAGTTATAAAAGGCTCAGCTCAATTAGCTTTTTTTGACTGTTGTTTGTAACACCTATGGATAATTCTTCTGCACTTTTGTCATGCTCTTTTCAGGAAGGGCAGACAGAGGTGAAAGGAAGAGGAGTGGAGGAGTTGTGCTTTATATAACAGCTGCATAATTTCTCAGAGATCAAGTATAAAACTGGAGAAAAATCTCTGGGTTTACGGTCAGAGGGGGGAGCAACAAGGGTATGTGCTGGGTGTGTGCTATAGACCATGACTAAGGACAGACATTACACATAAACTGGTTTAAGTGATCAGAAGCTGGTTTCAACCTGTAATAGAACAGATGTTCAGTTCATATAAACCAGTTTCAAAATGACCAAGTCTGGTTTGATATAAATCTGCTTTATTTAGTATCAGACTTAACTGACTTGGGTCAAACCATTTTATGCAATGTCTGTCCCAGACCCCTTCCCAATTAAAGTTAAATCAGAGTTCTCCAGCATCCCAGATGCTTTGCAACTCTGGGTGGGGCTATGTTGTCTGCTCCAAACAAGCAAGGCTGGCCCTGCCCCTCTGCTCCTTGGCTGAAGCTCTGGCAGATATTGCAGGTACATTGGGGTCTACCTAGCTTGCTCCTACTTCCCCATCTCCCCCTAACCCTGATCAAGCAGGGATTCCTCCCTCCCCTTTGCCTTATACAGACACCTCTCAGTATTAGCTAGCATATCACATACTGCCTACCATCCGTTTTGTGAGAACTGGGACAAAGGTAGATAGGACAGTATCAGATTAGGGTTTTTGGAGTTAATCAGCAGGTAGCTGGTAATGTCCCTCCCTTCCTTCCTTGCACAAAGTTGTTTAGGAAGAGATTGAAGTCTCTTGAAGTTGTTTTGTTTGGTGGCCTGCTAAATGCTAACTACTCCCTGTGTAACTCATAGATTCATATACAGGGCTGCAAGGGACCTTGGAAGATCATCAAGTCCAGCCCCCCTGCCCCAGGGGAAGGAAGTCAGCTTGGATCACAGGATCCCAGCAAGATAAATGTCCAGTTGACTCTTAATGGAGTCCAGAGTAGGTGCTTGCACCACCTCTGGTGGCAGTCTGCTTCAAGCCTTGGGGGCTCAGACTGTAAAGAAGTTCTTTCTTATATACAGCCTGAAACAGTCTTGGAGAAGTTTGTGACTGTTTGGCCTTGTCATCCCATAGGGTGCTCTGGTGAACATCTCTTATACACTTGTCCTTGACATGTGTAGCCAGTTGGGGTTTAGTCACAGCCTTGGCTTTCCTGATTTGCTCCCTAAAGGTCTGGACAGTGCAGAGTACTCTTCCTTTATAGGTCTTTCTTTTTAAATGCAGGAGGTCCACTAGCTCCCTGCAAAGCCAACAGAAATCCTGTGCCCTTTTGCTTCCTTTCCTCTGAGACAGGATAGACATTGCTTGAGTTTCCAGGAATGCTTCCTTGAGGAGCAGCCACTCTTCCTAAACTCCCCTCCCTTAGGGTTTTGGTGCCTTAGGGCCTCACCAACAAACTTCCTGAGCTTGTCAAAGTAAGCTGTTGTGTAACTCAATGCTCTTTTATTAACAGTAATCAATAATGATTCCCTAATCAGAGAATCCTGCTGGGCCCTGGCCATGCCTCTTAGGAGGGGAGGGAGGGCTGCTCTAGCACACCCCCTGCCCCGGCTTCTAGCCTGAGCCACTGTGGACATTTGCCCACATTTCTTCATTCCACAGGGAATGTCTGAGTGGTTACAAACTGAATCAGCTTAGCCAGGTTAGACAAACCTGCAAAGACTGAATCAATTCAGGCTCAGGCTTTTTGAATGTCTGTCCCTAGCCCATGAGACTAGGTAGATAAGGCTTTCTTCAAACAGCCAGCAGAAGTTTCCTGATCACAAGCCCTGGTTCTCATGGAGGACTTTAATCATTCTGACATTGGCTGTGCAGAAATGGACCTGGGGGTTACAGTGGACAAGAACATGCATATGAGACAACAGTGTGTCCTTACTGCAAAAAGAGCTAACTGCATAAAGGGCTACATTAGTAGAAGCATTGCCAGAAGATCAAGGGAAGTTATGATTCCCCTCTATTTGGCAGTGGTGAGGCCACATCTAGAGTACTGTGTTCAGTTTTGGGCCCCCCACTACAGAAAGGGTATGGTCACATTGGAGAAAGTCAATTGGAGGGCAACAAAAATGGTTAGGGGGCTGGGGCACATGGCTTATGAAGAAAGGCTGAGGGAGCTGGCTTCATTTAGTCTGGGCAAAAGAAGACTAAGGTGGGATTTAATAGCAGCCTTCAACTACCTGAAGGGCAGTTCCAAAGAGGTTGAAGCCAGACTGCTTTCAGCAAAGATTACAGAACTGGGAGCAATGGGTTCACATTGAAGCAAGGGAAGTTTAGTTAGATAAATGGAAAAAAAAATTATGACTGGGAAGTTAGTAAAACACTGAAACAGGTTACCCATAGAGGTTGTAGAATCTTATTCAAAAGCAAATGTCTTTGCTCTTTATCTTTGCACAGTAGCTTCTGTGAATAGTTTACCTGTTTTGCATAAGCATACAGGTTATTAAGCACTTGTAATTCTTCACTGCAATTACTAAATTCAGGATTCATCATTCAGATTTATCCTCTGGTGTTCATGAAGTCACCAATTTCAATGGCATTTTTCCTGGGGAATGACTGATAGCAGACAGTTGTATTTGGACCCATAAAACCATAATCATAATTTGAAAATTTAAATACAATTAAATAATTTTTCCCATCTTTCTTTGACTAAAAGACCCTCAAATTCTCTAATCCTAGTTAGTCCCAACAGGTGCTCCCAAGTGGTCATACTGCATAAACTCATAATTATGTCGTATTTATTTTACAAAAGCGATCAGATAAAAAGAAATGTCCTTGCTCTATTCATACTGCAGCAAGGAAAATATTTTTGGTAAGTTTCATGTTTTTACATTGTCAAATGTATAGATCATTCCTAATTAATATCTCTTGCCTCATGTCAGGGTCTGTTTGTTGTTTTGTTTTGCTTTGTTTTTTTCCTGAAATGGACAGCAATTTTGCAAACATTTTCCTTTGAGAAAAGAGAAAAAAAAAACCCAGCAGCTAAGCAATAGAAGACTTGGACAATTACTGTAACTACTGTAGCATGTTATCCTATTACTGCTAAGTACAAAAGTTTCTGAGCTTTTACTTCCAAAATGTCATGTCAGACAAGACCTGGATTACTGGTGAAATTTTTTAATCTTCAGAGTAGAGGAGGCCAACATTTTTTATAATAGGATGTGAGCAGTGATACTCTATTGTCAATGACAATGCTACAGCTTTTCAGTTTCATTTGGCACAGGCTGCATTTTGTGTCTGACATTTGGTATAGTAAGTCATTTAAACTCGATCTTCAGGAATTGGTTATTAACTGTATGTTTCTAGGATTTGATATTTTAAACCATTCCATTAGTAGAGTTATACAATATGAGATAGAGAGTAAATGCAATTTATAACCTGCATACATGTCACCTTAAATATCCTGTTGGAATTCTTACACTAAGAAAACTTGGGCCTGATTAATACTAGGATGTGAATCATCCAAGGGCAGCTAGATATTGCAGGGGACCTTGATGATTCAATAAGTAACATTTTCCTCTCTGCATCCTTTTTGAATTAAGTACCCTTTATGGACCTGGGGGGACCTGCATTTCTGTAAGAGGTATCTTTGAGAGGAGACATAAAGCCAAAATTCTGATTATTCACAGTTGTTAGAGTAGATAGTTCTCACATCTTCACCAAATTCTAAATACAAACTTATATACTCTCTACTTAGACTTTGTGTATACTTGCCTGCCAGTGCTGGCAGAATCCTGGTGGCAGGCAGCAGTTGCCACCACTCAGCTTGCAGAGCATGTACACAATCAAGAGCTTCTGGTGACTTCACATAGCTCTACTACAGCAGCAGTGCCACCAGACCATTAAATGTGTGGACTTGAAGTTGCAGTTCTGGGGATTCCTTTGAATAACAATTGCCTATGTCAGTTTAAGTTTCCAAATAGAGTTGATCATCTAATATTTGTCACCTAAGGCATTGATCACCTAATATTTGTCAGATATTTTGTGTGTAAATAGCCAAATGTTTTCCCTTGACTTATATCACTAATAAAATGACTTGTGACTCTTATATAAAAGATTGTCTTGTAATTTTGCTTTTGACTTTATAACCAGTAATTTTCTTAGTGAAGTCAGGGATTCACTAGGAATTTACTAATATTGGTTTTCACATTGGCTAACATACAATTTTTTCCAAACTAACAATATAAAAGTATATTCAGCTGAGATTTTCATAGTTTTTGGACGTAGCTGAGAATATAAATTTGTTATTTTCCCCTCTTCATTATGCTCACTTTCCTATGGAGAATGATTGATTTGGATCACTTTGCTGACTTGCAAATGGTTAAAATCCTTATTTCTTATGTGTGTTTTGTTGTCCACAGCATATGCATGTCTAATTTGCCTAAGTGTGACATATGGTTTTCCAGAGCACTCATTTTATCTAGAAGCTTATGTGATGTAGACAGATTTGGAAATGCATGCTCCATTCTTTGTTCCATTGTGTCATTGAGTGATTGTGTGCTGTATAATTTGACAACCTCTTCTATCAGCTCATCAGCATACCTGCAACATGCATAATAATTACAGCTTTATTTCACAAAAAACATGAAAAAGGGTCAGAAATATGTCAATCTGTCTAACTTCTTCTTCCATCACATCTGTTTCACTTAAGAGTTGGACATACTGGGACTGCCTCAGAAACAATAATGTATTTTTGAAACTGAGCTTATGTTTTAGACTGTCATGCCATCCATTAATTAATGTTTTATAACCTGTCTTTTTGAGGAATTTCCTTATAAATTGTGATATTTTAAAAACAGGATATTGAAATCAAAGTGACTACACATATACATAGGGTTAGGCATGTGTTCAAATATCTTTCTGAATCAAAAAAAGATTTTTGAGTTTTTTGACTGAAAAGTTGTATTTGTGTATTAGCATTATTTAATGGATCACATGTAATAATAAGTTCTACTTGTCAATGGTTTATAATGAAGTACTAAATTATTTGCATTCTATACAGATGAATAGCATGAGTAATGTATACATCAGCAGATTGTTTATATTGACATGTCTGTAACTTATTTGTCCATTGAATTATATAACCAAAAACTCTTAAGTATAGGGTCTACTTCTTAAATCATTAAGTTTATATACACTCTTTATAAATATAACTGGTTAACCTATAAAATAAGGTTAATGTGTCCATATAATAATAATAATAGTAACAATAATAATAACAATAATAGTAATAATAGAGTAATATTGCTATTTGGTAGTTGGTTATAAAATTAAATTATATGTAGTGTTACATTTCTATATATGGCATGACTATATGGGAGGGTATTTGTATAAGCCTTGAGGTATGCTCATCTTTTTACATTCAAAACACTAGTTTATGTAACTTCTGCTGGAATGGCCCATGTTATAAATTCACTACTCATTTTTTTTTCAGGTGCCTTAGAAAATATAGCAAATACTGTAAATATTACATACTATGCTTCTTTATTCATCCTACTTATTTAATTTCATTAACAATTTTATTTTTAAAAGGGTATTAATGAGAACTAGATCTGTGCTTCTATATTTTATTACAGTAGAATGGTTGCTAAAATAATGTATTTAAATAATTCTCAGAGACACACAGTATACCAAAGCCTATAGAGAAAGAGTCTACTAAGGGTATCTGAAATTAGAGCTCTTGAAACAAAGATAGTTTCTGCTGAACGTATCTTCCTCATAATACAGCTGCAGAAAGAATAGCTGACATTGCGATAGACTTGTCAGACCTAGTCTATAAGAGATTAAAATGTAAGAGCCATCTCACTTCCATCTTATGAGAAAGTTAATGTCAAGGACACTGTCCAACTTGGCATTTTTGTCTAGGGTTCCAGAGGATAAAATAATTTTAAAGAAATGTGTCACTTTTTAACACCTTGATTGATACCATACAACGAAAATGTTAAATGTTACTGTGGAAAACGTGATAAAAATAATGCCTCAAATGGGATCATTTTTTGTGCAAGTCCTTTATGGATGAAAAATAACCATATAGATAGATAGATGAATAGATATCCACACACACACACACACACACAC
>JAGPOW010001296.1:111045750-111059402 GCA_030014935.1 Caiman crocodilus
TTTTTTTAATACATGGATTTCCAGGTATCAACTTTTGAGTCTGAGCTACAAATATGCATCACTGGGAAAGAATTTTGTTCACAGTGTGCCTCCTGCAGCATCTCAAACTGGTTTGAGATGCCACAAGAGGCAGGTGCATACTCATCTAGATGTGCCCTATTTGGGCATAAAACCTCTCCATAATGTTTTACTAATGCTTTAGAAAAAGAATAGTAGAGGAATATCTAGCTTGATTTAGGTGATATGGTATTATCACTGCTATGTGGAAGACTTATTCAACACCTTCCTCCTTTATTTCATGCTGAGATAAATAGTCTGAAGCTTTCACCTCTGTAAAGAACAAAGATTCACTTCCAAATTTAACATTAAAAGAAATAAGGGCAGTCCCCCCCCCTCAATTAAAATAACTCATTGATATCAAAGTTCCTTTTTTCAACTGGTTTGTAACTCTTTGCATATTTTTTCTGAAGTAGTATTGAAAAGGTTCCTGTGGCTTTTCAAAGAAATGTCACTCAACTGCAGTCCAGAAAATTTGCAGGGCAAATTCATTCAAACTGGATTGACAGAACTTGATGGACTAGCAAATGTACTCTTTTGTTTTCTACACACAAGTGCTCATCCAGCCTTTGAAAGGAGTTGTAGAAACTCTGTGAAAACAGTTTCTGACTGATGAAGTTAAAACACACAACATTGATCCTGGTATTCAATAAAGAAGTACAATTTTTTTTTCACACTACTATTAACAGATAGGAAAATATATCAAATATCAAACACTGATATATTTTTATTACTGGACATTTCAGATAATGTTCTTTTAAAGATATAGATGATTTTTCTTTCTGTTTCTTCTCATCACAGTTTTAAGAACACTGACACAAGCTGGTATCCCCTCAAGACATTTTATTATTATATATCAGTGGTTTCCAACCATTCCAGAGCCATAATAAAAATAAATAAATAAATAAATAGATAAATAAACAGGCAACTTAGTTTACAGCAACATCATATGTTGTCTCCTTGTTAATCTCATTTTTGGGTTTTTAAATTTTCTCTAACAACAAACAGTATTGGATGGTCTCTCAGATAAAATGTTGCTTGCAAACTGTAAGTTGAGACCTACTGTTATATTTGTTGCTTAGATCCAACAAAGATGGAGGTTGTATTATGTTAGGTGCCGTACATGTACCTAGTAAGATATTGTCTCTTCTCTAAAGAGTTATATTGTAAAAAAAGTAAGTGCCGTCATCAGTTTGCCAAGGGTAACATAGAAAAATTAAGATTGCAAAGGTATTTAGGTGCCTAAAGGTACTGATGTGTTTGAGGGTGTTTGAGGGTTACAAAAGCATCTAAATCAGTTAAGTACATCATTTGCATTGACTTCAAGAGAGTCAAATGCCTTTGATGTTAGCTGTAAACTTGAAAAGATGACAAGATTGTTGATGTATGATATGAAAAATGAGTGACACTTCAAACGAACAATTTTGCCAGGAGTGGGGGAAAAGCCATTTGACTGGGGTGAAACAACTATGCAAGATATGATGTAATTTGAAGGATAATTAATGGAAGCTGTTGATTATAAGGGAATAATCAAAATTCATAATGTCATTACGTGTCCATTATGCAGAATAGGATTACATCTACATAAAGTAAGACTGCAGCTTTCAATGACTGTTTCTTCTATACTGTACGGTTTGTTCCTTGAAACTTTATAAGCAATGACAACAGAGAAAATTAAAGTACAAGTCTGAGCAAAGGCTTGAGGATCTCCATATGCAATGCTTATCATTTATAACACAAGATGACAGGAATACAAAATGGTAGCGGCGGCAAATCATATTAAAGGAACAGACCTGTAAGTCTGCTTGCAGAGCTGGTCAGACAGAGAAGGTGCTTTTGCTGTTTTGCTTTAAGGAAGTAAGAGGGACTGTTCCCCAGTAAGCTAAAGAACTCAGGAATGAAGTTCCTTCTGGGCCTGGACAGAACCACTCTTTTTTTTTGGCTGTGCTAACAATTACCACTGTGGTAACAAACAATTTTTGTAGTTCATGTGTCTAATGGGCAGAGGGGAGAAGAAGGTCAGACAGAAGTATACTTTTTTTCTGTTATTCTCACCTAAGTGAAAACAAAAACAATCATTTTGTTTAATGAAAAATGGGCCATTTGACATTAATTGAACTCCTGGCAATGAGTTTGAAATGAAAAGAAATGACTCTACTACATTTAAAAAATATTCTTACTTCAGACCCCAAGATATGGCGTGGAAATGTGAATCCTAACAGGAAGGCAAAGCCTACATCGTGTTTCAAGCATGGTTCCTGAACCCAAGAGAAGAGTGGGTTTTAAAGACACATGGCTCTCCTCAGTGTTCTGTTCTTTGTTGATCCTGGTCAGAGGCATCTAACTTTCCCCATGCATTGTAAAGACATCTAGTTTAGGGCTGTGATGTCTTTGTTGGAGACTAGGTTATTCAAAAGAATTGAAGTACTCGACAATCACACTTTCTAGATCTCCTTATGGATCAAATCTATGAAGATCCACCAAATAGTAAAAGGTTATACACATGTGCAGTAGCTAATGATGACACCCTCCTTCCTCAACAGATCCAATAATCTGTCACTTTCTACTAACCCTGTCCAAAACAAAGCTTTCCCTCTGAAGGAATGTTATTTTAGGGAAGTCCCTCAAATATTCTTATCCTCACTCATTTTCTCATGGGAAGAAATAAACTGACTGCATGTTATTAGCAAACTCTTAAATTATAACTCCCAGGTTACATATATACCATGATGTTTAATAGATATCTCCCCCACCTTCCTCAGTTAGGCGCTGCATGAAATATTCTTTATTTATTTATTCTGATGCTGCTATTGAAAAAAAAGATCCCTGCATAGGGGTGAAGTTATACTTTGGTAGATGCGCTTTCAAGTTTCAGAGTTACTTTTTCCCTTATCTTCTGCCTAATTATCTCACTGAAGGAGGCAGTTAGGTGACAAAACAAGCATGCTTTCATACTTAATGGTGCCTCAGCTAAGAGAAATACAGGTAATAGCCTCTTAACAGTTTAGAGATCAGACACTGTTTTACCACATAGAGATTCTGCCAACCAAAGTGGGAGTGAGAAAAATCCATAGGTTGTTCTTTACAGTTAATTAAGTATCTGCAAGTTTTCTTTTTTTTTTCTAATAAATCAATACTATGAAAAGTTGCTTACTGGTGTAGCTTTATTTTGTACCTCCCCCTGCAACCAAAAAGTAACCACTTTTTTCAGTTGCCCATATTCAGTCCTTTAAGCTTCAGAATAGTTTTCTGAAGCAATATTTAACAGTTTAAATACAAATATCAAACTTTCTCCTGTCACAGCTAGAACCATTGATTTAATTTCTTAATGACAAAAGAATTAAGTAATAGGTTCTAAATAGGAATGCAGGCAACCATGTGAAACCATGTGCCAAATTGATATTTTAGCAACTCTGATAATTTATTAGTGCAACTGCCATGGAATGTCATGGCACTGAGTGATAGATCTTTAGTTATCTGCCTTCTTATTTCTTCTTTGAAATAGTTTTTGTCTTACAAAACTAATTCCTGTTTTGGTGTCTTGCTTGCATTCTCCTTAAAAGTCTTTTGAACTAAAGGGATTATAATTCTTTAAATATAGTGAGCAATTAAGAATGTTAACACTATCTAATAAATCTAAACAAATATTAAAAAGGGTTAAATTAATTTTCTATAGAAGGCTAACCCAAATCTTATGTACATCTTAATTCAATCCAGCAACTGGAACAGGGTAGATATAAATAATGCAGAAGTCTATGGATAAAGGCAGATTTCATAAAAGAGGAGTAAATTGTTCATTTGTAGAAGATAGTGCTAAAAGACAAAGAGCAAACAATTTTGCATTGTGTACCAAAATAGTGGTTTTCTCACTACATTAATGGTGATTTTGGCACTTCACAGATTTCATAGGCATTAGGGCTGGAAGGAACCTCAGAAGATTGTTTAGTCCAGGCCCCTATCCGAGGGGCAGGAAGTCAGCAGGGGTCATAGGATCCCAGCAAGATAAGAATCCAAATTTCTCTTGAAGGCATTCAGAGTAGGTGCTTGAAGAGAAATTTGGATGTTAAGCACGTAAGCACAGGTTGCAATGACACTACTATTGCATTATGAATCTATGAACATCATTAATTCTACTTTTATGGTCCATGTTCAGATTTTATAAATGCAAGTCAATTAGAGATGCACCAATACATTGGTCTGATATTAGATCAGGACCAATATAAAGAAAAATGTCTATATCAGATATTGGCTTGATGAGGCCGATAATTTCAGCAATAAATGCCCACTGTGCATGCAGCTGCAGTGCAGCATGCAGCAGAGCTGGCAGCATGCAGAGCTGCCTCCAGCTGGTAAGTCAGAAGAGGTAAGTCAGAAGAGGGAATGGGGCATGAGGGGGCAGATCAATGCCCCCTGTGGTGAGGGAGGGGGCAGGGGGAAGTACTGCCCAGCCAGGGGTGGGGGGTGTGGGGAAGTGGGACAGAAGCATGGCTCGTGTGGTGGGGGCTGCTTTCACTACTTCCTACATCCTGGAAAAGTGGCAGGGGGGTGCCCCTGGATCAGCATGGTGTGGGCTGCAGCTGCAGGGTAGAACTGGAGCCAGAGGCAGTGCAGTGCAGTGCTTTTCTTGCCAGGGGCTGGGCTCAGAAGGTGCTGGGAGGAGGCTGCAGCCACCCCAGGTTTTCCCACAGCTCTGCTTCAGCTCTGCGCTTCTGTCCAATGCAACCCCAGCTAAATGCCCCACATTCATCCAAATGCTGGGAAACGCTGGGCCAGCAGCAGGCAGCAGCATGGGGCTGGAAGCAGAACTGTGGCAAAATTTGGGGTGGCTGCAGCCTCCTCCCAGCACCTCTCTGCTCTGAGCCTACCCCCACCAAAAAGAGTCCACACAACCTGGCTCTGGCTCCACTCCACAGCTGCAGCCCACACCTCCAGGGAGTCCATGCCATGCCATGCAGATCTGCCCCATGCCATGCAGATCTGGGGACAGCCCTCTACCTCTGGGGTGCAAGCAGCAGTGGGAGCTGTCTCCACTCCATGAGCTGTGCCTCCATTCCATGCTCCCACCCAGGTGGACAGCTCCTGTCCCTGTCCCCTCCCTTACCGTGGGAGGCATTGATTTGTCCCCCTCACACCCCTTTCCTCCCTCCTACCTTTCCACCACACCAAACTTACCACCTGATGGCATCTATATTAGATATTGGATTGGTATTGGCCAATATGCCTCTTTAAATATCAGCTATTTGTATCGGACCCCAAAATCTTTATCGGGGCACTCCTAGAATTAATCTTTTAAAAAGTAAATAATTCTAAAGTTTAGGCTTTGTTTCACATAAAAATAATATTGGATATTCAATATATCCAGCATTTCAGTGTATGTAATTAATTGAACAATATGTGGAGTGAAATCCAAATGTGTGCTAGGAGTTTTGATGCCCTGAATGGAGGGGGATGGAGAGGAGAGAAGGAGGAGAAATGGGGATAGGAGGTGCCAAGTACTTGAGAGTAAGGGGAAGCTGTTGCTATCACAACTCAGGCTCCATGGAGACTGAAATTCTGGTGCCCCCTCTCTATGTCACCAAGCGGTAGTACCCATTCACACACCTCTAATGAAGCTTTTGCTGAAGTCAACAACAGCTTTGCCATTCATGGGGACCATATTTGCCCTAAATTCTACATGATTGCAAGCACTGTAAATATTTTGCTTCACCGATTCTTTTCAGAGATTCACAGAGCTTAGCTATCTGTATCAATTAATATTGATCCTTGAAGTGCCCATCCCTATAGTATCAAGGTGCATATAGAAGTCTAAGGAGTTTAACTAATGTTCCCAAACCAAATAGATTCATTCATCCTCTCTTGCCTATATATTGAGTTTTATGTTCTAGAAACATACTTCTGGTATTGCTGCTCTGCTATCCTATGAGTATCCTATGAGTATGGAGACTAAACATAACGCTGTGCAATGTGTGAGACTTCTGATTAGGCTAAGCAATGGTTAAGCTGCAACTGAAAAGAAGCTTGGAAAAAGAAAACTGTGCTGACCATTAAATGACCTGATACGAAATGTAAAAAAACACACTAATGAGCAAAGAAACAGATCTAAAAAAGGGACTAGCAAAAGCAGTAGGTGGATGACTCAAGAAGTAATGAAAAAAGGAAGAACCATTAATGAGCAGAAATAAAAGGAACCAAAGATGCAGGTGTACACAATTGGGAAAAGAGACAAGAAGAAATGAATATCTAGATAAAGAATAGATAAGCACTGGCACAAGACTAGGGCACTTCACACATAAATACAGGTGTTTCATAACTTGTTTTCATTGGGACTTAGGGAAGCCTCATTAACTCATTGTTTTACTTCCATTGTCCCAGGCACTTTTACTGAGTTGGGCTGACTGCTGGTATACCTGCCAGTATACTGTCCAAGTAGCAATACACTTTTCTGAGCTTTCAGCACCAAATATGAGTCATTCTTTCTTAATTGCCCCCCAGGTATATACCAAGTAGAAACATACAGATTAGTTGTGATCAAGCTACTCTGAGTAATGGAAGCAATATAGCTATGTTAGCTTTTTAGAAGACCTGTTTAGGCTAGGGGCAAGGTGGGGCTTATGCTAATACAGCTATACTGCTTCTAGTATGCAAACTATCTCATTCAGGAAACATCATCTAGGATTAGTCAACGTGCAGTTAGTCAACGCACAATGCATTTCTGTACCATGATACATAAGATAACTTATTCAGGGTACTGCATCATACCAAGATTTGGGCTTTTCATATTTCTCGCTGATGGAACATTGCATATCTTAGCACCCTCAATTAGTAGGATTATGACTTCAGCTCCTAATAGCCTGCAACTGGGCTCTAACAGCATTAATACATCAGTAAGCAGTAGCATCAGTAAGACAGGGGGGAAAAAAAAGATGTTTCTATAGTAGTATGCTCTTAGCTCATGGCAGCCTTAAAAATCAAGAGCATCACATTTCAATGTATTATATTTATTAATACACTGGAGAAGCCAGTCAAGTTAACCGGACACCACTTGCTTTCTTAATTGATTGAAGGTGTGATTTCCCAAAGCACCTAAAGGTGATAGACATAAAGCTATCACTGAAAGCCAATGTAAATTAAGCATCTAACTACTTTAGGTGCTTTGGAAAATCATACCCTCTGCTTCCAAAATATTTTGGGTACTTCATCAGCGCATGAATAAGATTGCAGAAAAGGACAATTTTCTTGCTGTTTTTCAGTTGGTCTAATAAAAGGTATCATTTTGGAACCAAGAGTTGTAGGTTTTTTTGTATATATATATCCTGAAGCATGTTTTAATGTGAAGGTTCAATTGTAGTTTTTCAGAAAGGAAGAGAAGTATACAGTTGCTCTATTCCAGGAATAGACTAGGGAGGAATTGTGTGAGTTTAACCTTCACTAATAAATTAAAGGCACTATATGTAGACCCATTATGGATCATAAAGAAAACAAAAGAGCAAAAGAAAAGAATGAGTTTTTCTGACACAGTGATGATGAATCTATATGAGGTCAGGGTCTAGTACAAATCCATTTGAGTAGTTAAGAAAAAAAGGAACATTGTTAAATAATTATAAGCTTTTATAATAACAAAAGAGAAAAAAGGGGAAGAATAATATCACGCTGATTATGGCGATCACATTTTATTGCACTTTCTTCAAAAGAATGAGAGTGCAATTAGAATTTATGTTATTTATATCAATTAAGATAAAATTCCCTGAAGGTGTCTGAGTTGATGCCTCATCTTGTCAGTTAACCCACAATAATTGAGGAAGTTTGTGACAATGTCTTCTTCAGTGATTGAAATTGTGATGAAAGGATGCTATTCTTCCTGATTATCACAAAACTTTAAACTGTTTGAGGGACCTTGTGCTAATCTGTTGTTTATTGATCAAAAGTTAGAGTTTTCTAAAAATAAAAAAGCATTGAAAAGTGATCTAAAGACCTGGAGACCACCTTGTCAAAGATCAAACGCAATAATGTAACTAGGGTAGGTCTACCACCCTATGCACTGTCTTAGAGGGGGTGCTAAAATAGTCTCTAACCCCCAGGAGGCATGCCATGCAGCTCAACCCCCACCCTCCCCTTCAGATATACCATGAAGTGCTGGGCTGCCTGCTGTAGCAAAGGCTCCCAGAGAAAGGGCAGGGGCATTCTGATACCCATGACTAAGCCTGCTTCTCAGTTGCACCAGCACAGGCAGAGCTGACCTTAGGGGTCAGCGTGGATGACTATCCAGGGCATCCTGGTCAGGGAAGCACAGGTATCATGGTGCAACACTTGTTTTAATTTCCACTGGCCATGAAACCTGGAAGGAAACAAATTGTTGCAAGTACCTAAGAATAGGATGTCAGGGACACAGAACAGAAAGCTCAGTTAATGACTGCAATGAAAAAGATGCAGACATGATGAAAAAAATACTTGAAATCTGATAACAGCAACTGTGCAGTAGTAGTGAGATGGTTGCAAAGGAGACAGCAGATGAAAAATGCACAGATGATTCATAATTCAACTGCCAAGAATCATTGCAAGAGAAACAAAAGTACCCAAAGGAAACAAAAATTCTTCATCCAGACCAGATAATGGTGATTTCACTAGTGACAGAGATGAAGAGACTCTCATAATAGGTGTTGTCAATGCCATTTCTGATCCTGCTTCATACCCAAATCTAATACTCCAAATTTGTGATCTACTAGTGGCCAATGGTGAGGAAAGGACATGGATTTTTCTATAATATTTTAATACAGAAATCTTGAAAACATCAAAGTTCTGAACCAGCTTGCCCCAGCCAGGAACATTGACCCCCTGGATCTTCTCCATTTGGTTCTCAAGTTCCCTCACTATGGACATCACTTGGCTCACTACACAAGGCATCGGCAGTACTGAGGGTGTCACTGGCCTTCAGGAATGTCTTGAGGACTGCCAAGATGGTATCCCACTTAAACCTGCTAAGGGGACCGCTGATCCCGATCTCCCCGAGCAAGGCCATCTCATGGATGGCCTTCTGTTGTTCCACCAGCCTTTTGAGCATCAGGTATGTGGAGTTCCACCAAGTCTCCACAACCTGCATGATTTTGTGTTGTCGGAGGCTCAGTTCTACCTGTTTCTCCTGCAGCAACTTGTCCCACTTGATACTCCGGTGGAAGTAGCCCACCAGCTTCCTATATTTGGAAATGATCTGTGTGGTATTGATGGCACCAGCATCAGCACCCCTGTCCCCGTCCCAGGCATCCCTGATTATGAGGTGCAGCCTGTGTGCCACACAGCGGATACCAGGAAAGTTGGCCTCACGGACTGCCTTGACTATATTGGCCCTGTTGTCAGTGACCATGCACCCACGGGTGAGCTCACCCTGCTGAATGAGCCACCCCCATCCCATGTAGTTTATGGCCATCATGATCTCCCTTGCCATGTGGGACTCATCCATCACCTCCACTTGAAGGATAGCCCACTGACAGCCTGACTGATTGCATTAGTGCCCTGTGAGGGAGTGGTAAGCGTGATCTTCACCTTGGCTGCTCCAGATGTTGGAGGTGAAGTGCACGGCTACCTGCAGCCCTACCTTGTGCAGCTCCTCCCTCAAGTACCATCTGCATGTCTCATACAGGAAGGGCATCACTGTCTTGCTAAAGGTGGTGCCTGTGAACACTTGGTAAGAATGGATCATTGAGTGTCATGAACTGCCTGAATCCTGGCCACTCAACTAAGGATAACGGCAATGCCATCTAGAGCAAGCTTCTCCCCAATTCTTGGTGATCTCGATCACCCTTGCAACATGCCCTGCTATGTCTGCAGCTTTTCCACATGCTCCAGGTTGGCCTTCCTCTGTTTTTGGGGAATGGGAGCTTTGGAGCAAGAAGGGGACTTCCATTTGTGTACACTCACACTGGTGCCAGGCTAAGGAAGAACAAGGGCAAGGGGGTGCTACCTCCTTCAATGGAGCAGCATTACCATGGTGGTAGTGTTTCACTTCCTTACCCCAACTGATCTACCTTCAGCAGTGCTGGCAGATAGCATACTTGGGATCATCTGCCACCTCAATATCATCCCACACTACACTCCACACCCACCGTCACTTCTAGGTTGGGGGTGGGGATCCTGTCTTATCCCACCCTGCCCCAAACAGGCTGAGGCACAAGAGCAGGAGGAGCTGACTCAGTTGATCCACTTGCCTCCACATACTCCTCTGAGGTGTCTTCCTGATAAAACCCTAAATACTCAGGATCCTGTTAACCATGCTCATAATGGTGGCAAGCAGTAAACAGAGCTTCTTGAAGCGGAATCTCAAAACACATATTTGTGATTGACCATGGGAGACAACAGGTTAACTTTGCTGGCCATTCTGTCTATTGGGAATGCTCTGGCTCAAAATGTAGACCTGTCACAAGCAATATCAGAGTTTGTGGCAGCAGACACAGTGTCATCTTGTAAGTCTTGAAGTCTTGTTGAAAAGGGTTTTTTTTTTTATTTTGTTCTTGTTATTAGTTTAGTGTTTAATTTAATGTTTAGCTTATTTGCCATTTTGCTATAATGCTACTTTTATGACATATCATTTATTATTTGAAAAACATTGAATTGCACTGAATTACGTTTTGTGTCATTTTCTCTTTTGTATTTTTTTTTAGTAAATTATAAAAAAAACAACCTTGAAATTACAGGTTTATTTCTGAAATCAAGGGGACTAGGGAGGTGTGGGGAATTTAAGTTCTCTCAAATCACCATTAACCTAAGGACATGCTCTGAGCATGACCATGTTACTATAGCCAGAGAGCAGAAAGAGGTGGTGAAGGATAGATCTCTTCCCTTGCATTCCCACCACTCCCCAGTGACTGGCCATCTGCCCAGCGCACTGTAGGAGCACTCTACTTTTCTTGTCAAATGCAGCCTAAAGAGCTGGACAGATTTTAGGACTTGATGAAGAAAGCAGAAATATAGCAAATATATTGTTAAAGTTATGGTTTGTACAACAATTCTATAAAGAAATGTTAAGGCCATGTATAAATAGGGTAACTTTGTGGCATAGGGAAAAGGCCTTTGAAGAAGTTCTGGAGAACTGAAGGTAGTTCTCAGAAGTAGCAATCATCCTCTAGGGCAGTAACAGTTTAAGGGGACTTGACTGAAGTGCTTTATTAACATATAAAGTGCAGTTACATTGATGAAGATAATTTAAGAATGTGATATTATACAGGGATCTGATAATGGGTCTATATTAAGGTTGCCTAACATTTCCCATTACAACATAATGGGATCCCATACAACACTTGGCTGTCACATTGTGAGGCTTTAACAATACAGGCTGCATTTTTCATGCTTGGCTTCTGTCTCTGACAGAATTTTTATTTGTAAGTTACAGCAAAACTTTGCAGCAAAACTTTGCAGAACTAGATTAGCCTGGAATAGGTAGTGTTTTTTCAAACACTTTCAAAGCATGGACTCTAGATTTGGCAGGGAGCTGGTCTGGGATCAAATATGTATCTTTGTTTTGGTGGAGTTTAAGACACAAGAAATTGCTATTTACAGTTGGAGGGCATGAAAGGAATAATTCTTTTCTTACATGATGCTGATGGCCCTCCCTCTTTATCCAACTGGATTCATTGGGCCACTGAATAAAATTAAGCAAGATTCTGTATCCTGGTACTTTGGGTGCTCACCTGCAAAATGAGAGCCCTCATTTCACTATGCCAAGAGAACTATTTTTGTGTTTCATTAAGTGTTTCTTATTAAAGGCACAAACATAGCTTTATAATACAAAATCTTGATAGGCTAAGGTAACAGAGCATTCAGGGGCACTTTAAGCACCTCCAGCAGAGAGGCAGGATTTGAACAATAGTTGAAAGAGTGTTCTAACTGCTGGCTTAAAAGATATAGGAGGGGTAGGAAAGGTTATCACTTGAATTAGAAAAGAAAGTAGCACTTACCCACATTTTTGTGGATATCTACCTACAGACTTCTTTTTTTTGCAAAGCAGACCAAGTGGTTGGACCTTTAATGGACATGAACAGAGGAGCACCAAGGATTCCATTCAGACTTAAATTTTGACTAGTTGCCAAGCTGCTTATCCCTATAAAGAGTGAAGTGCTTCTGTGCAGAAAAAGAAAACTTTAGACAAGGGCAGATTAGTGTATGGGACCATGGGGCCTGGGCTTAGGACCCGTGGGAAAAAATTCTAACACTGCAGGAGGTGAGCAGAGCACTTGTCCCAGGAACCAATGCTGGGTGGAGATGGTGAATCAGGACCAGTCTCTGCTGGATAGGCAGCCCCGGTGTTACTCCGGGAGTCCTACCAGTGAGACCTACCGAGGGGTCT
The DNA here is from genome assembly GCA_030014935.1 of Caiman crocodilus. NCBI lineage: Eukaryota > Metazoa > Chordata > Crocodylia > Alligatoridae > Caiman > Caiman crocodilus. The sequence continues at coordinate 111,058,142 of JAGPOW010001296.1, forward strand.
GCCAGCTGGCCAGAGCACACAGGAGCCTGTAGGTCATGGGGAAATGCCTTCCCCAAGTGATGTCCTCTTTTTGGGGCCCTGTCAAGAGGCTTGTTTTATACGGAGCTGGGTTCCTATAACCCCAGTGCAGGCCTCAGCTCACCCTCTCAGCAGTTCTGCTACCAGGACCTGACTCAGCATGGAAGGCATAGCCTGGTCTCACCACAGTGAGTCCTTACCCTAGGCAACAACTGACCAAGCAGCTGCAGGGGTGAAGGGAGCTGCTGGTGGGTCCTGCCTGGCACCTCAGCTGGGGCCCAAACCAGAAACGCTGATGCAACCATGGGGCCAGGACAGGCTAGAAATGATCTCCTGAATCTTGGCCCCGGGCTCTCTCCCTGCAGGATTTACAAGCATAATAATATAAAAGGTAAGACACATTCTAATGAGATTTTATGTTTGTATTTTTTCACAGTTTCGTTACATAATTATGTATCATATTATCGTATCATAGTATTGAGGGTCAGAAGGAGCCTTGAGCAGGCCATCTAGTCTGACCCCCCGCCAATGGCAGGGTGACAGGACCCCAGCCAAGTACCTATCTAATCTACTCTTAAAGATGCCCAAGGTAAGGAGCAAGAACGACTTCCCTAGGAAGCTGGTTCCACATCCTAGCCACCCTAACTGTGAAGTAGTGTTTCCTAATGTCCAACATACACCTGCTCTCCAGTAACTTGTGACCATTGGTCCTAGTTACCCCTGGTGGTGCCCGGGAAAAAAGATCCTGCCCCATTTCCTGCTGATCTCCCCTCAACAGTTTATAGGCTGTCACCAGGTCCCCCCTCAGCCTCCATTTACTGAGGCTGAACAGGTTCAGGTCCCTCAGACGCTCCTCATAAGGCCTATCCTGCTGCCCGCACATCAATCTAGTGGCCTTCTTCTGGGCCTTCTCAAGGCCATCCACATCCCTGTTGAAGTGTGACACCCAGAACTGGACACAGTACTCCATCTGCGGCCTGACCAACGCTGCATAAAGGGGGAGAATCACCTCCTTGGACCGGCTTGAAATGCATCGTTGGATGCATGATAGGGTTTGGTTGGCCTTCCCAACCACCGTTTGACATTGGCAGTTCATGTTCATGTTGGCGTCAACAATGACACCAAGATCCCGTTCCACCTCCGCGCTAGCAAGAGGGGAGCTTCCCGGCCAGTATGTGTGCTGGGGGTTGCCTCTCCCCAGATGCATCACCCTGCACTTGTCCACGTTGAATCCCATCCTGTT
>JAGPOW010001296.1:111067803-111078498 GCA_030014935.1 Caiman crocodilus
GCATGGTAGCTTGGTCTGCCACATGCCACAGTAAAACAGTCATCGATTGAAAAAAAGCATTAATCATTTTCCCTTTATTCCATTTTTGCCCTGTCCACCCCATTACGTCCCGTCCATCAGCCTCAAGGGTCTCTCGGAGCGTCGTTAAAATTTCACTCTCAGCTCCCCCGGCTCAGGGTCAGGGCACCTAAATTTGTCGGGGATAATCTCACAACAGGCCCCCTTCTTTAAGTACTGAACGCACTTATCGTATTCTTTTTTAGGGTCATGCTCATTCTTACCCTTAGGCTTAACGTGCCAAAATGATCCCTCAGATTTTACATGGGGCGGATGGTAGAGAACCGTGGGGCTGGAAAGAAGGCATCCCAGAGCTGCCGAGCTAAGATCAGACATGAACTGTTCCTTTGGTGGCTCCTTGCTGTCCTCATTTGGGCAAATGGACACATAGACTCCCAATTTTCCACCTACTCTCCTTTGATGATATGCTACATGGGCTCGTAGGGTATTAGCATCCATGGTTGGGGGCCAATGATGGTTTCCCCATGTGCAGTGCTTAATCAATTTGTCAGGGTCTCCTTCACTCTCCCTTTGCCCCAAGGATCCTGTTCATGATGCTATGTGAGGAGGAATTGGGGGGGAATTAACCCCTAAGTCGAACAGGCTGGGGACGAAAGGGTTCAGGAACGTTTCACTCTGTTTCTCTTTTCCCGTCCTGAATAAGAAATCCAAAGCCAATGTAAGAAACAAATGTTTTACTTACAACTTGAACACACCGCAGACACACTCTGCAAACTCCACCACAAGGCACTCCAATGCCTCGTACCACACTCCGTAAATTCCACCGTGAGGCACTCCAACACCTCATACCACACTCCGTGCTGGCAGTTCCCCTTAAACTCCATGAAACGCCACAACCAAAAAAACCTCAACCGTAGGGAACTCAAGGGCTCCTTAATGTTCATCCACTGCAGACTATCTGATGGGGGCATCCAAGGGTAAAGGGAGCCATGGGCGCAGGGCCTCAGTGAGGGTGATCAGGCGTCCCAATGCTATGTGTGGTCCCGCCTTTCCTTTCTCAGCCTTTGCTTTTATACTGCCCCAGCGGCCAATTAGCTCAGGTCTTATGTTCACATGCTTTTCAAGCTGCACGAGCCAGGGATTTTGCTGCATGCATGCTTTGCGTGGCTAATTGACCTGCACCCTCTGTTTCCCCGCGCAGCAAGCACGGTTTGCTGGCGTTTGGTCACTGTTTGTCACCACTTATTTATCACAGCTATCCCTCGGGATGTTGGCATCAGTCAGTCCACTAAGGATGGCCTCTTTAATAAACATTTCTAAGACTTTTCCTGGGATAGAGGCTAGGCTGATGGGCCTGTAGTTTGCCGAATCCACTTTCCTCCCTTTCATGAATATAGGCACCACACTGTCCTTCTTCCAGGCTTCAGGAACTGCACCAGAGCACCAGGAATTCCCAAAGAACCATGCCAAGGACTGAGCTATGATGCTTGCCAGCAACTTGAATATCCTGGGTTGTAAATTGTCAGGGCCAGCTGACTTGAATGTATCTAGCCTCTCATGGTGTTCCTTCACAAAGTTAGCATTGATGGAGGGCAGGGGATCTCCCTCACCCGAACCTCCCTGTCTCGTAATGGGCATGGGCATCCCATGGGACTGATGAAAGACTGACGCAACGTACCCATTTAAGAGGTTGGCTTTTTCCTGGGCATCAGTTGTCAGATGTCCTATCTGGTTTAACAGGGGTCCAGTGTTGCTCTTGCTTTTCCTCTGGTCCCCCACATATCTGAAAAATGATTTTTTATTGTCCTTGATACTTGAAGCTAGTTGGAGTTCAGTTGCAGCCTTGGCTTTCCTGGTTGTCTCCCTGTAAGACTGGACCAGTGAATAATTTCCCTGGATCCTCCTAAATATAGACACTATGTTTGCCTTTTTTCAATCATCCAGGACCTCTCCTGTTTGCCTTGAGTTTTCAAAGATCATAACGAGTGGCTCTGCAGTCACATCAACCAACTCACTAAGCACATTTGGGTGCCTCTCATCCAGCTTCATGAACTTGTATATGTCCAGCTTTTCTAAATAGTCCTTAACCTGCTCTTTTGCCACTGTTGGGTGCTCACCTCCTACTCAAACTGCTGTCTGGGAGCTAACCTTGCCTGTCAAGACTGAGGTAAAATAGCTCTTCAGTCTTTTCTGCATCCTCTGTCACAGGATTGCCTTCCCATTCAGTAAGGGATCCATACTTTCCCAGATTCTCCTCCAAGCAGCATTTGTATGTATAGATGTGCTCAGGGGGTACTACCTTAAAGAAATTTGTGTTGTGTTCCTGGTTTCTGAGTGCTAGGTGCTTTGTTTTTGCTGTGGTGTATACTTGAATTGAAGAGAGAATTCATAATTAATTCATTTTCCTAAATTAAGGACAGTATTTGGCTCCATAAGGTTTCTAATCTTATAAAAGAATAAGCCTGTAAATATTACAGCTAAACCTGTGAGCAAAATGTGAAACACAGTGGTACATCTATACATGCTGTTATGGTGCAATTGTTACTGTGCCATCTTTTAGTACTTCCTTTGAATATACTAATAGATGGCATATTAACAACCCATAGTGTGCTGTGTGTGCTTCACATGGTTGATTTTAGGCACTACATCACCATAGTTGCATGCTAAAACAGGGGACTATGTTATGACAGAAAGCTACAGTTATGTTGCATCATGTATAGACACACGTGGGGGAGGGATTATACAAGTATTAATGTGCCTTTCCTAATGAGTATTAGACTTAATACCGCCAATGTGAGGAGTTACATACTGTGCATTAGGCTGTGCTAATGCACAGTACCATAGTCACAAACTTTTTTTAGTGAACCTTAATGCACAGTAGACTATTTTACTGAACATTATTGTAATCTGATGGGGTTTTTTATGTTATATTTTTATGTATCTTATAAAGCATCCCCATCTGTTACATTTTATCCCATGTAATGAGAGGGATTCACTGATATCTGAACAGGTGATTTACTAACCTGTATTGTTAGAATATTAATGAAAAATAAGTAAAATGATATGAATCAAGTGGAAGCAAATTCATTTACCTATTTGAATAACTATCCATAGACATTTTTGTGATATTTTACCAGAACTAGCATAAACATATTGGTATTACTTCTTTCATTGCCTAAAAAAAAGGTTTTCTGTTTTGTTTAAAATATTCTTTTTGTATCTATATGTTACAAATTAGAACACATTTATTGGGATAAACCCTTTTTAGTCCTTATCTACAGCCAATGTAAATTAGGCCATCTTTTAACTGCTTCTGCTATGATTGGTAAGGACTTACTGAAATTGGGGAGTCTGCCGGCAGATTTTGGGCAGAGACCAGGGGCTGGGCAGTTATTTTCACAAGCCAAACTTGGCAAGGCTCCCCCCTCCCATGCCTCTGATTGACTAAGGGGGCCCAGAAGTCCCTGGGTCCCTCCCTTCAGATCGCCAGTTGGCTCCAAAATGCCACTTGTTAACATATCAATTAATAGCTTCCATGGGCTTAATCCCCTGCTTAAGTCCACGGAAGCCATTTATTGATGAGTTATTCAGCAACCTAGATGACTTTTAATGGCTTCCATGGGCTTGATGAAGCTCACAAAGCCATTAACAGCTGCTTAGAATTCTTAATAACATGTCAATTAATGACTTCCATATACTTAATCAGGGGATTAAGCCCATGGAAGCCATTAATTGACACATTATTAAGAAATCTAAGCACTTAATTAAGGTCTAAAATGAAATATCTTAATAAAGTAAATCAATGCATATTATGAATTGCACGTAATACCAACTCCATACACTTTATTAACTAGTACCTTCTAAGCATTTAATTAAACTCTAAACTCAAATATTTTATGAAAATAAAACTATGTACATTATGGTGCAACCATCTATATGCATTTTATTAAAGAACATTATAAAAAGGGATTTACTGAAACCGAATGCTAACCTTGAGATAGGCAGCTAATGATATGTATTAAATGTGAGCATGCTGCACCAGGCTTCAGTCATTGGGGAGAGTCTCTGTGTCTGTGAAGTGAACCCTTGCCCACACACTGAGAAGGTACTCTTAGTGTCCAATGACTTCACTGGAATGGTGAGGCAGCATCTTGCCAGGGCATACAGATGTGGAAAATAGTCACAGATAGAGTCCCAGAACACAGGCACAGGCACAGGAATCTGGTGCTCCTTAACAAAGTTCGTGGAAGCAGCATGCTCATTGTGATGGGTCTGATTTTCTGCTCTTTGCTCACAAACTGATGGTCATGCTACATATGCTTGACATGGTAACAGACCAAGTTGAACCACAAATTCCACCATGTGAGCACAGTCTTTCATGCAGCAGCATAATATCATGTGAGTCCCCAATTTGACTGGTTACAGAGTCCCTTTACCAGACCTTATGACCTGGACAGTGCTTAAAGGCTTTCTTGAAAGAAGATACCAAGTTATTTACCTTGGGCAGGGGCAGAAAATTATTTTGGCTGGAGGGCTGCTACACAAGTTTTGGCAAGCTGTTGAGGGCTGCAACAGTTGCCCCTCCCCTTGACGGATGCCTCACCCCTGGTCACCATTTTGGAACCAGAAATCCCATGCCTTAACCTCTGACCTTTGTCCCAGACATCCCTCCTTTAGCCCCATAAGTATTTCATATGGAGAGGGCCTTTCCCATCTTGTAACTGGAAAAAACCCAAATTATATACTAAAAATCAAACATCCATAGTAACATATTTTAATTTTATTTTTTTAATATTTTTGTCCTGAACTCTGTATGTTTCTGTTGTGTTTATAAAGGTGATTGCATAATAACTCAAAACGAAATCTTGTGTATATTGCAAAGTGTGTGGGATATGTGGGTGGGGTATGGGGTTTGTGGAGGCTGTGTGTGGATTTGTGTGTATGTGGGGTGTGGAGAAAGGTTCCTAGATTTATAGATGTTAGGGTCAGAATGGACCTCAAAAGATCATCAAGTCCGACCCCCTGCATGGCAGGAAAGAGTGCTGGGTTTAGATGCCAGCTAGATGCCTATCTAACCTCCTTGGAGCCCATTCCAGACCTTGGCCACTCTAACTGTGAAGTTCTTCCTAATGTCTAGTCTAAATCTGCTCTCTGCTAGCTTGTGGCCATTATTTCTTGTAATGCCCAGAGATGCCTTGATGATTAAAGCCTCACCGATTCCCTTCTATGTCCCCATGATGAACTTATAGGCAGCCTCAAGGTCGTCTCTCAACCTTCTCTTGTGGAGGCTGAAGAGGTCCAGGTGCTCATAGGGCTTGGCCTGTAAGCCCTTAACCATACGAGTGATCCTTCTCTGGACCCTCTCCAGTTTATCCACATCCCTCCAAGATCCCTTTCTGCTTCCATGCCACCAAGCAGGTCATTTCCTAGGCAGTAGGTGTGCTGGACATTTTTCCTCCCTAAGTGCAGCACTTTGCATTTCTCTTTGTTGAATTGCATTCTGTTGTTTTCTGCCCATATGTCCAACCTGTTCAAGTCTGCTTGTAGTTGTTCCCTGCCTTCCAGTGTGTCCACTACTCCTTACTTTTTTGGGTCATCCACAAACTTGGACAGAGTACACTTCACTTCCTCGTCCAAGTTGCTGATGAAGACATTGAAGAGTATCAGTCCAAGGACCGAGACCTGCGGAACCCCACTGCCCATTCCAGGTAGATACCGACCCATCCACTATGACTCTCTGGGTGCGACCCTGTAGCCAATTTGCCACCCACCAGACCGTGTAGTCATCCAAGTCACATCCTCTTAACTTGTTCACCAGTATGGTGTGGGATACCATATTAAAGGCCTTCATGAAGTCTAAGTAAACGGTGTCTACCTCTACTCCTGTGTCCAGGTGTTTTGTAACCTGGTCATAAAAAGAGACTAGATAGTCAGGCATAATCTACCTGCTACAAACCCGTGCTAGTTTCCTCTCAGCATAATTTTTCCTGCCAGGCTCTCACAAATATGATCCTTGATAATTTTTTCAAAGACTTTGCCAAGGATGGAGGTGATACTGACTGGCCTATAGTTTCCTGAGTCTTCCTTCGTCCCCTTCTTGAAAATAAGGACCACATTGGCCCTTTTCCAGTCCTCCAGGACCTGGCCCATGTGCCACGAGTGTTCAAATATTCCCAAAAGTGGCTGTGCAATGACGTCAGCCAGTGCCCTCAGTACCCTTGGATGGAGCTTATCCAGGCCTGCCAACAGGTTTGAATGTATGGATGTGCATAGGTGTGTATGGGGGGTTGTTTGTGGAGATGTGTGGGCATGTGTGTGTGTGGGTATAGGGTTTGTGAAGCATGTGACAAGCTGGCCCAAAAATCCTATGTCCAGTTTCTCCCCTTGGCTGGGGGGTCTGTAGGGTTTGTTTCTGTGTGGGGGAGGGTGTGGCTGTGGGGTTTTCAGGGGAAGGTTTGTGTGTATGGTGGGTGTGTATGGGAGTGTAGCAGAAAGCCCCCTTTGTACATTTCCCTTCTGGACATTTATATAACAGAAAACCCTTCTTGCCTGCAAAACTTATGCCCTACCAATTTTGTGCATTTCTCTTCCTTCTCAGTATTGGCAGAAATGTAGCACACTCATTGCATGGGTATGGCAAGGCTCAGAGCAAGCCAGAAAACTGAAGTGGCTTTCTGTAGGAGAAACCTAGAAACTACATCTACATATCAATTAAGCTTAGTGTCACTAAAGAAAATAAAGGAACTAAAATATCCACTGCAAAGGCTGTAAATATATCCTGTGCTAACCTAACTCACTTACTGTCCCCAGTAGCCTTTGATCCGCACTACCTTACATTGCATTTTTATATGTTTCCCATAGTGCATTTTCATATTTCATCTGTCTCATCTTTACCATGGCATTTTGTATTTTATATTTTATACTTTTCAATCTTAAGGAATGTACAATGTACTCCCTGTAGAATGAAGTTACACCCTGGACCATTGTTAAAACTGCATTGAAATTGTAATTGTAAAGTGATAACATCTGTTGACTGAATGTGAGTGAATGATGATCATCAGTAGGCAATAGCCTAGCCAAAGGAACTCCTTTTAAAAGATTCAAGCTAAAGTGCTGATTCCTGGAACTGAGCACTCACCCTATGGACTATTCCTGTAACCCATGACAAAACAGCCATTAAGTCAATAAGTCAAAGGTGGACTCCCAAAACTTCAGGTACCAGCAGACAGAGACTCCTGTAGTAGCATCAGCTACTACTCAAAACCCATGTGGGATAGCGACCTCCAGATTGGGTAGCCAAGATGATGCTGGTGGATCACACAAGTCTTCCAGAAAGGGATAAAAAGCAGCAAAATGTGAGCCTCCGTGGCACCTTCTCATCCAGCACCTGACCTACTGAGACAGAATGACAAGCAGGTGACCCCTGGACATGACATTGCCTTGAAGGAAGCTGACCATCGACAGCAGACTCCAGGGCCTTGGAAAGGTAGATGTACTGACACCCGTGCTCACAATCTCCACAGCAGCCACTATACACTATACTATATGGGTTTGAATGAGTGACTGCATGTGTGTGTGTATGTGCTAAGGTGATCAGTACCACCCATAACTCAAAGTTAGCATTTATGATTTTATTGGTAACTTCACATCTCGTCCAATAAACTAAAATTTATTATGATCCCATGAGTTGGTCCTTTGTAGCCAACAAGAGCCTCCCACACACACACCCTTGAGCTGGCCAGCATCCGCCCCTGCTCCTCAACAGCCTGGAACCCTTGCACCTTGTGATGCCTACCCATCACTGCCAACAGTGCGCAGCCATAACCCTGCCCTGCACCTGTTTCACCTCATTGAGAGTAGATCAGCAGGACCCTAGGCACAGCCCTGACCCAGCGCACACCATGACTGCTCTGGATTCTCCTGCTCATGTTAAACAGCAGAAACAGCAGCACCAGCCAGGCAGAAACTGTTCCTCAGTGTGGGGAAAGACTGGCCCCTTCCCATTGCTACTGCCCAGTGGTCCCTGCTACACCTTCCTGGAGCCCACTCTATGCTGCTCTGTGGCTCCTCTGTCCTGCCATCGCTGCCCCACAGGGCAGCCTGGAGGCACCAGTCACAATGACAGTGGCAGAGGTGCAGAGCAGCCCAATATGGGCTCTGAGCATCTGTATTTGGAAATACCGGGCAGCAGTGTGGGGAAGAGGCCACTTTTTCCCCCACACCAAACAACAGTTTCTGTCCAGCCAGTGCCACTGCTGCTGCCACTATTCAGCATGAACAGACAAGTCTGGAGCAGGTTTAAGGTGTGCTGCATGGGGGCTGTGGCACAGGTCCCCACCAGTACTGTGGGACTGAGGCCAGTGGTGGCAGCAGCTAGAAGGGGCCACCACCATCTGGGCTGCTTAGAAAGCTTGCAGCTTTACTCTGTGCCCAGGGGGTGGCAGGATATGCCATGGTGGGACAGTAGCTGGGCAAGGTGGGACTGAGGGACCCACTATGTGCTGGACAAAGCCCATCCATGAGCCAGATCTGGCCCATGGGCCATATTTTACCCACTCCTGACCTTGTGGAACTGTGTGCACCAGGTGTCACTTTCTAGGTTCAGAATGTGCATATTGCAGGTGACATGAACAGCATTTGGCAGCATTCCTTGGAGCACATTGGAGAAAGCTTTGCACATGTACCCAGAATTGTCAAACAGGAACGCTGAGATCTTGTTAAAGTCTACACCTAACTGACAATTACTTTCATGGCGGCATGGGATACGGTAGAAAAATTGACAGGCATAAGGTGGACCCATTCAGTTTGAAACACAGGCAGGTCCCAATTAGTCCAGCTCCACAGTACAAATAAAATGTGCAGCACATTGTTATCTTGAGGGTCAGTGGTTTCATCAGCCACAATGGAAAAGGAATGATATTCTGCCAAGGCAGCCTTCACAGATTGAATATGTGAAGCAATCACTGCAGGGAGAAGCTTATCAGCACTTGGAAAACTGTCAGCATTTGGCATGTTTTGACTTAGGTAGTCTCTTTACTTCAGGTGATTGAATTTCTCCAGTGGGATGTTTACCACCATGAAAGCCTCCATGAGGCAAAATGCTGCCTATTGCTCTGCCAAGCTTCCTTCTGTGATTGGAAACAGGCCTATACCTGTAACAGAACAGAGGTTCGGCACACATAGGCCACATCCACATGAATGGGAATCTGTGGTTTACAGCACCCCAAAGCCTTTTGAGACACCAGTAAACATTGAGGACACAGTTGCTTGCTTCTTGCTCAGAACTTCAGCCTCTGCAACAGCCTTACTCTTCATGTGTGCCTTATAGTTCAAGTGCCAATCTATGCTGGTTTTCCTGGACACATCAGCCATGTCCAGAAGAGCAGTAATGTGGACTTCCAGTAACACAAATAGTAGTGGTACAAATTTATGCTACTACTTTGTGCCTTGGCTCATGCCCCTTTGCGTGTGCTTTATTGTGAGACACATTGTCCTGCTGTGGGCAAACTGCCCTTGCTGAGCTCGACTGCCTTTCCTCAACTCCTCCCAGCGCTTGGAGTGCTGGAGCCCAGGGCACAAATGGAGCATAGAGACACTGGCTGGCACCCCAGACACCTCACCGGGGAACCAAGCCTCCATTTGTTCTGGCTCATGTTATTGTAGCATGCTGTGTGCCACTTTTTATTCCCAGTGGTTTGTTTTATTTTTGTTTGTTTTTTTCTCTCAGGAAATTCCCGTAGCAAATACTGCCCCCACACTGCAAATCTGCAGCGTGGGGCACATTCTAACTTTCCATGCATGTCGTTTGTGATTCCAAACACTTTTGTGGTGCCACAAAAATCATGCGTCTGCTTTTCTGGATGCAGCTATTCAGAGGTACATGACAGCAGGTACAGAAGAACCTGTCTCCATCTACATGTAAAGTGCCTGAAGGATACTGTTTTGAATGGTCCAGCACCAAAAATTATTTTGCTGTATTAGAGGAGTTCTTCTCAGTGAACATGCTGAAGAAGAATCCTACTCAGGTGGGAGCATGCATGCTTCAGGAACATGCCTGTGGGCACTTCAAAAGCACGTGCCAAAACCCTCCCACTCCCCTGACTGGCCCCAACTGGCTCCTGGACTGTCTATTCAGGGGTTCATCCTCTGATTTGCATTCTCTTCCTGCCCTCTCCTTTTCCTCCTCCCTCCCCCACTTTCCTCCCATACTTCAGGATCCAAGGGCTTCCCATCCTTTTCTCTGCTTGCAGTTTTCTTTTGTTTTTTCCTGCCCCTGCCCCCACAACTCAGTGCTTTTGTATTGTTTTGAGAGGCTCATGTGTTTTCATGGAAACCACTTGAAATTGCAGTTTCCATGAAAACTAAAAAATCACAATTTTAGTAGGTCCCTAAGTCTTGATAAAGAGTTAGTTTAGTCTTTGTGTGCACTGTGGTTGAATAACTCTTAGCATTTTGATATTTAGTCCCATTTGGCTCGTATTACTCCGACTATATATCTTTTGCCATTTTAATAAGGTTTGTAGTATTTTTAGACATATTTCATCCATACTAAGTAACAGGCACATCATACCTAATTTTTCAAATAAGTTAGCACATGCTTCCTAGGCCAAGTCATAGTGTGGCATGAAAAGTCTTTGACAAACATTCCTATCATTTAATTGATATGCACACAGCAAG
>JAGPOW010001296.1:111078901-111093285 GCA_030014935.1 Caiman crocodilus
ACACCTCTTCTTCTTTTCTATGTTTTATATAAAACAATTTGCTTTATGTTCTTCACACCAGTCTATGAAATAAATTAAGGAAAACTGTGCTCCAAACAGAAATTAAAGAATAAGATCTGTATTTACAATTTATTTAATATATGCTTTTTTGGGTTTTGTGCTGAAAGTTATTCTTCTTTGAAATTTTCAAATGCTGTTATGACAGAAAAATGGCATGATTTTATTATGAGTAATAAAGATATTGGAGCAAAATACAATATGTCATCAGCTGCTAATTTTCTTTTTAGTTTACAGAATCAAAAAATGCACAAGTATTTTCCCAATTCCACATAATGTTAATTTAATTTCATTATATTTAACTACCTAGAGCTTCCAAAACTAATCATTTTGCTAGGCACTGTGAAAACACAAGGTAAACGAACAGTGTTAGTCCAAAAGGCCCAAAATAGATTATGGGGAAAAAAACTTTCATATATACTTTGCTTATGTGATTGAAATTCAGCAAAAATTAGATTAGGACTTAAATTCAGACACGTTTCAGCAATAGATGGAGAATACAAAATAAAAGCAAAAGTAATGGGCAATGCTGAAATAACAAAAAAACTTCTATATTATAGGTAAGCATCAGTTACATGCATAGGTAAAGGATTTTAAGTCATCTTTTTTTATTGATAATTTATAAATTGCACGTATAAAAGATAATTATGGCAAATTCTTGTGAGCCATCTACCTTCCTATTATCAGCTGTCAATTTATTGTGTTATAGTGGATGGGTTTCCATTAGGACCTTTGCATTAGCAGGAGTATGTGAGTGAAAAACAAGCAAATGCATGGCTCATTAACTCCTTATCAGTATCACATCTAAGAAAGCTTGCAAAAGTAAGTTATTGAATATAAGGTCACAATTAATTTACACTCTTTGGACCATACGTGCTTTATGTTCTACTTCAAAACTTCTGGTTGATGTCAGTATAAATTGTACACTTCGATTAAAAAAAAATGTTTCAAACCTTAGAATAAAGAGTTTGCAAACAGAATTGAGAGAGTTTGAGCTCCATGGAGGTAGGAAAAGGGACTGAGAGCCAAGTAATATCATCCCCCAAATGCATAATCTGAGAAACAGGAGATGGTAGGCCAAATCTTAGTGACTATCTCTTTATGAACTTAAAGAAATGACTCTCTAGTTTAGAAAAGCAAGTTAGTTTTCTTACTGAGCCATAGAAGATGCCATCATTCATGGCTAGCAAAATAATACTAATTATTAAATATAGCTATTTATTACAAAGAAAGAAAGTTTGTTTCAATTGACATTTCTTCATTAAAGAACTTCTACCAGAGATTACACCTGGAGAGTGGTTCTTTTGCAGATGAGGACCACCTTTTCTGAGTTAAGATTGAAGGGTATTACTCTCAATTTAAGTAGTGAGTTCCGCTACAATATATCATGTACAATTATACTTAAAATAATTATAGACTGTAAGAAGAATTTTCAGTTAAAGGATGTTGAATTCTGCATGTTTTTTATGAAGAAACTAAACTAAAGGGCAGAAAGAGTTAAGTGATTTAACAAAATCCTGAGAAATAAAAAAAGATATATAATTTGGTTATTTACCAGAAGCCTTTCAAGGATAGTTCTTGAGATACATTAATTAATATTAAGAATTTTAAATCTAAATGGGTCAAGCTAATTCTTTCTTTCTTTTATTTCTTTCTATTTACCATGGGGAGTTAATGTTTCCTTTCCAGAAATGCATAGTAAAATAAACTGGGATTCAAATTTGCTAATAGAAGAAAGAGATTGAGTTCAAGTCCCTGCTTCCACAAATGTTTCTATATTTCATCAATAACTGTTTATTATAAACTGCATGGACAGTCTTTGGGTTAGGGGCTGGCTAAAATGTAGGTTTTGAACCCCTGAAGCAAACACCCTCACCAGAAAACTACAAGCCCTGCTAATTATCATGTCATTACTCTAAGATGTAGATATAAAGCTTTTTAAAAGTGTAGACTTTCTGAACATGAACGCAAATAAAACCTGCATACTTACAGATCTTGAACATCAAAAAAAGCAAAACTTACAAATTTTAAGTGGCTTCAATACAAGATAGCCAGTAAACAGGGCGTGGCGTGTGATTGCAGATTTGGACTCAGGCACCTAAGTCCTAAATTGTCCCTAATTCCCACTTCATACATCTAAGGACCTGGACATTAGATAGTACATTTTCAGTAATGTAATCTGCCTCTAAATCAGTTTTAAAAAGGAGCAGTACACACTGTCTGCTTGGTAAAACTTAGTAGAATACAATGTATAAATATCCTGGGAGGGAGAAAAAACTGTAAAAAATACTGAAATATGTTACATGTGATATGCTCACAGTTTTTCCAGGGTAGCCATTTCTTCAAAGGTCCCCCACTAGCTAATAATAATCTACAATAAAGCCTCCTACAACCACAGGATAACTGATTATCTTTACAATTCAGATCACAATTTAACTTAAATCAGCATACAAAAATGGTGTATATTTTACATCAGTATTAATATGTAATGTATCCAGGCTCCAGGTGTCTTGGGGTGGGGGGGAAGGGTTAATTTCCTTTAGTTTTTAATTTTGAAACTGTTACATGACTGGCAAATTCTTTACTTGAGGTTACCTGTGCTATCAGAGTTCATACCCTGTGTTGCAATTTCATTAATTTAACCAACTCTCTATACTTTATATGAATTTTAATAAAAAGGATGATAAAGAAATATACATTTAAATAAATACATACTAAACTAATATGGTATAGTTTCATTAAACTAATTATAGATATAGTGATGTAATGATTATATTGAAATTGCAATGAAAATTGAATCATTAACTCCATAGTTTCATTTTATTCTATCTTAAAATCAATCATGAAATTACAAAGTTTACACTAGGAGAAATTACAATGACATGGTGTTGGTCTTCTCCTGGGAAAATTTGAGGGGGACTCACAATCCTTTCAACACAAAAATGGACCCAAATTCCAAGTTCTATGCTAAGCCCTACGATTGTGGGCCTGCTGGGCCCACAGGGCCTTGACCTTTATGTGTCACTGGTGCACCAACTTACTGTGTCCTCAAGCTCGCACGCAGCCTGCCAGGCCTTCATAGATGGATGTGTTGGAGCAAACTGGCTCTGGACCTCAGCTTCACCCTACAGTCCTATGAGGTCCACAGTCTCATCCTGAGACTGGTTACACTCTGGGAAGCAGTGTGTGACACTGGGGATGATGCCAGTGTGGGTCCTTCAACTGCCCTCAGGGCTGAGCACGATCGTCCAGGCCTGGGCATATGCCTGCAGTGTACAGCACAGGGGCAAAGCACAGAACAGGTAAGTAGGCAGTGGGGCTGAGCTGGGGGTCACCCTAGGGTCTGGACAGGATGCTGAGGCTGACTTGGGGCCTCTGCTCTGGGATCTGATGGCCAGAGGACGGCAGCAGGTGACACAGACCTCCATGGTCACTGCAGAGTTTTAAAGGCCAGGCTGGGGCAGCTGGCCTTGAAAAGCTTGAAGCCCCATGGCCCTGGGAGTAGTCTTAGGGTGGATTCCTGGTGGTGGGACTGAGCAGGAGCAAATTTGGTCCTGGTTGCCATCTATACATGCCCTACCACAAAATTACTATGACATAGTTAATTTGCTACCTGCATTTCTAGAGTAGATCAATTGATTGCACAGTAAGTGCCTGCATGTCTGGATGGTAATACTTTATCATGCTGTCAATTAGTCAACTGCGCAGTAAAGCATCTCATGTAGATGCGCCCAGTAAATCCCAATCAAAATGTAGAGAAAAATCTCATTCAAGGCATGTAAACCAAGGAGGCACACCTTGTTTTGCTTGCCTTACTCCCTCTTATTACATTTAGGTTAAACGGTGGGCTTTTCACCCAAATATGTGACTTTCTGAACCTTCACCTGGCTTGTGGAGTCACACCATTTTATTCCTCTCTTTGCTGTGACAAAAAACCTTCAAACCCACATGAAAGATTCTAGAATTATCTTTATGTAGTTACTTTTTTATACATTGGAAATTATTTTGTGTACGTTATAATGGAGATTTATTTAAAGAAGATGCTGGTTACTTCCAGTATGTATGTACTAAAATTGTATTTATGGATGCTTAAGATATCATCAGTTGCTTTTCAAAAGGCATCTGTCCTAGCCGCCAGTGGAGGGTTCAAGATTGATTGAGGGTGTGATCTGGGGCTAGAAAAGTAAGAAAGTTTATTGACTTGACAAAAACACGACTATGTGTAGTATACTAAGACAGATAATGACAGAAAATAATAATTCGCATTGGCATCTTATCGGCAGTACCCTCTGATGCCTGATGTATGACAAGTTTCTCTTTCCACAATGCTCAGCGAAGTCAGGGATTTCTGATCTGTGCTGTCCAAGAGGTACTGGGAAGGATCATGGTATTCAGTCCTTGGGCTCCTTGCGATCAACAGGACCACTGATCCAGGTCAACAGTTAATTAGTCCCTTTCACAGAGCTGTATTTTCCTTCTGAATGATTTCTAGATGTGCCAGCCCATTTATAATTTCTGAGCTGTGCTGGTAAGTTACAGCGACTGAGATTCTTTTTACTTCAACTGTCCTTAGACCGGCCAATAGCAGTACAAGCCTTGCGTTCCTTTGATAAAGTTAATTTTAACTACGCCACAGGGCCTTACTACTTCAAGGCTTTGCTAAATTTACTAGGCCTTACTTTATACAAGGCCTTACCACATCTTAAACTTTAATTAAGCTCTTACCAACAACAGATAGCTTAATATTTGAACAGATGACACAAAAATACTTGGTCTAATCTTCATAGAGCCTTCAGCAAGCACCTTTATCATACAGACATAATTTTCAGCTGTCACAGCATCATCCAAATATACTATATCTAAATGCAAAACTTAATTTAACAAAAATTGTGTATTAATATCAGATAGTTTACTGTATTTACTCATTTACCACATGTATCCCTTTACTGAAAATTAGCCATCCAGAACTGAGGTATATCTTAAGAAGGAAAATGGATTTCCATGCCAGGATGGAGGCACGGGTATACTGGAATCTCTACTGGGGACTGTGCTCATACAGCACATCCAGGAAGAGTGGAGTCTACTCAGTGGCACTCAGCCTCTCCTCATAGCTCTGTGAGAGGGTTCTACCTATAGCTGTGGACCTGGGATGAGAGGGTGAGTGACACTGATGGGTGGACTCTACTGTGTCTCCATATCGCTCAGAGTATGTCAGTGATAGTAAGTTTGTGCTGTGGCATGCA
This sequence comes from Caiman crocodilus, assembly GCA_030014935.1. Taxonomy (NCBI): domain Eukaryota; kingdom Metazoa; phylum Chordata; order Crocodylia; family Alligatoridae; genus Caiman; species Caiman crocodilus. The sequence goes on from JAGPOW010001296.1 coordinate 111,084,202, forward strand.
AGTAAATGTGGCATGTACCAATATAACAAGGTGATTTGATGCTGTAACTAGTTACTATTGCAATAAAGTGTTTTAATTCAAGACAACTTATATTTATTGTGGCTGGATTCATTAGCAAATGCTTAAGTGAATCCCTAGCAAACAGAAAAAAACAGTAAGGACCTCTTCATGAAAGTGTAAGAAAAAAAGAAAGTAACTTCTTTTATGTCCAAGGTTTAAAATTTTCTTTAATAATCAGTTAAGTATAAAAAGACCATTTTAAGTGTGAAAAGATTTTCCTAAAGAAAAGCAGAGTGTTTTGATGCATCTGAAAAATAATTTAAAGTTCTTTAATTCTGATGGAACTAAGCAAGTATTTTCAAAATGATCTGAATAAATGAAGGAGTTAAAGCTTCAAAGGTATTCAAACAATTTCTTGGCACAAAGACAAAAGCATTTGCAATTACTTCATGCGCATTATCATATTGCATATTCATGCACAGAAGCTGCTACAAAGACCATCTTGTGAAGTTGCTGAGCTACTGGAAGGCAACTAGAACTAATATTGGAATCCAGCCAAGGCCTTGCAAGAGGAAAGACCAGTGGTATCATGGAAGGAAAAGAATACTATTTTCTCTGAACTGCAAGATACATTTTCTTTATGAATGTTTTAACTATCAGATTCTCTTACATTTATCATTAATACGCTTACACTTTGTGAGCAACAGTTTTGATATGAGCCTGGGAAAAGATTAATCACTTGATTATAAATATAAATAATTGTGATAACATGTAAAAGAAGCTTTTATTTTTAGGTCAAAAATCATTTTAAAAAATGATGAATTTAAATTACCCATTTCTTTGTTGGAAAAATAGTCCAGAATATTTTAAGAAATGCTGAGGCCACTAATATAGCCATTAAAAGAATTCATGCATACAGAGAAAATGTGTTGATTAGATAATTAGATGTATTTATATTTTCCCCCTCCTCAATTGTAGCACTTATATTCATTACTTTTGCTGGAAAGCTGACATTAGCTTCCCTGGCAACTCCCCTCACATCTTTGTCTTTTGGTTTCTCTTGGAAGATCATGTGATCTATGTATAATCTTGCTGCTTTTGCAGAAGCAAAAGTCATGTTACAACTTGAGACCAAATATTGCCCTTTGTGAGAAGACTGAACTACCCTGACAATAAAGAACACTTGGTTCCACTTAATAGACAGAGGCAGAACAAATGGGGAAAGCAAATACCATATGCATGTCTGCACTGGCTCTGGGCTATTGCCAAAAAATAAGCCTGATCCACCAGCTTCAGATTTGTATAAACCAAACCTGGAACTAGTAGTGAGAACACTAGAGGGATGCAACTGTCAGCACTCTCAATACTTCTGTTTCTGGAATATCTGAGAGTTGTAGGGGGCCGTCATCCCCAGAGTGTCCTCCATGTTTCAGTTCTGCTTTGGTGAGTGTGGAGCAGAGGCAGATGGATGTTTATTTTTGGCAATGGTCTTGAGAGCAGCACAGAACTAGTGTGGGCATACACTATGTGGATGAAAAGAAGTTCTCTCAATTGTGCTAAGAATAATAGCTGAAACTATAAGCCTCTCCATTTTTTCCAGGGGCCGTTCAGAGGAAACATAAGTGAAATCCTAGGGGCCAGGCATAGACATTACACATTTACCAGTATAAAGTATAAGTAATTGGAAATCAGTCTATACCTATAACAAAACAGAAGTTCAGCACACATAGGGCATGTCCACATGAGTGGGAATATGTGATTTCCAGTACCTCAAAGACTTTTGAGGCACCATGAAACATATGCAAAATGGATCCATTCTCCACGCTGCATAATTGTCCCCAGGGAAAAGCACATGCACACTTGTCTGGATGTACCCATAGAGATTAGTTTAAAATTTGTGGAACCTGGTTTAAGATTTGCCCCCAGCCAAAGGTCAAATCTGTTTTCTGTTGACTACCAATCTAAACTACATTGCTTACAGAAAACTGTGTAACTTAGATCAATTCTACCTCAGGCTTTTTTGAATGTCTGTACAAAGCCTGGGTGGTCCAGGTTAACCAATCTTCAATCTGATGATTGATCTTCTACCTTCATGTGGTACAAGCTTCAACTAAATCTTTTAGCTAAGAAAAAAACCCAGGAGCAGAGAAAGTAGAAAGTCTCTATTTTTACCTTTGTACAGGGTAAACACTCTTTCTCCCACCCCTTTTTCCATTTGTGTACGTAAGGATGTGTCATTATTTATGGATGAGGGGAATGAATATGCTCTTAGTAGTCTCGAAATGTAAGAATTACATTAATCTGTTGCCAAATGAGAATGTGCATCCTCTTGAGTTATAAGTAGTTTTATTTAATGTTGCTATTCAGTATGATTTAATCTCCCTCTCTAATTGACTGTGTAGAAAGGGTCTGTTGCACTGTGAAGGGAACTGGTAGAAGTTGTTAAATAAGAAAAATACAGTAATGTCTAATAAAAAATAAATAGGAATTATTAGAATGGGGGCTGTCTACAGTTATGCGGCACCTGGACTGCATTCTGGGACATGCCCCAGGACCTTGGACAGAGCCACACTGTGTTCTCAAGCATGGACAACCTGCCAGAGCCTCCACCATGGCCTTGTAGTGACAATGAGCCATCAGTGGGAGGAGGCCCCTTGGGGCAACAGGAACCCATCCCACCATGATGCCTGCTTCCAGCATCATCCAGCAGCTCTGGCAGCCTGAGCTATTGCCTTCCCCACCAGCTCTGGATGCACAGCTCCACCCAAGAGGCCAGCCCAATGATGGCATCCTCATGAGCTCCAGGTCCTACATGGCTAGAAAGGTACTGTGCCCCTGCACCCCGAGATGCTGTTGGGAGCTGCATGTCTTCACCACCAGGATGGACAGTCAGGCCATTGGGCATGCCTGCTACACCTACCTGGTACAATCCACATTGGGAAGTAGACCCTCCTGTCCCTGCCCCTGCCCTGCCTGCCTGAGCTTCCCCATGTCCCTGGAAATCCCCAAACAGCGCAAATAGAGGTGGAAGGCAATGCAGAACTTCAGTGACCAGCCAGTGCCCTCTTAGTTAGGCAGGCACAGGCTTCTCACACATGGAGTATTAGATAGATGCTGGTGGCAACGTTGTCCTCAGCTCTGGGGTCAGGGATGTGTATCACAGGTACCCCTCTAGGCAGCAAACATTGCAGGCAAGTGCAGTCTTACCAACTGCACTTGCAAAGCTCAGGGCCCCCACCAGGTTCTCAGGTGCACCTGAGGCACCATGGCAATCAGCAGCAGGAAAGCATAGTGGGTCAGTCTCCACTCAGTCCACATAACTCATTACAGCACCCCTTTGAAACTAGCAGCAGAGACATGCTTAGGGCTCAATGCCTATTCAGAGGGTGGGAGAGGCTACCCCAGAGGCATATTGGGAAGGTAGTGAGAAAGGCAGACTTCCTTCAGTAAACACCCAGCAGCCCACCTGCCCTTGTGGAGTGAAAAGGGATGGGGGGTTCAGGCAGTGGCCACCTGTGCCAGGGCCTGTCTGGCTGACTTACCATGGTCCTTTTCTGCCCATGACCCCTGATCTGAGGCCAGGCAGCACACAGCCGCCAGTATAATACAAGTTATCTCAGAAATGTTGCAAACTCTCACAATCAATCTCTTTTTTTCCTGCATCTTCAGGTGCAGCAGCTGCCCACACAGGAGGGGTATCAGCTATGCGCAGGGATGTGCTATCAGGATCACTGCCAGCCTGGGTCAGGGCCCTCTCTCTGTATGTGCTGGCTCTGGCATAAGAAGATTCAGGACTGGACCCTGCTGCTGAACTGGCTGGTTGCCTTAGCAGAGGTGCAGGTGGTGGACTCACGGTCCTGGTTGGAGCGGGACCAGGGTGACCAGGCGTTCCAGGACAGTTTCTTGGCCCTCAAGGAGAGGCACATTGCCCACCTTGAGAGGAAGGTAGGGGCCCAGGACTGGCAGGCTGCCATGGGGGCAGGGCAGTGGACGCCAGTGAGGAGTCTGGTGCTTTGACACCATCCTGACTCTGGAGATCACCTTCATCCAAACCACAGCCCTAGCCACACCTGGCCCTTGGCAGCTGCCTACCACCCAGCCACAAGCCCCACAGGGGACTTAAACCGAGGTGGGTGGGAGGTCATTGCTGACTCTGACATCCTCTGACCTCTGTGCCTGCTCTATTAACACCTCACAGAAGAGCTCCCCCCAGGCCTTGCATCTCTTATGAAGCATGCAGGCTATGATGATGACCCAACAGGTGGTGGTGGCCTTTGAACAGAAGGCAGGCAGCAAGAGTGTGACAGTGTCTCTTCAGGCAGCTGAAGGTATGCTCCACCAGTGGGCAGGTATGGCTTTGGCACCTATTGAAATATGCCTGGCAGGGTTCCAGCTGGCTGGTGTAAAGCCGCATGAGCCAGGGGTGGAGTAGATAGATGCGGTCTCCAATAAGAAGGGGCAGAATCGTCACTTTGCCCAGCTGGATGTCTGGCACCCAGGTATGAATTGCCTGCTCTCCCAGGTGGCATTCATGGTGAATGTGCCATGGTGGTCAATGACAGCCTGCAGCATGATGTAGTAAAAACCTGTAAGCAGGCCATGAAGCAGGCAGGTAATGGGGTTGTGGGTCGCATCTAGGGCTCTGATGCACTAAAGGAAAGCCCAGGGTGTGGAACCCCACCAGCACCTCCAGGGGATCCTGCACCCAGAGCATGGTATGCCCCAGCATGTCCTGGAGGGTGCCACACACCTCAAGACAATCTCCCCAGTAGTTGCCTTGCCTCCAAAGATGGGGCTGACATAGTGCAGAATGCTGGGTGTGACCAGCATGAGGAGGGTGATAGCCAGCTGGGTCTTTGCAGGGAGGAGCAGGTGCATTGTGGTGGCCAGCCATTCCAGATGTGGGTGGAGCTGATTGAAGAGCCCCTGAAAGGTGGCCTGGGTCATGCAAAATGACTTCAGCCATTGTTTGTCATCCCAGGTGTGCAGCCAGTATATCTGGGTGGCCCAGTGGGCCCACAGGCAGCAGAGCTGGAGCTCAGGAGTTCATGGATGGCACCAGCAGCAAGGTTCACTTGCATGCCATCAGCATCCCTGCCAGGGCCCAAGTGGCATTATGGGGGATGGGCAGGTTCAATGTGGTGTCAGGGGCCCTCAGATGCCAGTGAGCCTACCCATGTGGCCACACAGCACAGGGGGCAAAGAGGTTGTCACTGTGGTGGTGAAGTGTGGTGAGCAGGAGTCTAGGACATGGGTTGTCACTCTAGGGCCTGAGGGTGGAGCAGCCATCATAAGGTGGTCACAGGGTCTGGCAACAGAATCACAGAAGATTGTGCCAGCACACTGCAGCCTGATCTAGGCCAGAAAGGTATGTGGCCAGGGAATAGCACATGGGGCTGGCTTTAAAGAGGACCCCTGACCCCAGGTAGCTGTGGCTGGAGCCTCTGTCTCCCCCTCGCTGGTGCAGGTGGGTAGCACAGGGCTGGAGCAGGGAAAGCCCAAACTACAGACAGGCTTCAGACTTACAACACAATTGGTTTCTGAAAACCACGTCTTAAGTTGAAATGTTATAACTTGGAACCAATTTTCTCATAAGAAACAATGTTATATATGGGGGATTGGTTCCTGAACCAAGGCCTGATACCCTATTTTCACTAAAAATGCCCCAGAATTTTGTACTCGATCAATTATACATCATTAATATAGCTATATCAATGAATTTGGAAGGACTTCTTTGAGGTAATGTTTCTGGACTTTTTGAAAGGCTCTTGGTCGGACTTTGTGAAGTGTTCTTGGCTGGAGTCTTCTCAGGAGTCTTGGCTGCAGGTTTTTCTGGAAAATGTTCAAGGAAGTTTAGGCAGATGTTCTCCAGGGAGATGAGCAAGTCAGCCAACTTGTTCACTTACATGCTGTCACATCGGATCAAGCATTGTAAAGTCGAAACTGATGGCATACGGTTGAAACGGCGTATCAATTTATAAACATTGTAAGTGCAAAATGCTGTAACTCAAAACGTTGTAAGTCGAGGACTGCCTGTACTGCTATGAAGAGTAAATCTGCTCCCAAATGGCTGCAGTTGCCCAGGATATGTTTACTGCACAGTAAACCCATATAGCACTAACTCCACATGTAGACATGCCCACAGTTAGATAAGGATTAATTCATCCTTTGGCTGATATTTACAACATATTGCATGGTGTCCAGGGAAATGCATAGGAAGTTCATACTGCTCCTATTCTATAGTTTAGTGGCATTATAATATTCTCAGCAGAGCTGGATTACACATTTTTATTAATTTGGGATTCAAAACCCAAAATTCTTGCTTGATCACCACAAGACTTGGCTGGGGAACAGAAGCCACCCACCTTTTGAAAAATAGCCTAGTGATTAGAGAACTTGTTCAGGTTCTAAACCTGGTCTCACCAGAGGGTATTTCCACATTTCTCACTTCCTAGAAAAAATTATTAGTCACCAACTTATGGGCTGGGCTAGGCTGAAGACACCCTGCCCTGCTCCTGTTCTATTTCTATGACTGAGCAACATGGAGATTCCTGGAACTGCTTATGCATTTCACATAAAATAGTTACTGCATACAATCCAAAAACAGAGCTGGGGACAGGGCTCAATCCATCTCTCTACACAGAAGTGTCATTTTCACTGAGCTGGAGGGTCCTGCTTTCCCTTGCTTTCTTGCCTTCTGCCTTCCTGAATTACAGTCTGCCATAACAAACATTCGACAAAATAATGGGCCTGATTCTCATTTTGCTAAGCTTGTGTGATAACTGGTAGGATGGCTATAGATGTAATTTATGTCGCTTTAAGTCTTTCTGAGGTAATGCGAAGGAGCAACATCACATTATCACATTATTGTAAATATCGAATAAATTTTAGCGACACTGAATTTGTCACAGTTCAATTCAGATCAATATTTGGGTAGAAACAAAAAGCCTTTATATATTTGTTTATTTATTGCTAGTTGTATTAAAGACTGGAAACATAGTTATGGACTCCAGTTTGGTGGGCATTACAAATACAGAACAAGAGGATAGACCCTGCTTTAAGGACCTTATATTACAAGTAAATACTGAACTTACAGAGGGAATAAATCACACTGATTTGGGGGTTGTGGATGATAGTGTAGAATTATGCAAAAATGTTTTGAATTGCTTGTAGGGGGGTTGGTTCATAGTAGGATAGTCTTTGATATTTGACAACTGTCGTATCTGAAGTTTGTGACTAAACCTGTGTTTCCCCTGTCTCTTCTTTCCTGCTCCTCCAGTTCACAAAGCAAAGCCATAAATATGATATAGTGGTCTTTTTCAGAATGTCACAGTATTCTAGGATTTTAGCAGCAATGAATGTTTTGGCAGCTTAGAAGCTCAACAACACAGTTTCTGATTTGCATTCCATCACAACCTTAATGGACGAACAGCAGCGAGCTGGTGAATTAAAGCTTGCAAGATTAGAGAGTTTGGGCACAAGATTTCAAATCTCTGGTGAACAGCTTGCTGCAGCTCTACAAATCATGCTGTCAAAATAAATTGTGCTGTTAAAATACACATTTAAAACAATGCTCCCCAAATAGGTAATGTGGAGGTAATTGAAAAACCCAAAGTGCATGCAAATAATTGGAAAAAGAATGTAGTGAGGGAATAAGAGGCTAAATAAAAATAAAAATGGAAGTGTAAGTAAACATTACTGTAAAAAGAATAAATATCATTTAAATTATCACAAGCTGAGAGCAAACCATATATTTTGGAGCTTTGGTTCTCACCTACTCTACAGTAAATATGCAGTGCTATCTATTGAGAAGAAGTGGAAAATTATGAGAAAAAATAACAAAAACTTTTGTGCCTCACAGATTGCCTATTGAAAAATAATGGGAAGCATTCCTAAATTGCCCACACAACTAGCTAGTAGCATTATGTTTCATTAAATGGCATTGTTGATTTCCACAGCGAGGTTATAATTAAAGAAGAAAACCCAGGCCCATGACAAATGTTCATCCTATAACAAAATTGTAAGTTAATCGAATATATTACGTAGGGAGACAGATAACACAGTTTTACTCAAGGGGAAAATCTCATACCATGTGAACTAATAATAATTACTTTGGGCCATATGCTTCCTTTTATAATAGAAAGGTGTAGTTCTTCAGAAGCTTAACAAATAGAGCTATATAAGCTCCTACATATGCACAACTATGGCATTAAAAACAAATCATAAACAATTATACACATGAATTCATAATGCATATCTTCCAAGACACAAATGTATAATTGTAACTAGTAACAGGCACAGCTAGACATAAAAATTTAAAATACTTTGATAGATTCATATTTTAAGACAAATCAGGATTATTATGATCATTTAGTATGACCTTTATCAAGTGTTTCTTATAGGACATTCGTAACTTCTGGTTTAGATAAAAGTGATATTTAGGGGCTGTGTAGTACTGCTGTTGCTATTAAATGCATAAGCCCCTTCTCTTAGACAAAACTAAAGGAAAATAAAAATCAGACTACAGCTGAGTGATTATATGATTTTTTTTAGTTCATTTGCAATTCAGAAAAAACAGGAAAAATCATTTCATGCTCAATTGATTTATTTTTATATTTAAATACATATATATATATATATGGGGTCAACTGAACATTTTGTTTGAAACAAAGTATAATTACACTCTTAGATGAACAACATTTTTGATAACTTAAAATAAAAATATTTTTATCATTATAACTCTTAAAAAATGTTAAAATGAAATATTAGACCTTTTCTCAAAATGCAAAAGTTTGGTGAAATTGGATGGAGTATCAGTGTTACCAAAGCTTCACAAGAATAGTTTGTTTGAAAAATAATTTGCCCAGAATGAAATCTGACACAATTGATTCTTGGTGTTCCCTGAAAATCATCTCTTAAATCCACTCCTCAAGCTCAGCCAGTCTGAGCTCTTTTAGTAACCTAACCATTCAGCTATTTCTTCATGATCATTCCCAACTTATAGGCTACCCATCTAGCATTTCCTGTTGGTCCATCACAATACCCAGGTCTCATTCAGTTGTGGTGCTGGCTAGCATAATACTA
>JAGPOW010001296.1:111093701-111164547 GCA_030014935.1 Caiman crocodilus
GCCTGTAGGTGTGTTGAGGATTACAGTAAAAACAGTGTTATCTGGCACCTGACAAGTTGGCATGCTCTACTAACCAGCATGCCGGTTTATAAGGTAAAGTGAAACCCGAAGTGCCCACCGTGGCACTTCCAGTTTTTCTGAGCCCCCGTGGCCTGGGGCAAAGCAGCCTATGCTGCCAAGCCCCCACAGCCTGGGGGCATAACAGGCTATGCGGGGCCTGCCATCCTGTCCTGCAGGGCCCACAGGGCCTGTGGGAGGGGCAGGAGAAGCGGCAGCCCAAATAGGCAATTGACCGGTTCAGGATGCTCAATTAACCAGCATGTTTTGTTATCTGGCATCCCCCATTCGTGGGGGATGCCAGATAACAGAGCTTTTACTGCATTTCTCTCCACATGGAGCACTTTGCATTTCTCTGTATTAAATGACATCTGGTTGAAGTTAGCCCACCTCACAAGTCTGTCCAGGTCATCCTATATTGTCAGCCTGTCCTTGAGTGTGGTGTTATCAGCTAACTTTGTCAGTTTGCTTTTAATACCCAAAACAAATAATTGATGAACATGTTGAAAAGCACTGATCTGAGAACTGAGCCCTGAGGGGCACCACTCCACCCACCATGATGATTTAGTCCCATCTATCAGTACTCTCTGGGTCCTACCCAGAGCCAGTTACCTAGCCACCAGACTGTGTGTATAGTTGAAGCCGCATTTTCCAGTTTAACCATGAGGACATCATAGGAGATCAGGTTGAAGGCCTTTTTGAAATGCAAGTATATGACATCAACCTCATTTCCCCTATCCAAGTGGTGAGCTACCTGATCAAAGAAGGAGATATGGTTTGTGTGGCATGACCTGCCTGTAATGAAGCCATGTTGGCTATCCTTCAGAATACTTCCTTCTGTTAGCCTGTTAGTTATGTACTCTTTGGTAATTTTTCCAGGATTTTACCCAGGATTGAGGTCATACTGATTGTTCTGTAATTTCTGGGGTCTTCCTTCTTACCTTTCTTAAAGATAGGCACCACATTGGCCTTCTTCCGGTCCTCCAGTTTTGAGCACCACCAATTTTCAAATAATTTGGCCATAAGTTACACAATGACATTGGCCAGGTATGTTAGCACCTTCGGGCATAATTCATCTGGTCCTGCTGACTTGTAGATATTTAGTCTTTGTAGGTGGTCCCTCACAAGACCTGTGCCAGCTTTGGGAGGGTGGTCACCTCCACCATGATCATCCTGTATCCTGTCAGGCAGGCTAACACCCTTGGATTGGTGGAATAACAACATGAAGTATTCATTTAGGAGTTTGGTTTTGTCCTCACTGTCAGTTATCAGCCATCCCATTTCAACCACCAGAGGCTCTATGCCTTCCTTATATTTTCTCCTACTCTATACATAGCTAAAGGAGGACTTTTTTGTTGTCCTTGATTTCAGTTTCCAGTTTATATTCAGTTTGTGCTTTTGCTGACCTGATCAGCTTCCTACATATGTGGTCTACTGTTGTGTACTCCTCTTTGGTAGTTTTCTTGACTTCCATCCCTTGTAGGCTTATTGTTTTGATTTCAGGAGCTCCATGACTTGCCTATTGAGCCAAAGGGGTCTCCCAGCCATTTTGCTGCCTTTCTTATGAGAGGTAATGGACTTTCTTTGAGCTATTTTGATCACTTCCTTGAGGAATGACCACTCTCCTTGTATTCCCTTCCTCATTGGACCATGATCCCACAGGGCCTTGCCAACAAATCTCCTGAGCTTGTGGAAGTCAGATTTCCTAAAATCAAGAATTTCCAGCCTACTAGCTGATTCCCTTGACTCACAGTGGATGGAGACAGTGGTCATCTCAAGGTCACTGCTGCCCAGTTTCTCTTATATCTTTAGATGGCTCACTAGGTCATCCCCTTTGGCCAGAACCAAATCTAGGAGTGCCTTGCCCCTGATCAGCCCGTAGACTTCTTAAGCTAGCATTGAGGAGCTTTATCAAGTGAGGAAGCTTTGTGAGGGACCAGATCTTGACAAGTGCTCATCCCACAAGATGTCTGGGTAGTTGAAGTCACCCATGACAACCATGTGTTGAGAGTGTGCAGCCTCTGCCAGTTCTCCAGAGAATTTCTTTTAGTTTGGGGTGGTCAAACTCTGGCCTGTGGGCCAAATCTAGCCTATAGAGTCATGGTATCCAACATGTAGAACCCTCTAACAGTTGGGAAATTGGATGGCAGAGGCACAGTGTCAAGGAAGGGGTCATAGCTTGGCCCTGACCTGGCCACTTGGGGCAGAGGGGATATGGTTGGCTGCAACCTGGCTATATGGGGGAACTCAGCTATATGGGGGAGAAGGCATGGCCCAGTCCTGATATGACTGTATGGGGCTTGTGAATTTGGCAGAGGGAGGAACGGTAGTATTAAATTATCAATTAAATCTAGAGCTTAAGGGTCCATCACCAATCTTTAGTCCTGATCCTTCAGACAGATTTAAAAAGCATAAAAACAAAATGATTGCTTCAACTTTATAGGAGAATTACATACACGCATTTTGTAGGATTTCACTTGGTAAAAAATAAAGCATCTACAACTGTTTCTATTGTTTTTCCCATACTTTGGGATACATGCATTTTATACTATGTACAGTCTGCAATCTCTTATGGCCAAAATCTGTAGTTTTTTAATTGGAAAGAAATCTCACTAAAACCAGAATAAAATTATCCAAATTAGGAGCACCGATTCAGTGCCTCCTTCCCCCCAGTATCTATCTCTATAAAAGTTACATGTTGCTAGAGGACTTAACTATTATCTGTAGCAGGAGTCCTGCTATGGTCAAACTCAGTTCATGGCCCAGGCCAGATCTAGGCTGTGGAACTCCTTGTAGGATGGATTTATGGGCAAAGGGGTTGATGCAGCACAGCTAGCTGTACGGGAGGCAGCAAAGCAAATTGAAACTGGGACGGGCCTGCAGCTACAGCAGGGCAAGCAGCAACTTGCTATGGAAGAAATGGAAAATGGAAGTCTTAGCAGGACAAGCAGCTACAGACCAAGCAGTTGGCTTGCTGTGGCAGAGATAGTGCTAGCAGTGGTGGGTGCAGAGCCATCATCTATGAGTCAAGTGTCTGTGGGGGTCACCAAAGCCCTTTCTCACTCTTGTTCACCCTCCTGCCACTGATGGCCAGGCCTAACAAGGCCTAGAGGCCCCAGATTCTGCAGAGGGCCCCACCTCCTACTAGCCCTGATCCCAAGTCTCTGGCTCACCAGTAATCCCACAGGCTAAATGGAAGAGCTCTATGAACCATACATTTGTCACCTGTAGTTATATTATAGATATTCTGAGTTAGAGTAATGTGACATTAGTACTAAACTCTTCCAGTGCAGAACCTAATAGAAGTCCCTATTATACAGTCTGAGGGATGTGGGCAGCAGTATCATAGGAAATCCATCATAATATAAGATGTCTTTTCCAATTGCTTTCTCCGTGGGTCTGAAGTTGGCTGATAAAGTCCTTCTAGAATTGGCAGACTCTGTTACAGTTCAGGCATATATTTCTACATAGGGTGGGTGGCTCTGGACTCTTCTATCCATACATGATATATGTTTTTGCCATTCCCACTTTTCCATCTCTTATTGTTGTCATAAGGTTTTGAAGTACTGAGATCCATGCAGCAGACTCTTCTGCTATTTGGATTGGTCCTGGGTGAAACTATGTCTTGGTAAACTTGTCAATGATTGCCTGAAGATCTACTTCTGTTTGAGTACACACTATAGCATCATCACTACAGGTTGATGATAGCGGTCAGGATGGCCTTGGGTTTGGCTCAGAGTCAACTGAGATTACCATTTCTCAGTTTACCATTTGGTCCATCCATTTGGTAGTTTAACCCCACTCCAACTGGAAGCTTATTGATGGTCAGATGTAGGAGTGCAGTAAGGAATACTGAGACAAATGTTGGAGTGATGACACAGCCTTGCTTAACTCCTGTTAAGCCTTCAGCTCTTCAAACAAGAACTGCTGTGGAGGATCTTTCTGAAGTATGGATGCTCACAAAAAATCATTACCATTCTTTGCCTGCCCCATGATGGTATGCAAGCAATGGTATACTTTTTGGTGCCTGTAAACTTGTGGGGAGGTTCCTCCAATGACATGTAATTACCTACTTTGGACATCTGCCTTAGCAAAATAAACTGAATCACCAACAACCTAAGAGTTGATGTTATTCGGCCAAGCACAAAAGTCCTTGCGTTTATGGTTGATCAACTCTTGGACCTCCCAGTCATGTTTTTCAAACCAGTCTTGATGCTCCCTGATTGAGAATCCAAGTTTCTCTTCATGGGCACTGATGACAGTAGACTTGAAGGCACTCCAAGCACTGCTGACATTCTCCCATTGTTGTTAATTCACCAATTTTTTTTATTTATTTTAATAAACGTCACATTACTCTAACTCAGAATATCTATAAGGCACAGTTGATAAAGGTTTCACTTCATTGGATCCTGAGTCTGCTAAAATTGATCATTTGCTGGCATTGCTTTTGCTGCAACCATCATTTGGGAGCCAGTTTTAGTGCCATAACTAAGCAAATGAGTCAGTGATTGGTCCACCAGCTGCTATCTCCTAGCACAGCTCAGATGATGAGGACATTTTTGCAATCCCAAACACAAATAATGATGTAGTTAATGGAGGGGCCAATACTCAGATACAGATGTTGCCATGGTGTTGCCCCTGTTTTTTTTGGCAAAACAGGGTGTTGGTGATTGTGAGGATATGTTCCTTGCATTTGGTCAAGAGGAGGATGCTGCTGGAGTTGACCTTTCCCCCTTCTTCCTTACTGATGGTTCTGTTACAGAGGTTTTTGTCCCTTCTGACTATGGCATTGAAATTGCTGAGCATAATAAATCTGTCTGCCTCCTGAATGCCAGAAAGGACTTGGTAAATGTTGGTGCACAGTTCCTCCTTGGTTTTGTTGTCAGTGTCAAGAGTTGGGGCATATATAATGACAACTAACTTATTGGCTTTCTGCCAATTTAAGACAAATCATGTGGTGCTCGTTAATTCAAATAGAGAACTTGAGTTGATTTATGAATTCATTCTTAATGGCAAAACCAACTCCATAAAGTAGGGGTTCTGCTTCCTGTTTGCCCTTCTAGAAGAAGGTGTAGCCATCTTTTTGTTGTTTGAGCTGTCCATCTCCCTTTTGCTGGGTCTCACTCGGTGCAACATCAATATTGTGTCACCTGAGTTCTTGAGCTACAATTGCAGTGTGGCACTCTGAATATTCAGTATTAGGATTATTCAAGAGGGTCCTGATGTTCCAGGTCCCAAAATTGATTGCATGTCTTTGTTGACTTAAATCTCAGTAAAGGTGATCCCACTGGATGCAGTTAACCAGTCAGGAAAAAGGTAGTCAGACTTCCTTTAGAAACCTTTTCTAGGCTCCTCCCTATGTGGGGTGAGCAGATTAGATCCTGGAGAAGGCTGCTCTGTGGCTGCTATTGCAGCCAAATTACACTCCTACCTCAAAGTGCTAGACCACATTCTTGTAACTGCCACCTTCATGCCAATTCATGACTAGGAGTTTCCAGATACTCATAGTCCTACTCCTGTTGTCACTAAAGATGCCTGTGTGTGATTATGATTAAAAAAAGAGAGAGAGAAAGAGAGGCAGCTTCACATCAGTCTTCAAACAGTTCTTGACAGAACCAGATCTTGATCCAATGGTAAGGAGGCCAAGGCAATAGGAGATCTCATTCCACTGCAGCCTTTATCTGCCTTCACAGCCACTGAAATTTTAACATCTTCTGCCTGCTCTGCCATTGAGGACTCATAGGCCCATAGCTGGGGAGTGGACAGGCTAATTATAATGGCAGCCTTTACTTGACAAGTCACAGCATCATCAAATGATACATGTGGCTTTTCAGGAAGGAAAGCATTGCCATCTGCTATCTCCACCACATCTTGGTGGTGCTGCTGGTGTTTGGTCCATCATTGATTATTTGTTGTATTTATCCCTGATTATTTCACATCTAACCTTTCCTGAAAGCTATTCCACTGTCCACTACCTGTGAATGTGCTGGGTTGCAGTACAGCACTTGGTAGTACTTGAGCCATAATAGAGCTCAACTTTCACATCTGCTATGGGGTTAGCAACCAAAAAATAGGCAGCAGTGTCCAAAAAGAACATCATTAGAAGAACAAAAAAATTCAACAGATTCCAACTAATACTTCCATTCATAAGGCTCCCCTCCTCAGACAAAATCTAAGGAGAGTGGCAATGAAAACATCATCTCTTTTCATTTGAGGGTTTAAGCCCCACAATCCACAAAGGCCCTTCCTATCTCAAGTAAGATGTATATTCATTCCCAGAGGTGGAGGGTGAAAATTATCTCTCTTTTACCATTTCCCTGTATGTCTAAACACTCATTTTCCACAATAAAAGCTTTACAACAGTGCTTTGCATTTTTGTGCAGGAATTTACACCTCTGAAAAATAATAGCCTCCTGGTGTTGTAACATTTTACATGTGCTTTACATTTGTATAAATGTTTACATGAGAAGCAGTCCTGTTCATTTATCAGTTGTAGATCAACATTTCAGCATTTAGGCTTTGCCAAAATGCCTGGACAAGATTATCATAAATTTATTCTTTTTAGAGTAATCCATAAATAAACAAAATGTCTCATCCTACAGGTTAAGTGATTCAAAACTATTACACGCATTAAATTAGTCTTACTTGGTAAAGGTATAAACATAAATACATCATTTGAGAATATTCTAATGCCCTTTTTCTCAGAGAAATGGCTCTGTCTATCTATCTACTAATTTAACACAAACTTCACAGAAAAGCAGGAATTGCTTTTATATTACTGAATTGCCTACTGTATGTTCCTAAGATTGTATTTTAAGGCCATTTTAGAGTAAGTATCCCAATTGGATTTCATGTCAAAGACAGACAATATCACATTACATTCTCTCTCATTTTAATTTTTATTCCATTTCTGTCTGGGTGTTTCTACACATTCATTAATGTGCCATGATTATAGCACATTAAATTTAGTATCTGTAGGCACTTTTACACATGCTCTGGGGGTGGGGGGCTGCTTTAAGGAGAGTGGCTCTGAAAGCCGTTCTAATTAAAGTGCTGTTCTAATTAAAGTGTCTCGTGTATCAGCATCCCCACCCTTAAAAATTGTGACAGGGCACTTGAACTAAAGCTTGTTGGATAAGCTTTAATTTAAGCATCACCAGCATGTTGAAGTGCACTGATGAGACATGGGAGGTTGGTGGAGCAAGGCAATCACCACACTTCAGGAGACTTATTTAATCAAGTCTGGTCCAATGCACTGTGATTACAGCACAATGGAGCAGTTTCCACACTCATGTATATACACCCTGTAATGACAAGTACTAACTTGATGTGCCATAGTCGGCACTACTGTGCATTAGTGTAAACAAATGGTCTTTTTGTGATGTTAGTGTGCAGCAGACCACCATGTTAATGCATAGTAGAATTAGCCTACTGTGCCTTAAAGCATCTTATGTAGATGTTCTCTCTCTCATGTGCGTGGATGCGCATAAACAGACACACACACAATGCCAATTTCAAAATACACAAAGGTTCACTCTGCAATGACTCTACAAGTCATTCATTTTAGCTCACCCTTTTGTGATGTACATTCGGTGTATTCATTCAGGCGAGTCATTTTTTGTAATTTTGCTGATGCAAGGAAAAAAACTACACTGAACTGATAAATAGGTCTACTAGTGAAGAAGTGAGACGAAATCGATCTTTAGATCATTAGATAACATATATCACATCATGTTTATACTTCTTATACATTTGAGTAAAGATTCAGTAACTAGTAGAACTGAAGGTGATTCATTTGTTTAGGAAAATTGTTCAAGAGAAACCTGGTCATCCAGTAAACTAACTGGAAAACAGTGAGGTATTGAAGGAAATGACAAAGCTATCATATAGAGTTATCATCTTCTTTGTGTTGGAGTCTGATGGAAGCAACCCATTGGAAAATGTTAGAAATTTCTGTTGACATCTTCTTCCAAGCAATATTAACAAAATTTTATCCAACTTCCACTGAAGCAACTTAACTGGGGCATTTAGAACATCTGTGGTATAATATTTCATGAACTAACTAACAGCATTGGAGAAAAGATTTTTGTTTGTTTCTGGCAAGTCTGAAATCTTGAAGAAAAAAAGAGAATAGTTTGAGGAGTTTGGAATGATTTTCTCTCTTTAAAAAAACAATAAAAAAAGACTGGATTTTTCACCCTATTTCTTTTTAGCAATATGGAAAATTTGAGTACTGTTCTGTTCCTATTGCAAAAGTGTTATTTATCATTAAAATAAAATATTTCACACCAAAACTGCTGTTCTGAAATGGTATGATATTTTGGTAGAAATTGGTAAAATCAACATAAATTAATAAAATATTTTAATGTCACTCAGTAGGCCTAGAATAACCTAGGTTTTGTTTGGTTGAGAAACTAAGCATCTAGTTTCCACCTAAGTTCATCTGCAGTTTACAAACTAGGGCCTAAATCCAACCCCATCTTTAGATAGGTAAGTAACGCTTGCACACTACCATCATGTAGGCCATGTGGATATAAAGACATATCACAAATTGAAACAGATCAGCTAAGAACATAAGAAGTGCTATACTGGATCAGACTAATGGTCCATCTAGCCCAGTATCCCGCATTCAATAGTGGCAGAAGTGGATGCTATACAAAACTTCTATGGTAGAGTTTTTTATTTCACAGCAATGCACATGGAGATGCTGATGGGGCTGGCTGGGGCATGAGGGTGCTTAGGTACGGCAGTTTGCTTGCTGGCTATACCCACACTGAAGCACTGCTGTGCCCCAGACAGCCCTTCTGCAGCACGTTTAGCCAGGTCAACACAATCTCAGCCGTTTCTCTCCCAGTCCGTAGCCTTACTTTCCTGGCTCTTGCTCAGTAGTAGCAAAACGAGGGAGGTTATGTCCTAACCTCTCTTCTTCTTTTCCTTTCTTTACAGGCCACCACTTCCTACCTCAATCACACCAGGAGTTTCCCTCATCAGACTCACCAGGTAAGTGCTCATGGTTTTTGGAATCCTTTTCCCTCAGAAATCTCTTGTTGCAGTATTGCTTCACCTAGTGAGTTACTATCTCTAGTATCAGCTCCCAATCCAGATCTGCCTCTGATCATGCTCTCACTGTTGCCTCTGTGTGTACCCCTGGGGACAATCTGCTGCCTCTGGTGTCTACTCTTCTGAGGACTCCAAATCCTCATCTACTTTCTCTCTCACCCAGTGTGTAAAGAGGCACAGCTGTGCCTCAGATTTCAGTCTCTTCCTTTTCCATGACCTGTTTCCCCTTTCCCTCCTTGCTTAGGAGAGGAACTCTGCTAAGGAACAAGGTTGACTATCAACCTGTTACAGAGACACACCCTCAATTAGTTTTGGTGATTCCTCACTTAGCATGCTATTTTCTGTGGATCCTCTTATAAGGCATTTGAAGTTTCTCACTCTTTGAGTAATTGTGACTTTCAATAGAGGCAGGATTCCTAAACAATGCATGATCCAAGTCCCATTGTGAAGTTAAAGCTTTCTATTTTGAAAAGGACTGTCTTAAAAAAGACTGGATATACAAGATGCTCAATACAATTCCTGCAGCAGACATGAGACTCTGTGCAAATATGATACCCAGAAAATAACAGTTTCCTTACCTAGTCATATTTTTCAGTACACTTTGCTTTTTGGGTAATCTCTCATAGCTGGTTTTAGATTTTGAAATAGTTCCTTCAGCTGAGAAGAAAATCATGCTTAGCATAGTATTATTTTTACTTCATTTTAAAAGTAAAGGCACTAGAAATCTGCATTTCTTGCTATGGGAAACAACATTTTTTTCATACTTATTTAGGTGAAATTGTTAAAAGAAGTGATCCTTATGAATGCTTCAATGACTGACATTAGTAAGGCTTTAGTATGTTCCATATAAAAAAAAATGTTTCGCTTGTCCCTTTGATATTTATGAAATAGATGGCACATATAGAAAATGAGCAGAGTAACTCTAATAATGAAAAGGAAGATTTCTCCTTACAGACTGTGGAGTGTTTTATATGCACTTACTCAGATTTATGCCAAATCCTGACAGTATTCACACTATAGTAACCTTCCAGTTAAGGAAAAGAAGAATGTAATGGCTAGATCATGGCAATGGAAATGAAGTCAATGGTTTCTGCATACTCCTCTTTATAACAAGGTCAAATTATACTTAACTAATTCAAGGTGGTATTTTCAAACATGACTAAAAAGTAAGAAAACTTTCAAAGACAGTTTTCAGGTAAGCACATTTTTGGTCATCAGTGGGAGCAAGAAACCTTGCTACATTTCCACTTCTGAAAATCTCTCAAACTCCCTTTGATCATCAAGCACAGTTAAGTGTTTTACTTGAGAATCTTTGTTACAGCATAAAAACCAAGTTTTTCCTCCATCAAAGAACCCTATGGCCTGCAAAGTATATTGTCATAGAAGCATTGAATAAAAAGGCTGGAAGAGACCTCAAGAAATCATCTAGTTCAATTCACTGCTCAAAGAAGGATAATTCCTGCTTAAACAATTCAAAGTTGTCTAATCTTCTTTTAAAAACTTCCAAAGATGGAAATCCCTCAACGTTTTTAGGTAATCAATTTCAAAGATTAACTACTTCATAGATAGAAAGTTATTCCTGTTATCCAGCCACCTAAGTGTCTCTTGTTGCAGTTAAGAGACGTGATCATTATTTCTTTTCCTGCTCCTGGCAGACAAAAATAAGAGGTTATCACTATTGTATGTATAACCAACCTTCAGATATTTACATATTTTATTAAATCTCTCTTTTCCAGATTAGTCTCAGTTCTTCCAACCTTTTCTTGTAAATCATGTTTCCCAGATTTTTGTCATCTGTGTTGCTCACTGCTATGTTCTTTCTAATTTATCTCCATCTTTCTTGAAGTGCAGCGCCCAAAACTGAACACAGTATTCCAGATGAGGCCTCCTCAATGCTGAATAGAGTAGAAAAATTACTTTCTTTGGCATGCAAGTAAAGTTCTTGTTAGAACACCCCATTATGTTACTGGTCTTTTTGCAACAAAAGCACAGTTGTTGATTTATTCAGATTTTGGTCTACAACAACCCCTACATCCTTTTCTTCAGTACTGCAGCTTAGTTAACCATTCCCCAGTCTGTATTTGTGATTGATCCATCTCAAATGTAGGTCTTTCTACATGTCATTACTACATTTAATTAGCTTACTTAAGGATCATTTCTCCATTTCTTAAGGAGATTCTGGATGCTTCTACATGTTGCCCAAAAGGAAATACTAAAGGATAGTGCAGGAATTGCCTCTACTTCACTGTAGCGGTTCACTATAATGGAGCAGCATGCCGCTATGGCACGGTAGCTTCTGGTCACATGAAGATACCTGTGGATGCTACATTACTGTAGAGCATTGTTATGGCAACATAATGTCATGTGTAGACGTGCCCTCTAAGTCCTAATCCTATCCTCCAAAGTGCCTGCAATGCACTCAGCTTGGTGTCATCTGTAAATTTCCTAACTGTGCATTCATTCCCATCACCAAAACATTTGTGAAGTTATTAAACAATGCTGGACCTTGAGCAGGCCTCACAGGAAACTTCCCTGAATAGCTTATCTAAATTAGACATTGGAGTATTGATAATGACCACTGTTTGAACACAATGACCTAATCAGTTATGTATCCTTTATGGCACTTTCATTTAAACTGTATATTCTTACCTCATTAATGAGAACATCATTAGACACAGTGCTGAAAGCCTTGCAAAGACAAGGTGTATCATTTGCATTGCTCTCTCACTGTCCACAGAGTCCGTCACCTTATCATAAAAAGAAATCAAGTTGGTCAAGAATAACTTGCTTTTGACATCTTCATGCTAGTTGTTCCTGATCACCTTGGTATTTAAGCTAAATGCTTCTTAAATGGGCCCTCACTGCAACTCACTTGCCATGTAATTAATAATTTTATTACTTTAATAAATTGTAATAATATATTATTAATTTAAATATTATGCTACATCATTCATTACTACTTTAAAATAGCTAATTAACTGATACCTAATTAACTGTGTAGAAAATAGTTGTATTTGAAATTACTTCTATGAATTCTAGTAAATTCCCATGGTATGTCCTCCAAAGGTACCTGAGGGTAGAGGACACCAATAGTGAAATGGAGAGAAAAATTGAGGGAATTTGAGAGTGTGTGTGTGGCTGTCTGTTTGGGGTTTTTTGGCATTATTTTTATGAGGCTTGTCCTTAAAGAATCAACAGAAATATGTAGAGAGAATCCATCAACATTTTTTTAAAGCTACCAAAAAACCCCAAATCTAAATATTAAGTCTCCAAATGTAGGAGGGACACTTAGAGCAATTGGAATTAAAAACTTCCTTATATTTCCTTCAGGTTGGGAAAAGCTGCACAAAATGTTTGCTTCTGTTGTGTTTTGCTTCACTTTTTAAATCCAAATGACACTGACTTTTCAGAAAGTTCTCTCAAGAGATTCCCCCACTGTATATGTCTTAGATTACTATGATGGATTGTGATTTACTGTATATTAAACATGCCTTCCCAAGTCCTGTTGTATTCGTTCAGAGGTTAAACAGTATTCACTATGGGCTTCTGTTGAAAATGTTTACTGTGCTGGGAAAAAAAGGCTGATATCCATTAGCTGTCAAGTTGGAGCAAGCGTTAAAGCATGGAGACAGCAGTTTGGGGAACTAGTTCCCACATGTTGGATAACAAAGCACAGGTGTGACTTGATATTCTGAACACGTTTCTTAATTTATCTGCACAAAAATTGCTGTTGGTGTAAACAAAAAAACATGAATTTATTAAATCCATCATTTCTTAATTTACTACAGTAGAACTGTTCATAATTAGCACTGCAGCACTTACATTTGCATATATATATGTAGGTTTTAACTTAATTTTACCAGAAAAGTACAATGGAGAAAAAGCAGTAATTTTCTCATATGTATTCTAAGCTTCTAGGCACATAATTTATTAAAAGTGATTTTAGATTTAGACTTTTTATTATTTCAAGGAACAGCATAAATCACTGAATGCAAAACAGCAGACAGATGGATTGAAAGATGCCACTGTCGTTCAAACAATTTTATCAAATAAAACATTGACAGTATCTAGAGGAAAAAGACTGTTGCTAGCACAATTGTCATAACAATTTGAACCTGAATGACTTTTGCCTGGCTCATGTCATCAACTGAATCCCTCATGTTTTATTTTTTAAAAGTCTTCCTGACACTGTTGACATATCATGTCCCCTGAGTTTCTCCCACATGTTCAAAAATCAAAACGAAAACTTCTCTGCATGAAATTTTAATACATGCAAGTATTGTCTTTGACCTTACTAGATCAAAATGATTAGTGTCAAAGTTTAATTTCATTTAATGTGTTTTTGTGATATGTCTAAATCTTTTATGGACTCAATATATTATTAGACTTCTAAGCAGATTTTACACAACTGTGGTGAAATGTAAGCATAAGAAATTCAGTAGAGTAGTACTTGGCATTTAAATGAATGTTTAAAAAATGTTTAGTCTCAATCTTATATCTGTGTTTCTTAATAAAGACTATAAGTCCAAGCCAATCATATGGGATGTGGAAGTTTATGGATGCTTTGGACTATAAAGCTTAGTGATCAGAGTTCAAGGTAGTTCATCAATCATTCTGAGATCTGTGACATTCTTCCCTTTCCATTTTCTGCAAAAAAACCTCAGAAAGTGCTACATCCCAACTATGCTAATCATAGGGTTTTGAATCTTGACTCAGGCATGGAAAAGGTCTACAACCAGTCAGCTCATCCATATCTCTTTCTGTGAAGTAAAAGCTGTCATTCCAGCTTTTATTCACAAGTGTGTGCCAAATAGGTACCTTCCCCAACATCTCTGTGACACTGAGGTGCCTTTGCTTCTGACTGGCAACTGAAGAGGGTGCGGGTGGAATTCAGCCTACTGAAGATTGTTGCCTGCATACCAACTAGCAGTATGTGGCATTCCTTGAATGCTGGAGGATTCGTAGAAATAACAGCTACAACTCTTCTACAACAACACTGAACTCTATCATATAGCAAAAAAGTATATAATAGCAGTTAAGAGAATGTACTCCTCCATAGTTAGCAATCCAAACTATCTTTCTCTGGGAGCATCTACACGAGACATTTCACATGCAGAAGACTCATTCTACTGCACATTAGTGCGATAGGCAAAGCCCATGCTAATGCGTTAATGCTCAGTAGATTTAGTTCAATGAGCAGTAGTGTTAGTGTCACCAAAAAAAAAAAAGTTAATCTGTGTAAATTCATGCTACCATATATTTCAGTGCATTTAGTATCTGTCATTAAAAGGTATTAAGTTTTATGTGCCATAATTATGACACATTAATGAACATGTAGATGTGCCTGCTGGTCAGCTCAGATAAATCCCATAATTATGCTCAGTTGCTTACAGATAAGAGTTCAAGGTTGTGTGGTATGTATCATAGACAAAGAGATGAAAAGTGATAACAAAGACTCGTAGAAGTAATTTGCTTTTCCTATTCTTCCCATGCATACTGCCAGCATGTAGCCCAGTTACACTGGTAGCTATGTAAAATCTTATCATGTTTACCTGATAAAAGGACAGCTGCACTTAGATTTCTGAAGCAATATATTCTCAAGAATGTTAAATGTCCTCCATTTAGATTTAAAATTGAGTGTCTATTTTTTCCAATCATCTAAATAAAAGGTGCTTTTCTTTTCCTAACAACTATTTCTCCAGCAATCTGTTAAAAAGAGAGGAGGAGCCTGGTGCAAGCATTAAAAAACTCTAAAAATCCATTTACTACTCCTTTGAATGAGATTTGTTGCTTCTTCTAGCTTTGTGCTTGATGGATTGTGCAAACACTTGAATCTGGGAAGTAAATGGATCTGTCTTTATTCACATATTCTGCTGTGGTGGTTGTATTTATCAGAAGTACCTAAATCGTAGTATATTTAAAGAAACATATTTCAATATTTATTATGACTTTTCATCAGGGATCCAGGCAACATTCTTCATTCCTTTAATAGCACTGTACATTATTACCTTTATAAGTTGAAATTTTGGTATATTTAATTTCATTTGAAAAAAATAAACTGAGAAAATAAATAAAGGTAAATAAAATTAAAATATAACTGACCTAAAAAAAGCCCCCAGCAATTTGGAACCCAAGCCATAATGTTTACAGAATCATTTTAGATGAATATTTGCTCATCCCATGGGTCATTTGGTGTATAATTCAGCAACACTAAAAGCATTCTGATCTACTTTGAGAACAGATAAAACTAGAGCAAATAGCATCACCAGAAATTCTGAGATAAGTGACTAGCATGTACTTTTCCACTAATTGGAGCAAAAGGAAATGGGTGGAAAAAAAGTATAGTAACGTAAGTTAAATTTGACTTTGGCCCTATTTAATGTGTTAGATTATCTTGTATGCTGACTTTTGATGGGAAAATATCCAATTCTGCCTTCTTTAGTAATAATCATACAGCATCAAAATCTGATCAATATATAAATGCATGAATGGAAAGAAAAGCCATACAGTAACAAGCAGAAAATATTTGCTCAATTACTATTTCTAGCTCCAAATATTTAATGTTTAATTTGTTGCTGTATGGGAACGGAAAGTAAATACTTTCCACGTTCACTTCCCACTCTTCCCAGATATTCAGGAACATTTGGTATCATGAAAATAGTGTGCACAAGTAAGGCATCGAAAACTAGGCATATGTTACAGAAAATAGGAGTATCCTATAATTTGTACCATATGTCTTTCATGAACCTCACAATATTTTGTGGTGCTCATGGGATATCAAGAGTATTTTCTTTATTTTATTTTACTGATATGATGTCTGTGGCCCGTTTGAAAATCCATTGGTATATTGTATTCATTTATGCCATCTGCAGGTATCTGTATGATTTTAGATATGGTTTGATCAAAGAAACTGAGTAATACATACATAAGGAAAAACTGCTAAGTATCACTTGCCTTTGTATAACTGGGGTAAGAGTGACTGCCACACCTGAACATAGGTAGACATGGCTAACTACTGTTGGGATGGGCACTCAAGGTACTATCTACCTGTAATGAGAAAATCCATGCCACAAATGCATCTCATCAGCAATTGGGACAGTGCTGATGTTGGGGAGGTAAAGAAGGAGTTGGCTTGGAGGGTATTTATTTAGTCATGGTTGTCAAGGACATAGTCATGATTGTTTGATTATCTTAGGCTTTGGGGGAGTCCAAGTCCCCAGCAGTTAGAGCCAGCAGGATCAGGAAGAAGACTGATCTCCGAAAATACTGGCAAGGTGTATTGGGCTAAATTGTAGCCCAATGAAAGGGCAAGAATAGTTACTTGTCTTTTTCTTCTCTCTTCAAACTATCTAGTCAGTTTTTCTTGTATAATTCTTTCCTTTTATATAATGAATATGTTGTTTTGTCTCCATACCAATTTCTTGTGGTGAAGTATAATCTCACAATGAGTAATATTCCAAGCTAGCCCATTCTACAGAGAGGACCTAAATTTTGTTCACAACCCAAAAGGAAACTACTTGGAGCTGGCACAGATCCCCTTGAAGCATCTGTGGGGCAGAGCTGTATAAAAGCAGTGGAATTGAGGCTTGCAGGGAAAAAGGGAGTTATCCCAGAAAAAAATTGATCTGTTCTTTATGACAAATAGCAGAACAGGGAGGAACTTGGGGCTCCAGGTTACCCTATTATCACAAATAGGTTTGTGATAATAACCACTCAATCAGAAGTAGCAGTCACAAAATTATAAGCAAAGATGTTGGTGGGGGCAGAGGGGGAGGGAGGGAGGTTCACTGTACTTGTTTTTACATTAGGCCTATTATTGTGCTGTGGGTGGACGCTGAAGCTTTACTTTCTTTATGTGAAATGTTGGAGAGAGAAAATTGAAGAAAAAAAAATCACAAAAAAATGAAGGCAGTGAGATTAAATTTTATTTGCTGTAATAAAATGATTCAGTTTAGATGTTGAGCTTCTTAGAAAAATGGGGATTTTGAAATGAAAATTGAAACTGGAGCTTCTTGTTTCAAATGTGTTAAAATTAACACTTCAGCTTTTTTTGAATGAAAAATTTTATGAAATCCACAAAATGAACATGTTGGTCTCACTAAATCTATTTCTGTCTCTTCTCTCTTTTAAAAAAAAAATATGAGGGAAAAAAATCAGCTTTATGAAAACATGCACTGGAAAGGAGTTGGTTCCAAAGAGTGATGTGCAAAAGACTAGATAGAAGATGACATATGGATGACACATGCTACTGGATACAGTAAAGAGTAAAAACTAGCCCCAGAGTCATTAGTGGATCTCCATCGGTCTAAACACAGACAGCAGAGCTGAAATTCTGACCTAGTTAAGCTTGATGTCCAAATCCACACTTACTTCAGTGGAGTCATAAATTTTGCACCAAAACTTTTTTTTTTTTTTAAATAACATGCAAACAGACTTCTTGCTGTAGCTACACATTTAATGGGCAATAAATAACATTAAGGTTTCAGACACCCTATTTAAAAATACTTCATATAACACATTATTTTCTAAGCTAGCTCCAAATCAGTCCTAGCAAAATAAGAGAACAAGCTCATTTTCATTTCAGAAAATGTCAATCCATTTGAAAAAAAAAAAAAAATCTTTGTAACTTGCTCAAATTTTGTCCAAAATTCTTCACTGTGGAATAATGAGATGGCGGTGCTATAAAACTGTTTGACACATTGTTGAAATGCAAACAAGAAAATATACCCAATGTGTAACACAGAAGTAGTGTGTAGCTGGTTCAAGACTTCCAACAGCAGAAATCTGGCTCACAAAGCCAGCAACAGGTGTGGATCCAGTGGCAGGAGAGGCAGCCTATCCTGGGCTCAGCTCCTTGTGCCTCCCTTGGCCTGCCACTAACAGCAGAGACTTGGCTTGCACTGGTATGCCAGGGGCAGGTGCTCCTGGGCTGATCAGTGTTGAGCATGCGGCAGAGGGTGGGGGCTCCAGTTGTGGGGGTTGTATATCCTTATGGGCAGATGTGAGCCATGATGCCTGGGTCAGTGTTGGAGGGCTGGAGAGACTCACAGCCAACTTCTGCCCTATCCAAAGTAGACTGAGATCATAGTAAGTATTATCCCATAACTGCTCAGAACATGTTCTAATTTTTAATATGGCATGGCAATGTGTGCCAACCCTGCAGCTGCAGAAACTGACAGCAAGGATGGGTTCCCACTTTTAGGCAGCCTATAACTTGCTATAATAAATACATGCTCAGGAATAAAGGGGGACATTTTAATTAGAATGGTTCCCAGACAACTGCTTTAATTAAAGCACTTGTGTTAAGCCCATGCATTAAAAAGTGGCCTCAGGATGCTTTATCTAAACTTCATTGGATGAAGTTTAGATAAAGCACCCCCACAGCCATTTCAAAACGTGCAGAGGCTTCATGCATGGGACGGTGAGGTGACAATGGAGCGTTCCAATTAGAACATAAATGAGCACACATACAGGCAGCCATAGGGGTTAGGGTCACAAGCCAAATAGAAGGGACCAATAAAGAGTAAAGAAACATAGTGGTAAGATATACTCAGCACCTCATTCCTTCCCCCACCCTGCCCTTCCCAAACACCTCTAGAACTGTCCTCAAACAAGCCTTTAGTTCCTAGAGCACTCAAACAGCAGCCTGAAGCTTCCTCCAAGTCTGAGCACAGCTCCTTTAGTCCATAGATCTGGCTGACTGACTGAGTAAAAATCTCCAGCTCCACTGTAAACTACTGTGTTGGGATGACCAGCTTCCTTGTGCACACTGCTCTCTCATCCCCTTACTCCAGCTCCCTCTTCCTTTCCCTTTGCCTCTCAGCCCCAACCGGTTTCTAAGCGCTGCATTCCAAATTAAGAGACATCATTACTCTGCAGACTGTGCCCTGGCTTCACCTCCTGCTCTGCAACTTGCATCAAATTACAAATGCTTACTACAATCTCAAATAAAACACATGCTAAGTGTACGACAAAGCCCTAAGACCTAAAATATTCTTCTTTCCAAGTTTAAATTCTGTAGTCCAAAGCTATTTCATATAGCAGTTCAGAATGCCAAATACAGTCCTATTGTGTAATATTTTCCCGCAGTACCCTCATCAATCCTACTGTTGGGGCTTTTTTTTTGTTCTTTTAAAAAAAAAAAAACTAATGGAAGTTGTTATACTATCACTGCAGAGTGGTACATTTATATTTTAAAAGTATACTGAGCTGTAGTGCTTTTAAAATTTTAATGCACACACAGAGTGTTTACTGCTTACTTTCTTACTGAGGAATATAAAATAAGCACAAATGTCCAAAAAGAAAATTAAGTACCACAGTAAATATACCATTGTGCTTCTTTTTAGGTTCGGGAAAGGTTTTTTCTATCCTTATTTTAGGCCTGTTAAGCAACTCTAAGGATAGATTCAAAGACTAAGTTAGAAAGCTGGTTAGCAGGACGCGTGTGCTGTTATGATCTAAATTTTTAGTTTATTATCAGAAAGACCATTTAATATATTCCAAAGTGCTGAACTGGCTCAGCCACTTATGGGCATACGAGTGAGATCCTCAATCTCATGCTGACCATTTTCTGTTGCAGAAAAGCCAGGGGTAGGATATAGGAGTTTTAACAGCCTCCCACCTCCACTTTGTTTTGTTTTGGTTTTTTTTATTAGAGGAAAATTCTCTTAGTGCTAACTTTGTAAATACAGATTTAAAGCTACTTCTTATAACTATTTAGTTAAATAAGTTTTCCAATCTAAGTTACACTAGTCACCTTTCCAAGCTCTGGGGCAATCCAGGATCAGGATACTGTATAGTGGTCTGTAATTTCCCTATAGGATACAAATCTCACTGGATGTCAAAAAGAATCAAGCACTCAAGATACTTAGGGTAGAATTCTGTTTCCCTTTGTGCATCAACACAGAAATTAGGGCTTTTCAGTATTCATTGCCTCCTCCTGCTTCTACAGCCATGCCCAAGCCTTGAAAGGGTTACCAGATATCACTTCAGGCCTCTTCACCCCTGTTGGTGTTTCTGCCTTCCTGGCTTTGGCCCCTTTTATCTGGCTGGGCCCCCTCTCGGCCTAGGTCCACTACACCAGATGGGGCCCAGCCTCATTTCCTGACCTTCTCAGGTTCTGGTTCCCTAGGCCCTAGTTTCACCACTTTCAGGCAATGGGCCGCTGGGTAAGGGCAATTCTAGATGATTTGTATTAAACTATTTCTGAGATGTAAAAAGGTACTTGTTCAAGCTAAAGAATTAAAGACAGCCAGATGTGATGTTAACTCATCACTTCATTTATATTCTATTGGTTTTAGGACGCTGCTTCAAACATGCTTGTATTATGATCACATAGGGCATTTATACATGTATCTTTTAGTTCTCAGGTGCTAGAGATCTGTTGCTTTGGAGCAGACTTGAATCTGCTGGAGCAGACTTGTCTGGAGCAGATTAAGTCTGCACCACATGGGAGCTGATGTGCACTGCACTGTACCGCTTGCAACTGTACAAGTGGCAAAGTATGCATCAGTGCAGAGAAAATGGTGGTAGCACACTTCTGAACTACAGCACTTCCAACTGCAGTTCAAAAGTTTTAGTTCAAAAGTGCACTCCTGCCATTTTCTCCACACTGCCACACATTTTACCACTTACATGAGCAAGCACTGCAGCAGTGGACACTTTTCAAAGTGTCCACTGCTGCAGTGTTTGCTCATGTAAGAATACCCCCAGTTAAAAAACAACAGCAACAAAAACACCCCCCCCCCCCCAAAACCCAACTTTTGATCTGCATATACCAGGGGCAGGGGGAGAGGGTGGGGAGACAATCAAGTCATTTGGTTTCACCCATCTTAGTCACTGCCCTTCAGCCTTAAGCCAGAGCTATCACCTTCCTACTTTTAAGTCTCTTTGGTTTCCGCCTATCAACATCATGAGCAAGACTCAAAACATCTCATGCAACTCAATGCACCTCTCCGGCACCCCACGCTGGTCTCAAGTTTAGGTGCATGCCTCAGGCAGTACCCTTTGGCTCCTCATCTCCCCTTGTAGCCACTCCTGGTCCACTAGTATAAAACTTAAACAAAATCTTAAGCTCACTAACTGTAACTAAAATGCCTGCACTCTGGATCTTACTCCATTCAAGCTACAAGACACTTGCAGTCCTCCGAACAGCCAAAGTGCTAGGCAATCCCCCTCCCCCTCCTCAGGAACTCCCCTCTTTGCTGCTAGCAGAACCTGACTGCTTGTCTTGGTTTAGGCCTCGGCTTATATGCTTCCTAAACCCTGTCCCTTCTGATCAGGCGACTCCCCAACCATGCACAGGGGTTTCCAATTAGGGTCTGATTGCTAGTTTTCAGGGAAACTTAACACTTGCCACTTCTGCTGCCTTCCCAGGCCTTTGCCCTATTGTCCAATACTGAGCTGCTAGACCTGCAATAGGCACTCTCAGTTTATGGATCCCTGGCTACCCTGCAGCTAGCCCCTAATGGACAGCTTTCCTGCACCCTGCTGCTGCTTCTTCCTTAAAGAAATGGGAGCATCTGGTTCCCAGAAATGTTGCCCTACCTTCTGCCTAATTTCAGATTAACAGAGATTACCACTTCTTTGTTTAAATTACATGGCTAGAAAATATTTAGAGGCACAAAGAGAATGGGGATGACAATACACAAGATGCTCCAGGCATTTTAATTAGGGCTCTCGGAGCTGCTCTAATTAAAGCCCCCCACTCCACCCCCGCACCTCTGAGCATGTATATAAATGTCCCCAAATACCATTTCTTTGCTCTTTCCCAGATCTCTGCAAGGACATTTTATGCACAAAAGCTTGTCCAACATCTCTCCCAACTTTATAGTTGGTGCAATAAAAGATATTATCAAATACACTTTGCTTCACTAATATGCTGGCAGTTTCATCTGAGACACAGCACACATCCAAAGATGAGAGATACCAAATATTTTCTCAAATTTTCAAAAATGTAGTTTAATCCTATAGCTTCTAAAAAGATCAATTGTTTTATGATATTTTCAGTCCTGCTTTTTCATTTGGCTCTTGATTAGATATCTAATGGATGAATCACAAGGTATGGTTGAAAGGAAGCAAGTTATGGAGTGTGGGCAGAGGAGTGGCTTTTTATGCCATTTGAGCCTTTTTTGGAGTTTTTCAGAGTTTTTCATATATATTTACAGATATAATGGGTGCATCTACATGACACTACTACTCAGTGGTTACTGCACATTTATATAGTACTTGTATAATCAAAAACTAAATGAGTGTGCAGTAACCGGAGTTACTGCAAGTAGCTATGGGAGCATCTTTAAGGTGATGCAACTGCACAGTATCCTAATAATACTGCACAGTAGCATACTAGCACTGTCTATGTGTAATACACTACTATCCAGTATTATTTAGCTATTGCACAGTCAGCGTCTCATGTAGACACACACCCATTGAGTTGTTTTTATTGTTTTTAGCAATAGTTTAGATTAAACTGTAAGTCAGGATAACTATCAAATGTGTTAAAATTCTGTTTATTGGCTAACAATCCCCCTTTTTACTCTTTTTTATCAGACAAGTTACCAGGATCATACATCACATGATAAAGGAAATATTCTTTGAAATGTATACTTGCTTGCTCTGATTTTACACTTTAGACATGGTGATATTTGAAGAGACTTATTAACCATTAACGAATCCAACTGGGCTTTAGTAATACTTTTAGAGATTTAGAAAGAAATTGTATATAATATGATGAGTTATGAGACTGATTTTGTAAACCTAAAAAAGAAAAAATGTTCTACTATCACAGTTTGCAAAATGCATAAGAGTTATTTTTAGGTTTTAATACCACAAGCTCAGAATCTCTGCATTGTCCTCCTGTATCTCTAGTGTGCCTGCAATTAAAAATTTGTTCTGTTTTTGCAAATTTTTCGTTCCCATTCAAGATGCAATTATACTCAACTTGATTTATCAGTACTATAAAGTAAACATATAGAATAAATGTTCCTCATTGCCTGTCAGTGCCCTGCTAATCTATCTACATGAATTAGATAGTTTTTAAACATACCTTTCTCGCATTAAATCACTGATTCACCTCAAGATTTGATTAATTCAAGACATTTAAACTTAAATTGGTATTGCTCAGATTTGTTTGGACACACCCACTTCTGTCACAGTAATCAGAGCATCAGTCTGGAACAACAAATCAGGCTCTAAAAGGATCCGAACCATCTTGAAGAGTAGATTTTCTTTAGGTACTCCTTTATTTTGGTGCAAACAGTAAGCAGTAGACTGTTGGAGTCTTTAGTGACAGAGCAGGCAAAGAGTCCTGTTATAGCTCCAGAAATGTGAGTTTAAACCCTACCCTGTCTTTTGCCAAATGCTACTTTTGAGTTGTAGAAAGGTACCTGTTCAGACTAAAGAATTAGACAGGCAGACATGATGTTAACTCACCACTTCACTTATATGCTATTGGTTTTAGGAAACTGCCTCAAGCATACTAATATTATGGTCTCCTAAGTTCACAAGAATTTTTGATCTCCAGATACCTGTGGGGGAAAAAAAGACATCCAAATCACCTGGTGGCTTTCAGATAACACAATAGCCCCACTGACTGTTTTAAGAGTTTGAACTAGTATACCAGGAGTATACCAGCAAAATGTAGTTGGCAGGCAGTGTCTGGCCTGCCGATTAATCCTGTCCAGCCTGCCAGTCATTGCTGGGAGCTTGAGGAGGGTGGACTGTGCCCCAGCATTGCACTGGTCTACCATAGCTGGAGCCTGGTTGTGCAGTACACTGCAGCTGCACGGTCCTGGCACTACGGCCAACTGCAGCTGGGCCTGCAAAAGAAGGGGAAAGATGCAGCATGCTAAGTAGCCGTCCTGCCTGTCTGCCATGATGATCTGCTGCTGCTGTGGCACTACTAGTACATGCTGGCTGTGGATAAGTCTTGGCCTGGGAGGAGGAGGATTGGCCACCTCTGATTTTTCTGGTGTATTGCAGCACATGAGACAGCTTCATAAATTGCTGCATCACACCCTATCCCATGTGGGCCCAGCTGCCAGCAGTCACAGTACCAGAATTGCGCAGAATCAACAGGAAGCTGGGCTGCAAGGACCAGGGGGGAGGGGAGGGGGGAATACATGTGGAGGGTGGGGCAGAAGAGATTGCACCGCATGGCCCAGCCCTGGCCCTGTTGTGTCACAGGGGTGCAGCCCTCCCTCTGCAAGTTTTTGGTGGCAGCCATCAGGCTGGATTGGATCAATTGCACCCTCCTTCCCCACCCTGGCCCTCAACAGCTCAACAAAACTCCTTAAACAGCCCTCCAGTCCAACCCATGTAGTATATATTGTCCATATCACTTAGGGAGTACAAAGGGGATACAGGAACCTCTGTTAGTTTATTTCCCCTTTTTGCTTGAAACTAAAAAAAGGAAGCTTTTTCACACAGCATGGTGAAAGATATGGAACTCATTGCCACCAGATGTTGTGGAAGCTGACAGTTTAGCCAGATTCAAAAAAAGATTGGATAAGTTCTTAGAGGAAAGGGACATCAGTAATTATTGAGCATGTGAGTTAGTGATATAGCTTCTGAATCAAACTGTCCTAGACTAGGGACAGACATTATACATAAACTGGTTTAACTGATCAGAAACTGGTTTAAACCTGTAACAGAACAGCTGCTGAGTGCACATAAACCAGTTTAAGAATGGCCGAAACCGGTTTGCGGTAAATCTGGTTGAATGTAGTATCAAACTTAACTGATTTGCCTCAAACCGGTTTATGCAATGTCTGTCCCAGACCCCTTGCTGGTTTAAGATAAACCAAACATGTTGAGCATCCTGTCATGCTCTCTGGGCTGGATGGGGCTCTCTGCTCCACTGCAGGGCTGGCCACTCCCCTCTGCTCCCTAGCTACAAAACTCCCCCCCCCCACTAAGCAGGAATTCCCTCCACCCCACTCTGCTTTGTTGAAGGGGTATCCCCCTCAGCTTCATGCTGTGGAAGGAAGGGAAGGCTACCCTAGTGCCCCTTGGCTTCTAGCTAGAGCCACTGCAGACACGTTTGCATTTCTGGGATGTCCGCCCAGTCACAAAACTGATGCAACCTAGCCAGGTTAGACTAACCTGCAAAAATTGAATCCATTCCAGCTCAGGCTTTTTGAATGTCTGTCTGTAGACTAAATACTGGATTCTGAAAGTGGGAGAGGAACAGTGGGGGGAAAACCCCTGGTCATAACCAGTTCAGTCTCCCTTTCAGAATCCACTCTCTGCCACTGTAGGACAGAATACTGGACACGTTGTAGCTATGGTCTGATGCAGTAAATGGAAGTTCTTGTATTCTTATGTCTTATATTTAATGATCTTGTGTTGATTATAGTTCTGCTGGATGTAAGTAGCATACAGTTTCTTTCTTCAAGAAAGTATTTTCCAGTAAGCAGCAAGAAAACTAGACCATATTATCATTTATTTTTAAAAGCAGGCACTACCTGACCTTTTTAACTGAAATGTTTTCTGAATAAGTAAAGAATTACCACCTAAAGACTGAAGGTTTGTAATTTCCTCTCTCAACTGTAATATGACTATTAGCCTTTTGAACTCAGCCATTACCCTTTTATTCATCTGAAGATGATATGTAACATTAAATCTATAAAAGAGAATATACATTTTTCCATTTCAAAGCTAAAAAAGTGGGGGAGAGGGAGGAGCTTTGAGGCCTTGCAAGCTAAGACTATGCATTTCAAAAATAGTGGTGGGCAAAATCTACTCTCACCAAAATCAGTAGTTTGGCTTTTTGAAATTAGTAACTGCAAAATCAGACCCATTCTGTATTTCTGAAAATGCAGTTTTTAGCCTTAGTGGATACTTATTATATCCTCCCAATGTTATTTGGCTAAGGCAATAGAAACACCATGCTAGTCAAAGACTTGGCAGTTGTTTTACATTTTAAGAAATACATTTTATTTCCCCTGGGGAATAGAACCCATTTCAATGTTAATATAGTATTGATTTAGAAGAAGAAAAGAAAGGGGGAGGGGGAAACTTTATTTAGCCTTATTAACTTATGTGATCTGTCCATGCATATATTAAATCCTTTTCATAACTTGCATTTGTTTCCTTTAAAGGATGCATTTGTGTTTGGGTCTCTTGTCCTTTTCTATACATTTGTTTTGCTTAAGTTCTAAAAGTGATAGTTCTTATGAAAAGTACTGGATCATAATATAAAGCTGTCTGTTTTTGTTTTGTTCCTTCCCATTGAAAGGATTCCTCATACTTTATCTCTCTTTATCACCTAATTGGGGCATCTGTACATTTCTAAAAAAAACCCAGACTATCACATATCTTTTGCTAGTGGTAATTGTGTCATCAATATAGCCTTCCTTAAGTCAATAACTTCCTTTTGGACAATAGCCTAATAAAATCACTATGAATTCCATGGTGTTCTGAGTTTCGTTATATTATATTTTATTATTATTGTCTTTCAAAATTACATTTAACTTAGGGGTTCCCATGACACATTCAGAAGCATTCCATTCTCCAATATTATCTTCATTATTTTTTTAAGAAAGTCAGTATTTTCCTTATCTTACAGAGGTAAGATACCTTAAATTATTGTTAATAATTTTTTCAATGTTTACAGATATTTTTAAGCACATCTACACATGCACCTGGAATCCCTATAGTCAATGTTGTTTGCTATCAGAGAGTAATTCAGAACACATAGTTATTGGACAAAGGTTTCCACAGCTTGTCAGCAGTAAATGTGAGGCACTGGGGTATGTCTGATTTTCTTTCTTCTTCAAAGCAAATTAGTCATGGCTGCAAGAAAAGCATGGGTGTCTGCCATTTTGGGATCTAGAGCAACCAAAGAAGAGATTCATACCTGAACAGGAGGCTAGTTCACCACAAGTGCATTAAATTCAATACAAAGTAGAGCATCCAATGCAACATTCACATTCAAGCAAGCAGTGTTCACTTTTTGCATGATAACCCAGTACTCAGAGTATTCTGCCACAAAGTGAGAGACTGGGTGTAATGAGCTCAGACCCATGCCCTGGATCCAGCCAGTCTTAATTAACAGCCATAATCCCCCCACCCCACCCCACCCCACCCCATCACCATCACCATCACCAAAACAACAAGCAGCAGCACCAGCACCAGTGTGACAGTCTCTTCCACCCCCATACTCTGTACCTCCCATACTGAGCCTTCCAGTCCCAGAAGAAGAGCTGGAACTGAGGTCCCTAGCAAGAGAAATTCTGGGCAAGAAGGAGGAAACAGATGAGTTTGTGCTCCATGTTCCTCAAGTTTCCCTTAGAGCCAGGTCTCCTTCACCAGAAGGCACTTCAGAGAAGGCTGACATAAAGGTTGCGGAAGCAAGCAGCTCAGCTGAGTCCACTCTTCCTGTTGCTGTGCCTCTGTCAGCTGAGGAGGGGGAAATTGCACTATCCACAAATGCACCCGCAACCCAGAAGTGAGTGGATAGTGTGATCTGGGATCATTTTGAGCTGGCAGATGATCCCACATATGTTATCTGCCTGCATTGTTGAGGCAAAACCAGCTGAGGCAAGGGAACAAAACACATGAGCACCACGGGCATCCTTATGCATCTCTGCAGGCACCACCTCCTCACCCTGCTCCTCCTCAGCCTGGCACCAGTGGGACCATTCCCAAATGGAAGTTCCCCACTCACTCCAAAGCCCCTGTCCCTTAAAAGCAGATGCAGCCCACCCTGGAATAGTGGGGGAAAGGCAGACTGAAAGCAGGGTGTCTTGCAAAGGCAAGCGAGATCACCCAGAGCACTGGGGAGGTACTTTCTGTAGATGACCACCCCTTTCCTTAGTTGAGTGGCCAGGGTTAAGTGCTCGTGGCCCTATCATACCAACTGCCCACATGCACCACCTTCAGCAGGACGGTGGTGCCCTCCTTGTATGAGGCATGCACAAAGTACTTGAGGAAGAAGCTGTGCAAGGCAGGTCTGAAGGTGGTATTACACTTTACATTTGACATCTGGAGAAGCTGGGGTGGAGATCATGCCCATCTCTCCCTCATGGGGCTCTGGTGTGACCAGTCAGGCTACTCCAGATGTGGAGAGGTGGGCTCTCCTTCAAGCCGAGGTGATGGATGAGTCCCACATGGCAAGGGAGATCATGGAGACATGAAACACTTGGTGCAAGGGTGGCTTATTGGGCGGGGCAAGATCACCTATGGGTTCATGGTCACCGACAGTGGGGCCAATATGGTCAAGGTGGTCCTTGTTGTCAACTTTGTTGGCATCCGTTGTGTGACACTGTCACAGGATGGGGTCCTCAAGGATGGTTATGATCTTCTAAGGCCCATCAACCATGCCAAATTGGCCCAATGGGCACCCTCAGTTCTTGCCTGCCACATCTTGATGGAAATATAAAAATAAGGTGGCTACCTTTAAGTCCTCCTGGCCAAGGTTTGATGGACTTTCTGAATCCCGTGGGTTCCTGGACCCCTTGAAGGTCCTATTTCGCAAATGGGTGTTTTGGGGGCACCCTAGCCTTATAGGCTATATGTGTGGCTCCAACTGCCCCTTTACCATGCCCCAAGCCTTGCAGATGGCATTGACGTC
Source organism: Caiman crocodilus (assembly GCA_030014935.1). Taxonomy (NCBI): domain Eukaryota; kingdom Metazoa; phylum Chordata; order Crocodylia; family Alligatoridae; genus Caiman; species Caiman crocodilus. The sequence continues at coordinate 111,122,392 of JAGPOW010001296.1, forward strand.
GTTTGGTCTGGGCCGTAGTATGGATTGGCCCCTTTGTCCTCTCTGGGCTCTCCACAGCCCTGCCTCTGCACCTCACTGGCACCTAGGCTGTCTGCAGCCCTTGTTGCTGCACGCCTCAGTGCCAGGGTCTGTACACTACAAAGTGCTGCGCCATCTCTGGTGCCAGGGTCTGTGCCCCTCAAATGCCATGCCCTCTCTGGCGCCAGGATCTGTGCTTCCCAAAATGCTGTGCCCTCTCTGGCACTGGGATCTGTGTACCCTAAATGCTGCAATCTCTCTGGCTCCGGGGTCCCCACGCTGCAGTGGGCCCCCAATGAGGCTTCTTCCTTCCTCAAATAGCCTCACCCAAACAACCAGTCTTATAAAACAGCAAACAAAACATAATCCTCTGGGCGATAACATAACACAAGCTGCCCAGCTATAACATAATTTGAGCTACACAGGGCATGCTCTGTCCCTCAACCATACCAGAAGCTACACTTGCAGTCAGGCCTCTCCTCTTTGCTCACTCTGAGAGAGCTCCTTCCCCCTTGGCTGCTGGCAGGGAACTGCCTTCCTGGCTTCAGCTCTGGCGTTTATATATGAGCCAGGCACTATCCCTTCTGGTCAGCTGACCACTGGCAGGTGTGGGCCAACTAGCTCATCCTGGCATCCCTGCTAACCAGCAGCTGGGGCTCCCAACTGACTGCAGTTTCAGCCCTCAAAAGGAGCAGGACACCCCAGTTTCCTATGACAAGCACACAAGTTCCACCTCTTAGTCAGAGACACCTTGGAGGGAGACAGGACTGCCAGTGATGATGCAACCACCACCAGCAAGCTTATTTCAAAATGCAGGAAGGTGGCAGGCTACTTCCACTGGAGTATCAAGGGGGCCAAGATACTGCAGGACAAACAAGCAAAGCTGAACATCCCACAGCACAAAATCAGGCAGGATGTCGAGACATAGTGGAACTCCACATACCTGATGCTTGAAAGGCTGGTGGAGCAACAGAAGGTCATCCAGGAGATGGCCTTGCTCGAGGAAATTAGGATCAGCGGCCCCCTTAACAGAGTTGAGTGGGGTACCATCTCCCAGATCTTGGTGGTCCTCAAGCCCTTCCTCAAGGCCACTGAGACCCTCAGCACTGACAATAAGCTTCTGAGCCAGGTGATCCCTGTAGTGAGGGAACTTCAGAACCAAATGGAGAAGTTCTAGGGGATCCATATTCCTGGATGTGGCAAGCCACTGTCACCAGATATGCAGGCACTGGTGAGGTGGATGAAGGAGGACATCAGGAGATGACTTGATCCCTTGCAGTCCACTATGGTACACGTGATGGCTGCCATGTGTGCCCCAAGGGTGAAGGGCCATGTAGGCAGCAGCCAAAGCTTGAATCAAGAGATGGAGGTGCTGGTGAAGAGTCAGGGAGGAAGAATGGCAGAGGCAGGGGAACGTGGAAGAGGGGGATCCACTGTCCCATGCTAGCATGCCATCCACCAGCCATTCTTCTCCACCAACACAGGTGCTGCCAATGTAGGGCAGGGCATGGCTTCCATAGTGGGGTCCAGAGGCACCAGATCCTACCACCAGGCAGGCAGTGCTCACACCTTGGTAGCTGCCTATCTCTCTGAGGAAGTGGAGCCACTGCTGTGCTATCCCTTGGCCTACTGGGAAATCTGCAAGCCAGATCTGGCCAAATCTATCCACGGTTGCCCTCATCACTCCATCCATACATATTTCCTTTTTTCATTTTTTTTAAAAACATTTAATGCCATACTCTCAGAGCTGGAGGGGGCACTCACTGCATCACCAGCCAGCAGGGCAAGAACATGTCCCTGCTGAGCTTCCATGCCAGGCTGAACTTTGAGGTATGGGCTGGGCTATGGGGAAGGAGAAGGCCCCAGATCCTGTGCATGACCACTAAAACTGCACTCTGCCAGGGTCAGGAGGCCTGGTGGGACTGCTGGTGGTATGTCAGCTCCAGGAAATGCCAGGACTGAGGATCACCCTGGGGAAAGGCAGGTAGGAGGCACCATAGCCTCCAGGCACCACACACATGCACACAGTCCTGGCTGGAGAAAGCCCAGACTCATCACATCTTTGTCAGGCTGGAGGCTTGCTGGTTGCAGTGGAGTTGTGACGCTCCAGGTGAGCTCAGCTTAGCTGCCTGGGATACCAGCTTTCATGTTGAAAAACTCTGTCAGGCTGAGGAGGTACTTGCAGTTGATGTGTGTGCTGTTTCTTGATGGAAGGAATAGTAAAGAACCCAGGGACTGTCATGAAATGCAGGCAAGAAAGCCAATCAGTGAAAATAAAAATGTAGGTGTCATGGGCTGAGGGAGAGGCTGGGGTGGGGGGGTGGTGCAAGTAAAAGCCTAGACAGACATCTGCCAGGCATCTGACTCCCCAGATACCTCTCTACTTTTACCTGAGCTGCTACGTCCCCCTTCCCCTACCACCCCAGCCTGTCCTGCATGCCCTTATGACTCCATTTCCATTTTCACTGTCTGACTTTCTCGCCTGCATTGCATGCCAGCCTCTGGCTTCTTTACTATTCTTTCCATGCAGGAACAGCACACACACCAACTGCAGGTGCTTCCTCATCCTGATAAAGGGGTTTTCAACCCAAAATCTTGCTAAAATATATTTCTGTAACTGTTCGGTTGGTCTGTTAAAAGATACCAGATTAGATTGACAGAAACAGCCTTGTCTGCCAGTGCCATGTCCTAAGACCAACACCCCTAGTACCTGACTGGAAGGACACATGGACCTGGGCACATCTAAACCCCAGGGCTGGGGCTGGCAGGGAGAGTTCTCTGGCAGCTGCTGGAGAAGACGTTCCTGCAGGAGAGGAGAGAAAGGCTCTGGCACAGTTTGGCTGTCTGAGATACTGCTGGTGCTACTGTGCTAGTGCTCACTCGGTTATTATTTTACCTGTCGTTATTTAAAATGGTGGATTGGCCTGAGTCTGCAGGGGATGAGGAGAGCTCATTGAGGCACACTACCATGTCATGTAGAGTCCCCAGTGCCAGTGAGGGTGCACCTTAAAACACACACTTACACACACCCACACCTACCCACCCATACACACTCACACACACACACACGTGCACACTCAAGAGTTTTGCATGTTGGCAACTTGAGGTGCAGTTTCTCAGAAACCCCTGCACCTATCTCCTTGAAAGGTGGCAGGCTTCATGGCCTCGGCAGAGACTACCATGCCCGCTGTTTTCACTCTGCTGTGTCTTAACACACACATGTGACACAAGCTTTGCTTGTCAGCAGCTTGACATGCAGTTACCCAGAAGCCCCTGCACCTACCTCCTTGATACTTTGCAGGCTTTGTGGCCTCAAGAACTACCATGCCTACTGTTTTCACACCCCTGTGCCTTCACACTTACAAGAGACATGAGTTTTGCTTTTGAGACTTTGAGGTGCATTTTCTGGGGAACCCCTGTACCTATCTCCTTGAAGCCTGGCAAGCTTCATGCCCACAGAATGGGCTACCATTCCTGCAGTTGTCATCCAAATCTTCCAAAAAAATGACAAAGTTATGGGCAGTGTTGTGCTTCCCCATTATAGCCTATGGGTAAAACATTGAAACAGAAAAACAGTTTCAATAAATCAATATAGAACAGTGTTTTCAAAATGAAACAGAAGTCGAAACAAAATAGTGCTGTTTCACACAACCCTAGTTTGAATCCTTTCAGACTAAGAAGGGATTAGAATCCACATCTCTCAGTTCCTGTACAAATGTTTTAACCTTTAAGCTATTATGTAAAAAGTGACCACCATTATCACTACCAACCACAGTTACAAGTCATTGTTAAGTCTTGCACTTTGTATGGAACTTGCTGATGTCAATACTGCTATGTGAACTTAATATCTGTGCCAACTGGAATCAAGCATGATGTGCAAGTAGCTAGAAAAATTGGCATTTACATGTAATGTAGGCATCACCTCTTAGGCAGAAGTTAGGTGTCTAGGTACTTGATCTGGATCTCTTCAGAGCTTGCTTACTTCTGCCTAAGCCAAGACACCTAAGGAACTTTTCTGAATAAAATGGAAGCACCCAATCAATCTAGAAATCAGTGGGCACATCTACATGTTCATTTATGCACCATATTTACTGTACATTATATTTAATACTTGTACAACCAAGTACTAGATCAATGTGTAGTAACTGGGGCTACAGCACAGTAGTGCCAAACACACAGCTTTTTTAGTGAGGCTAACCATTCAGTAGCCTAATATTACTGTGCACTAAAGTATTAGCATGGTTTTTGTCCGGCACACTAATGCACACTAAAATTAGGTTACTGCACAGTTAATGTCTTGTGTAGATTGTGCCCTCTGTGGTTTTGAGGCTTATGAAATAAGATAAATGTGGATCACATTGTGCAAATGTGTAAATCCTATAGTCACCTAAGTCCTATAGTCACCTAAAAGGATAATTTTAATCTGTCCCTATGACAAAATTTGCCTGGCTTTGGTTCTTACATAATGCTTTAGAAATATATAGGAGAAGTTGCTTGGGTGGCAACTTCTGACCAGTGCTTCTAAGTTGTAGCAAAGAATCTAGCTCCCAAAGGCACGTAAAGTTATTTGTCACACAAATTTATATACAGCTTCAGGTTTCTAGAATAGTTAAAGCCATTCCTAAATGAAGGGCACATCAGGATTATTTTATTTTTCCAAATAAATGATCTGACTGAACAGTAAATGGCAGAAGTCAAATTAGTGCCCAGTTGCTTCTGTAACATTATTTAGAGATCAAACATATCCAGACATAAGAATGTGAAGAAACAGTGTAAAGGGGAAAGAGTAAATGTTGTGCTTTATGTAGCATACGTGGCATTGTTCTCATTTTAGATACCACATTGCTCCAAATCCACAAAACCATTCTTGAAGTGTCCTATGTTTTGATACAAACCTCATCTGTTTTTAAAAAGTTTTCAAAAAGAAAAAACAAACAAACAAAACTATGTGCCTAAATAACACTGATATACTATTTCATCAGAAATATTCACCTGGTGTAAACAGTGTATCTCCAAGCAAGTCCGCTGTAGATCTGTCCTATCACAGAGCCGATTAGTGTATCTATTTTATTTTATATATATATATATATATATATATATATATATATGAACTACCAGTATTCTAACTGTAAAAACATGAATCAAATATCCTCAGGGGGACCTGTTGCTTTAAGAACTCCAGAAATCAATAGTCTAACTGCCCTATCCAGCCAACAATAACAATCTGAACTATCAAGAGTGGCAGAAATAACACATGAAAGGGAATATAATGCCTGGCACCCTCTTGGGGAAAAAAGCAAACACCTTGAGCTGAACAACAACAACAACAACAACAAACACCTACAAAAGAAAGAGTTAGAAGAAAGTAGTAAAAAAATTAAAAAAACCCACATGGATTCCATGTTTCAACTTCTGTAAAATGACTGAGGTCTTAGAAGGATGCCAACTATTTTAGTTTCCGTATTAAAGCGCAGAAATACCACATGAAAAATCCAGAAAACTCTATATCTGTGTGTATTAGACAAAATCTTCAGAAACAGTAAGACCCTTGGTGGCTGAAAAGGAATGACACTCTCGCTAGAGTCTTTCTTATCTAGAATTTTTTTCAGTGCTTTCAAAATATAGGGCCTATCATTATTAAATGCAAAAATCCATTCATCTGCCATAAATAATATCTCTTATTTTGTGATTAACAGAAATTATGGTGGTAATTCCCAACCCCCCAGATAATTTTGTGCTGTGTTTATAATTTCATGAAACACTGTCTTCAAGCTTTCTTGAACTACTGAGTATCCAGGATGTGACTATCGTGACTTTTTCATTTAAACATATTTGATATGTTTGTTGCCCTAAATTTCAACTTTATGACCAGGTCCACAAGAGCAGGGGTGTGCCCTTGCAACAGCACAAATAGTAGCGGCACAAATTTGTGCCACTACTTTGTGTCTCAGTGGATACCGCTGCCCATGTGCTTTTCAGCAGGCAACCCTGTCCCGCTGCTCCAGGTGCTGCAGGGGGAAAGCAGTGGACTGGCTGGAGCATGGGATGCCTCAGCAGGGGCTAGCCATCCCCTGCACTGAGGCACCCTGCGCTCTGGCCAGCTGCTCCCCCCTACCTGGGGTGCCTCAAGACAGAGAAGCAGGCAGCCTTGGACTGGCTGCTCCCCTGTCTTTATATGCCTCAACGTGGGAGCTCCAATACAGAGCAAATCCCAGTAGCAAATTTTACCCTGGCCGTGCAAGTTAGCAGCAACAAGCACTGATTAATGTGTAAGTCGTGGTTTGTGGCACTGCAAAGAGGTTTGCAGCTCCACAAAGCACATGTGCCTGCATGTCTAGATCCAGCCTATGAAGGGACTCTATCTATACTGTGAATTGTGTTATTTTCCGTTTTATGTCTAAAACCATTATCTTTCTATATTTCACTAGATAACTTCTTCCCAGAACCTACACCAAACTGAAATGTAAGGAAAGTGGAGGAATATCCTCCAAGATGGAAGGAACAATTACAATTTAATGTTATAAATCTAAAACAAAATAAAATACATTCAGGCCACATGGAGATGAGGCACTGACTGTGCCATTGTTACTGTACAATCACTTAGTACTTGTATAAACAAGTAGTAAATGTTTGCACAGTAACCAGAGTTACTGCGCAGTTACACTGAGGAATGGCTCTTTTGTGACACTGACTGAACAGTAGCTTGTGACTACTGCGCAGTAGCATTGTGTCACACTTCCTGACATGCACTGCTACCGCGCAGTCAGCATGTTATGTAGATGTAGCCTCAACATAGTTCTAGTGATCATGATGAGCTAGATTCTATTTCACCGGTTTGACAAGAAGTTGATTTAGATTACAGTCTGAAAACACAATACAAATGGTAGGTAGGTTCTTCTCTTCCTCATTATTCTTTTTTTGTTGGTTTTGAGAGTCAATCTTACAGGTGAAATGTCAGCATGTTATAAACAAATATGCATTAACGGTTTCTCAGATACGTGTGCAGAGTAGCATCAGATTGCACTCAAGTGTCTATGTCTTTTCTTTACAAGAGGACCATCTCTGAATGTCCAGAATGGCCTGGAATGTTACTTTTTTTAGATATTAATAAAGATCTTTTCTGATATACATTTTTAGTGCTCTAGGTATTGTTTATATCCCAATAACTTTTTCACACATAGGATTCATCCATTTATCTAGTTACCACAATATCAACAATTAATTTTCTCTCTTTCCTTATGAATACGTTTACTCTATTAATATTCTCCATTTTCTTTTTCTCCATATGGTATATAATGCAAACTTTACTTCCCCAAATGAATTTTTCCAGATATAGGTAATCACATTGATTCCAATGGTAGCTGACAGTGTTCAATATAATTTGTGAAGGGCTCAATATCTTTCAGAATTTTACTAGCAGTCTCCAAGAGCTTAACGTGTGTGCAGTCTTCTGACCTATAACACTGATTCCTCCTTTGAGTCATTAAACATATTAACAAAAGCAGTGTAATATTGATTTGATGTAATTTCAGGTGGGGCATATTGCAAACCACCATTCTTCACAGGAGTATGTGATTTTGTTACTTCCATACTGGGGTTTTAGTTTTGTCATGGATAGGCAGGGTTTTTTTTTCCTTTTAGATTTATGAAGTAATGAAGTAGTCTCTGGGGATATTTATTAGAATTGTTCATGATAAGTAATTAAACTTCAGGGCAGAAATCATTTTAATTACAGTTATCCTACCTCATATATGGAGGTGAGTGGTTTCCCATCTCCGGGGGTCTTCTGTGATGTTTTGTATAACAACTCTTCAATTATCTTCAGCCATATTCTCCAGTCCTTGGTAAGCTTTGCTGATAAAAGGAGTTTTAATTTTAAACGTGGTCTTGTTACCAATTTGAATGCAGTTAGAAGAGGAGGAGACAAAGGGTAAGAAAGCTAGGAATATATAATCAAATTCTTCTGCAGCTTTCAAAATGCTAAAATCTTTTTAATGCCAGAGTTAGTTTATCTAGATCTGACATAGAGAATGGAATTATGCATACAGCAGATAAAATATGTGTTGATATAAACTATTGTCCAATAAATAACATGCTAAACAAGAAAATCATTGTGGTGGATTTGATTTTCTTTTTACTTTTGTGAGAAAAATTCTGCAACATTATCCATTTGTTTCTTTCACACAAAAGAATTGTGGAGACTAGTGGGTAGGAAATAATTATATAGCCAGTATTTTCATGGAATGATGCAAAAGCTGACATATCAAGGTTCAGTTTGTATGAGGGTTGCTAATGTGGCCTTAATTTTGCAATAGAATGACTTGGATGAGAGAGGATATTTCTTCACTTCTTTCTACTAGACTGCCTCGGCCAAATTCATCTTGCTGTAACTACAAGAAAATAATGGGATTACATCAAGGTGAATTTGGCCACCAATGTCTAAACTGCAGCTTGCATTGTTTGCCTGCAAAATGCCACGTTAAATAAAGATTAGTACATTTGTAGCCTGTGGGCAATTCAAGTTAAAACAATCAGCAGGAAGAGCATCACAATCCAACAACCCTGAAATGATATAAAACTTACATAATACAATTAATATTATTTTGCTGCTGTATCCAATACTAGAAAAGTCAATAATTTCTCACGTACAAAAAATAATTGAAGAATAGATGAAAATGAATACTTAGTATCATGATTTATTTGCATAGCATTCAAAGTCATATAGATCTCAAAGCTAAATATAAAGATGGAGAAAGGATATCTGTATATGAAGTAATATGAAATTGTTTGTATGGGTTATATGGAGTGATGGAAAGGAATGTGTGTGTGTATATATATATATGTGTATATATACACATATATATATGTATGTATATATATAAACATACACACACACGCATATATACACATATATATATATACACACACACATTCCTTTCCATCACTCCATATTATATATATATAAATATATATATATATCTTGTATGTCCATATATATATGGATATTTATATACATATTATATATATATATTTATAAGCAACTGATCTATAAACTGATCAAAACCCTTTTGGTTAAATTGATAAGAGTAAAATGGCTACGGGGAAAGAATTCTTCACCTGTGCCATACACATTACCATATTTATTTGAATACCACATGTACTATCCCCCAAAATGGGGGTACATGTCTTAAGCAAGGAATCTGATTTTTTGCCCAGGATAGAAGAATAGAGATTCTGTAAAATGGCAGCTGTTTTTTTTTTTTCTTCTCTTCCCTCCAATACCATCATGATAGGAGAAAAAGGATCCAACAGTAGCAGATCCAGGGTTGTTATAGTCACATCTCACTGATTTTTGCCCAACCAAAAGTATAAAATTAACTACCAAGAAGTAGCACTAGCACTTCTGTTTAGGCAGTGCACATGGAGTCCATTGTTCTTGTGTCTCATTATAATCTACCTGACTCCTGATAACTGTATTTCATTTCACAGATGTAAATGACCCTCATGATCCCAATGTAAATGTTCTTGATATTCTACCAATAAACCTGTCTTTGTTCAGCAATTTTGCTGTCTGGATAGAAACCAGCCATAAAGTTATTATATTTTCAGCAATAACTTTATAACTCCTTTGACCTTTCCCGGTGTCATAGTTAATTGTAGCCAGCTTAAATCAACTGCACAATTAACCAGGTAATTGTATAATAGATGTATCATGCAAACGATTGTCCCTGGTTTACCAGTCCCATTCTCATCCTTAGCTTCATTACCCAATTAACAGTATCTCAGAATACTGATACAAGGAAATCTTAATTGTGCAATACTTTTCTCTGCTTTTACTCCAGTGTTTTATGGTGTTTTTCTTATTAACATGTTTTTCCCATTAAATAAATCTATATAAATTGGATCGTAGGCTCTCCCCCTGCTGTATGGGGCTATAACTGTGGGGAAAAAAACATAATTCTGCCTTCCCAAAAACAAGGTGAATATCTTATGCGGAGGAACATAGAATGGGATATTGTAGAATTAGAAAATTTACACTATTTATTAATCCAAAGAGGCTAGTCCACTCTATTGGCCATTAGTATACATGTGATACATATTTATACTAGTTTAAAATGCTTTGTGTTTGAATACATCAGCACACATGCACCTCAGTGACAATATATACACACCTTTCTACAATTTAACCAAAAAATAATTAATTAATGAAGGCAATCTGGCATATGTTTTGTAAGAAGTGGAATTATGTTAACTTTTAACGATAAAAAATCTGATCCCTTATAGCAAGTGTTGGCAACCTATGGCCTGTAGGGTGGATTCGACCTACCAAGACTTTAGATCCAGGCCACAGATCTAAAGCCCCATAGCAGGGGGCTCTTCTTGAGCTGAGTCCAGGGCTCTGATGGAAAGGAGGAGTCTGTCCATGTCATGCTTCTGTCAGATGGCATGGCCTCTAACAGAAAGGGGCTTTCACCAGTCCATGCTGCATCTGAATAGCAGGGAGAGGTAGTAACTGTCCTCCTTCAACCCAAGCTGAGTCATTCTGTCTGAACCTGGTCAATCTGGACTCCCTGCCACAAAATATTGTTGATGCCTGCCTTAGAGAAAATGGGTTCTGCTCAAGGCTGATATGAGGACTGCTAGTGATTTCCTTTTTGACTTCAGCCTGACAAAAAGTAGCCATGTGTAGATGGCATTGAAACAGCAGTGCCCAAGGCCTTTTCTATCATTATGTAGGGACTATAACTAGTGGATCAACACATTATTGTACCATTCTCCATTCTTTGTCAGTCTGCTAAATAACTCAAAAACCCTCCAGACCTCCATCATTCTGACAAAGGATGCCACTACAAAGCTTTGTTCTTCATGCATACTCTAAAGACTCCCAAGATAGCTTGTGTTCAGTCTAAACACCATGAAGCATTAGAAATTATACAGTCTTAGTGTACCTGAAATTTCCAAGGCCCTGAGCAATTTTCCCTGGATTATAATTGCATGCTGGAAACCTAAAGAGACCTTGAGGTCTTTATTGATGAATTTAACAACTAAGCCAAGCATTAGACAGGAGTCTGACTATATAGTCTCTAGGTAGGCAAACAGCTTATTAGGACCCTAAAGATGTATAAGAATCAAAGCACCTTCAGACTTTGGTACCTTAATTGAGAATACTTCATTCATATTGAGGTAACAAGTGGCTTGATTTAAGTTCATAAACATTTGAGGCACCCACAGCTTCTACTGACTTTATATATATGTAAATTAATCCACCTTAATCTAAATGGTTACATATAGTTTTAAATAAATAGTTTTAGGTGACAATCTTAAAAAATGGGTTTAACTCTCTACTGTTTGAATTCTAAATGTTGAACCTCATTCCTTTTGTATTCCATTTACACTGTTTTCTCAGTTTTAAAAAATAATTTCCTTCAATTACAGTAAATGTTTCATACATCCTCTTAATGGCTTGCAAATTGCCATCATGCTAACCACCTTTATTTTAGTAACATATAGTGGAATCACTTAGGGCAAAAACCTGTCACCTGATAACTGCTAAAAAATGGATGGGAATAAAGCACTCTGTTTATCTTATTCTTATGTTATAGGCTTGTGGTTCAATTTCATCCATTGTGAATTCACAGTGAATACAATATATTTGCTTTTAAATCATAAACCTTTTGAAAAAGCTAGACGGGGATCTGCTAATGTGTGAGATGATGGATCGCCTATTTACTATTGATCTGTGAATTCAGAACCAATTCATTTTCAACTAGCAAACATTTTTCATATATTTTTAGAACATATTGAATAGTCTTTAATCAGTGACAGGGCTGTTTTGTAGATTAACAATGACTTAATGAAAATGTTCTTTTAAGTGCTAAATCTTGTGCATCACAATTGTGCAAATTTAAGATTCAGGTACCACCTAAATGAGGGATAATTACCTGCAGGGCAAAAACATGCTATCTGCAAAAACTACCCAGATATAGTGTTGGAAAAAAATTCAAACATAAAATGTTGTCATGGTGGAAATATACACATTCTTTCTATTTTGTCATTTTTTTTTCACAAAGTCTAAATCACCTTCCCCATGGAGATGGAAGAGTGAAATTCCATTAAGGTCTTCTCCAAGTGATCACTACAAGTCATTCCATAAAGGGGCAGGATTTGTTTTTCCCATGAGCTAGAAATCAGTTTTAATTACAAACATCACAGATCTGAAGGACCCCTGGAAGGGGCCAGTGCCATCCATGTTACATGCTTCCGTGTGCCTCCATACTTCCTCACCCTCTTCCTTGACAGGATACATCTGTTAGAGTTATGTAGTCATGACTTCTTCCTACGTACAGTTTTTTCTTGCCTTCTGACCATCAAAAATAATTCCCTAGCATTAAATGGATATATTGGAGAATATGCCTATATGTGCCTATAGATGGCTTTATCAAGTTGAAAAAAATACTTTGACACTGTAGCAGTTCAGGCCTTGGAATGGCCAAGTCACCCCTAGTGGTCACTTGGACCTGCCTTACTCACCCCCTCTACCCTTTCAGGATCTCATGCTATTATCTTATCTTCCATGTCTTGGTGTTATAATTGGACTGAGAGGCTGCCCCTAGGAGTCAGGAGTGGTAAGGGGTTCTTTTCAAGTCTTAAGTCCTGATCTAGGCTGAGGTCTCCTTGCATTGGGTTAGGCACCTCCAACCAAGGTCCAGTGTCCTTAGGCTTAGGGACCTAAAGCTCCTGGCCTCTGACTCCAGCCTTGTCTTTCACAGATTCTGGGCTTCTCAGCCGCTCTCTCATCCTTCACAGGCTTTGGGTTTGTGCCTTCAGTCTTTTCTGCCACACAGTACAGTACTTCATCTGATATCAGCCCTCTACCCAGGTGCTGAATGCAGCCTCCAAGTTTTTGGGGGTTCACAACCAGGTCTTGGCTCCTTATGCTGCCTGCCTCCCCCTTTGAAGGTTTTAGGACCTGGGGTATCCCTGGCACTCTCCTTGGTAGCTTCCTCATGCCCCTGTAAAGCCACGATCTGGTTCTTTGATTCAACTTCAACACAACAAAAAAATACACACATCTGCTCCCAAACAAAAAGTCCTCTCACCAATCCTGGGTCAATGTCACACTGGAAATGAGCTATAAGCCAAAATATTTAGCTCTGCTACTAAGCGGTGCAGGGGCTTCCTTGCATCTCCCCAACATCTGGACACCTTCTTTCTTGGTCAGCCAGGTCCCCCTCTCCCAAGGCCTCAGCCATGGTTCTGGTTTTATAAGGCCTCTAACCTCTTCTCTGGGTCAGCTGAACCACTACTTCTGCCCCTGGCCTGTCAATCACTGGCTATACCTGGAGCAGGCAGCCATTTTACTAAAGGGTCCTCTACTACTATCAGTTCTTCCAGAGGGCTGCTCCCTGGTTCCCTCTCTCCTTCAGTGATGGGGTAGGAGCCCCATTACAGGTCCTAATATGTTATGTGAAATAATTACTGCTAGGGTAAAAGTACTTGTATCTTAGAAAGCATTGGATTTCCAACCGAATGAAAGTCTATGGTCTAGCAAAGCTGCCAACTACAAGGCAGAATGGTATGTTAAAAGTAACATTGCAAGATACGTAGGCAAGCATTTCCTTATCAATATAATAGTGTTGTAAGATATATACTTCCTTATGTAAAAGAAACAGGATGCAAACCATCAGCTATTGTTAGAAGTTAAAGCAGATTTTGCTTATGAATGCTTATGCTAAGCCAGCCATTCTCTTATGCTTAGTAACCATCTTAACTGTGTCCATCATTTTCAAGTGATTTTGTGTAAGTATGTGTGCTGTGAATGAGGTGAAGTCTTAGGAATGTGGAGATGGTAAAACGTGGGACTGAAAAACAGACTGGAATATAAAAGACAACATGTAACTGGTAATGTAACTGGTAACAGAATCTGAGATAAACATATGTGAAGAGGTGAATGGTGATTGGTAAAGAAGCCTCCAGAAGCTTCCAGGCTTTAGTCAAAGTCTGCCCAAATGGCCGAAGAAGTGTGGTCAGGTTCTTAGGCATGTGTTCATAGTAAAAAAAAACCCATGTAAATAAGTGAAATACTTAGGCAATTCCATGCTAATGAAACAAACAGTAAACAGAGGCAGAGCTTAAAATAGGAAGGAGTAAGGGTGGAACAAAAGTGGGGTAAATGTTAATAAGCATAAACCAAAGTGTATAAATACGAAAAAAACTAATGTTTGTGGAAACTCCCCGGTTTGTTGGAGCTGGCTCAAAGCTGTCTCTATTTTAAATAAAGCTGTTGATGAGCAATATGTGAAGGCGATGCATGATGGCTTTGATTCATTGTCTCTTTAGTCACTGGGCATTGCATAGAGTCAAAGTCTAATGATTACCTTATGTTCCTCCAGGAACTGCTCTAAGTTATTTTCTTCCTTTCAACAGTCATGCTAGCTTTTACTCTTCTTTCCTAAAAGCTCTTGTATGTGCTCATCCCACAGGGATTAATTTGTTTAATTTACTTAACAGATTAGGGAATTAAAGTGTGACACTGCTTTAAAGGACAACATTATTCTGATAACACATAATTAGCCTGGACTTTATTTGATGTGGATAATACATAAAGGAAGGTGGATGGAATACACGTCTCTGAGTAGTTACAAACTACTTGTACCTTTTATTCAGCTACTGAAACTCCTTACAAGTGCCTAATTCCATCTCCAGTTACCAGAACTCCATCCATCTCCAGCTGCAACTATTGTAATTCACTTTGCTTTGATTCAGATAAGAAGTACACAAGAAAGTGATGTCTGGTGCATAATGCAATTCCAAGTGAAGCCTATTATAACAGGACTTCACATTTTGTGCTAGGTGCTTATTTCCTTCCTAATCCATTTTAAGTGTCTGGTATTGATCTACGAAGTCCTTAATGGGATAAATCTGAGCTGTCTTGAGAGTCTCCTCTCTTTCGAGGACTTACATAGCAGTTAGCTATGTTCAAATACTGTATTGCAACAGACACCGGTTTTAGCTCCAAGATGCCAGAGGGAAAGCCTCTTCAACAACAGATCTAATAAGAACACCTTCCAGAATTATAGTAGGAAAGCCATTGCGTCTTTAAAAGATCAAGCTGAAAGACATGCTTTTTTTGCCACAGCAGTCCCAAGGAACCAAAACAGGAAATAAATCAAAAGCACATATCAGTAGGTATCAGTATAACTCAGGTCCCTTTCTCAACAGTTCAGTTTCCATTACTCTATATATTATTGAGAAGCAGAGTAGACAGACAGTATATGATATATGTCACTATGTCATTGAGATTTGTTCAGTAAAGTATTGAGAAATGATCCTTTCACTCAGGAGGCCTCACTTGGATTAATTTTTTTGGTTTTAGGCACAACATTTCAAGAGGCCTATAAAACATGGCATACAAGAAAAGGTTGGAAGAATTGTGATTATTTAGTCTGGAGAAGAGAAGATTTAAAAGGCATTTGATAACAGCCCCCAAATACAAACAGTTTTTTTATAAAGAAGAGGGTGACAGTGACATTCTCCTTGACCACAAAGGACAGGATATGGAGGAACATGAATTTGAAACAAGGGAAATTTAGGTTGGATATAAGGAATAATTTTGCCACTATGAGGTAAATTATGTGCTAGAACAGATTACCTAGACTGACCATGAACTCTCCATCAGTGGAAGATTTTAAGCACTTGGATAATTTAGACAGGATGTTCCTGCATTGAGCAGGGGGTTGAACTAGATAATCTTCAGGTATCCCTTCCAGAACCCTCCCTTTTATGATTCTATGATCCAAAGTTGCTTCTGAAAATGAAGCAATGCAAAGTAACAATAATTTAAAAAGCTTTATGCGTGGAACATCAAAATACCTGAAATACCAACCAGTTTTTCATTTTTGTTTGTATTTCCTGAAGTGGATCTGAATGAGAACAATTTGTTTAGATTTATTTCATGGGAAAAAAAAAACTTATTAATGATAAAAATACCATAAAAAACACTGGAGTAAAAGAGAAAAGTATGCCACGATGAAGATTCCCTTGTATCAGTATTCTGAGATACTGTTATTCAGGTAATGACGCTAAGGACTACAATGGGATTGGTAAGCTAGGGACAATGGTGGGACTCAGGTGCAACTGATAAAAGCCAATCAAGTATTAAAAAGAAATTCATGCTTAAATTCATTCAGTATCATTCATTTGGACATCAGTGATCCTTAGTGCCTAAAGTTAGTGAGTGTTCAGGAATGCTCACAAATACCTTAGTCTGAATATTTCATGCCTAACTCCCATTTAATCCTATTGTGACTGAAAATGGAATTGGGGAGATACCTAAACTGAAGGTATGTCGCTGAAGCAGTTTGATTATTTATTTGTGCTCAGAGGCCACTTTCTGTATAAAATGCTCCTACTATCTCTGAAAGCCAGGGCAAGTATTGATACCACTACACAACTTTTACTTAACAACCTGAAGTTAGAGCATTCACTAACAAAGTGAGAAACTTAAGTTTTATCCTTCCAGTGTTTCAAACTTGTTATCTCTCACATCACAGGAGAGTGTCTTAAATAACCGTTAGAGAGTAGGAAAGAGGCACCTCTACAACAGTTGCTGAAGCTGGGCCACTGTGTGGTTAGGAACAGAAGTTTATATAGGGTCAGAGCGAGGAAGGGTAACCAGAAGGGAGCATGACTCCAGAAAAGAACTGAATGCCACAACTAATGTGTAGCCCCTGGATCAGGACTCAGAGAAAAGCAGAGTCCTATGCCTGGTGATCCTTATTGGGTATTCCAGCACTACGGTCTTTTCCCTGGGAGTGGAGAGTAAGTAGGTTCTGGTTTCTTGGTGAACAGAGGTCCTCAGTTTTGGACCTTAAGTGTATGGAGGTGCCATTCCTTTTGAGTTTTTTGGTCACCTAAGTGCCCATTTGTGGTGCCTACGGGGTATTTATGCATCCAGGGGAAGTCTTTTCCTTGAAAAATATGGACAACTATACAGTCATGTAGACTGGTAACAAGAACATGAGTGAGTTTCCCCTCATCTTTTCTTGAGTGACTAGGTCACTCACCTGGGAGGTCCACAGCCACTAGTTTCTGACTTTCCAGATAGTGCTCTAACTACCACACTATAGGTCAGCCATTATCCAATGCCTCTTCTGATACTGCTTATGAAGTTGACCTCTTGAGCAGCCATGAGAAGGGAGGTATATAAAAGATATGTGGGGCTAGGTGGAAGAGTGTGTCACTCTGTGCAGTGGCTGGTAGTCTGGAAAGAAGAGTCCCTGTCTCCCTAGTACCTTCCATCCTTTCACCCCTCCTAATATGACTATGTTAGTAGCTCAGTTTCCAATGGAGTGACATAAAATGGGCTGGTTAATAGCTGGCTTGTGATCTGATGGCTGAAGTATTGGGCTGAGTAGTGAGGAAGGCCTATTTGAAATCCCTTTTTGGTTTAGGGGGTGAGTCTAGAACTCAGGGCCTCTAGTTTCCCAAGTAAGTGCCTTTATCAGTGATGTAAAGGGGCAAAAGGAGGACACATAACAGGAGGCATATATATGGGCCCTGGCTGCTAATGTGTATGCTCAGTATGTGAGACTCCATAGTAATGTATTGTTTTTCATGCACCCACTACTACAAATCAGGGGTAGAATTCCCTAGGTGCACAAGTGTCAAAAATGCTCTATAGATACCCCCCCACAAAAAAAACCCTGTCACTGGTAAATGATAAGAAATGTCAGTGGCCAAGTCTGAATACCTAGTCATCCTGAAAAGAAAAAAAATATATCCCTATTATGTAGCCCTGCTTCAGGACTCTAGAAAAGCAAGCATTCAGACTGATTCCAATACCTGCATTTCCTATAGGGTACCTCACTGTGGTTTCCCAATCATCATCATAACTTTTTAATTACCCTTGGGAAGTGTCTAGCTATCCCCAGTCTTACCCATCTGAATAATCCACTATATTATTAAGGATGCCGATTAATTATATTTATTATTTATTTGTTAAGCACTGAAAGACTATCTGCTAATGTGTTTTTGATGATAAAAAATGAAATGTCATATGCTGTTAATTCCTTTAAAAAGTAATTTCAGGTCAAGTGAGTCTTGAGGAGAGGTTTGAAGGAAGCAATGGTAGTAGTTTCCTGGAGTAGTTCAGGAAAGTCATTTATCTTTCAGAAGACTCGTACTAGGAAGCTTAGAGTTGTGAGTGAAGTAAACAATGTTATGGCTTAATGTTAAAACCTGTGGCATTATAGAGAGGGCAGAAGGAGGGGAAATAACTGGGTAAATAGGGACTAGAAGAAATGTGAAGGTCCCTGGAAGTGAAAGCAAAGTATAAATTAAGCTTTTTTGCCATTATAACATAAAATAAATATAGACCATCTTGATATTTACAAATGTCAACATTTATAATGACCACTGTGAAATAATCAGTGTTCTTTCTAGTAACTCATATTGTAAAGTTTAGTGTTTGGAAAGACTATACACAGAAACAACCCTCAGCCATAAAGCAAGGGAAAAGATTATAAAAATACTTTTATTCTGAATACTGCAGTTGATAGTAATTTGTAAATTCAAAGAACGAGGCCTTTGGTGTCCCAAATAAACATTTATAAAGTTTGTTTTGTTGATAGGATGCAATCCAGAGTCATTACCCTTAGAATATTCTTTACATGAATTTAAAACAGTCTCTAAAACTTGAAATTTGCTCTCAAGGAGATATGAAAATATGCTTACATAATCCCAAATAGAAACTGGGCCTATTTTAAGCGATATAAGAAGACTTGGAATATTTTGTATGTTAAAATATGAGAAATATGAGTATGCAAAAAACAAAGTTCATATCAATCCAACCAAAAGTTACAATATACAATGAGCTAATTTCTGAAGTCTTCCCTCCAGCTTAACTTAGTCTTTCCTCATACAAGCTTGTATTAAATACAGTGAGAGTTTTCCAGGATAAAATATGCTCCAGGATGGCCCAAGGTCAGTAAAGGTTGGAAAGCAGTAAAGCTTTTTATTTAGCTAATCTAACGATACTGAAGGCATGTAAAATTACATGTTTGTCTCATTCCAGTTAAAGAATGGCATATTTGCTTTGCAAAATACTTCCCATTTCCTGTCATAATTGACACCCTTTTTGGCACTTAAAGACAATGGAAGAATAGTTGGCATAAGTGCCAATGACTGACACTGTCTTCATTGTCAGTCATGACATGGACACTGGACTATATTCACATTCAGTTTAGATAAGGGGTGAGAGTTAAACAGAGATGGCCAACCTGATATCCTTACTGTAAAATTTGTGTTGATAAACAAGAGAGATTGTTTCCCAAGCTGGCAAACTGGGCCTCTTTCTTGAGCACTGCATTTACGGAGAAAGCACAGTGAGAAAGGAAAAAAAAAGTACTGAAGTAACAAAGTTTTTAAAAAAAACAACTTTTTATAATAGCTTGCAAACTCATTAACATTCACTAAAATTCCTGATTCTCATATTCTCATCTGAGACTTAGCTAATTAGGGGATTTATCCTTTCAGTAATGCGTATGGTCAAACTTTAAGGGGCATTATGCACACTAGTTAATTGGACAATAGATCCTGAAAGCTTATAAAAAAGAAATATATATATATATATATACACACACACACACACACACACACACATATATATGTGTGTATATATGTATAAACATTATATTACTATAATATAGTATGTATATGCTATACATACTATAGTATAGAATGATTACTATTACAGTGATCATTCTATGAGAGACAGGAAGAAAACATCCTTTTTTACAAGGTTGAATAATTCAAATTCACAGAGCTGTACAATTAGATCTCACATTATATTTTTGAGTATCAACAATACCATCTGTGCTTTTCATAATATACTATATTTTTATATAGGGTATTTCCTGAAGGGCACAACTATATTTTTGATATATACTAAAATAATTCAATTTTAAACCATGCATAAAAAGTCAATAAACAACAACAATCTAATAGAATATTATGGGCTGTGACCTTTCATCGTTATTCTTGAAAAATCTATTTTAAATTGTTAAAAAGTCTCCTATAAAATAAGTTGGGAATGCTTAAGTCTACTATTTACTTTACAGTCATGAATGTTTATTAAATGGACTTGAATTGACAATAATATGATAGTTCATGCTTGAGAAGCTTACAATTTGGGGATATGAAGGACTGGATATTGTTTCACTGGTGTAATCATGTGGCAACTGGGCTGAATTTACACTTTGCATGACCTTGAAAGCCACTTTGCAGACCAATATCAAAAACAATTCATTTCTCAAATGCTGCTGTTGTGAGTTGACTGAACAGATTTTGAAAAAAAAATATTTTAAAAATCACTGACAAAATAACTGCTGTTGAGAACAATGAAGCTTTCTTCTTTCATTTTTTAAGGAGAAACAGATAATTAGTAAGTTTTCAAAATACAAATACCACACGCAACTCATAAAGAGGACGTTGTAGTAGAGTGTATCTAGTATTTCACTATGCAGAAAATGTGACTTATTAACAATATGCATTTAAGTACTGATTGAAATGTCACATTCCATGCTTAAATGAATCCCCATTGGTACAAATGCTAAGTTTACTTCATGTAAGTGCATTAGATTTCAAAACTGATCAATATTTTACTAACTTTGGAACTTCTATTTTATTTTTATTATTATTTTATAATTTCTTAAATTTCACTAGAATATCACTTTTTGTGCATAAAACTTAACTATTGTGTATTCTTATATGCATATTTTGTAATTCAGCTATCTCTTCACCTCTATTGGTAAGGATTTTAGGAGACCTACTATGAGTTATACAAGCTTTCCTTTTTCTCTTGCTACTTTTTATTTATCATAAATGTTGCCTTGTTTTCCTTTTTAAACCCAGCTTGCTGCACATTCAGTAACATCCTACAAAATTGTAGGCTTGGTATTTCTACAAAGGGCTTTCTTTTTGCAAGCTTTTTGTTTTGATTTTGATTTGATTATTTTATTTTTCCTTTGATAAACATATTGTTTTCCAGCAATAGATGATGGAGCTCCATACCCATAGAAAAAGGAAAAACATTAAATAGCTTAATGGGTTACGCCAATTTCAATGTGCAAAGACCCTTGACTATCTGTGCTACTTTATTATTTTAATAAGATAAAAGGCTTACTACTTCTATCTATCTGTCTGTCTGTCTGTAATGCTGAGGGGCCAACTGTGCATGTGCCCCTCCCTGAGAGGGCACGCAGCAATTGGCTGCATGGGCCTGTGGTAAATAAAAGGTCACCAAACGCCAGTATGATAGATAAAAAATGACCAAACGCCAGTCCGATGTAAAAAGTGTGAGAGTTACGATCATAGTGTTAATGAAGCGTGTGCCTGCACGGCCGGCAGTCATAGTCTCCTGACTGAAAGTCAGCTGACACACAGAACACATTCTGATTGGCTCTCTAGCTTATAAAAGGGGAGAAATTTCTGGAACCAGCATGGGACCCACACAACATCAGAGAGGCCTGATCACCCTCACTGAAGGTCCTGCGTCCACAGCTCCCTTTCTCCCCGGACGCCCCCATCACAGTTAAATACATCTCTCAGATGTGCGAGAGCTCTCGAGTTCCCTGCGGTCTTAGTTTTTGAAGTTGTTGTAAGGGGAACTGCCGGCGCGGAAGCGCAAATGGAGCATTTATGTGCTTCCTGGTGTAACTTTTATGGATGGTGCCTACACTGTGTACATCGACAGCGTGAGTCCCTGTACTTCAGCAGTGTAAGTAAAGCATTTACTTGTTACATTGTCTTTTTAGACTTTTTCTTAAATAGGAGAAGTAGAGGGAAAAGGAAACAAGGCTCCATAACCCTTTCATCCCCAGCCTATTCGGATCTAGGGGTTAGTCAATCACCCCCCCCCATTTTCTTACCACAGGGCCCTGCCCCCTCAGACAGAGCTGGAGGTGGAGGGAGCCCTTAGGCTTTAATACTGTATTGACTTGCCCCTGTTTCCTGTCAAAGCTGACAGGAGGCAGCAGCATTAGGACCCAGTGGGAGTCTCAGCAGGATTGAGTAGCCCAGCCCAGCCCACCTCTAGGCACTGGACTCCCTGCCTGCCAGCACTGTTGGCACTATGGGGCTCAGGACCATTGCCAGAACAGAGAGCACAGGGCTGTCCAGTAGGCTGGATGTATGTGTAGTTCTGGGTGTGGTGTGTGGTGAGGTTGTGTGCAGCCTCAGGGCAGAGAGAGAGAGAGAGAGTGTAGCCAGGGTCACAGTAGATATATGGTTATGGTTGTAGAGCTGGGGCAGAGTGGGTGAGTGGGTGGGTGTGTATGTGGTTGTGCAGCCAGGGGCAGAGTGGTGAGTGGATGTGGGTGTGCTGTCAGAGGCAGAGTGGATGTGTGTGTGTGTGTGTGTGTGTGTGTGTGTGTGTGTGTGTGTGTGTGTGTGTGTGATGTGTGCACCCAGGGGCAGAGTGGACGGGTTGGTGTGGTTGTGCAGCCAGGGTCAAGATGTGACGAGGGGGTGGGGCATGTTCCAAGGGGTGGAGCTAGCCAGGTGGTCCTTGCCAGCTTGCCAAAACTCAGTTAGTGGCCCTCCACCCAAAAGAATTACCCATCCCTGGTTTACATGGCCAGCCCCAAAGCGTTTGTGTTGGGGCGGGACGGGGATTGTAAGATCTTCCTGAATTGCTCTGGCAGTCATGGTGGACAATTGGCTAGTCCTACACAGAAGGGTAGCTACTAGTTAACTTTATCTATAATGGTACATGGACATTCTGAAGTGGTTATTTTTTATATTTTTATTTTTAGAATGATAAATTTGGTTAATTTTCCACAAACATTTTTGCACTTATTTCTTATTGCCTGGATCCTATCAGAAGACCATTTGTGAACTATGAAAGGTTAAGAGTTTGGAGTAGATACATTTAATATTTGGTGACTGTGGACTGGACACATCATTTTGCAGTTTTGTTGGGGGAGTTTCTGGTTTTGATGAAAAAAATCATATGAACATTTCATAATGAGAATTAGTCATACTGAAGCACTGGAAAGCTTAAAAGCTCATTTTAGTTAGAAAAGACACCTCCATTCTCAAATACATGCTCAGCTTTATCAGTATATGCATTAATTTAATTTAGATATAGAAAGCCTTTAGTGAAGGCATTATTAACAAAGAATTCATTTTTCAGTATTTTCAAACATGTTTTGCAGCTATGGGTAGGAGGAGAATATATACCAGAATACAAAAAAGACCTTACCATCTAATGGGATGACCATGCTACTCATGACCTTGAACACCTAAAACTTTTACATACTCTTTTTAAATATTAACTATGTGTAAACATTTACAATTTATATTTCATATATTAGGATTTTACCAATCATAATTGCCATTAACTCCAGTTTTATGCAAAGGAAATGAAAACAAATTATTCAAAGGATTTGGCTTATGCCTCTGTCATTAGCAGAGGATCCCTGCTAGTAAAATGGTCTGAACTTTGAAAAGGCAACACCAGCATTACTGTGTTACATATGTTTGAAACTGATCTAACTTTCCTATTTGCTACATATACCAATGCCATAGTATTAACAGATATCTCTGCTTTGTTCCAGTAGAAACTCCTTAGTTTTTAGGTTGTGTGTAATTCCTATTATGAACACATCACCTAACTCAGCAGTCAAAAGAAACAGAATATAACTGCAAGACAAGATCTTGATGTTGATATCAAGGTACATATTGTCTTCTATTCAATACCCTCCATAAAAATTGCTTCACTGTACCTTATTTTAATATTATTTGTTGACATATGATTTACGCATGTAATTTACTGCTTTTACATGTAAAACTTTTTATTATATCACTATTAGTATTTTTCATTCCTTAACTTTTGTCTACTGAATTCTTCCTATGTGTGACGTTTTATGCATGATGTGGGAAAGCACTGTTTTGAAGGTACATTGGAAATCAGAATCATTGTACTCTGTTTTCATGAAGTCAGAGAGTTTGTTGAGTGGAAGGATGCCAGGTAAGAGGAGGTTACAGAATTCTAAATATCATTGTTGTAGTTAGAATATAGTTTTATGAGTCCATAAAGGCTGCAGGTTACTTACTGATGCAGTCTGTAAGTGGAAACTAGAATAAGATACCTCAGAACATGTGTTCATTCTAGTAGTATACCAAAGGTCCCTAAACTATTGACTGCATGCCAACCACACATGGGGATAATATAAATTATCAAGGTTTGTCCATGTTTAGGTCCACAATAGGCATATTCAAGGGACAGAAGAGAAATATTTTAAATTACATCAAAAGAACTGCCAGGATTAAAAGGACCTAATGAAACCAAG
Source organism: Caiman crocodilus (assembly GCA_030014935.1). Lineage (NCBI taxonomy): Eukaryota > Metazoa > Chordata > Crocodylia > Alligatoridae > Caiman > Caiman crocodilus. Next base: position 111,146,763 of record JAGPOW010001296.1, read on the forward strand.
GTATCTGGTGGGAGTTCTTCCACATAGGGAAATTTTGTCCAGCACAGATACTGTATCAGCAGTTGTACAATGTATTCTAAGTACAGAGTTCTTTGGTATTAATATGCTCTGAAGAATTCAAAAGACATTGTAGAAGTCTTGTGGGATTTTAAATTACAGGTGCATTTTTGTCTGGCGTGGGATGAAACTTTGATACACTCCATTGAGGAATATGATAAATTCTTAAAATATTTCAAAAGTAGCAAGCCAATTTATTAGTGTCCTAAGCCTCACAGGAAATGTTTATCGCTAAGTGCTAGATGTTATTGCTCAGAGTGCATTTCATTTTTATACTTGAGAGGTCCTTTCATGCAATATAACCAAGATGATGTCAATATTGTCCATTTGCCTTTTGTACTCTACTTTTTTTTTTGAAAAATGAGCTAGAATCACGCTCATATTTCTTCAATATCTCAAATTCTTAACACTTCATTTGGTCTAGTGTCATTCCTCCTTATTTAAAAACTGCATGGATTAAATCCATTATGAAAGAATAGTGTATATGATAATCTAGATTCAAGATGGTATGTGTAGTAATTGACCTGTGTAAAATTTGCCATTTTTCGGACAAGACACTGGAGTAAGTCAATACTTCTGAATTATATCACCATTTAGCAGGAAATAACCTCTTTGAGAAATAACAATATATTTTTGTATCATATTACAGCACAAATATTGCTATAGCTACAGTTTATAATGATTTATTAATGCAGTCTGACTTGGGTTACTGAAGCATTTTAATTTTGCTTGATCTAAATGCTGCTTTTTACACTGCTGATTATAACATTCTGCTTGATCATTTACAAAATTATGTAGACTAAGTTGGCATTGCTTTGAATTGGTGTCAATCTTATTTGTCAAATACATGTCAATCTGCATCATTACGAATTTGTTTTCTTGCTCTACTTTAGGCTTTGTTTATTCAAACCTCTATATTATAATATTTAACTTTTATCTATATTGGGATAACACTTATGGTGGGCAATTAAAGCTATCAAAAGCTGTGTAGATCATTTCTATGTAAATGGCAATAAAACCAACTATATATAATTACAGCCAAGTGCTATAAATAGAGTATTTGATCAGTAAGAAAATATCTGTGTTGGACTTATTTTACAGACTTTGGGACAAAACAAAAAAGTCTATCATCAGTTAAATAGGAGTGAAATAATTTTCTTTTCTTTTTTTTTGGTTTATGATATCTTGGGAAAAGTATACTTTAACAGAAATTTCAGGATTGTTCTAATACATAAATCCATATACATGTATTTTTTTTCAGATTATTCAACTGTTAATATAATTGGTAATGAAGATTAACTGTACTGAAATATCATGTGGAAATGACCAAAACACACTAAGCTGATTGTATAACTTTTAAATAAAGGAATGCACTAAATTGTCCAGTGTCTTTAATTGCATCTCTGTGAAGTAACTCCATTGATCTCAAATCAAGATTCAAGTTTCACTTGTTGACAGAATGGTGGTACAGTGGATTCCTCTTATTGGAGTCACTTTGGGAAATGGTGATTTGATTCTGTTAACTGGCTGATTCCATTTAAAAGGAGACCCATTCTTTTAAGAACAGAGAAATTCACTTCCCCCCCGTCAGCACTCACAGCCCTGCTGGTGCCCTTCACCCTACCCCAACCCTCTGGCCCCCCAGCTGCTAGGACTATGGGGACAGGGATATGTATCTACAGGCCCCTTCCCCCAGCAGGAAGGAGGAAGGAGAGGAGACCAGCTCCCCACCTGCTGCTGCCCTCTGGGGCCTCAAGCATGGGGAGTGAGGCCAGCTCCCTGGTGCTGTGCATACTCCTGGAAGGGCAGGGGGGACCAACACCCCCCCCCAGATCTGTGTGTGGGGTGGGGGTGTGGCAGGCAGTAAGGGCAGTGGAATGGGGTTGCATCTCTCAAAGCTAGGGGTGCATCACCAGGAAGCCTGACCCCCACCCCCCAACCTAGCCACCTGCAGCACCATCCTACTCCCCACTTGGCCCTCAACTCTGCCCAATTCCCTCCCTCCCTCCCTACAGGGCCTCAATTTCTTCCCCCCCGCCCCACCTACTACCAGCAGGAACTGCTCTCTCAGCTTCCTGGGGCCATGTCATGTACTGTACATGAACATGGTGCATGCTGCCTGACCACCCTCCTCCCACTCCCTCCCAGAATCCTGCAGGCTGGAACTCTGGCAACCCGCAGAGCACTCCTCACAAAACTGCAAAATTCCCAGGCTTCTCCGGTAAAATGATTCCAAAAAATGAGAATAGTGATTCAAATATGAGAGATTTTTACATGTAATAACATGCAAATGGTTTTGGTTTTCCCATATTGATTCAAATAAGCAGCTGATTCTATTTACCAGTGATTCTATAATACAGAATGCAGTGTATTAAAGATTGCTGGCTGGCATATGTCCGAAAGGGAACATGTGATCTTTTTGGACTTTCATCCATGTTGGACTCTGAAGTTCTTAGGACACCTGAGACATTACTTCCTAGTTTGTTGGGGTTTTTTTCTATTGGAAAAATTATATACGTTAATAGGGAAAGTTGCCTTTGTATTCAAGGCTGGAACTTTCTCCTCTAATAACACTGAATTGGATGGTTCTATCTTCTATCCCATCATTTACTAGATCAGCTCTCAAATAGAATATAATATGTTGTGCAGGTACATATTTATAACAGCGTAAGTAGTTCTAAAAAAACATCTGTCCCATGACCTGGCTGTTACAGGACTTTTCTGGGAAGAGCAAATACAAGTTCAAATCCCTTTGGGGGGTGGGGGCAGGGGTGGAGACTGTTAGAACATGGGTTTTCTGCTCCTTTATCATAACCTATTGAGCTAAAAGATCAGACTAGTCATGGTATTGTAAAACTGAATTTGTGGGACTTATGGGCATACCTTGATAATTCTGTTTCCTTCTGCAGCTATGTAGCTGGAATGCAGACTTATTAAATATTCTCAGTAACTTAGCATGGGCAATGATGAATCACAAACTATGTGTAAATGCCCCAAACTGCACTTATGTTACATATGGAGTGTTCAGGCAGATAAAGTGATTAGGTTTTAGCAACTATTGTAAACAGAATTACTGTAGGGGACAGGGCTGGCATCAGTGTTGCAACTTGGAAAGGAAGATGGGGGCAACCACAAAGGATGCCATTTTGAGTAGGAGGGAATTAAATAAAAAGGCTGCAGCTGTAGCCACATAATTGCACTCTGGCTGGTATTTTTTTTTTTTGTTTGGAGAACTACTGTGAACTACGCTGTAATAAATATTTTATTATCAGTGGATGCATCTACACATGCATTTGATCTGGCCTAAGTTTACTCTGGTGTAAACTACTCTGGAGTAAGCACTTTTGGGCAGGCACACATGCTGGCATTAAGGAGCAGATTAGCTGCTCTTTGCATCATTTCCAGCAGCCCTGCAGTGGGCCCCTGCCACCACTGGGTGGAGCTCCAGGCTCTAGCTGCAACTGCCAGCTCCACATGCTGCTCTCTGGCAGCCTCTTCCTTACCCAGGAGAAGAATGCCAAGCTCAGGGACGGCATAAGGCAGCTTTCTCCTTGGCCACTCTGACTCCCCGTGCTATGACTACTCCAGCCTCTGCCCCTGGCAGCTATGACTAGTGCCCTGGGTTACTGCTGGCCATGGTGCTGGCCCTTATGGCCTACCACACCAACTGTTGTTTGGCTCACAGGTATCTCACCCCACCCAGCTCCCCCACAACCAGCAGCTGCCTATTTAGCCATAGTGCACTGTTCCAGGGCCACTGCCATGGACACGAAGGATGTTTGCCCCCAGCAGCTGGGGTGGGGGGGTGCACAGTGGTGCTGGTGGTGGTGGGAGCATGGCGACAGTGGCAGGAGTGTGGTAGCAGCTAGCAGGAAGCTCCCACAGATGCTGCCAGCACTGTCAGCGGGGGGGCAGGAGGGGGACAAGCACTGACCGGGGTCAGAAACCACATGTAGACACCGGTGGCAGCATTGGTGGCAGTCAGCAGCAATCACTGACTGCCTGCAGACACCGCCAGTGATGTTGGAAGTTGGGGAGGAAAGGGTGGCAAATGGTGACTTCCTGAGACAGTATTGGCTGTGCCTTTTCTCAGGGGGTGTCTCACCATGCTCTGGGGGTGCACGTGCACCCACATGCACCCCCTACATTTTACCAATGGCCATGTACCTGTTGCTAGCAGGGATGCTGACAAGGGATGCTGGGGCAGCCATCACTGTCCTTAGCCTCCAGCCCCACCACATCTGGGCCCTCTGTGCCAGCATGAACTGGTGGCTGCATGTCATCCAGCACACCTGGAATGAGTGACTAGATGGCTTCTGCATGACCCAGAGGAGAAAAGTTTGAGAGAGGAGAGCCACCCGTATGATCCAAGGCCTGGAGGGCAGGCTATACAAGGAGAGGCTGAGGGATTTGGGACCCTTCAGTCTGGAAAACAGAAGGCTCAGTGGGGATTGGTGGCAGCCTATAATTATATAAATGAGGTGCATCAGGACCTGAGAGAACAGCTGTTCACCAGAGCTCCCCAAGGGTAACAAGGTCTAACAGCCATAAACTCCAAGAAGGTCAATTTAAACTAGACGTAAGAAAAAAAATTCTTCACAGTGTGAGTGTCCAGGGTCCCCCCATAGGTGGTGCAAGCACCTACTCTGGACTCTTTCAAAAAATATGTGGATGTATTTCTTGCTGGGGTCACTTGATCCCTGCTGACTTCCTGCCTATGGCGGGGAGAGCTGGACTCAATAATCTCATGCAGCCCCTAGTATCTAGGAAATCTATGACCTAGGCCACTTTCTGGGACTTCTTCCAGCACATCCAGACCCACCTGGAGTGGCAGGGTACCGGAATGCATGCAGTCCTCCCCATGAACATCCAGCTGGCCCTCACCCTGCTCTAGCTAGCCACACCTGCCAGCCTCTGGTACATCAGCCATCTGTTTGGCATGGGCAAGGCCACAGTTGGGAAGGCCATCCTGGAGGTGTACTGCCCTCCAGAATGTGTTGGGCCACACCATGCTCCATATTCATGAGTCCCTGGCAGTGTTGGCAGGGTTCCATGCACTGGGATTCCCCCAGTGTATCAAGGTTGTAGACAGAACCCACATCCCTATCACCTGTCTGCCCCATGGAGACCAAACCTATTACAGCCACAAGGGTTTTCACTGTATGGTTCTGCAGGCTGTTGGACCATCACAGCACATTCACCCACATCAGCACCAGCTGGGTGGGCAGTGCTCACATTACCTTCCTGTTTTGCAACTTCAGTCTGGCAGGACTCATGGAGAGAGGATGCTTCATGCCGGGGTTCTGGACCTGCAGCTGGGTGTCACTGTGATCCCACCCCTGCTCATCAGGGACTCTGCCTACCTGCTTCTGTCCTGGCTGATGCAACCCTGCGCCAGCCAGCTGGCCCCCCCATCAGGTCTGTTTTAACCACTGCCTGGTAGCAGTCTTGGAGGAGCACGCAGAGGACACTCCTTCATCTGGCCTGACAGTCCCTCATAAATATGTACACTGGAGTGCCAACCCTGCTTAAACTGATGCTGCACCTCTTCCTCACAGTTTCACAAGGTTGGTAGTCTTCTTTTTGGTCCAGTTGGGGGTCCAGGTGAAGGGCACAGGCATGGGCACATCTGCAGACAGGGAGGAGAGCATTGAGGGCCCTGTGTCAGCTCTTTGGACTCCTATGCAGCTGTTCCTGAGCTGAGGGGCCTGGACAGCTTCCAGCAGTGCCTGGTTCAGGATCATAGCATGAGCTAGTTATCTGCATGGCAGAGGCAATGCCCTGCAGCACCTTCAGCTGCAGGGCAGGGTGCTGGAGGTGTTATGCAAGCAGGTGGCACTGGGTCTGCTGTCCACAAGCTGTCTGCAGCTGGACCTGGGGCCTGACAGCCTTGGCCTGCAGCATCCTGTAGCACCCTTCTGGCCTTGATGGTGCTGTCTTGGCAGCTGCACAGTAATGCACTGCCAAGCTGCAGTGCAGGGGTATAGTTAGGCAAGCACAAGTATCCTGTGGCCTACCCAAGGGAACACATAGGACCTAGAGTACCCTCAGGCTTTCTGTTGAGTGTGCCCCAGGGCTCAAAATGTTTGCAGACTTTTAAAGCTGGCAGGCAGGAGCTGCCAGAAAGGCAGCCCAGCCCTGGAGCAGGAGATGCTCCTAGCCTGGAACCCTGGGACTGGCCTGAGGCCAGACCCCAAGTGCTAGGGCAGACCTGGGAGCAAACTTTCTCTCATATTGTGTCTACATATGTGTTACTGCACATTAATTAATTCTACTTAAATTTGCCACTTGCATTTGCACGTAGCAAATTTAAGTGTGATTAAGCATTTTTACTGTGCAGCTATTATGTGCACATGTAGATGCATGTTCTTACTGTGCAGTAAACTATACTAATGCACACTAACAGATCTCATGTAGACATACCCAGTAGAAACTGTGTCTGTGTTCAAAGATTTAGACAGTAAACCTGTCTTACCTGTCTAAGGGGTGCCATGGGGTTTACTTCAATTTAATTCTCCCTAAATTGAAGTGGTAAGTCTTTAAAAACACTGCTTCAATTTAGGGCAAAGTAAACCCCTGTGGCATGTACACAAGGGTCAGGTCTGACCCTTACCTGCCTCTCTAGTGGTAGGGAGGGGAGGGTGAGCTGCCAAGCAGTCCCTGAGGTGGGGGTGGGCTGGTGCTTCCCTCTGTGGCAGCGGTGGTACTCCCACAGGGAGCACCTGCCTGCAAGCACCTGGCCTGAGCAGTTGCAGAGGGCACCGCAGCTGCGGATGGAATCACCAGGCCACCACACAGCTCAGGCAGGTAGACAGGCTCCAGAGAGAAAACAGAAAAAAAAAAGATCAGGCTCACCACTTTTATTTTTCCCCCTTCAGTGGAGCATGCCTGCACAGACTGCTGCCAGGCTGCCTGCACGGGCTGCTTGCACAGCCCCTGAAATGCACAGGGCCTAGTGCTTCCCTCCATGGCAAACTAAACCACCCCAGAGATGTTTTATTTTGCTGCATCCCAAAGTCATTTAATATGCATTATGCCACCAACATGTGCAAACATCCCAACACTAAAGTGTATCATGCCACTGACATATGTAGCTGCACCATTGAAGTGGTGCAAAAGGTCATAAAGGCACTTTAATGGGCAATTTGGTGGCATGTACAAATGGCCTAAGGTATTTTTCTCACAGAGAATAGACCCTAGCAACACAAAATAATTAAAGATCTTCCTTTGCCTGCCTTAAAAGTGTATGTTCCTTCTAGCTGTTGTTGATGGCATAACACTTTTGTGAAGATTTTTGGTTTGGCTTGGTTTAGCTTTTGGGTTATTTTTGTTTCCTTTGGGGGAGAGGGTTTGGCTTTGCTGCTTTGCTTTTTGCTTCCCTTAAACATATTATATAGGTTATGAACTGGCACTATTTGCTGTGGTGTCTGTAGTTATGAAAACAATAAATAGGTGTTTCTGGTTATAAAAACAATAAATAGTTCACTGTAACAACTTCCTGTATAAACTATAGTATGACAAACTCAGTGTAAGGATATAAGCAACTGAGTAAGTTACTACAAGGGAAAGCAGGACAGTAAGAAGTCATATGCTTCTCTGCTGTAGTTGACTTGCACATGTTCTCACCCCATGATAAATGCAAGCCAACAAATTGCTAACTCCACAATGAAAAGGGAGCAAACGCCCATAAATTGGTTTCCTTCTCTTATGGGTAAGATTGTGCACATGGGCAATTGCTGCAAAGTAGCTAAGAAGTTGTAAATCCATGCCCTTATTTCTTCATAATTTCTCCCTGGCCCAAGTCCCAGTCTGCTTTGCTTCCTTTCCACTTACAGAATCACTTATTTGAAGAGAGAGTTTTGACCTAAAATTTTTCAAAATAAGAACCCAATTGTAAGTGTCTAAATCCATTATTAGAAACCTAAAGGTGGAATTTTCACAAGGTTTAAGCAAGTTAGGAGCATATGTCTCATTTATTTCAAAATTTAAGATATGAATTGTGTTTGATCATATTCTACCTAATGTCCTCTCATAGCTAGAATTACCCTTAAAGTTAGGGTAAGAGGCAAAGAAAAACTAAAATAAAACTTGCAAGGAAGTTCTTTTTTATGCTCTTCTAAACTCTGGTCAACACTCCCTTCTGAGTCTGGTGGCTTCTCAGTTACCCCAACAGAGAGGCTAACAGAAAGGGCATAACTTCCCAATCCTGAACTTCTTCTGATATTCATTTTAAAGGATTAGTTCCACAACTATAATAGTTTAAGAGCATAATGGTATCTAAATATAATTTATAACTAGAGATGTATTGGATTTACAATAGTTATACTTATTAAATTTATCAATAATCATGGCATACAAATCTCAGCTCTTCTTAATTCTTTCCATGATCTGGATTGTAGGAAGACATCCATAGCAACATAAAGAAGTATTTAACATCCTTTTCTGTCACAATTTTTCCTCCTGTCTAACAAGGGAATTATTTCAATACATCATCAGTCATCTTGGAATTAATGTAAAAGTTCTTCCTGGGTGATCTTAAGGGATTTCAGAATACTTGTCAGTCTTTTTTGCTGCTATTCTCAATTGACTCATTTAAAAACACAAGAAAGCTTAATGGTTTATTTTTAAAAGGAATGTGGAAAATTAGTTTTGTTGTTGTTGTTGGGGTTTTTTTGCCTAAGAAATAGCTTTAAAATGAGTGCAGCTGGATTGGCTAAAATCAGCTTGAAACAAGACAGGAAAGAGAAGAGGAAATATAAAAAGAAGGAAGGAAAGGAGCCCATGCTTATAAAATAAGAGCAAATAGAAATACTAGAAAAAGAAAACAGTATGTCAGCATTTTCATTATACATCCTAACTTGTAGGTATTTGTAAATTTATCTTAAAACATTCTTTAAAGTCTAAATATGAAGTTGTAGTCAAGAAAGGAATGTTCTTTTTAAATGAATTTCAGGAAAAAAACCCAGAAATAACTGCTGTTTTTTAAAGTAAAACAATTTTTTTACAAAATTTGGATTGAAATCAAACTTATTTTTCAAGGGGAAGCTAGGTTAACACAGGTAAAAAATGGATCAACACCTTCTGTTCCACCTTAGAAGCCATTCTCTACATGGTGTGGGGCTTTAGATACTTTTTTTGGTATTATAAGTTCTTGTCATTTAAAATTCAGGTAGTCTTAACAATTGAGGAAATACACCTGCTATTTTTATGTTAATGGGTGTTTTCATAGCCTCATCTTAGGCAGCATACACATATTCAAATGATCTGGGGGAATTCTCCCAGGTTTTTTTTCCTGGTAGAAAAACTTATGCAGAGAAATCCAAACAGGCATTGAAATGCTGATCCCCTGAAAAGCAGGGAGGTTGCAGTGCTGATACTGAACAGCCAGGGAGGGTCTGTACATACATCTCAGTATGTTCTCTGTAGGTTCCTTTAGTCAGTCTGGAGACAGACTGACAGCAATACAAAGGGCAGCCCTGATTGTCTGACCAGATTGATTAGAGTCAACTTACCTCTCCCCATAGCACAATGTGGGGATTGTGAAGGATGCGTGTTCTGCTCTGTGCTCAGCTGGAGTAGTAAAATCCAATGAGTGACATATTGTCTCCCTGAGCAGGAGGTCGAGGTGGAAGCAAGGCACCCTAGGATGCTGAAGGACTGTGCTTTGGATCTCTCAAAAGAGAATATATACAGACATTTGCTTTCATGGGAGAAGCTGTCCTAAGAGTGATTTAATCCTGGTTATTTACAGGTTATTTTTCTCCTAGAGTGGCCATTTTTCTTCTAGGAGAAAAACCGTGAACATCTCTACACTTGTGGTTTCTGTTGGGAGAGCAGCAATTCTTCCAAGATAAACAGAATATCTGTATGTGGTTTTAGTTCTACTTTATTTACTAACTATGGTGTATCAAAGGAGGAGGGATATCTAGACAAAATTTCTGGTTGGTTATGATTAATTGTAATGGTAATACAGATGCAGATGCACCGGACCCAAAGCTATTAAACCAGTTGGTGATGTAGGGTCACACATAGGGAACTAAATGAAAGTTGACTCTGTTATTGTTTTGATGCCACAGTGGTTGTACCCCATTAGTACACTGGCTGGAGATCACCTACTTAAGCCCCACAATCGTTCACTGTATAAAGAAATAACTATGTCATCTCGCTATGGGAAGAGAGATGCTTCACTTGTTCTAACGTTTTCATTAAAGCTTGATGTGCTCCTAAACTCCTGACTGGTTAAAGTAATATATATATTCATGCATTTAAATTGGCAGGGGTTGGGGCTGGAGCAGCCATGGCTCAGGGAGGCAAGGTGTGTAAGGAGAGAGATGCTGCGTGCTGCCCCTGTGCTGGGCATGCTGCTTCTGGGAAGGGAAGGGGCTGGCCAGGGGTCAGAGGGCAGGACTGTGTTTCCAAGATGGCTTACAAGTGTTGGCAGCTGGTTCTGGCTTCAACAAGAGTGCCAAGTGCTGGCAGCCATGTGGCTGGAGGCTAGAGTTCCCCCCATTGGTCACAGGGGCCCATGTCAGGGATGAAGGGACTTGATACTAGATCTAGTGCAAGGTGTCTGCATGTGTCGAAACCTGTCAAAAATCGCTTATTGCACATTACCTTAAAGCCCAGTAAATTTAGTCCTGCCTAAATGTATGTGTAGGCATGCCCTAAGAATGGGATGCTCAGAGTTAACTAGCCATGTAGATACCCACCAAATGTCATGAGGAGAAGAGAAGTCTGGCCTAAGATCCAATTCTCAACAAATAACCCCTCAGATTGTGCATTCAATCATTTCTTGTTCAAATTCAACCTCAAAATGAACATGAACATGCAGGATTTTCATCCTTTCCCCCACATTCGTCCCTGTCACTTTCCCACTCCACATTACATCCTCATTTCTCTTCACACATTCTGTCAGTCTCACTTTCTGTTGCCCAGAATTGACTGTCTCACAGCCACTGATTTCTTATCTCTATAATTTTCATGCCTTTCTCCTTGTGGTATCCTGCAAATGTGACTTCCCTGCGTCTGCATATTCTCTTTCTTCCTTCAGTGTTCCTTCTACTTCCCTGTGTTTCTTTGCAACCTTCAATGGAGACAGAGACTCCTTTGCCTGATGACAATGTATTGTTAGTCCCAATTTGGATGAGAAAAAATTGAAAAGAAGTAAAAATCATGATAGAATCCACAGTTCTCCTTGATATCGTGTGAGCAGTTCAAATGCACTTTAAATATTAACATGGCAATTGGAAAATCTGCAGCTCTTCTCTGGGGTCTTTTCCCTCTTTCCCCTTCTAAGGGATGAGCACGTGTGGCTGGAAAAGCAAAGAGTTTCTGGAAATAGAACTGCTATAAGAAGTGAGCAACTAGCTCAGCAGGTGTAGCAGGCAATGGTCTGATGAGCTGGTTTTCCTACATATCTAGCGTACAACACCCCAGCAAAAACAAGCAAACAAAAAAATCCTATTTATTCCTACATCACAGAATTCTCAGGATCTCCAGGCTGGCTCTCCACCTATCCTTCCTTAGATATCTATCCCCGTTCCTTCCCTTCTTGTGTTCATAGACCTCAATGGTCTATGCTCCTTATGCAGACATCACTGCTCACTACTCGTGCTGCTGATCCACCATCTTTTATAGGTGTAGAGTACCTAATCCCAGTCAAATCAACTGAAGTTTCAAGATGGTTCAGGCCAATACAGTTTTGTACTGTTACTTTACTTTAGAAATGGAAGAAAATTCCTGAATACTTGAATTATTTTAGGTAGTGTTGGAGGTATGCTGTGGCTGTGATGGTCCAGAAATTATGAGTAGTAAGCATTTTTGTGGGTTATTTTTTTTTTTATTGAATGTTTGGGATAGACATAGATAAATTTTGGAATGAAAGCATTCTCCATCAGGAAGAATTTTATTACTATCATATTATTCTTCAAAATAGTTCTTCATCAGGATATCAGCCAAAAAAATCCTTTCCTTCTGAATTACTTTTATTTATTTTTAAGTATTCAGATTGCATACAATGAATGTAATTTGTATTGAAATGAAGTTTTCCCATTCTTTAAATATTCTGCCTCTTTAAAATGCTAAGATAACCATTAATAATGCAACTACTCCTGTCTTTAATATCAACATTTATATAACTGGTTTCCCACACTGTTTATAGGTTATGTATGTTGGAAGTTAAGACTTACCTTTTACAAGCAAAATTTGTCATTTTTTTAGCATCTTTGTTCTACAATATATAGTTTTATAAATTTCCTTACACTTTAAAAAGTACTTCATTTTTCAAGACAGCAGGGGAAAAAAGCCCACTTGGCTACCTGAGACCAATGCAGACTGGACATTTTGAGGAAGATATAATTTCCCTGTGGAGGTGTTTAAAATTAATTCCTTTCAAGCTATGCTGGTGGATTTTAATTAAGCTAGTATTAACACTCATGTCAAGTGGAAAAAAACACAGTAAAGCTTTTTCTCTTGACCTTTCCAGTCATGGTTAACCTCAGCTTAAGCAGACACTTTTAAACAAGACTGAAATTAGTAGATACCAATTTTACTGAAAACAAGGAGAAGATTGTTTCTGACTTAGGCCTATTTGCCTTAAAATTCGCTTTGTTGCTTGTCAAACAGTCTAAACGAAAATGTGTGACTTGGCTTAGTCTTTATTGGACTGTCTGTCTGTTCCAGGTTCCAAACCATTGAGTTTGTCAGCTAGTGATTTGCACTGGGACTGGGAAAAGCCATGGGGCCTGTAATGTCAATCTTCTTTATTCTCTTACGTGTATAACAAGAAAGTTTAAAAATGGCTGAACACAGATTGTTTTGCCCATTAGTTTTCCCATGCACATCCAAACTTTATTTTCATGATAAAAGTGATATTCTCTGTTACAAAGTTTCACTGGTAAACAACCAAAAAAAATAATTTAACTCCTCTTCAGAAACCTTGTGCATTGAGATTACTGTAAACCACTGCTGCCAAAGAGAAGAAGATTTTATGAATGATCATAAAATCTTGTGATTAGAGTCAATTTAAACCATAGATTTGTGGAAAGGAGGGAGAAATGTTAGTACCATGATTCCAGTGATTATATTGTTAAAAAAAATATTGTTTTTTTTATTATTGCAAACTTTAGCTGTAGAATACAAAGTGGTCACTAAAAAGGTCAGGGGTATTATTGTAGGTCTCATATACAGGCATAGTCCCAACCCTAAAAACCCTACAATTACTATTACTCTTATTCTTTTTTTAAGTAAACTGTCCATCATATAGTGTTCTATAGATCTATTGATTTTTTTCTCAAATAGACCTTAATATTTACCTGTATTTGTTACTGTTTGTTTATTTGCATAAGATAATTTAAATACTGTATAATTTACCTTATAATTGATAAGGTGAGATAACAGCCTTAGCTGACATAGCCTTGATTGAGAAATTCTTATGGGGCATCATTGCCCATGCAGTCGCTTATCCAGCAATGTTAAAGGGACAGTCCTTCATTGTGGGATCCAGATTTAATTTCTTAGGGTGAAGTTACATGTTATACTTAGACCATACTTAAAACATGAACATCCACACATTAAAGTTCATTAATTTGTATTAAATGCCCTTAGAGTGTATCTAAGTTATGCCACTTCAGGCATGGTTTAACTCTGGGCCATGCTGACTAACTCATGTTCAGATAACTCCAGTCTGCACTACAGAGATATAACAAGTAATCTGTAGTCCTTCAGCATCCCAGGACACACCAGTACAAGGCCTCTGATTTTACCTACCCACATAGAGTAGAAATAGAGGCCAGGTGTTCTAGCTCCTAGTCACCTTCCTGCTTACCAACCCTGTAGTAGCAAATCAGAGCTATGCACTCAAGAAACAGCATTAACCATTAAGATTCAACTGCTCAAAGCATGAGTGACTTAAACACTGCTTATCATTCCATAGGTTTAGTATGATCTAAGTGTAACTTGTAATTCACCCTTATATTGCCCATGACCTAAAAAATCATTTGTCCCTCTCTTTCTTTTCCCACAATTTTCTGACTTTTCTTGGCTGAAACCTGAAATAATAATCACAATTGTTAAAAAAAGGCATTTGAAGAAGTGTTTGGAACAACACACATAGATGAAATAGAAAAGAGAAATAATTCTTTGTCAGCTAACTTTGCATCAATGTACTCATCACTTGTTTGGTATTTTCCTATGATTACTGATAATAGTTTCATAGTTGGTAGGATCAGAATGTATCTGAGCAGATCATCAAGTCCGACCCCCTGCCATGGGCACAAAGAATGCTGGGGTCCAGTGGCCCCAGCTGGGTGATTATCTCACCTCTTTTTGAAGACCCCCCCAGGGTTGGAGCGAGTACCGCATCCCTCGGAAGTTGGTTTCAGATCCTAGCCACCCCGACTGTGAAGTAGTGCCTTCTGATGTCTAGCCTGAATCTACTCTCAATCACTTTGTGGCCATTATTCCTAGTTACTCCTGGTAGTGCTCGGGGGAACAGGGACTCTCCCATTCCCTACTGGTCTTCCCTGGTAAGTTTACAATTAATAAATGCAATTAGTTTTTGCTTTTTGGTGCTCCTTGTATTAACTCTATAGTCCATTAATCTTTCATATAGATGGAGATTTCATTCTTGGTAATGGATAAACTTTTGATATAAAAATTCCTGTTCAGACTAGGGTAGTACAAAAGAAAATGAGCTGGAAGCCAAGTTCTGGCCCATCAACTTTAAAGGCGTTGTATCTCAGAATCATTGAGAGACATATTGATAAGGATTTATATTCATCTGAGCAAGTTTTTTTCCAGTACTCTTAAATATTTCTAGAATTGAAAGAGTGTCTTGGAAAATGGACTGAAAAAAAAAAAGTTTTAAAGTAAAAAAAAGTGTAGTGAATCTGAGAACCTTTGACAAGTGTTCACAACTTCTGCTTCTATACCTATGCATGCATGAACTGAAGAAGCAACTGAAGCCAGTCCCTAAGGAGATAAACCAATTGAGAAATGACAAGCATCAATAGCCAGGTGTAATCATTCCTTACTAGGTGTTTCCTCCATGAACTCTATGAGAAAGAAAATCAATAAAAAGCTCCTTGAAAGTGGTGCAGCTCAGGAATAAAAGAGGAAGGAAAAACAGAAACAAAATCTCAAATGCATAATGAATAGAGAAACTCAAAGAAACAGAAGAAGCTTCAATTTAAACCAAGGACTGACGATGAAGCCAATAGCCAGAAAAAATCCATATAAATCATCATGGCTGTACAAAGAAATATTGTCATTGCTCCATAAACTTAAGTTATTGAGATAAAATTTTGCATAAACACTGCTTATATTTAGGATAATATTATTGAAGCTGATTTTCAATTAATATTGAAATGTTATTGCAGCTTTCCATTATCAGCTTCTCCTGTTACACATTGTCTATGGTAAAACAGACTGTGAAATTTAATTTGAATTTAAAATTTAGTTTTCATTAATACTCCCTGTTTCAAAGTACTTTTTAAACAAACTGGTGAGTTAGGAAACATAAAGAGATTTCAAGAGAAAAATAACTTATGTGGCTTTTATGTAGCTGTACTAAAAGTCTTCAGGTACTGAACTTGCCTTTTATTTTAAAATGGTTTCAATTGTTTTAGAGGATGGAGCTAGACTCTTCTTAGTGGTGGCAGATAACAGAACAAGGATCAATAGTCTCAAGTTCCACCAAGGAAAGTTTAGGGTAGATACTAGGAAAAACTTTTTCATGAGGAGGACAGTAAAACATGAGGAAAGGTTACCCAGAGAGATTGTAGAATCTCCATTCTTGGAAGTTTTTAAGACCCAGCTAAACAAAGCCTTGGCTGGGATGGTATAGCTGGTGCTAGTCCTGCTCTGAGCACGGGGTTGGGCTAGATGACCTCTTAAGGTTACTTCCAAACCTTATTTTCCATGATTGTATTTAGGGTAAACCAAACACAATTTATATTTAATATACACATCTATTTAATAACAGTAGGATGTGTAGACTACCTTGGATAATTAGACAGCATCCACCTATTCATTTTAAGAATAATTAATTATCTTCTGTTTTCACTTATTGGGGTACAAACTCAGCTATTTATTTTAAAGTATGTACTGAATCTATATGAATATACGGGTAGAGCAAAGCCTAAAGTCATCTTGAGCCTGATAGTCTGGCATGATTAAGACATTCTGGTTGTTGTAGTTGCAACTGAGTAGTGAAGTACGTGTTTGAATCACATCCAGGTAATTTTGGTAAGCCATGATAAATGACCACATAAGTTTTGCAGCTGGGCTGACTAGAGATAGTCTTTAACACAAGCCAAGAGTAGAATGTGAACTAAAAATCTTTACAGCTGTAACAAGACTCCTTAAATAATTTGCCACTAAATCCCAGATGTACACTACATTGCAGGTAGATAGAGGACTAAAAAGCCAATGAATAAAAGTAAACTTTAGAAATAGAGAATTTAATAATCAAAAAGGATGGACAAAAGGCTCTAAACTTTAAAATAAGGAAGAACATCCTACAGGTGTCATAGAATCTGTGAGATAAAACAGAACTTCTCAGGCTGTTTCTATTTCTACCTAGAGCTCTTTACTTCAGTGTGGGGTTGTTACTAACGCAATGAAAGGCGGGGTTAACAGAAGCCTTCATGACTTAGATCATGTATATATTGTGGGGATGTCTCAGTGGTGACATCAACTGCCACCTGCTATGTCTTGATATTAGAAGAAGATCTATATCAGGAAGGGCTTTTTTTAAACACCACTAGACACCAAGAGCTAGGGCTAGTTTCTAATGAGGGAGGCTACAACCTCCCATACAACCCAGTTTATTGCTTTGCAGGAATTCAGCTGGTTTCATTAACAGAAACTCACAATGATCACCATAGCACCCCAAGGGATGACAAGCTTGAACAGTCACAAACTCTTCCATGACCATTTCAGGGTGGACATAAAAAAGAACTTCTTTACTGTCCAAGCCTGCAAGGTTTGGAATAGACTGCCACCAGAGGTGGTTCAAGCATCTTCTTTGAATGCCTTCAAGAGACATTTGGATGTTTCTCTTGCTGGGATCCTATGACCCCTGCTGACTTCCTGCCCCTGGGGCAAGCGGCTGGACTTGGTGATCTTCTGACGTCCTTTCCAGCCCTAATGTCTATGGACTCTATGAAATCTTTCTTTTCAGTAATTTTCTTTTATTTATTAACTTTCTTTTCTCTGTTTTTCGGTTCTCCCATGTATCCTCAATGCAATGATGGACTTCAATACCCCAGACTGCCAGACTGATTCGTCTGGCTCAGGTAAATCAAAATTCCAGTCTTGCTAGGGTTAAACCCTTTTTTTCTTGAAATTAAAAACTAGACAAATTTACTTCAAACAAATGAAAAAGAGACCTTCTGGGCTGTGTGGTCAGGAAACATATGTCTAATAAGGGTGTCCTGTCTCTTTAAGCCAGCAAACTGTGTTGAGTATTCTACTATGTTATTAAACCACATAGATTCATAGATTCATAGATGTTAGGGTCAGAAGGGACCTCAATAGATCATCGAGTCCGACCCCCTGAATAGGCAGGAAAGAGTGCTGCATTCAGATGACCCCAGCTAGATGCTTATCTAACCTCCTCTTGAAGACCCCCCCAGGGTAGGGGAGAGCACCACCTCCCTTGGGAGCCCATTCCAGACTTTGGCCACTCTAACTGTGAAGAAGTTCTTCCTAATGTCTAGTCTAAATC
>JAGPOW010001296.1:111164647-111194086 GCA_030014935.1 Caiman crocodilus
TGGACTGTGTAGTCATCCAAGTCACAGCCTCTTAACTTGTTCACCAGTATGGGGTGGGATACCGTATCGAAGGCCTTCCTGAAGTCTAAGTATACAACACCAACCCCTACTCTTGCGTCCAGGTGTTTTGTAACCTGGTCATAAAAAGAGACTAGATTAGTCAGGCATGCTCTACCTGCTACGAACCTGTGCTGGTTTCCCCTTAGCATAATTTGTTCTGCCGGGCTCTCGCAAATGTGAGCCTTGATAATTTTTTCAAAGACTTTGCCTAGGATGGAGGTGAGATTGACTGGCCTATAGTTGCCCAGGTCCTCCTTCCTCCCCTTGTTGAAAATGGGGGCCACATTGGCCCTTTTCCAGTCCTCCGTGACCTGGCCCATGAGTCACGAGTGTTCAAATATTCCTGCCAGTGGTTGTACAATGACGTCAGCCAGTGCCTTCAGTACTCTTGGGTGGAGCTCATCTGGGCCTACTGACTTGAAGGCATCCAGTTCCTCCAAGTGACTCTGCACCATCTCAGGGTCTACACATGGCAGTCTGGTGCCTTGCTGCTACCTCTCTACAATCCCAGTGAAAGCCTTGTCCTGCCCCTCACTTAGGAACACTGAGGCAAAGAACTCATTGAGGAGTTCAGCCTTTCCTCCCCCCACCCCCCGTCCGTCACCAATTGCTTCTGCTCATTTAGTAGGGGTCCTATCCCAACCTGGACCTTCTTTTTACTCTGTATATATCTAAAAACACAATTTTTTGTTATCCTTTACTTGGGATGCCATCCTCAGCTCCAAGGTAGATTTGGCCTATCAACTGCCTCCCTACAACTGCCTCCCTATATGGATGCAGGCTCAGTGTATCACAAAACAACAGAAGGTAAAAATAAACATTTTACTTGTATCTGTAGGGGCTAAGCCACCTTCTTCCAGCTAGCCCTTTTTCACCAGCATTTTGTTTCATTGGTATCACTGCTCTCATGGCAGTGGTTATCCAGCCAGTCGCTTCTGGCTTAGTGTAGCTCTTTACAGCTCCTTAGCCAGCTGACTGCTGGTTCACTGCCACTGTGTCCATCTCGCCCCTCTTCCTGGTTTCTGAAATGCATGGCCTCCTTCTCCCTTTTCTATGGGTCTGTTTCTTTCTGTGTTTCCTTCTGGGGCTGCTCTAGTTTATGGAGCAGCTGCTCCAGAACTGCAGCTCCCAGGGAGCTTTCTGTTCCTTTGCCAGTTCCTGCTGACACTCGGTAAGTATCACCCTATTATTCTCCTCTTCTCTACATTCAGTATCTGTTTCAGTATCAGTTCACTTGATAACAAAATGCTTAAGCATTTATTGGGAAAAGTAATGAAACATAAATCTCCCCTTCCTCAAGGATTAGAGCAGGAGCAGGCAATTATTTCACTTGAAGGGCCACATATTGAATTTTGGCAAGCTGTTGAGGGCTGCAAGGTTAGCACTGCCCCTTGATAGGTGCCCCACCCCTCTGGTCACCATCTTGGAACCAGAAGTCCTGCCCTCTAATACTGGACTGTGACAGGGCACCAAGTTGGCCCCCTCACAGAAGTTTGGGGGAGTGAAGGGAAACAGAAAATCTACCTTAGCAATGAGTCTGAGGAAAAAGGGGCAGGAATACCTAGATGGATGAGAGAGGGACCTAGATGAAAACATAAACAAAGGCAGTATGTGCAGATGGAGAGAGGGGAGTGGTGCCTGCAAGAGTGGCAGGAGACAGACAAAAGGATTTGAAGGGGAATGGAGCCCAGAATTATCTCTTTAAAAGAGAAGAAAGAAACCAAAAAGAAATAGGGAGAGACTACAAGAGAGAGACAACAGAAAGGAATGGAAGAAGGGTCCTAGACAGAGACTTACCTGGGAAGCTGAAGTGAGGTAATGAGGGAGACCTTTGAGTTGGTGAGTCTGATACCTGATGATGTTGGGTAACATCGCAGAGACCTCACAAAGAGAAAGGAATGAGAGTGTATAATGATTAACAAAGAGAAGAGAACCCCACATTTTGATATCAGTAGAAAATAGACGGTGGCATAGAATTGCCATTTGCTTGGAACCTGTGGAGAGGAGAACGGGGAAAGCAACAAAAAAATTGAGAGCTCCCAAAGAGAGAGGGAACTAAGTATATCTAAAATGTTAGCTATCTAACAAAGACATAATAACTGTGCAGAAAAGTTATTTTTGCTGAAATGCAGACATGGAATCTTCATCTCTCAGGACTGTGTTTATTTCCTTACCTCATTCCATCAAAGTCATGGTGGGAAAGAAATAAATTAAATTAACCAGTCCATATTATTAAAACAAGAGATTGTGAGTTATTTTTGCAGGCATAGCTTAACACACACACTGACCTTTGCCACCAGAAGTCCCTCCCCCATCCCTGGAAGTACTCCTTTCAGTAAAGGGGATTTGCCATGTCAGAACCAGAAAAATACCAAATTAATAATCAAATTGCAACATTCATTAATTTGATTTAAAAAAAAAGTTCTGATTTACTTGTGTTTGCATAATGTACTTAGAGATGATTATGTACTAGCTTAAAATGAACTTTTACTCTTTTATATTGTGAGGGGGTGGGGTATGGGTAGGTGGGTATGGATTTGTGGGGAGCTGTGGGTGTGAGGGTATGTGGGGTGTTGGGGAGGGTGTTAGTCTGTAGGGGGAATTTGTGGGGGGTGGATAGGTGTGGGGGTATAGGTGTGTATGGGGTTGGGGGGTATGAGGGTGTGTATGTATGGTGTGTTGGCTCTGGATTTTGGACACAGATACCTTGGTTTTTTGGGTGGGGCTCACCCTCAGAAGGGGGATCCACCCTCAAACCAACCCTGACCTTTCCATTTGATAACAGACAAATGTATTGATACACAGTGATAAGAGAAAAGAAACAATACAAACAATTTGAGCAATTCCATAGCTACCAAATCCTGGGGCTGTCATCAGAGTCAAAGTACATCAGGCCAGGGTGCAGTCTTCACTTTGAGGCTCTCTCTTAGGTGTCAGATGTCAGCATAGCAGCATCCCTCCAGTACGGTGGATGAGACAGGTTGGTGGTATGCCCTCTGTCCATGGGGAACTGTAGCAGGGCACAGTTGGTGCCTGTTGGTACCTGCCACTTTAAGGGCTGAACCAAGCAACTATCAGGTGCTTGATTGCAGTGGCCATTTTAGATCTCTGGCCACCTATATAAACAGAGCATTTTGTTGCTGGCATGCCAGGCAGAAACATTACCTGGCTGCAAGGCTGCATACAACATCCGGTAGGTAAGGGCAGGAGCTTGAGGGTATGGTTTGGATGCTCCTGGTCCTGGGCATGACCTAAAACTGCACCCTGCTGGGAGTTGGTGGTCTGGTGGGGTTCTCAGTGGTGCGGGAGACCACAGGAAATTCCAGGCCAGTTACTATCCTGACGAAAAATGTGTCAGGGTACTTTAATAACCCCAGCTCCCACAACTGTGCAGGTTACCCCATAGAAGTGTCGAGAAGGTGGGCGCAGGTTAAAGAGTTGACTATAGACTCAGAAGTCTAACTTAGAATACCTTTGACTGGTAATTTCTGGGGCCAGAACCAGAACAGTCAAAAGGGCTAGGGGCCCACTGCAAGGGATGCCCAGAGCTGAGGGCCTGGGGTTTCTGACTGTCCTTGGAGGTGAGGCCAGGGCCTGTGTGGCCAAAGGTCCTGGGGGGACCACACCCAAGAGGGGGAAGAGTTCAGGGAGGTAGGCAGCCCTGAATGAAGATATAGTAGGCCGCCTGATTGGAGGGATCTGATTGGGGTCTAGATTGAAGGATTGTGGGGCCCAGTGTGGGGCTAGTGATGTTAAGAACAATGGATGTCATCTGTGAGACTTGGGCTGCATTGTAGGGGAGGAATGGAGCTGCAGATAGTGCCCCCTGGCAGCAGGGCAAGAAATGGGCAGCCTCCCACCTAATTAAGATCTTAATTATATATCTTCAAGGCATGGGAGGAGAGGAAATGGGCAGTTGGCCCAGGAACAGGTGGGCAGACCATTGGTAGACTGGCCCCAAGGAAGCTCCCCTGTTACAGGGACCCTTCCCAGGGGACAGGGATCAGGACCCCTCTCAGGGAGGAGGAGGAGGGAGGGACTCTTTGTTACTCTCAATCTCTACTTTTGTATTCTCTTTCCTTCCTGATGACTCTTTATCTGTGGCTATCACTGGTTGGTTGTCTCTCTGTGGTCATACATTCATGTAGCCTTTCAGGCCTTCTCCTAATTTGGTCTATTCCCCCAAAGCTGGGACCCAGACCCACTACTCTGGGCTCTTTTTAGCTGGTGCCATTTTTATCTTGTGTTATGGGCAGTATGGTACATACTTCCTCTGTTCCCAAACTATGTATCCTTGTTGTATCAGATAAGATCACAGCCTTCAAGGCAGACAGAGTGTGTTATGGAAGAGTGTGGTATATGCCCCCTCAGTTCTCAGGCTATGAGATATGCTGTGTATGTAAGACCCAGGCTTCTAAGAAATCAGTTA
Organism: Caiman crocodilus; assembly: GCA_030014935.1. NCBI lineage: Eukaryota > Metazoa > Chordata > Crocodylia > Alligatoridae > Caiman > Caiman crocodilus. The sequence goes on from JAGPOW010001296.1 coordinate 111,169,137, forward strand.
ACCCCTGCTGCCCATCCTGAACAATTCTAATGCATATATCTATATCTAGACAATTCCCAAAAAGCAAACCTTTAAATACCATTCCTAAGCCAACAGGGCGGGGGAGCATGTGGGTATGTGTGTGGCTATATGGGGTGTTGGTGGATATAGGGGTTGTGGGGGAAGTCAGTGTGTAGGAGAAGGGTGACTGGGGAAGGTTGTGATGTTTAGAAGGAGAAGGTGGCTGGGGTGCGTGAGGGGCTGTGGGGTGTTTGTGTGCATGGTAGTCTCTCTCTCTCCTGCTGCTCCTGAGCCCAGGGCATTGGTGTGGGCCCTGTGCTCCTGCTCACCACCACTTCCCCCTTCCATCTGCCACTGCTGCCACTTCCACATCTCCCTCTTCCACTTGCCGCTCCAGCAGCACATCACAGCTGCATGGCCAAGACCTTAGGACACAGCAGGAGCTGACCTGGCCTGGCTGGCACTGCACAAAGCCAGCTGAGAATCGTAAGGACTCTTGCTGAGCCCTGCAATCTGGTGATGCAGTTAGGAGCCAAAGGGTGCCAGAGTGGCTGGTGGGCAAGTGGTGGCAAGAAGGAAAGAAGGGAAATAACAGCAGCAGATGGCAGGTAGGGGTGGGGGAGGGTGAGTGGCAGCAAGTGAGTGAGCAGGAGTGCAACAACATCTGGGTGGGAATGCAGGTCCCACACTGGTGTGCTGGGGCCATGGCCAGTGCCAGCGGGGGCCCAGGGCATGGCATCAGGAGCACGGGGCCCAGGCTGGCAGGGGCTCTATGGAGCTAGTTTGGGCTGCACCATCAGGGAGAGCAGGGAACTGGCCTGGCTCCATGGAGCCCCTGTCAGCCTGGGCCCCATGCTCCTTCCACTCCAGTCTGGACCCCCACCAGCCCTGGCCTCAGGGCACCAGCGTGGGCTCCATGGTCTTGCACATTTGCCACTGAACCCTGTGCACCTGCCCACCTGCTGCCACTTGTAGCTAGCCTGTATTGTCATGTCCCTGCTTTCCTGCCTGCTGCCTCCATGCTCCAACATCGTATGGTTTCCAGCTGCATGGCCAAGATCACAGGACTCAGCAAGAGCTGACCAGGCCTGGCTCCAAGGACTGGGATGATTGCCCACAGTCCTCCCCTGCCTCTCTCCACATTCTTATCTGAATTTCCCTCTCTGGTACAGGGAGGTGGGGAATAGCCCCAGGGTCCCAGGCCAGGGAGGGAGTTGAGGGTGGGGCTGGGCTGGGCTGGGCTGGCCTTTCTGCTGAGGCTGCTGGGTCCTGCTACCAGGCCCCTCTGTGACCTACTGCTGCTGGCTCCTGTCATCTTTGACGGGCATCCAGAAGCAGATAAATATTATTTTTTTAGGGGTCCTTCAGGCTGTATAGAATGGCCTGGTGGGCCAGATCTGGCCCACGGGCCATATGTTACTCACCCCTGGATTAAAGGGTGTCCTAACCACAAAGTAAAGACATTACACTCATGCTAGAGACTCTCTCTGTAAAGATCAAAGAACTTCAAGAGGAGGAATTGGGATAGAAAGGCAGAAGAATATCTAGCTTGTGAATCCTCATGCTGCTTAGGCTAGAGTTAATCTTCACAATGCTGTATAGTTCAGAACTTAAGACACTTTAGGGGAGAATGTCCAGAGGCAGTCATTTAGGCATCTTGGTACTTTTAATGGCAGAAATTTAGGTTTCTTTGGACCTTAGACATTTCCAGACTTATACAAATATGAATTTTAGGCATCTAAAATTGCTGTTAGGTACTTGGGTCCTTTTGTGGAACTGTGTCAATTCTGGAACATCCTACTGACATAAAACTGGTTTGATATTCAGTGTTGTTATGTAATTAAAGAACTGTAGTAATGAAAATGAGAGTTCAGCATGAGAATATTGTAATCACATTGCTCTCCTGTCCTGTTGTCATTTGGTATATACTCAGATTATCCTTTAGAAATGCAGGCAGTAACTACAGCTGTTCAAAATATGAAGTTACCAATGAAATGTTACTCAATATTTAGCTGAAGATCACTTTTGCCTAGCAACCAGTTGTTCCCTTGGATAGCTACTAAAGAAAGGGCCAGGCAGGCCCTAGAACCTATCCTAGGTCCAGAATCTTTGCCTGAAAGGGAAAAGTTGAAAGATGAGGAATGAGCACAGATTGCGAATGAAGTTGAGTGAAGAGCTAGTAATGATATTGATGACATTGCTAATTACTTAGCAGACAGAATTCAAAATGAGCATTCATTTGTCATCATGACATCACCAATCAGCTTTCAATTGCCTTGAGCAATGACTTGTTCTAGCTCATTGTAGTGTAAGGTTTAGTGTTTTTCTCATTTATTTTGTTTTACATACTTGGGATTTCTTTTTTTTTAAGTTTTACACTTTGGAGGCCTGATATTATGTTTCTGTACAAGTCTTATTTTGACCATATGTACACATTTAACAACAGGGGTTTAAGACATTCTTGCCTCCCTACAGAAATAACTCTAACAAGCACACGTAGAACAGAAGTTATTAAATAGATCAAAGGCTAATGTCAGATTGTTTACTATAAATGGCCCCATTAACTGCAAAAAAGTTTTACAATATATGTCATTGCTGACTTTATTGCTCAACAAATATAAAAAGGCCTTTAGAAAATTGCTTTTTAAAAATAAGTTTCATTTAAGATCTCAAAAACCTCTCTAGTTCTGGTTGGGTCACCAAAGTTCCTCAGTCTTTGTCTAATATCACACGCCTATGGCAACATAAAAAAATCATTTTCACAGGCAATACACCTAAATAACTAAGGGTGCCTATACATGATCAGAGAGGCTTCTCTGATGCACTGAAATTCCAGAACTTCAGAACATGGCAATTACTAAAACCAGCCGCCTTCTGCATATTGTATATCAGCATCCCTGCACTTCAGAATGGCAGCTGGGACACTTTGAAGCTCATTTAATGAGATTTAAATAATGCTCCCTCACCACCATTTTGAAGTGCAGAAATGCTGATACAGAAGATGCTTTGGGTGCTTTAGAGTGGCTCCCAGAGCTGCTCTAGTTAAAGTGTCCAACCCAAAGCATGTGTATAAATGCCAACACTACAGTCCCTTGAGAGTTGACTCTCTGCTCTTTGTGGATGTCTACATGTACATTAATGTGCTATAATTATGGCTCATTAAGGTTAGTGCCTGTACTAACCTTAATGTGCTGTAATCAGAGCTACTTCACAGTAGCACCAGTGCATGTCTTTTATGTGATGCTAATGTCCAGTAGACTAATTCTACTGCACATTAACACATTATCATTCACTGCGACACACTAATGCACAGTAGAATAAGTCTGTGCTCTCAGTGACCCTCTGTTCCACAGAGCTGCTAAACTAGTTGATACAGGATCTAGGTAGGCTCCATTTTCTGTACACTCCAAGTTGTTCATGCTTCTTGTACAGTTTACTTTTCTTTATCTTTTTTCATCTTGTACATCTTCAATTGTAGCTATTCTTTTTGCATGACCATGCCCCAGACTTGGGAGGATACATGGCGATTATACACGCTTTGCTCTGAAACAGGGAAGAGAAACTAACTCTGTTATGGATAGATAATTCTCTTTGCTAACTTCTAGACCCACTTGTGGGCTCACCCCAACCACATGGTTTAAAGCTTGGTGACTAAGCTATGAGAGCTGTTCAGGTTTTTGGAAAGGACCATTAGTAATTCGAGAGTAGTCCAATAGCTAAATAAGTTTAAATTAATTGCTGAGTTATCATATTTAGAGATGTAGGAATCTTCACAGAACAATAATTTTTATTTATAGCCTGCAAATACCTTAGATTTCCTCAAATAACTTTAATGAGTTATCTGTAAGTTGTAAAGGTTTTCTACAGGGGTGAAAATTAAGGTAAATTTGTTAGTTTTGGCATATATTTTTATGCCCCCCCCAAATTTCTTTTCAGTCTGACTTTTTTGTCAGTTTGACTAATGTCCAGATTGAAACTAGCACATAGATGGGGTTACTGATAATATTCAAGGAACTAAAACTTAAATTCCTCTGACAGCAGTTTAGGATTCTTATGCTGCATTTGGATAAAGGAATAAAGTAAATGGAAGAGTATCAATACTGTTTGTTCAGTTTACCCTAAATGTATTTAAATTAATTGTTGGGCCATCCACCTAAGCAATCTTTTTTTTTTCTTAGCAAGCAGAAAATAAAATGGATTCTTTATATTCAAATAACATTTTCTGCTGACAACAACATACAATTAATAGTCCTTCTTAGTGAAAATGCTGAAAAGCTTTAAAAATGATTGCAGCATATAAAAATATTCTGTTAAATTGCGTAAAGAGAATTCAGGTGTTCCACTACAATGGGCTTCCAATTGTGTTGAATTACTTGAAGGTCATTAATTTCACCAGAAGGCTTTGAAGAATGTATGTAACTTGTCAGAAGTTCTCCACGGAACTTTCTCTTGCTTTGGCTGAATTGCTTCACACAAGTGACATCTGACAGTAACTGTTTGATACCTTTTTGGTTAACTCTGTTTATAAATTACAGGCAAATCAAAAGTGAATGTTTAAATCATTACCTAACCTCTTCCCTCTTCCCCAACCCCATGAAATACACAATTGCTAAAGGAGCAAGCCCCAGGATGCTGCTACTTGACTTGTCTGTATTAGGGAGTAAAATATTTAAAGCTCACCTGGCTTGCAAGAGCCATACTTTTTACAAGACTCAAGAGATTTCTTGTTTGTTTGATTATTTCCCCCCCTTCATGAATTATATTTATATTTAAAATAATTCTATAGTGTAAGGTAGATAGCAGAGCGTAATATTGGATCACATCTGGAATATTATATCCTAATACATCTTACTAATGGTCACAAGTAGGAAAGAATTTCATAGTCTAACATTTTAAGAGATACCTGTGAAAGTCTCTCTGGACATGTCTGCACAAGGCGCTTCAAGCATATTAAATTAAATTTGCACATTAGCACGTAAAGCCAGATGGGTGAAATATGTTTGGTGGTCAAAGGAGGCCAAGCTTGTCTGGACTAGAAGACAGGAGATGGCAGGAGAAGAACAGGCCTCCAGACCCCTAGCTGCCTATGTAGCAGATTACAGGTGCTAGAACCTGATGTCATGGGGAATGACTGGAGCTAAGCCAGGAGCTTGCAGCCCTGAAAAGTGAGCCCCAAACTAGAGGGTTCAGTCAGAGTAAAATTTAAGATAAGGTCAAGGGGGAGCCTTGGATGAAATAGGGCCCACTTCTTCAAAAGCATCTCTTGCCCTCTGTGCATCCTTCACTATTAATATTAACATCAAAGATGTGGCAGGAAAGACTACTGAATAGGTGAGAGATTGGAGAGTATAGGAGCTAGTAGGCCAGTAGAGATGGGTACCCTATAGTGGCACTTGTAAGTGGTTTACACCCCTTTTGAATCATTCCCTCAAAAGCGCTAAATGAGATATTCCTAGTTCAAGAGAAGAACTAAAACAAGATTTCATCCAGTGCTGCTAAAATGTCCAGACTTTCTTAGACTACAGTATGGATGGAAATCTACTGGATGGCTGAACTTCATAGGAAAGAGATAATTGTATAAACCCTTTTCAGTACACTATATGTCTCATACATGTTTACACTGAGGTTTGGAGTTGAGTTTTGGATAGCTTATTGTTTCTAAATTTCCTCATAGGCTTTAAATATTAGAGACAAACAATCTTTCAAAACATGTTTATTTTTTAAAATTCTGCATTTCCTATACTGAATCATAAAATCCTTTTTGGTGAATAAATGTTGTTAGTGCTCTTAAATATTGTTGATAAACCTAATGACATTTAATGAGATAAATAGGAGGCAGAGTAGGAAGCCGACAATGGCCTTTAGCCTTATTAAGTTATTATCCCAAAAGATAGTGGAATGTGCAGCCTGGATACATGTAGGAAGTTTGCTGTGGCCTCTGAGGTCTGTAATATTGTCAGTTACTCAAAGATAGGTTCCAGAGCTTTTAACCTCAACTTAATTAAAATATAGCATTATATCAATTGACTCCTATTATTTCAGCAGCAGAGAGCAATACCATACTCTAATTAGCTTAGGTAAATTGGGTTTCATTACATAATGTGCAGTAGTTATTGCAGTGCCCATTAAAATATATATTTCTTAGAATGTTTTTAGCCATAGGTTTAAACAAAGAGATTTTTTTTTTAATTTTAATCTTGGTCATCCTTCGTAGAACTGAAGACATTTCAAATCATATGAGTTGGAAAGCTTATTCTGTAACAAGAAGCCTCCTTTTTGCCTGCCCCAATACAATAAAGCCTCCTGCCCTACCCCTTAGCAAAGGCTTCTTGCCTGCACTACCAGGCCATTCTGGGGGTATTTCTCTTTCTTCTCCTTTTCTTCCTTCCTCCCTTCTTTTCTTTCTTTTCACTATAAGAATAAGGATATGGAATTATTTAGGTATTTTATAAAATTGATGCTTTATGAAATCACATTTGATGAAGTCTTATATAGATATAGTGTGGTATTTTGAATTTTTATTTTTCCCCTCGTTGTTTTTGGCATTCTATCTCTTGTATGTGCCATGGCATCTCACCCTTTATATTTTATGCTTTCAACTTTGTAACAAATATATTTTACTTAGAAGTAAGTTGAACCCTGTAACAATAGCAGAAAGGGTGGGAATTGAACTAGGGTCTCTCTATATCAGGTTGATCTCTGTATGAATGGGAACGAGTGAGTGATTGTGTACGAACAGCAAAGCTACAATAACAAGTTAACAAGCAAGGATTCACACCTATGAAACCACAGACTAACAAGAGGAAAGGATCAATACAGAGCTGGGAACTCCCTAAAACTTCGTTGTTAAAGGAACAGAAGGCCCGGTTTGAGTTAATCAATGCTGGAAACCGGCTATTGGGACTGAATACCTTCCAATCAGCCATTTTTAGAGCTCAGACAATGCTAAAAAGTAAATTAATCAAAATCACCAATGGACACTCGAAACTGCATGTACCAAAGGATGTGAGCCTGGAGGCTGACAGCTGTCCCCTGGCAGCTGCCCAGGGGATGTCCCACAAGGGTAAGAGACCCCTGGATTTGGGAAGACTCGGGGGAGCACAGAAGTCTGCCAGAAGAAGATAAGAAGCAATATAGAGTGACCCCTTGGTGGCACCCTCTTGACCTGACCAGCTCTCTACCTGTCCAGCGAGAAGGACCAGCCAGCGGCCCCCTTCTGGAAACAACACCTCTTTTAGGAAACCTTGACTGGCCATCAATGGCAAACTCCAATGCATAGGATAGGTATACCTGACATTGGTGCTCTCTTACAGCTGCTACGTGTGGGGAACGGGGCAGGCAGGGGGGTATTTAAGAGACAGTACTCCTCATAATTTGAAGGTTTGCATTTATGGTTTTCTACTTAATTAATTTTCCATATTCCACCTAATAAGGGAATTTTAAGGATCTGGGGAGTTGCTCATTTGTAGCCAACAATTCAATTTGCGTTAAAGAAAGCATGATGACAGTGTGGCATTCTGACTAAGAATAGAAGACTGACATTTGTTCCAACACTCTCTCTTTCTTGAAAGTTGGGACATTTTAAATAGAAGTGAGTACCAATGATCTTTCATTAAAAAAATGTAGCATTAAAAACCTGATGGACTCATGGTGGCTGTCGCCCAGCCTGCCCTCAATGTTCAAGCCACATGAGCGATGACACCATCACTATAGCCCAGCTGACTTCAAAATGCTGGAAGGTGGTAGACTACTTCCACTCCAGCATCAAGTGGGGAAAGGTACTGTGGGAAAAACAGGTAGAGCTGAACTTCTTGCAGCACAAAATCATGCAGGATATGAAATTGAATGAAATTCCACATACCTGATGATGGAAAGGCTGGTGTAGCAACACCAAGGCCACCTCATGGGTGGCTTTCTATTACAAACCAATTTTCACAAATGGGCCTATGAACTTCACTTCATCAACCTCCTAGATACAGAAACTCATGGACTGAATATAAACATTGGATTTATGACACACTACAAATGGCTTAACATCTGACTCCCCCAGTAGCAGTAGGTACCACACTACTTCTGCCTACTACATCCCCCCTTCCCCACTACCCCAACCTGTCTCTCTCAACCCCTGACTCTTCCATTTCCATTTTCACTGACTGGCTTTCTTGCCTGCATTGCATGCCAGCCTCTGGCTTCTTTACTATTCTTTCCATCGAAGAAGAGCACACACACACGACAACTAGATGCTTCCTCAGCCTGATCAAGGGTTTTAAACCCAAAAACTTGCAAAGAAAATATTCTCCAACTATTCCATTGGTTTAATAAAAGATGTCAAATTGACCCTAAGAACCTTGTCTGGGCTATGTCCATGGACCAACATGGGTACAACCTACACCATTTAACACACACAAATGACACAAGTTTTGTTTTCAGCAGTTTGAGGTGCATTGTCATAGAATCCCCTGCACCACTCTGCCTGAAACCTGGCAGGCCTCCATCATGCCTTCACAAGGGGCAATGCATGTGGCAGGACAGGGTGGCGATTTAATGACCCACTCTCAGAGCCGGAGGTGGCAGTTTAGTTCTCATCACCCGGCAGGGGAAGAAAATCTTCCTGCTGAGCTCCTGTGCCAGGAAGAACTTGCAGGTATAAGGCTGGGGCTATATGGGAAGGAAGAGGCCCCACATCATCCTGGACATGACCTAAAACTGCACCCTGACAGGGTAGGAAAGCCTGGGTGGGACTGCCAGTGGTACAGCAGCCCCAGGAAATGCCAGGACCACAAACCTCCCTGGTAAAAGACAGGTAGGAACAGGAGGCACCTGATAACCTCTAGCCACTATACAGTCCCAGCTGGGGAAAGCCCAGGCCTGTAAGATCTTTAAGAGGCCTGAGAATTACTGATTGCAGTGAAGTTGTGAGCATGAGAACATGGGCTACCATCCCAGCAGGTTTCATCCCACTGTGTCTTAGCACACTCACAAAGTCACACATCATGAGTTTTGCTTGTCAGCAGTCTGAGGTGCAGTTTCCCAGAAACCCTTGCACCTATCTCTTTGATGCTTGGCAGGCCTCGTGCCCTCACAAGGGGCTACCATCCTTGCTGTTTTCATCTAAACCTGCCTTAACACACACACAACACGAGTTTTGCTTTCAGTAGTTTGAGGGGCAGTTTCCCAGAAACATATGTATTTATCCAGTTGAAACTTGGCAGATTTCATGCCCTCAGAAGAGGCTACCATTCCTGTTGTTTTCATCCAAATCTGCCAAAAACTGACAAATGTATATGTATTTTAATGATTCCCATTATAGTCTATGGCCGAATCTCTCTGAATCAGCCCTGAATCTCCTGAAGCCGATTTGGCTGATTCGATTTGGGACAGTGATCTGAATCTCTGAATCAAATCACTGTCCTCTGAATCCGCTGAATCCAAATCCAAACTGAATATTTCCCTATTCGCACAGGCCTAGTAATGACAAAGATACATACCTTCTCCCTGTCCTAATTAATATTAATGGAACCATATCTCAAGTCCCTGCTTTGAATATGGATGAAACATGCTTCAGTTGAGTTATGTCACCACTGGATTCTAGAGATATCATCACTACTATACATCTATTGTTGTGACTAGTGCCAAAGTTTCATGTATATATAGTTTGAGAAATTGAAATACTTTAGTTCAATATTCCTCTAATTTCTAATTTTATTTGGCAAAAACTATATTGAATATCACCTCTATTTTTTTAAACAGTTTGGGTCATTTGAAACTACATTTTTCAGTGAATGAATTATTCCCCAATTTGTTCATTCGTACTTCTCACCTCCAACATAAATTTAGGTAACTCTGATTCTCTCTGAATGATGTTGCTAGGACATGGGCTTTCATATCCATCTGCACAACTGAAGCTTTCATCATCTTGTAGTTAGTTCTGTTACTGCAGCATCCCTTTCTCTGCCTTTGACAAACACTGATCTTTTCCCAGTTATATCTACTTACAATGCTACTGAAAAATCACTCCCTTAGCCTATTGCTTTAAACACGCCTTCCATCTCTTTGCAAAATACTATTTGCTTCAAGTTTCTTATTATATCAAACAATGTAGTTCACTTTTACTCTGCAGCTTCTACTTCACTTCCAAAATGACAACTCACACCTTGGATCAGCTCAGGATGCCAGCATCCATCATCTACTTGTTACATTTTCCAACAAGGATCTAATACTGCCTTCATGCTTGGGAAGAACACTATAAATATTTGTAAAACTATTTCATTATGCTTATTCACCTCTTCTTAAACCTTTTTCATGACACTTACAGAAAAGGTGATACTACTTCAACTGGAACCATTGCTTATCATGCTGACAAATACTTCCTCATTTTTTTCTTTGTACTCTTCTATATATCTTTCTCTAGCCTGTTGTCTGTTCTTTTATATTTAAATTGTAAGGTTTTTTAACCCCTATCTGCTGGAGCGTGTCCTCTGGAAAAGATCTGGTAGTCTGCTACTATCACTGATGTTTTCAAGGTCTAGCTTAGGCAGTTGTCATAAAACAGCTTACTATCAGTGTCAGGAGCCTGCTATAGGAAGCTTCACTTGAGGGTCCAACAAGTATTATCCAATATTTAGGTTTTTTTCTCCATGCTTGGAATAAGGAACACACCCAATCTCAGGTAGTCATTTGAACTATATATTAACTATTTAAATGTTGTCAAATTGTACTGGCCAAATGCATGTTTGTTTGATAGTATTTATATTTTTTTAAACCATAAAGTGTACTACTTACATTTCTTCCATTAATGTTAGAGAAAAAAATATCTGGCTAAATCCCCTGCCTTTCTTTGCTACTGCTGTTGTTCTTTTCGTTGTCATCAGTGATGATCCCTCGTGATCAAGGATGATCACTCCCACAGATCAAGTAAAGGGTTATTGATGAATTTGTTGATGGCTATGAAGGTCAATCCTAGAGCCTCAACCTCTCCGGAGGTTACCACAGGTGGTGGTTAAAAGCCAGGGGGGTGTCAAACTATGGATTTCTTGGTCTTGTTTCCTTTCCTTCCATTTCTGTTATTTTTGTGCCTCCAGGGGAGACAGTTTTCCTCAAAGTAAGGTGTACATTCTCTCACAAAGTGTCACATGTAACCCAGTCCCAGGCTAGTTTTTTCCCAATCTGTGATGGTCAATTTGACATCATAAATTGTTGTTATTGTATCAATATAGTTATACTTCACTGTGCTTTCACCTGGAATATAATATGCCCAAGATGGGAGGTATCTGAAGTCCTCCTAGGGTTTGTCTATGAGAGTAATTCACTTCACATTGATCCTCACTATATGTACTACACATTATACATAGTAGTCCCATGCTATTTTATCCCTTTCATTTTCATTCTTTCCTGTCTCTAGGCATTAAAGTCCTTCCAGCTTGCAAAGATTCCTGACAGAGCCCTTGTGGCTTTTTACCAGTCTCACCTATGACAAGTATGTGATCCTGTGGTGAAATATCTTCTTTGATACGTGTGTTGGGGCAGGGAGGGCAATAAAGACTGTGAAGTGGTAGTTTTTCTTGTCTTTCCTGTAGCTCTTATTTCAAAGGGAATACAAATTACTCTCATACAGAGATCAGAAGAAACATTGATCATTTCAGTAGATTCAGTCTGTGATCAAGAAGATATAGATAGAATGCCTCTGTAATGCACAACAGTATAAGAAGAGGTTCACCTATTCTCCAATTAAATTAAAGAAAATTAGAGATGTTTCTGGTAGATTTTTGGAGAATATTATATTTCAATTACTACTGGTGAGGTTGTTAAGCAGGTCATCAAAGGAAAATCCTTGAAGCTATCCAAGTGTTTCTAATACACTTAATTTTATCCAGGACACAGTTCTGCTAGAATTAGCTATAGTTCTAGGCTATGAAGAATTATAAACAATGCAAGCAAATCTATAAGCAAGGCTCACAATTCACAAATTATTCCATTCTATACTTAGGGAATAGAAATGAAATATTGCAACTTTGCCTGCAAGTTAAAGTGAAATATGCTGTGAGACATCAGCACTATTTTGAAAATTGCCTTAAACCTCTGCCTTGTTGCTCTGCGTTTGGATACATTTGAGAAATTTTCTTAGTTGATTTTCTGTTGATTTGTGTTACCTTGATTTTTTTCCCTTTCATTTGTACTCAAGAAAGTGAATTCAGACTTGAATGAATAATCAGATTTACAATTACCAGAGCATAGTCTCAGTCCATGAGATTTCTCATGAGTATGAATAAAAATAAGTTTATCTTGGATGTATAAATTGGTAACTTAAAGTGTTTAGTAATGATTCATCTTAAGAAAGCGTTGGTAGCATACATCCATCTTATTATAGTTTATTAACATTTCAAAAACACTTTATAAAAATCTAGATTAATTTTCTCCAGATTATCAGAAAAGGAAACTGTCTCTTGATGTACTGTAAACATTTAAAAGGAAGTCTTAAAATTTATTGTTTTCATAGAAATGGATATTTCTGAGCATTATTCTGAAATACTTGATACACCTGTGACAAATCAGACAAATGCAGTGTCAAACAATGTCAATCTATTTACACTCCACCAAGGCCAGTCGCTTAGGCATTGGGAAATATAGTTATTTTTGCTTAGTATAAATGTCTAAAATAATAAGTTGGCAAAAGCATTATTTAAATAAAATGGATATTAATATATTATTTGTATGTAATAATGCTAAAAGTTCATCCTTTCTATGTCCTATTAGGATTCGTTCTTTTTTTTTTTAAGTTTATGGAGCAGACTCTGGCTGAATTTGCACCCTCCATCAAGCCCATTAAAATTTGACTAGTTTAAGAGAAAAGTGGTGAGCACTTAAATTCATATAATTTATACATTCTTTCTACTCACAAAGACTGGAATTCTATTTCGTTTTACATATTTTAATTGTGGTTTTCTAGACATCTACCTGGGCATTCTGGTCCCCATATTACACTTTGGATATATACATCTGTGCAAGTAGATCACATGGTGGCTAGTAATGTACATGCACACCTGAATGGAAGTACCAGAAAAAGTGACAGAGAAAAGCCATCTCTTGTTTTACCTCTAGTATCTGAGGGTCTAAGGACATTTACAAACAACAAACTAGAGAGCTCAGTTGTAGTTCTCTCTTTCCCAACCAGGGTTTAAAGTAGAATTTTTACCACTTCCCAACAGTGTTCTAATTACCACAGAAAAGGTTAGCAATTACCCAGACCTTTCTACAGAACTCCTTTTGAAGTTAAGCCATTGTCCCTTACATTTTCATTAGATAAAATGGGCAAGTAGCAATGCAGGGGGAACTTTCTATATCATGGGAATAATGGTTTGAACTGGAACTTAGCCCCAACTCCTTCCCATGATGTCAGTCATCCCATAGAACCACATATGCCCTAGCTCAGTGGTTATCGACCCACTGTCCCCCACCCTGAGGTCCCAGCCCTCCAGTGTGTGGGGCTTGGGTGGCCCCAAGCAGCCTCTCACAGGCTGGACTTCTGCCAGCCTGCAAGGGAAGAGCCATGGCTTCCCATATTTTTCTTCTTTAAAGGAGAATCCATTTTTAAAGTTCATTGGTCCATTTTTAAAGTTTGTTTGTGACCCTTTTATATATTTTCTCAATCCCCTTTTGGATCAGGGCCCATGGTTTGAGAAACACTGCTCTAGCTCATTCAGCTTATTCAGGCCTCACATATCTTTCTCTCTTGGCTTCCCGGGAAGCTGGTTCAAAATGAGATTCAGAGAGTTGACTGGATAGTGCCTGACCTGTAGTGTGCTAGTTAGCAAACCTGTGTGGAGAAATCTGAGGGTTTTAGGTCCAGATCCGATCTGGTTTCAGTCAGAGACATCTATGTCCCTGGATGACTGCTCAGTGCTGAGTCTGGCTGCTCAGCAATAGAATTAAACAAGTCTACTTAGTTTACCAGCTACTGATCATTGATTTCTGGCTCCCTGGTTTGAAACTTAGGCCTACATTGAAAATGAGCACGGATATGTAGTTATGTATATGCATGACTACTATAGCATGCTACACCCAATCATTCTATATATCCACATGCTGCACAGAAAATAAAATTATTACTTGCATATATATGTCAATTTTGGCCCTTACATGGCTGGAAATGCACACAGGGAAAGTAGGAATCCCACCTTAGGTATATTGTCAGCAATTCTGACTCTCACCCATTTGCAACAACATGGCATATATCCCTTTAAATAGCAACCTTATATTTGAATCTAACTGAGCTTAAATGAGTGTAAATGTGTGCAATGTGCATACTGATCTGCAAAAGATAAAAGTGTAACATGGAAACCAATTCACACTAGGATGGAAAGGAAAATACGCCACATTTTCATGAGGAAAGTCCCTCTCTCTAACTGTTGGTTGTACAAATGACAATTGCATTGTTAGATTCATTAGGCATGATTCTTACTTATTTATATGCATTCTACATGAGTAAAATAACTTTTAATATCCACAGAGTAACTCCATATTTACAGAACTGGAAGCGAGAGGAGGATTCCCTCTGCACTTCCTATCACTCCACATGGCAGTAGGGTTGATTAAGATTGTTTCCATGGCTTTTTTTTTAAGAACAAATATCAATTGGTTAAAAAGAAAAAATTTCATAAGAATGTTGATAAACTTTTTTTCATTAATACAGGTTTCTGAATTCCAGGATGGAATTTATGGCAAAAAATTGTTCCCAATAGCTCAACCATGCTTCTGCTACATTTATAGATCAAACCTTAACTTCTGTGTCCTATATCTTGGTTGCACTTCTAAGCCATTAAGCTATTAGGTAGTCTAGCATGTTGTTCCCTCAGTTTGTTTGGGGCTTGTAAGTCCTTCCCTTACCTAAGGGTTTGGGTAGCATTGGGTTGAGGGTCCATTAAGGCTATTAGCCTGCCCAGTCTTGTTCTACCCACCTCCACTTCCTAAAATAAGGTTGCTAGCCTGGCTCTGACTCCAAAGTTAGGATGTTGTTCTTTGAAGCTCTAGGGAAGACTGGCAGCAACAAGTGCAAGAGCAGTGTTAAGAAAGCTGAGGGACTGTGGACTGGAATAGAGTAAGCCAAGAAACTGGACTGCATGCTAAGGAACTGGAATGGAGAGTGGCTGATTATCTCTGGTGGAGGAGATACCAAACTACAAAGATGTTTAATTTGAAATGATGAAAATGTTTCTTAAAGACTCGAAATTTGGTCTCCTAAATCTTTGGCAAGAGCCAGCCTCTCTTACTGTGGTGCAATGGATACTTATTTATACAAAGTGGAATAGCTGAAACAGGAGAGAAAGATGTCAGATCACACTGGAATTAGCAAGTCACCTTGTGAGTAAACCCTCACTTTAAATGGGGGAGAATAATATTCAGTATTCTGATCTGAAAAAGCAAGGCCCTAAATTGGGAAACTGTCTCTTATCTAAGATGAGTCCCCTCAGCAGAAGTCTGTTGTTTATTTGTCTCTTTGAAAGACTTTGTTTTGTTTTTTTTTATGAGAAGTATGGGGGGGAGAGGAGAAATGAATCTTGAAAAGTTGCATAGAGTGGGGAAAATAACTAGTTCTTACAAACCCACTGAATCTCATTCTTTGAGTTTTAGTGTGACTGTCAAAGCAAAGGAAAAGGAGAAAGAAAAAAAAAACATAGTGGAAATAAGTAACAATGTATTTCATTGTTAATCATTATGAGAACTAGGTGTTTCAATATAAGATTCCTACACTGTAACTTCTACATGCACAAATTAAGGGCCTGGAATATTTTTTTCCATCAAACCATGCACAATGAGAGAGTATTATAACAATTCCACTACAGGCTTGAGAAAAAGGATGTTGGGGAGCTGCGGGGGGGACAGGACCCAAAACCTTCTGTTTATTTAAATACTTACATTCAGGCAACAATACAATCTCAAGCAGAGTCAGATAGTTTCTTACTGATGATATCTGTAAAATAGCTGTTTGAGCCACTCTCCTTATTTGTGGCCTATTATCTGTAAGGCTTTCTGGTCTGTTCAGCAATTCTTTCCTATGCTCCCTCTAAAAATAATTAAGGTACACTGTCTACTCTCTGTGCTATATTGGAGTTTCTACCCAATAGCAGAATAAAGGACCCATGTGTATGCTCACCAAAACTGAGTTAATCATTGTGGACCAGTTTTACCTAGCTACTTCTACAAAGAGGAAAGGGAGAAAGCGGAAGGTGTTTTCCACATCTTAAACAATTTTGTAAAAAGCAGTCAAGGTTTTGTTGGCAAATAGGGTCTTATGAGCTTTGCAGAAAGTGGTAGCTTTTAAAATGGAGCCAGAGGATGTGAATTTGGGAGGGTCGTAATGCATCCCTGTTTCCTTTGCAGCCTGAAGCAACAGAGCTTGCAGAGAACAAAATGAGATGCATGTTGATGCAGTTACCACTCTGGGATATACACTCACTCTTCAAGCTCCAGGAGATTTTCCAGCAAATTTGGCCCTGGGGCTTTAGCCACAAAGGCAGCCTTTCTTCATTTGTATCAGCACAAAAGACAGAATTTTGTCCTGTGATGCAAGTACTGTGCTCTCCTTTCCTTTCCCACACTTCAATTTCAGGCTGAAGGCAGGGCAGAGTAGCACTGAAACAGCGCACAGGGTAGCACTGAAACAGTGATGTTGAAGCAGAAGGAAAGACTGGCAGCAACAGATACCCTGGTTCCCAGTAGCTACCAAGTTCACCCTACATAGAATCTGGAGAGGATTCAGATCATATTGATTGTGTGATCAACTGTTAATAGTTGTTTGAGGTGAACTACTTACTGTTAACTCTTATTGTTGTCTACTATTTCTTGGTGAGCATGGAAGTTTGGGTAGGGGCTCCAGTCAAGGTAGAAAACTTGTCTAGAATCCCTAAAATATATAGCTTTTATTACTACTGTCCAGTGTCTGGCAGAAAAGTTAAATACCTACCTCTCTGCATTTTTAATTGAAAAACTAAACCAAAACCATAATTAACTATGGCACTATTTTCAGTCACCCTATATGTGCATAAAGTCAGTTGGACCACACCCTGATTTTTTTTTTAAATGCAAAGGTGAGGTAGGTTAGAGAAAGTAAACAGGGCACAAGACCTTTGAGTGACTATTAGAATATATGAAATGGATTAAAAATGCAAACATTGTGTGAAGTGGGGTAAATATCCAAACGTTCCAAAAATTCTAACAGACAAAAGAAGTAGATTCTAAGGTCATCCCTTAGATTCCCTTAGCTCTGCCACTAATACACAACTATCCATATATTATTTATAGACAAGGGAAAACCTGAACATCCTTTTGTACCTTTAGCAGAAAAATCGACTCTGTGATGCTTATTTATGACAGCAATCTCCACGCTGGACATATAGAACTCCATGGGGCCAGATGGGATGCTTCCAAGAGTGCTAAGGGAGTTGGCTGATGTGATTGCAGAGCCACTGGTCACCATCTTTGAAAACTCATGGAAATTAGAAGAGGACCCAGATGACTGGAAAAGGGCAAACATAGTGTTCATATTTAAGAAAGGGAAAAAAGGAGGATCTAGGGAGCTACAGACCAGTCATCCTCAACTCAGTCTCCTGGAAAAATCATGGAGCAGATCCTCAAGGAATCCATTTCTAAGCACTTGGAGGAGAAGAAGGTGATTAGGAACAGTCAGCATGGATCCACCAAGGCCTGGCTAACTCGATTTCCTTCTATGAGGAAATGACTGGTAGAGCTGTGTGAAATTTCTCCAGCTGTTTCATTTTGACACTGTTTCGACTCATTTTGAGCTAAAAAAACCCCACTGACGTTGAAATGAAATGGAGGGTTTGGAACAGCCTTGAAATGAAACAAGGGCAGTCAAAATATTTCAAAATGTTTTGAGTCTTGAAACTCAAGCTGGGCTTGCCTGCAGGAAAACAGAAAGTAAGGAGGAAGAGGGAAGAAGGACTGCTTCCATATTGACTGTGTAGCTGGCCAGTGACTGTGATCCTTTCCTGAGGTCCCTTCCAATCCCAGTTCTCTGGGGGAGGGATGAAAAAACAACATAAAAGGCAGTATTGTTTGAACTGGCCTGCTTTCTGCCTTGAGGTCTGACAGTTACTGAGCTATTTTAGGAGCATTAGACAACAAAGGCTACTATTAACATTGATTTGAATGATTTCCTAAATGCTAGCTGGGAGGCTGATGAAGTCAAATTCATAGACCTGGCTGTAAAAAGTGGTCTATAAATTCCCTTTCAGGATCAGCCCTGAGAGACTGGAGACTGAGTGGGTTTTTTTGTGAGATATGTGCCCCCACAAGTAATTGGGCATTCTTGTCTTTGATAGATTCTGGTGTGCAGTTTGTGGATGTACTGGAGATTAGTGGCAGGTGTGCCTGCCTCCACTCTATTATGCACTCCCTCGCTGCCTTCACCCGAGCAGTTGATCTTGTTTGCCAGGGATCCACGTGCTGCCCCCAGAGGGTACCTTGGCTGTCTTCAGGGAGACCCCCTAACTCACGTGCCACAACTTTGAATGGTTCTTCAGTGGAGGGGTCTGTCACAGGGGGAGAAGTCCTGAGGGAACTCCGGAGCTCACAGAAGGAGCTGCGGAGGCAGAAGCGGGCAACAAAGTGAAAAGAAAAGAAAAAAAAGGACAACTGTGGCCAGGAGTGGGGGGAACACGTGGCTGCCGGGAGTAGGCCGCGCCAGAGGCGGTTGGAGGAGCGGAACACCGGAGCTGACTGCCGGCACATGCCTTAGATGGGAGAGAGAGACCGGAAGGCACGAAACACCGGAGCCAGCTGCCAGCGCATGCCCCAGGCAGGGGAGAGAGCCCGGAGGACGTGGAACACTGAGACCAACAGCTGACATGCCATCCAGAGGAGAAGAAGAGCCCAGAGAGAGATGGGAGCTGGAGGACAGCACAGCTAGAACGGGTGAGCCAGGGAAAAGTGGGGAGCGAGCCGTGGATGCATGGAGGGACCCACGGCCCAGAGAAGACCCAGAGAGAGGACTGCAGCCAGAGGCAGATCCAGGTGTGAGAGGGAAGCCCTGGGGCGACCCGGGAGGGGACAGGAGTGGTGGGTAGCCGGCCCGGAAGGTGAGGGCTAGCAAGTGGAGTCGTGGCTAGTGGTTTGATCGAAGGGCCAAGACCCCGTTAGGTGACTATCGGTGTTTAAGTTTAGTAGAGTTCCTTTGTTTGTGTTACCCAAGGTTAGAAGGGGCTGCAGCACAGGGGTAGATAGAGTGAGGAAAGCTCACCCATCGGTGGCAGGCCAGAAACAGCAGCAATGAGAACACCAAGAACTGCCTGACAGGGTAAGGGCGAGGTGTAAGGGGTGGAGGAGCCTCGCAGAAGATCTCGACTGCAGGTAGCCAAAGAGGGAATCCACCCGGATGGAAGCCCCACCCACTGGAAGATCAAAGTCGTGGCAGGCGAGAAAGGGGCAGACCACAGCGCAAAGAGATACCTGCTCCAAGACTACCTGCAATGGCCAGCCGGATATCTGCAAACCCTAGGGGCAAGGAAGCCCAAGGTAAGATGTTCGACTCCTGGCGGCTACAAAGTGGTGCATTGGCCGGGAACCTCCACAAGGAACCAGGTTTGTACAAACAGCTGGCCATGCAGCCGCCAATTGCTGCCCCTCTCGATTCCTTAACCCAGAACCTCCAACTGCTGACCCAGATTGTGGACTCACAACAACAGTTGTTGCAGCGACAGCAAGAATGGATGAGACCAGGCGTCTCGGCCTTCAAAATGCCCCGGATGACTAGTGAAGACGACCGTGAGGCCTATATCAAGGCTTTTGAACGTCACGCCATCATCCCCGGGCTAGATAAAGCTTTCTGGGCAGGCCAGTTAGGGGTGCTCATGGTAGGAAAGGCCCAGGCGGTGTATCAAGCCATGCCCAGAGACGAGGCACGTGATTACAAAGCAGCGAAGGCAACCATGTTGTACCAGCTCAAAATCAATCCTGAGCACTACCGACGCAAGTTTTGGGCCAAGAAGGGGGCAGAACAAAAGCACCTGAGGCTGCTGTTGCAATCATTGTGCGATCTATTCGGGAAATAGATTAATCTGGCCACACACAACTGAGAGACCATGATAGACTAGATCATCTTAGAGCAATTTCTGGACAATTTAGAGAGCTGGACACAACAATAGGTACGACAGCACTCCCCATCTTCCTGTGAGGAAGCGCTCAAGCTAGCAGAGGCCTTTGCAGCATACGAGGGATTCTTCATGAAAGAAAAACACTCTGCAAATCCCATGACAGGGGTGGCCAAGGAGGGTGAGAGAAAGAAAGCACCCCTCCGAGGCCCGGGACATGACATGGTTTGCTTCCACTGCGGGATGATGGGCCATTTCACAAAAGAATGCCCAAGCCACACTCAAGAACGATGGTGGCCTGAACCTTGGACCCTCAGGGGACCCGAGAGCCACAAAGAGGCACAGGAGGGAGAACCCATGGATTGTAGCTTCGGACAGGGGAGGGAGGATGCCATCTGGGAGCGACCTACCATCTGGGCACAAGTGGGTGACCACAGAGTGAGAGCGGTACTAGACTCGTGGTGTGTGCAGTCGCTAGTATGGCCCAAGTTTGTTAGGCTTTGCCCAGGGCGGTGAGATACCCCAGTGAGGGTTTCTTGCTTGCATGGCAAGACTTAACAGTTCCCATGCCAGTGGGTCTCCCTCAAGGTAATGGAACATCAAGTAGTTGTTGGTGGGGTTAGCGCCGTGGCTGGCTTGTCAAATGTTACCGGGGCGAGATTGGCCCCCGTTATATGATACTCTAGAAATAGAACGTCACGCCATAGAAATAAAGTATCGTATAACGGGGGCCAATCTCGCCCCAGTAACATTTCAGGTCAGGGATAGAAAAGTCGCAATGAGGAAGTTAAGCAGGGTGGAGGGCTGGATAGGAGAGCCAGGAAAAAGAACAGAAAGAGAGGACGAGCCTGAGATAGTAGATCTCCAAACAATGGCCAGTAGCTGGCAATTCAAGGAAGCCCAGATGGAAGAGGAGGAACTGCGAGGGTTATGACCCACCACCCCAGGGGACGCTTTGACGTCAGACGCCGAGCTGATGCTAGGGCAACCACATTCTGAGGTGAGGAACGGCCTCCTTTATCGCATACTACTGGGTTGGGAGGGAGAGACCGAGCAGACACAACTCATAGTCCCTATGCGGTTCCGGGGGGGTCATTTGGCGACTAACCCATGCCACCCCAGCTGGAGGTCACATGGGAAGAGATAAAACCAGAGCCAGGATCGCTCGGTGGGTTTTTTGGCCCAGGTTGGGGGAGGATGTAGCGAAATGGTGCGCAGCGTGTCCTGAATGCCAAAAGACAAGGGAGGAACCGCCACCTTGGGCTCCGCTACAGCTCTTGCCAGTGGTAGACACCCCATTTGCACAGATAGTGATGGATGTGGTATAGCCTCTGCCACAGAGTAGCGCGGGCAACCAGTATATACTAGTAATTGTCAATTACGCCACACGGTACACAGAAGCGGTACCCCTTTGAACAGTGACGGCACCCAAGATAGCCAAGGAATTGATAAAATGGATTGCCCGCATGGACATTCCAGAGGAGATCCTGACAAATCAAGGGCGCAACTTTATGTCAGGGGTATTAAAGACCGTATGCCAGATGCTGAGGATTCAACAGTTGCGCACCTCCGTTTACCATCCGCAGACGAATGGGTTAGTGGAGAGACTAAATGGGACATTGAAAAGGGTCTTGTGCCGATGTATTCAAGGTGATCCCCATTAATATTATGGGATTTGATAGTCCCCCTAATATTATTCGTACTAAGAGACACCCCTTCAGATTCTCTGAAACTTGGACCCTGTTGGGACACTGCCACAGAGGATTGTTACAAGTGCTAAGAGAAGGGTGGGAGTTACCATTTGCACAGGGACCAAATGCCTCCAAGTATCAGCAGGCATTCCAACGGCAGCTTCAGATAGCGCATGAAGTGGCCACCCAAAATCTACAGCAGGCCCAACAACAGCAGAAAGAGAGGTATGACAGGCAAGCCCAGTCACGGGAGTTCCAGCTGCGACAGAAGATATTGGTGTTGCTACCTACCTCCGCCAGGAAAGTGTTAACACGGTGGCAAGGCCCATTCTAAATTGTAAGGCGGGTAAGGCCTATTGATTACAAGGTGTTCCGACCGGGATATCGCAAACCTAAGCAGATTTTCCACGTAAACCTATTATGGGTGTGGAAACAGCCCGAAGGGTGGGACACCTTTATGGAGGAGGAAGACTACAGGCCCGAAGGGAGGAAGGCTCACTCAGAACCACGGGACCCACCAATAAAAGTAGGGGATCGTTGATCCCCAGACAGAAACAAGAAGTCTGGAAGATCATAAGGGATTTCAGAAGGACCTTCCGGGGAGGTACAGGGTACTTATCACTACATACAAACATCTCCCGGAGCTGTAATGAGGGACCGATGGAGGCCCATACCTCACCACCTGACACAGGTGATAAAGGAAGAGGCAGATAAGATGTTGCAGCTAGGGGTCATCCGGCCCTTGAGAAGCCCGTGGTGGAGCGCCATAGTGCCCGTGCCGAAACCCGACCACACTTTAAGATTATGCATAGATTACAGGCACTTGAATGAAATTGCTATATTCAACGCCTTCCCTATGCCACACATTATAGAATTAGTGCAGAGGATTGGGTATACTAAGTTTATATCCACCCTAGACTTAGCTAAGGGCTACTGGCAAATCCCGGTGGCCCCATGAGATAGACCCAAGACAGCCTTCAGCATACCATGGGGTTTATACGAGTTTGTAAAGATGCCGTTTGGGCTGCATGGGGCGGCAGCAACATTTCAACAATTAATAGAAAAAGTCTTAGCTCCCCATACAGATTACACTGCTGCATATATTGATGATATCATGATTTTTACCCAGACCTGAACCTAACACGTACAAGCACTCAGAGCAGTGTTACAGGAGTTGAGGGCGATGGGATTAACAGCCAACCCCAAAAAGTGTGCTCTGGCTCAACAACAAACCAAGTACTTAGGGTTTCTGGTGGGTCAAGGGACCATACGGCCCTTAGCGGATAAAGTAGAAGCTATTAAGAAATTTCAACCACCGCAAACACCAAAAAAGCTTCAATCCTTCCTAGGCCTGGTAAATTCTTACCGATGGTTCGTCCCACAATTCTCAGACCTGACAACACCCCTGTCAGATGCATTAAAGGGGCCTCAGAGTAAAAAGATAAACTGGACTTCAGATATGGCGAGATGCTTCACAAGACTGAAATACACATTATGTAAAGACATAGTGATACACAGCCCTAACTTTGAAAAACCATTTATTTTACAGACGGACGCATCCAATACAGCCGTGGGAGCGGTTCTAACGCAAGAGGATGGTGGGGTGAGACAACCAGTGGCATACACCAGTCGAAAGCTGCTACCCGCAGAGACAAGGTACGCCACAATCAAACGGGAGTGTCTAGCCATAAAATGGGCCGTAGAACATTTCAAGTATTACTTGCTGGGATAAGAATTCGTCTTGATCACGGACCATGCTCCACTAAAATGGCTCAACACCACAAGGATAGATAACGTGCAAATTACACGATTGGCATTGCTTGAGGATCTACAAATGGCCCTTAACTGTTTCTGTCAAGCAGACCAGTGCCTGGGAGTGAGTTCCCTTAACATCAAAAAAACAAAGCGTTTTACCAGTCGGCTCCAGGCCAATTAATTCCCCTGAAAAAGATCCTTAATGATGGGCAGGAGCTGGAGTATGTTGAACACTTTGCATACCTTAACAACCAATCAAAGAGGACTAACATTGATGAGGAGATTCAGTACAGGATCTGATGTGCCAGCTCTGCTTTCAGGAGACTATATCATCATGTGTCCATGATCATGACATCAGGACACAAACAGAGCTCCTTTTATATAAGGCTGTGGTAACTTCAACTCTTGTCTATGACTCTGAAACTTGAGTGACCTAAAGGAACCACCTGAAAAGCCTGGAATGCCTTCACTAGCCTTGGCATAAAGTGGGATAAGCATCACACAAATGCCAGTACCCTCACTGATGCAAACACCATTAGCATGGAAACATTAATTATTCAACATCAGCTGTGGTGCACAGGGTATTATGTGATCATGCCTCACGTATGCTTACCAAAACAACTATAGTCTCAACTCAGCCAAAGACAAAGGACACATGGGAACCAGAGAAACACTTCAAGGACAACCTCAAGGCAAATATTAAGTAGTGTGGCACTAACACCACAAATTGGAAGAAACTAGTCCAGGATAGGGCTACATGGTGACACTTTGTGAGAGAAGGTACATCTTATTCTCTCTTCCAGAGAATGGTGGTGGATGGGTCATACTCGACCTGGAGAGATGTGAGCAGCAGAGTCCCCCAGGGCTCAGTCCTTGGGCCTGCCCTGTTCAACATCTTCATCGCTGACTTGGACAAGCGAGTGGAAAGCAAGCTATCCAAGTTTGCTGATGACACCAAACTGTGGGCTGAGGTGGGGACACCGGAGGAGAGGGAAAGGCTGCAGTGGGACCTGGGCCGACTGCATGAGTGGGCGGACAAGAACAGGATGGGGTTCAATGTGGACAAATGCAGGGTGATGCATCTGGGGAGAAGCAGCCCCCAGCACACATACTGGCTGTGAAGCTCCCCTCTTGCTAGCAGGGAGGTGGAACGGGATCTTGGCATCAATAATGACGCGAAGATGAACATGAGCCGCCAATGTCAGATGGCCAACCAAACCCTATCATGCATCCAACGATGCATTTTGAGCCAGTCCAAGGCGGTGATTCTCCTCCTTTACGCGGTGTTGGTCAGGCTGCGGATGGAGTACTGTGTCCAGTTCTGGGCACTGCACTTCAAGAGGGATGTGGACGGCCTTGAGAGGGTCCAGAGGAGGGCCACTAGATTGATATGTGGGCA